>OZ014534.1:82075892-83306536 GCA_963966105.1 Volucella zonaria | reverse complement strand
TGAGCCTTAACATACGTTGTCGTTCCCGTTCTACACCCGAAGAGCAGGAGACGTGAGTTCGGAAACGAATATGAAAAGCAAGAGAGTACTGTCGTCAGCAAAGGAATGTATTGGATTAGAAGTAGCAGACAAGAGATCATTGATGAAAATTAAAAAGAGTGTCGGAGACAGAACGGAGCCCTGCGGCACACCAGCACTTGTTTTTGTGAACATTAGACTTGAAACCATCCAAGATAACTTGAATTGAACGTTCCGAAACGTAATTTCTAATCCATTGAAGAAGAGAGTTATCGATCCCAAAAGCCCGCATTTTCGACAAAAGAACCTGATGCCAAACTCTATCAAATGCCTTAGAAATATCAAGTGCAAACTACCTTGCTTTCACCAGATAGATATACGCTTTGGTTCCACTTTTCGGTGAGACATGCCATCAAATCACCAGTGGACCTGTTGCTACGAAAACCGTACTGCTGGTCACTGAGAAGTTTTCGTGTTTCTAGATATTTCATGAACTGACGGTTTATCAGCGTTTCCATGACCTTAGAAAGAAGGGACGTAAGTACAGTGGGGTCTATAGGAGGAGAGAGAAGAAGATTCGCCTTTTTTAGGGACGGGCTGGACAAATGCTGTTTTCCATCTGCTCGGAAAGAGCAGAAAGAGAAGGATTGATGAAAAAGCTTTCGTAGTGGTTTTGGCAGCGAGGAAGAACATCTCTTCAGAAGAAGGGGAGATATGCCATCTGGACCTGCGGATTTGTGAATGTTAAGATGTATGAGTACTCCTGCTACTACATGAGTGCGAAAGTGGATTTGTCCCATTGAAGATTCGACGCACTCCAATGTAGGCGGAGATAAAGCACAATCTAGAAGTGTTGAACTGTCCGCAAAGTGAGCAGCAAGCACATTTGGCTTTTTCCAAAGAGCTGACAGCTGGAATGTCATTGTAAATGAGCGTTGGGATGGAGGATGAGGCAGAATTTCTAATGTTTTTGATGAACGACCAAAAGGTTTTACTACCTTTGGGACATTGTAGTATTTTTTTGCCTCCGCTTTAGGTCGTATAGAAATTTCACGCGCTTGAGAAAGACGTTGCAGTCATTCCTGGCTCATTTGAACTTTTTTCGGTTTTCCTCTGTCGTGCTGGTCTTGTAAGACCGAAAAAACATTTCTCTAACCCTGACAGCCCTCTTTACAGCTCGAGTCATACCATGCCTTTTCTTTTGGTCTGATACTCTTAATTCGCTAAGGGATAAAGGATCTCATTCCAAAGGAGAATAGTGTCAGTGATCAATATCAGCGGTCGGCATCGATGTCGTTATCGAAGGAAACATAACGACCAGTTAAAGGTCCTAAGGAAGGTGTTAAGTCCGCTCCAATTAGCTGATACTGTGTGGTCTGTATACGAGAAAATTAGCTAATATGACACAATGGTCTGACGAGCCTAGAGGGGAGAGCACATCGACGGTGTACTTATCAGGATGAGAAGTTAAAAACAAGTTCAGGGTGTTGGCGGTATGACTACCAACGTCTGGTATCTTTCGGGTGTTGTCTGTCCAGAATGTCGAAGCCACCCAGAATTGTGTATATTGAAATCGCCCGCAATAACGATTTCAGTATGGAAATAGAATGGAGTCAGGACAGCGCATCAAACTCGTTTAAAGGTCGAGTTGCTTGTCTAGTTTGGGGCTTCTGTAAATAAAGCAATAGTGGATAATTAGCTTACGAAGATGGAATTTTAAGCAGATGAAATTGAATTCCGGATTGGAACAAGGACTACATTATGGTGGAATTTGTGTAAGCTACATCACTACCTGGCGAGACCGCAATGAGAAAAGAATAATGACACTAGTTCGTAGCCAGGTAGCTTCAGATCAGAGTGATCTGAGAGGTGTGGGCGGGAATCTACCTGCGTTTTACAAAGTGCCAAAACAGCTGGTCTGAATTTACAGACGTGGACGTACGCGGAAAAATGATTACTTTTTAGCCCTCGTATATTTGCTATGTCCACTCTAAATTCCCGAGTCATTACAATCTAACAAACATGAAAGACACAAACACCGACGATGCTAAGCAGGGCTGCAACGTGGAAACTGTTTACGTTGGTTTACCGAATCAAATTGTTGTAGGTGTTATGCCCTTACAACAACATGAGACAGTGCACCAACAGAATTCACACTTGCAACCCGCTATTTATCTGTTGTTACATGCACTCAGTCGCTGCCTCTGCTGTATGACAGAGTTACACAGTAACACAGTAGCAGCACTATAACCAAAGGCAGGGGATGTGGGAGTGCCCGAACTATGATTTTTTTCTTTTTTTCCCCCCAATTCGCGGAACCACGTCACTATTATTTTTTTCACAAAATTTTTATTTTTTCACTCGCGCGCGTGGTTGGAATGTGCAGTTTTTTTTTTATTATTTTCTGTTGTTTGCTGCACAAATCGAGAATACGAGTGCACTATGTATATCACGTTTGCACTCGTCGGGGGTCAGCTCAGTACTCCGAAGTTTATTCTTGCGCAATGTAAATCCAATTAAATTTTACCTAGAAAATGGTTCATTTTATGACACCTATACGGCCAAAAATCGACCACCCCGGACAGGTAATGCCCATTTTTTAAGGTAAAAAAACATTATACGTCCTTTTTCTGAAAATAAATTACGTACATCTCTTATGAAATAATATAAAAAGAATGTAAAATTGGAATATATGAAAGGATATCCTGATTGGGTTGCCCCAAATGGCAAGATATTTATTAGAAATTTTCCAAACTGAGGTAGATAGGAACATTACGTCAAAAACCATCCAAATACCAGTCTTAGGCAACTAAGCAGACATTTGAATTTAAGCATGACTTACATCTGGAGCTATAACCCGGGGGTTTAGAAAAGTTTGGAATTCTGCAATTACATTCTTGAACGGCACTTTGCGAAAGAGAACTTAATTGGTCAGATTCTAGGGACAGATGAGTCCCAATTCACCAGGGGTAGAACCAATAAGTTCCACAATATACAAACCTGGGCAGCAAGCAACCCCCATTCCATGAAATACAGAACTTTTCAGCATAATTTCAACGTCGATATGTGAGCAGACATGATTTTCTGAGCGGACCCTATCGGTTTCCTCCAAGATTTAATTCGAATCTCCACCTGGAATTTTTGCGAAACAAATTCCCAGAACTATTTGTTATATTAGGTGATATACAACTGCAGCAAAAACCAGGCGTTGTGTACCAGCAGGATGGCACCACCGCACCATGACCATGCAGTTAGGGCGTGGTTAAATCGAATGTACGAAAATTCGTGAATAGGGCGGGATGGAACCATTCTGTAGCCTACAAGGTCTTCAGGCTTTACTCCAATGGACTTGGACATTGTTTACTCATCAGAAATAACAACTCTAGATGACATGAATCATAGGATTGACGAGGCAGATGTGAAAGCACGAAAAGAGTTGGAAAAAATGGACATTGTTAGAGGCTTTCAAAGACGAGCTGTGGCTCGAAATGACATAGTACAAGGTTTTATGACAAAAATAAAAATAAAAATGAGCAATCACTATTTGTATTTTTTTTTTCTAAAATTTTTAACAATTTTTAACTTCCTGATAGGAAAGTTCTTGCATTCACCTCAAAAATCGAAAATGGAAATTTTGTGATATTTTCACGTTTTAAGGTCTTCATAGTATTTTTAGAGAGTTTTAAAAATATATATACATGTAAATTCAAGGAACAGCAATAATTTTAGAACCGTTAATGCAGTACTAACTACGATTTCGTTAATACAGAGAGTCCCACATCTATCCGGTCAAACTTTTATGGGTAATAGTTTGCCTAAATTCTAAAAGGACATGAAATATGAAAAACCATTGGAGAATCCTACAAGTTCTCTTTAGTGGAAGTTCTTAGCGCGATTTATCCCATTTCGCATCCATTTCGGTTATTTAATTCAATGTTTTATCTATTTCAATAAGCTGGCCATATTTTGAAAACTACGGACTTGAGATAAAGTGATCTGATATTCTTTTTGTTTGTAAATAGGTACAAGGGATAAGTTGCAAAGTTGCAAAATGATGACAAAGTTACGAGTATCATTTTAAGTTCTAACACAAATTAATCACAATTGATTTTCAATAAACCTTTGAAACACCAACTTTAGGGCAACATTTACTTCAAAGCGATTAAAGTACTCATAATTACGAGTTCAACGATCTTGATCTTATTTTCAATAGGAGTCAAAACAGGGCAGCGTAAGGGTTTGCTTGGAACCTGTATATCTCGGAGGGGAAGCATTTCCGACACATCCCCACGCATACGATTTTTTCTCAAAATACATATATCGAGGAATCTCTTCAACACATTATTCAGAACACCCTGTATATGATAGTGTTACAAAGTAGTTGTACTGGTTTTGTCCAGCTAAGACCAGGTAAATTACATAATTATGAAAAGAGCACAATAGTGGAGTACAGAAAATTAAAAAAAAAAGCTTTTCCATGTAAATAGACTTAATATGTGAATAGAAGATAAAGAATATAATATATAAAATATACATGGCTATGCACATGCATACATACTATACTGATATCTCCACCGAACCATAAATAAGACGTGTTCTAGAACGAAATCAATCAGAAACTGGGGTACCTGTGTGAATACTTCCTCTCATTTTTTAATTTTATCCCTCAAGGTTCTTGTTCAAGAATAAATTATATTCAATTGAAAGTAAATAAGTCAGAAATTATTTAATTTCCTGTTTCGTTTGTCAATCTTCATGTTGTCTATTTCCAGCATCCTAAAATACTTCTTAGGAAAAAAATGGCCACCTAGGCAAAGAACTTGTACTCCTTATATATTTCTTAAATGTGACGTTTTATAGCATTTAGTAGGAAAACAAATGCATTATCATTTTAATGACAAGGTAACCACAGTGTCGAAAATCGACACATCAGCGCCTGGAAGCTGAAAGATAACCGCGAAAGTACACTGTTGTATGAGTAAAGCAAAAGGCCACTTAAAAGGCAACATACAATATTAAAAGAACGCTGTCCTGGAGCTAGAGCATACCATATTCAATACTGCTAACTAGGATTCGATTTGTTAGCATTGATTTAGTAGATTAAAAGTTCGTGGTGAATCTAGCTCTCAACTAACAACCCTCTTCAGTTAGCCCGGTCTTTGCTACCCTACTAAAGTTGCGCGTTCCAAGTCAGATGAAGTCCCCTTCTACTTGTGCGCGCCATCTAATGTGAGGCCTGTCTCTACTGTCCCTCCGAGTTAGATTCGAAGACTTTGCGGGCCGAAGCACTGATGCCCATTTGCCCTACATGCCCTAGGCATCTTATCTGACTACATCGATGTCGGTGTAGTTTGTCGTTGAATCTTCTCCTCCATCGCCCGACCGAATATTTTTGAAAGGATTTTTCTCTCGAAACGACTGAGGATATCTTCATCTGCTTTCGGGATGATAAATGTCTTATATAGAGGCTGGCTAATTTTTCAGAATAGGGCCTTAATACTGCATTGCCTTCGTAGCCCAACGAAACAGACAAACTCCCGTACTACATCGGGAGACTAATTACAATATGTCAGTATCATCGGCGTACACTAGCAGTTGTACAGACTTTTGGAAGATTGCGCCTCCAGTGTTGGCTTGTGAGTTCCCCACAATTCTTTCAAGTATGATGTTAAACAAGTCACATGACAGCGCGTTATCTTGATATCAAAGGGGCCGGTTAAGTCGTTACCACCATGACGGAGCAGGGAGTGTTCTGCACAGACGAATGATTTTGGCAAGGATCCCAAAACTCTATATAGCTCGTCTCTCCATATAAATCCTGTCATACGCCGCCTTAAAATCGATGAAAACCACCATATTTTCATCGATTTGGACTTGTTTAGTTTTTTGCTCGATTGGACCAAATTTAGACTTTTCTGGTCTCAAATCTCACTGATAGGGGAAAAACAGTTTGTTGACGAAGGGTTTCAGACGTTCACACAATTTGGCAGATAATATCTTGTATGCGATGTGGAGCAGTATTATACCTACATAATTAGCGCAGTTGAGGAGTATCCTTTTTTGTGGGTCGGGCAAACGATGCTGAGATTCCATTCATCAGGTATACATCTTTCTGACCAGATCTGAGAAATAAGTTGGTGTTTGCTCTTCACAAAGTCATTTCCAGGAGCTTTGAATACATCGGCCGGTAAGCCGTCAGGTCCCGTGGCTTTATTGGATTTCAGCTTAGAAATTGTTATCATTACATACTTCGTTTTGGACAGGTGGACCTGAGTTTTGGCCGTGTAAGTTGAATGGTTTATTGTGCTAGAAGGCGGTATGTTGGGCTTCTTCGCCATTATACAGTCTGCAGAAAAAGTTTTCCCATATTCTCAATAGCGACTGCGACTATTACAAGGTTTCCTTCTTCGTCTCTACAGGTTCCTGTACGGATATTTTTGCCTTCAAACGTTCTTTTTACCTGTTCGTAAAACTTCACGAACTTTTTTCCTGCAGTGTAAACTCTCAATATCTTCGATCGCGCACTTTTTGCGCACTTTTTGCGCACTTTTTGCGCTGTTTTTTCTTCTTTTTCCTGTCTTTTATACTCGTGGAGCTCTCGAGCGGCGTCTCTGATGGCAGGTTGCCAGAGTTGGCCTTCGGTACTTGATGCTGGCTGTATAGGAGTTGTCAAGAGATTTTGAGATACATGTTCGGCGAAGAATCTTCTTCTTCTTTGTTGTGGCGTTTAGGAAATCCGTATTCGCACTTTGGCTGCAACAATGTCATCCGAGTCAATGTTGGCTGCCCAGAAAGCTCGAACTTCCAGAATACTGGAGGCATGTCTTATGTCGATCACAATATGAGCAATTTGATTTAACGTTTCATATTGAGATGATATATTATCCCGCAGCAAAGTCAATAAGCGTAGGCTATGTCTACCACCTGTCCTACCAAAGATGTCCACAAGCCTACGCAATGCATATTATCAAATTACATATGCCGGCAAGAGTTGTGTTGTTAAGTGAACATAATTTAGATACTGGATTTTGAAGACTCACAAGATGCTTGTCGTTAGCGGGTATTTTGTATATTGGATAGAGATTGCAATCGCTCTTCAGCAGAAAGGAAATCGATTTGATCTGATAACTTCCGTGGTCTTTGGTCTTTCCCGATTTATAGCACTAAGGCTACAGTCTCAGCTGTTTCATATGTTGGCCTCAGCTGGGTTATACGAGTACCTTTTTGCAGCATAAATGAATATATGAAATCTGTACCATGAGGTCTCTTACCATCAAGGGACAAATACCAGCAACGCTAGGTTGTATTACTCAGCTTAATTCCGAGTTGGTGCTACATTAGATTAAGTTAGGTTTATAAGAGAGTACGAGGGTAAAAGATCCTCATACAATACTGGTTGCTAAAAAGAGCTCGTTACGGTCCCCGGATATCGACTTGGTGTTGTTATCATTAAATTTTCAGAGTGTTGCCAGCATGACTGATTTACGAATTTTGAATGTTTTACGAATGTTTTAAATTTTCCTCGGAAGTCTTAATAGGATTTTTACCTTGTAAGACTCCAATTTTCTTCCAAATCAGTCCTAAGTGATATATGCACATATTAAGAAGTTAACTGGTTTATTGTACTTCTAATAAAACAAGCAATATGCATATGGTTTTCTTAGCAGGACATGCCACTTGAGAACGTTTGAAGAAGGCACTATTGAGGTGTTGAACAACTTTCTCTACCCGATGTCTTGGTCTGGCGTGAAGCGAAATTTTTACAGGTTTACCTTTATTGTATTTTTCACCTTACCATTTTGTGCACGGTACCATTTCTTCCGATTCCGAAGCAGCGTATGCTTTTTTCACAGAAAGAAGATTCCATTTTTTTAGGTTTACCAAGGCCCGGCGAAATGGAGGAAAGATCAGATCAAATCACATATTTTAAGCTTTTCGGTGATGGTTAAGATTTCAATATACTCGTATGTACATTGATCCTCTTGCGTAGTAATCGATGAAATTAATCTTTACGTCACTGGCTATTACAGACTTGTCTAAGTCCTACTTAAGGCATGCCTTATCGATTTTGTCACAGATTGCCGCTCTTCAACAAAGTCGAGACTACATATATCTGACACGGGCACAATGGTTTAAATTTTTCAGTCAGCAATACCCTTAGTGTACTGGAAGGGTAGAATCAAATCGATTACCTTCTATCGTCCTTCCGTAACAAAAGTTTGCTTAAAACTAACATTATAATTAACTTAATGCGATGGTAAAATTGCTTCTGCGCCAGAAGAAGTATTAGCATAGCAATAAATGAGAAGTCCTTTGATTATAGGGGAAACAAACCGACTTAACGATAGACTCAGCTCAGTTCTACCGTCTGACTGCAGCAAATACTATGTTGGCTACAAAATTGTTATAGTTCAAATGCTGAACTCCGGTATAATAAATCAGCTTTTTGACCAACAAGTAGATGGACAAGTAGGGAGACGAGAGAGCATCGTACTCAAGCGTAACGTATGTTACTTGGAAACGAAGCGGAGAATAATCCTTTCAATCTGAAGTATGGGAATGACCGAAATCTAGGTATGTACCTAGATATAGATATGATCTTGACAGGTGTTTTTTTCTAAACTCACAGCCCATGCTCCGCAAATTTACCATTCCAATCTGACCAAACCAAGCCTTAACCAATACAAAAAAAATTAATTAACTCACTCTATGATTGTTATAACAACAACATAATTGAAGCATATACGTCCCAAATATCCCCTCAAACTTAAGACGTCTGGTCTAAAAGATTTGGCTATGAGAATAGTAGACCCACTTAAATATACAATCAAATAAATTACGAGTAGTCCAATAAACTAAGAGAGTACATTTCAATTTGATTGTGCAAATTGAGGTAAACATGTGAGATGCATTAAAAGGCGTCATAATACATATCAATAAAAGAAAGTCTTCAAGGACCCAAAATAATATACGAGCTTGAATAAATAAAATTTGGGTTAACACATTTGTATATTCAGAAATCGTTAATCATTTCACCTTCAACGATGCTATGAATTTGTATTACATGTGGGGTAATTGTTCCTGCTGAGCACATTGGACAATTTCCATTATTGCTCAGCGTTGAAACACATTCATTTTTTTTTTCCATTTTCAATGCATTTTTATTTTCATTAGTTGTCGTTCGAGCGACGAGGAAGATTACGGTACCACTAATCTGTCCTGGATCAAACCTTTCATATCGAGGTAGAGGAACGCTTCTGGAGGCATAAAGCCATCAAAACGCATTCTCTCGTGATAAATATAAAATGCCATAAACTATTCTCCAACCATTTTATAACTCAGTTTAAGTCATTAAAAAGTTTGTTTAGGAGAATACGAATAAATAAAATTGAAAATTGAATTGAATTAGCATTAGTATTGAAACATATGATTGGGGTAGTAAGCCCCCTAGATCAAGTTGTTCGATGAGGTCATTGCTCTTGCAATGTGTCTTCGAGCCAACTTAATGACAAAATTGTCCACTCTTATTAGGATAGAATTTTATGTACTCAGATTATGGTGTTTTGTATAAGCGATGACAAACTCTAAGGCAAGCCCTCTCAAACACCCTAATCTTTTCCAACAAACTTGCTCTCACGGTGAACCACACGGGACATCCAAAAACCAACATAGGCCGGATAAGGGCCATGTAGCAGATCACCTTCACCCTCGTATCGAGTTGGCTAATATAAAACAGTCTCTTCGTAAGGGCAAAAGCACCTTTGGCGCTGGCCAGAGCGTGGTCTATGGCCACACCCATAGACTAACTATACCTAGATATCCAACTTTCCAGATATTGGAAAGTCAAAACCGGTTTTCTACTGATCGCCCCTATCCGTGTGATCCTGTCTGTGAATACGTGTAAACTGTCATCAATGGCAATTTCCCTCTCCTTTTATACAAACCACGCCCATTTTAATCAAAAAATGTCGTCTCCATTACACACATTCGTGCAAATCGCTCTCATTTTAGCAATTTTACTTGTAAATTGCTCTCCTTCTAGCAAATTTTGACAAAGTTATAGAGATGCAGAAGTGTTGGAATCCACTTACAGTGTGGCTGTGCAAAAGTTAAGGGTTTGCAAAAGTATTAGTAGAGTTTGCCATCTAGTTAGTTTATCTATGACCACACCGGTTGAAGACGGAAGAAGTACAGCGTAGCGTGCGTAGGTACGACAGCAGAGCCATCTACAGGATCACTAATGAGTTGAGTGGTGTTCACACCTCTAGACAACATCTAGTGAAAGTTTTTGACGCTACTGTGCTTATCTCGGATGAGAAGGGTATGTTTCCCTTCGATTCTGAAAGGAGTTTTTGCCAGGAATATGAAGTCAGTTCACATTCACAACTCATAAAGATGAAATAATAACCCTAATAAAGCCACTGAGGAAAAATTAGGCGAAGGGGCTTGATGGTGCTCCAGCGCAGTTGCTAGAGAGAATCTGGGAAACTCTTTTCCGATGAGTGATAAAGGGGAATCGTAGTTAAATTATACAAAAAAGTAGTGCGAAAATTAGAAAGGAGTGTATGTGCTCTATGTACATATGGTATGCATGTGGTTGTCAAAATAATTGCTCAAGCAGTCCTTGAGGTAATAAAGCACCACATCTCACAAGTTGACAATGCAGTCTACCCTCACCAAAATTATTAAAAATTCAGGCATCATAGGTGAGCTTTAACTTGAGAAAATCAAAATAGGTCTAAACTGGCTGCCGCCGCCGTGATAAGGGTACATATTGAATTGAATTGGCTGCCATTTTGTTAGAGATGAAAACAAATTGGGCTCTGTTTTGATGAAAAGTTTATTTGAAGGTGTAAAATTGACATTAAGTTGGGAAAATTATATCTGTTAAATGACCACCTCCTGAGTTAATTCACATTTGTGGTCGTTTTACCGAATTTTAAATTGTTGCTCACAAAATATCTGCCTTCAAATTGGTGATTTCTTCTTTAATGTTTACTTTCAAGACTTGCACGCTTTGTAGTTTGTTGTTGTTGCACCATCAGATCTAACGCTCTGGCCGGCCAGTTCAAATCGCCAAAACTCTAGACTACACGCACTGGAAATTGATGATTCAAAAGCTCCATCGTTGCCCGAGTTGTGTGAGGGGTTGCTCCTTCTGCTGGAACCAAAAATACTCGAGAACCAATTCAACAACTTGGGGCGAAAAAACTCGTTTAACATCAGCCTGTAGCGCTCACCAGTTACGGTTACGGTGGTCGGCGTTCTCAAAAAAATAGAAGCCACTTACTTTTTCACTGCAAATGCCGCACCTAGCAGTTGCTTTGAGGGAATGCAATGGCTCTTCGTGCATTTCATATGGTGCCCCAGAAACGCAAATTTGGTTTATGCACATAAACACTTAAGTGGAAATGGGCTTCGTAGCTCATTATGATTTTGGACACAAAATCATCCTCTTCTTGCACCAGGATTAACAGAGCATGGGAGTAAGCTAACCTCATTTGACGCTCAGCAGGCATCAATTGGTGAACGGCTTGCACACTATAAGGGAACCAAAATTCAACCCAACGGACGTCTGTTGATGCCAAATTGTGTGCATCGTTGTTTCGTCGATGTTTGTCCACTTTCTCGGACGTCCTCGGTCACAACAGTGATATTCTCGATCTCGAGTAGACTCAGTTTGCACGAGACGCTCAGCCAAACGCTTAATTATTCGCCCATGTGGTGCAGGACAGCGAGGAAAATGATTCACGCTGCGTTAAAACAACCGACCGGAAATTTGTCAAATAAACAGTAACAATAATTCCACGCTCTTCTCGTGTGTGTCGCTCCATTGCTTATTGTCAACCAATTCTCTATCTGTCTAAAACATAAATGTCAAAACACAATGACACTTGATGCCATTTGCAAATTTAGGGGTCATTCACATTATGACATTACTTGTGCCCCACCTTGTATTGTAGTTACCTTATATTGGTTCCTCGAGTTTCGAGCTCAGATCGGATGGTGGCTTTGCTTTTGACTTAACAGCTAAATGAATGTACGGGGCTATTTCGGAAGCTTAGTTATTCCGTAACTTTTTTGGAGTTAATAATCAACCAACTGAGCGTACAATTTTGAATGTGGTGCACAAATTCCAAGAAACTGGATCGGTAGCTGATGTGAAATCATGTGCATGTTCGAACAGGCCGCTCAGTTAAAAATATTGCTGGCGTAAGTTAACGCATGAATTGAAGCCTCCAGAAAATTTTGAGGGAAATCATCTTAAGTGACGCAACCCATTTTTATTTTAACGCATACGTTAATAAGTAAAACTATCTCATTTGGGCTGATGAAAAGCTAAGAAGGATTGTCGAAAAACCAGTCCATCCTTAAAGAATCACTGTTTGATGTGGTTTTTGTGCTTTTGGGCTGGAGGAATTATTGGGCCCTTTTTTTTAAATGATGCCAACAATGCTGTAACTGTTAAAAGAAAGAAAAAAGCATGCCACACAGTCAATGTAACAGTAATTGTATTTTTCGAGAAGATCCCGAGAGGTATTATCTCGCGAAACAGCGATGTACATTAGCAACCAAGATGTGCGATTTGACACTCCTGGACTTCTTTTTTTGAGGTTATCTCAAAAGTAAGGTCCATGCCAATTAGCCAGTAACAATTCAAGAGTTAAAAGATGATATAATAAGGCATAATGGTGGAATAGAGGAGCAATTATGATAAGATGCCATCCTAGATTTTGACAAATGAATTGGTATATTCCGCCGAAGTCATGCTGAACATTTGGCCAGTATTATATTATCTTCCACACATAATTGTAATTGATCAATACGCATGATTTAATGAATATATCAAAATCATACCAATACAAAATTTATTTACTATTCTCATGATAAAACCCTTGTTTGGACAGAACAGATAAAATTCGCAAGAAAAAGTGTCTGTATAAAGGCTTCAGTTGCGAAACTTGGGAATCCTGTTCATCGACATTGTGTTGCTCATATTCGTACTGTCAAAATTTTATAAAAGAATAGAAATAGAACTCATTTATCATAAGCATTGTCATCATTTTCAAAACCTCATCATAACTGCATGACCAATTTATAAATTTTCGAATTTAGCTGGTTTTTCTTGTTTTCTGAATACAGTCATTTTACCTCAATTTAAATCTTCGAACGCCGCCAAATGCTTTCATATTTGACATATCAAGCTTGCGTCTCACGTGTACCTACATTGGATTGCCGAAGAAGCGCGATTCGCGATTGCCATTAAATTTGTTTTGCATATTTGTGAATAAAATTCGCATTACGTGATATTCTAATAAAAGTAGCGAATCAACAACAGTCAAAAATGAAGCTCAGCACGTATAACTTCCTCACCTCCAAGGCAATTCGTGGTGTCAAAGTTGGATATCCACTAAAACTCACGGTATGTGACCTATTGAGGGATTTGGTCTCAAAAATAATCTTTTTTTTTTCATTTTTCTATAGATTCAAAAGAAAGAAAACATCGAAACGGAATTCAATGCAATCTTTCTGGAGCGACTTCTCCCTAAATTAGATTGGCAGGCCATAACTACAGCTGCTGCTGCTGTAAGTTTTAAATATATACACCAAACTAACCAGAAATAATTGTGTGATTATTCTTAAATTCCATTTAGGCGGAAGTAGACTATGAATTTCCAAAAGAAATGCCAGAAGACCTTGCAAGCAACCAAGAACTCATGCAAAAACTACACAATCTACTCTTCGAAGTCGATGTTCTGGAAGGACAACTTGAATGTCCAGAAACAGGACGTGTTTTCCCAATTACCGATGGAATACCAAATATGTTGCTTAATGAGGACGAAGTCTAGAACGGGCGGAAAAGACTTAACACATAGACATAAGTTTAGAATAATTAATAGCATTTTTCGTGAGTTAAGGCCAGTGATGGGTGCGTCAATGAGTCACTGCTTGTCTTTTATTAACTGATTCAGTCATCTGTAAAGCATTTTCATTATGGGTTTTGAATTTTAATTTGTTTATAGTTTTAAATTTCGCTAATAGAGTGTAACAGACTCAAAAAGAAAAAAAAAAGTGTTCGTCACTGCTTGTCTAACAGAATTTAAGTGATTTTTTATTCAAATAGCTCTAGGTGTACATACATACTATTATTAAAATGTAGTGGCAACGAATACCTGTGCTTTGTTATTTATTGAAAGAAAATATCGTTATTTGGGATACTATCGAATCCAAACGTGCATTGTATGATGTCATCTTTGAGATATAAATCAGTTTATTACAGGTTTGAGAAATTAACGGAATAATTGGTGCTCTACTGATTGTTGTTCCTTTGTAACACAATGTATATAAAATACTTCAGAGCGTTGACATAAAAAAATGATTTTAATTATTGCGTACACCCATACTCGTATATTGCACAAACTTTTTCGCGTTTGCTGAGACAAGTAATGCGTCGAATAAATAAGGTGAAAAGGAGCAATATACATAGTTTGGGATATTGACGAACTGAGAGTCGGGTCTGCGCACGCAATACTCAACGGTTGCAGATCACTTTATGAGATGAGCTAATATGGATTTTTTTTTAAAACAATGGAAAGTTATAAGGGAAAAGTGCTGTAATTTTTTCTACTTTTATTCTTTATTTTTGAAAGTATCCTTTCGGCAATAAATTGCATATATTTTTATTAACAGCTGAAATATGTTTCGTATATACTTAATCTAGCGATTCATCGACCTTGCTTTTATTCGTAACATTTTTATTCCCGTCGATGTCATTTTTCCTTCATTCTTTTCGTATCTTAAAGTCGGACGTAGCGCTGTTGTGTAAAAAAAAACTCATTGTTCGCACTACTGCGCGAAAGCTGCTTCGTTTGTGTTTTTTTAAAATATCAAAATAGGCGGTCTTAATAGGACACAATTTACTTGTGCAGATTAGTTAAGCATTTCAATTATGGAATTGGAATGATTTATACTTCCATTCAAACCTCAGCCTTGTTTGTCCGATCTTAAAAAGGGGAGATGCCCTAGACTGCGCCGCATTATGTGAACGCATAAGACCCTTTGTTAACAGTCTGAACTGCTCCTATCACTGTGGTTTAAGCCAGGAAAGTCCACCATAGATCAAATTTTTTTATTATAGAGTTCCTGGAAAAAACCTCAAAACTTCCAAAGTGATACACACCACTCATTCATTTCTCAGCATCTATAGAGATGAACTAATAAGAGCTAAGTCTAGTTTTGGCATCCCTGCCAAGCTCATTAGACTATGCAGAATGACGACAGAGAATGCACGCTTCTCCGTCAAGGCTGGTAATGACAAAACCGACACCTTCAAGGTCCGTAAAGGACAGACAAAGAATTATGCAAAACTCACAGATCGCATATGTAGACAACGTTGACATAATGGAAAAAACACAGCGAGCTGCTAATGGAGCGTTTGCGACTATCGAAGCTGAAACAGCAAAGATGGGCTTAGCAGACAATAAAAGAAAAACGAAGTATGCATATGCTTTCAACAAAGAGGGACACACAGCATCGACGCCTAGGACAAAACGTCATTACAGGCAGCTACAACTTGGAGGTAGTAAGAGACTTTATCTACCTCGGTTCCGCTATCGACTCCGGCAACAGCACCAGCGTGGAAGTCAGCGAAGAATCGCTCTTGGTAATGTCTGCTTCTGTGAGCGTAGAAGGCAATTAAATAGTGGGACCCTAAGACATTGATCAGCCCTGCTTTATGGCACAGAATCTTGGACACTGACGAAAGACGTTTCAACTGCGAATTGCATGGGCTGTACAGCGATGCCAACCTCGTCAGAAACGCTCGGACAACCCGGCTTATATGGCTAGCTCACCCTCTGGCATGGACACCAGCGTTTTCAATTCCAACGCAAACAGTCAACGCAGTAGAGGACGCCCCCATATAAGGTAACTTACATAAGTGAAAGGGGACCTCAGTCAATTTCGTGCAACTGAAGGCAGCTTCCAAAAAACCCCACTAGCTGAGGCATTGGTCCACTCCGGAGTGTAGCGCCATCTTATTAGTAAGCATATTTAATTTTTTAAATGTTAATATCGGAATCTGGAATCTGCCATTCCAGTTCTACAGTCGTAGGGCAACGACATAAGTTGGGGGACGAATATGAAAGGCATAAATTACTGTCCTCAGCAAAAGAATGATATGGAGTTAAGATCTTTACACAGCGCACTCAAATCACAATCAGTCTGTCCATATACCATATGTAAACGAAAACCATGATATTTTGAAGATTTTTAAAGCATTTCACTTTACTAATTTGCCCACGAGACTTATACAATACAACATACTCTGCGAATGTTTTTTTTGGCACACTACATAGCTTGATGTCTTTTTTTTTTTGTAACAAACTAGTGAACAAGCTAAGATTAATTTATCCTTTCTGTGGTCAAACACTGTTGCTAAATTGTTTGAGTGATAAAGGTCTCCGCTTGTATAAAGTCGTCACTCTAAATCGGTCACACTTTCGCGGGATTACAATTCACACACAGGGCGCACTTTGTCTTAACAATTTTGTTTTCCTCCAATCCCTTGATCCTCTCACTTGGAATTGTATACGAGTATTCTGCGTAAATTAAATCCGAATTCATAATTTGTTTCTGAGAATACACAGAAGAAAGCTTTTTGAAAATTTTCAAGCGAGACTTCAGCTTGGGGATGTAAAATGTAAAAATTCCAGAAGATTCTCCGAGCGGTAGAGTTGATTGTCGTTAGCTTAGTTAGCATTTTCTAACTAAGTCGATGTTATTATGCACATACAGCTGGCGAATTATTGGCGTGACAGTACGGGGTAAACCAAAGCCTAGTCTCTCGCACTCACTGTGTAGTTCTCCTTATTCTGAGGTCACTTTTCGGGATTTTCCTTGTCAGCAGAAAGGGTGGATGTGTAAGAAAAGTAGATTTACTTTTTTTCTGTATAACTTTCCCCTCGAATCGATCGAAGATTTCGTCACATTTTCTGCTATTTTAGTGCCAGCATAATTATGGTTATATACGAGATCTTCTTAATTGTTCGGGATAGAGCATAGGGCTGATTAGTGTTATCCTTCGTTTAGTGTCTGCTGAGGAGTCATTTTTAAGACTACTGGGGGGACCGAAGTAGCTAGGGTCTTTTACTACCGTAAAGTTGTGATTTTGCCTCTGTTAATCGCTCAGTTAATCATGCCATCTGTGTATACAAGAAACTTTATGGGCTTAAAGAATTCTCTTTCAAGTATTAATTGAAAAGCTCGTCAACAGGTCGTACCGATATCAGGATTGTGAAAATTTGATTGATGGTGATGATGTCCTATGGCAGATGTGATCTCATATGGGACTGCTGAGGAGGCTGATAATTCAGCAATAAAGTACCAGAAACAAAAACAACACGTCTAGTAAATGGAATTTATTTAAATAAAAATATTGATCCCAAATATAAAACATTAATTGGTACTTAAATAGTAACAAAAGATATGAGGTTTTTGTCTGACAAAATGACATGTATTCACAAACTATAATAATATAAAACAAAATCAGTGATTGCTTTTAACATTTTATGTCACAACTTCAACAAATTGTGGAATGATTTAAATAATAAATTTGAACTACAATAAATTTGGAAAATAATTTGTCGTAAGTAATATCATAAATTTCAATAAATTATTGCACAAAAAATACGATAAGTCTTCACACGGTACTACAAAAACAAACAAAACAAAAGTAATACTACACCAAAACGTTGTAATAAAATAACATATTCGAGACTGTGGACTATGCTAGGTACACCAATATCATCGTGGATGGAATGTGTAATTTTTTGTTTAAAACGGACCGATCTTAATTTTATTTAAAAAAATAGTTTTGGCACAATTTGTCTTTTTGTTTTGTTAAATGTAAGCAAAATTACAAGCCAATTGTGGGATTTAACTTAAGCGCTAGTACAAAATTCAAGTTAATATCTTTAGTAAAGTGATTTGAATATTGTAAGTAATTTAGTTGCATTTAATATTTGTATTAGGACTTGACTTTAATTGAGAATAAATGCTTCCCTTTGCAAGACCAGTTTTGGGGCCTTTACATAATTCGGGATTGTGACCGCTGGCTGTGTAATTCCGGTCGATAATAGCACTTGCATCCGAACCAACGGCAATGTTCTTCTGTCCCAAGGATATATCCGGATTGGCACCATTCCAGGTAACGTAGTCAGCTCTGAAATTGAATATTGATAGTGAGTATTACAAAAATATAAAACGTGATGTTAAAGGATTGATTTCTTACAGCAGAAGAGTGTCATCAGGTCCTTTAACGTACTCAGAATTATGACCTAATGTGGCGATGCGTCCCAAAATTGATTGGAATTCGGACTTTTGAAGAATGTCTGGTTCTTCTTCAGTTGATTCTCTTGGTGAGTTTCTGATGTGATAAATAATTGTTTATTAAAAGATGGGTAAAGGGAACACATGAATGCATTTATTCACACAGACTAGAGTTAGGGCGATGCGAAAATTCATAGGTTTGCATTGTACAATAAATTAGTCATGTATTTTTTAAAGGGATTACAAAGTAAAATGTTAGAGAAATAAGCGCAATTTATGGCAAACCTAAAGCATTCTTCCTACAAAAATCTTTTTGGCTGAACCTGCTGTTTCTGTTAATTACTGTCTAGGTTAATCTTTCACCCTTGTCATTTGTGGAAATGCCTTTTTCACGTTTGAGCTCGGAAACAGCTTTGGATACCTATCATTTACACAAGCATAAAACGCTGATCCCTTTTGATTATGATTCAATTTTTCAAATAAATCGTTGTCTTTTTCCTGGTAAACCTGACAGAGGTGCTATGAGTCTAATTGAAGCTTTATCAGAAGCATGTAGTGGCAAGTCCACGGTGATTAGATATTGAAGGGTTTTTAAACGTCGCCATTGATTAAACGTTAAAAGGAACTGCGACAAAATCATGCTCAAGCGTGATTTTAATTTTACGGGGCGGACAGTTTCATGTTATTGTAGAATATAAAGTCGGAACAGAATTTTAGCACACGATTGTCAGTCCGTATCTTTTTTCAGAACGATGTGTTAATTATGTTCAATAACTTAACTTAACGAGGCAAAATGAGTGTTCTATGTCCTGTTGTTGAACGTCCTATGTCCTGTGTTGCTGAGTGTCCTATAACTTGGATTGGTCCAGCAGCGCAACAATAAAGTTGATTAAAGATTAAAATATTTGACGAACCAACTAATGGCATCGGATAAAAATGAATTCACTGTTGACGACCCTAACCAACATTTAAAAATAATGACCTTCGGATATGCAAGTTGGAATGTTTGGACCATTAAAAAGCCACGTCCAGGCCAACAATTAACAAAAGCTCTTGACCGCTAGCGTGCAGATATCACCGACATACAGGAAGGGCGATGATACTATGGTGATTGCTATAGGGGAAAAAACAGTGCTTATTCCTATGCGGATTTACCACATGCTGCAGACTTAGGCAAGAAGTCTTAAGTTTCCGACACGTGAACTAGCGTCTTATGACAATCCGCATCAAGGCTATGCATAGATTATACGACACTACGTTTGGGAACGGACTTAAGTTATTGGCTTTCCGGCGGGACGAAATATTACTATAACAACAAGCATACGGTTTCCTCATCTCTATATGCACTACGAGACTCCAGTATACTGGACGTCCGAACGTTTCGGGCAGCCGACATTCACTCGGATCACCACCTTGTTGGAGCAAGGTGCGAATGCGAATTTCCCAAGCGCCACAAAAAAGAAGAACAACTGTGGGGAGGCATAACGTAGAAAGGCTGCAATCGCAAGATACCGCCAGAATCTTTGCCGAATGCGTATCCCGAAATCTCTCAACAACTTCTGATGTGCTGTCTTTCACCCGACCACCACCAATAAATCTCTGGTTTGATGAAAAATGTCGGCAACCACATGCAGCTGAACAAGAAGCTTACAAAGCGGCGCTGGAAGCAAGAACAAGAGCTGCTCGTAAGCTCTTCGAGCAGAAGAGACGGGAAGAACATCGGCTTCTCCAGAAACAACGTACGGAAGTTAGTGTCAAGGCAAGAAGACCCGTACGCCTGTAGATATGAAGAAGGTAACCTCGTAGTGGAGTCAAAGTCGGTGCTAAGAATATAGAAACACTTTTTCAGCAAAAGCCCAACATGTAAAATGACGGCCTACAGGCCGAGATATTCGAAGCTGCTGGAAAAGACTTTGTGGAGAGGATGCACTAACTCATTTCTCAGATCTGGTCAGAAGAGTGTATGCCTGCGGAATAGAATATCAGCAGCGTATGACCGATCCACAA
This sequence comes from Volucella zonaria, assembly GCA_963966105.1. NCBI lineage: Eukaryota > Metazoa > Arthropoda > Insecta > Diptera > Syrphidae > Volucella > Volucella zonaria. The sequence goes on along the minus strand of OZ014534.1, from coordinate 83,286,181 downwards.
AAAAGGAGACCCACTTAACATCGGATACAAGATGTTGTGCGAACGTCTGAAACCCTCATTGGTCTCTATCAGTGCGGTTTCAGATCAGGAAAGTCCACAATCGACCAAATTTTCACACTCCGGCAGATTTTGGAAAAAAACTCAAGAAGTCCAAACCGATATCACCATTTATTCATCTATTTTAAGACCGCATATGGTAGCATATATAGAGGCGAGCTATATAGAGCTATGCCTAGTTTTGGAATCCCTGCTAAATGCAGAATGACGATTGAGAACGGTCAATGCTCCGTCAAGGTCGGTAACGACGTCAAAAAAAGGTTTTAGACAAGGTGACGCGCTGTCATGTAACTTCTTTAACATCATACTTGAAAAAATTGTACGGAACTCAACCCATATTTTCAAAAGTCTGTGCAACTACTCGCGTACGCCAATGATATCGACATAATTGGGAGAACTTAGCGGGCTGTCATCGTCGCGTTCGCTAGTATTGGAACGGAGCTGCTAAGATGGGTTTACCGGTAAATGAGGGCAAAATCAAATATATTCTGTTGACAAGAAGGGGCACACAATATCGACCAATTGGACAGAACGTCACAATCGACAGCTATAATAAACGATGTTGTCTACCTTGTATCTGCTATGAATTCTGCCAGCAACTCCTCAGCAGAAATAAAACGAAGAATTACTCTTGCCAATCGCTGTTGCTTTGGGCTAAGAAAGCAATAGGGTAGTTGGGCCCTATCCCGAAAAACTAAGGAGACTATATAAACCTTGATCATCTCAGTCCTAGTTTATGGCACATAAGCATCGACCTTGAGGATATCCGCAGTCGTTTCGAAATAAAAATTCTTTGGAAAATATTCCTTTGGCGGGCTCTGGAAGAGACTATTCAACGAAGAACTAACTATACGACATCGACATCGACGTAGTCAGACAATTGCGCATCTCAGTCGCCTGAGATTGCTAGGACATTTAGAGCGGATGGACATCGACTTATTGGTGGGGTTGTGGTTAAGTTTGTCGGTTACTATGTCAGTCAATAATTCGGAAGCTGAAAAAAACAAAATGAGTATATTTAATTGTGTCACTTGTGTTTTCATATTGCCGATCGAATATTGACCGCTTGTATGTCCAACAAACAGTTTAATCGATAAAGGAACCAGCAATACGGCAGAAAAAATGCCAAAGGATCAGCAAAATATACAATGCAATTAGCAGAACTCAGTCAGTTAGAATGTGGAACAATATTATTAAGGGTATCAGTAGTTGAGAAGGACTCGAGATTGTAGAAGAAACGCTGAAACTTGTAGCGTATTTTTTTATTTTTTTTTTAAGTAGACCAAATATCTCAAACGGAGATTTTGTATTTCTCAAGGAGTATAAAGTAACCAACTAAAATGTGCACAATGGGAATTCTTCAACAACCTTCGGTTCCAAATAGTTTGATAATCGAAAATAATAGATCAATCGAAGCAAAAATATATGGTATATGGGAAAAAGTATTCTGGGAAGAATTTGAGCCCAACTTTGACAACTGTTCTGGCACTGGATTTTGTTATATGTAGTTATCAGTTAATCATGACGTTATAATAATTTCCAATTGGATTTTTTTGTTTTTATCATTATTTTAAATTCTTTTTATAAACATTTCCTCACGTTTCCAGAGAAAAAATAAACTAACCAGTTTAACGGCTGATTAGCTTGGCCCAATATGTGCACTCGGTTATCGGCCGAGTTTACATACATTTTGGAAGTTGAAAATTAATTGCCTTCTCCAACAGATTGTATTTTTCCTGTTCCAGAATAAGTTTATTAGTTGTTAATATGTGGTTGTTAAGTTAGTTATCTTTACTCTTGACTCTACCAAACAAGCAGTTCACACTCTCAAAAAGAAGAACCGGTATGCATATGCACGACGACAATACAATAGCAAACCCACCACCAAAAAGCTAGATAGAAAGGTAGAAATATTTGGTTGGTTTTCTTTTATGTACGAGTACATATGCGGAGAAACTTAATTTTAACTGCCCTCTGTCGAAACGTGTGATCAAACATGAATATTTCTGGTTCCCAATTTTCAAAATTTTCTACGTTTAAACTCGGCTTTGCATGCGTTCAAAATTCATTTGATACCATAACTAAAGACAACTGATCGTACCATGCAACGGACGTCTTTTGATTGTTAATCTTTGAATTTAACAAACCTGAATAATGATCGGATAAGTTCGTAAACAATTGATGAATTTTGAGGATGAAATTCTCTGTGAAACTACGGATCTCTATTCATGGATATATTGTGAATTTCGAATAGGCTCTATAGAATCATATTCCTCTTAAGATGCCAACGGAAACATGTTGGCCGACAATGATATAGGGTATTCAGTTCTGTTCGGAGCTTTGACCGAGAAAGACCTCAGGTCTTCAAACAAAAAACTATTTAAAATGAGTTCTAGTGTTAAAAACCCGAGAACTAATTACTTTGCGCCGCTGCAGTGTCTACCGGATTCAGACAACGACGACATTGATTGTGATGTAGTTTTGAGTCCACCCGCAACGAACAAAAAAATTAAAATCCCATCGGTATGTGTCTTGCAAAAGAACTTAAAAGAAATTCGTGCTCTTCTCCGTGAAGTTAAAATAGACAACTATTTTGTGAGAAAAATGAGTATTGGTGTGAAAATAAATATTGATAGTACTGAATCGTATCAAAAATTGTGCAATTTATTAAAATTAAAAAGCTAAAGGAATTATCTCCCGAAGAGCTTAAAAGCGAACGCGTATCACTCGGACTGAAAATCATTAAAACACAATATGAACGGTTCGTGGATATATTTTATTTAGTTTTTTTGAACCTGGTTCCATCCGACTTGCAGAACTTAAAAAAAACTTTAAAGCAATATATAAAACTCAAGTTAAATGGAATTTTGCAAGAAGACAACTCAACCGAGTTACGCAGTGTTTTAACTGCCAAATGTATGGGCATGGCGAAAAAAAACTGCCACATCAAAACTCATTGCGCTATTTGCTCCGAGTCGCACAAGACTAGTGAATGCGCTTCAAAAAATATTAAATGCGTCAACTGCAATGGCACACACAAATCAACCGACTTATCATGTGTTAAACTCTTAGAATTTAACTCTTTCCTTAGTACATTCAATATTGACGTAGCATTAATCTGTGAAACTTGGTTAAATTCAAATGATCGTTTGTCTAACTCTGATTATAAGTGTTATCGTTTGGATAGGGAAGAGAGAAGTGGTGGTGGTGTAGCCGTGCTAATAAAACGTACTATTAAACACGAGGTACTTCCTATCACTTATTTGAAATTAATTGAAGCCATTGGTATTGAAGTTTCTTTTGTTAATGGACACACATTGAAAATTTATAGTGCTTATTTTCCGGGTGGAGTAATCACACCTCAAAAAAGATTTGATCTCCGGAGTGACTTCCTAAGGCTAGTTAATACTAACGATCTATTCCTAATAGGTGGTGATTTTAATTGCAGGCATAGGCACTGGTGTTGTATGAGGGCAAATGCATGGGGTAACATTCTTAGAGACCTCAACGTAAGACATCCGTTTGAAATCCTCTTTCCCGATAGTCCTACTCACATTCCATCTAGTAGAAACAGAAACCCTTCTACGTTGGATTTATATCTTACTAATATGCCTGATCTCTTTACTTCCCTCATAACCCTCAACGAACTCAGTTCCGATCATCAACCTGTTAAGTGTTGTGTGAAAGCTTCTCCAGTGCAGTGCGCAAATCAAGTCTATGACTTCAAAAATGTCAACTGGAACTTATTTAGAAGAATAATAAGAACTAATCTTGAAAACTCTCTGGTTCAAAACAGCAACATATCTGAAATCGATCAAAATGTAGAAGCTTTTACCTCTGCGATCTTAGAAAGCGTAGAACATTCAGTGCTAAAGAAAACGGTCCCAAGATGTGCATCCAATGTTCTTCCCCAATTTATTCTCCAGAAGATAAAACTAAGAAACACTTGTAGATCCAGGTGGAAACGTACACGAAATGTGTCTTATCTCGACGATTACAATAAAGTAAATTCTTTGGTTAAATATGCAATAAAGAACCATAGAAACCAATCGTGGAACGATAGACTACAGGGTCTAAATAAGGGCAGCAAGCCATTCTGGAATATCGTTAAGGTAGTGAAGAAAAAGAACACTTACATTCCTCCACTTAAGGTTGGCAATTCTTCGTTGGCTTCTTGTTGTGATAAAGCTAATGCGCTGGCAATCAACTTTTTCAAAAGTCATTCGATTGGTAGAAACGTAGTTCCAGTCACGCATATCGAATCTTCCGTAGAACAATCGCTAAACATCCTCAATTCACAGTCATTATTTAGTAACATTAAGCTTACACATCTTAATGAATTGAAGGATATTATATGTAGTTTGAAGACTAGAAAATCATCTGGCTCAGATGGGATTAAGAATCAGTGCCTCAAAAATCTCCCTGATTTTGCCCCTATGAAGTTGATGGATTTGTTCAACAACTGTCTTAGATTGGCATACTTTCCTAATAAGTGGAAAGTAGCCAAGATAATTACAATCTTGAAACCGGGAAAAGCTCCCAATTTACCTTGTAGCTACAGGCCAATTAGTCTGCTAAGCTCTCTTAGTAAGTACCTAGAAAAAATTATAAAAAAAAGAATTGTATCTTTTGTTGACGAAAATGCAATTTTGCCTCCGGAGCAAAATTGGATTTAGGCCATTTCACAACACTACTCACCAAGTGCATCGTATCACAAAAGATATTAAAAATAACCTCTCAGAGGGCAAAAGCACTGGTATGGTAATTTTGGACGTAGAAAAAGCTTTCGACACCGTTTGGCATAATGGTTTAATACATAAATTTCTAAGATTTAATTTTCCATTGTACATAGTTAAAATTATTCAATTGTTCCTGTCATCCCGAAGTTTCAATGTATCCATCAACCAAAGTCCTTCAGATAATCATTTGATTAATGCAGGTGTCCCGCAAGGATCGGTCCAGTCCTCTTTAATATATATACTTCCGATTTCCCCAACTTGACAAACTGTAACATTGCCTTATTCCCTGACGATACTTGCATTTATTCTTCAGATGCAATTGGTTTTAACATTGAAACTAATTTGCAATCTGGTTTAAATGCTGTTGAAGTATATTGTAGCGATTGGAAAATAAACATTAATGCTTCTAAGACTCAGGCTATGTTTTTTACTCTTAAAAGAAAAGCCTGCTTACTTCCTACTAGCAACCTTCTAATCAACGGTACTCAAGTTGAGTGGAAATCGACTGTTAAGTATCTTGGCATCTATTTAGATAAACGACTTACATTCAATCTACATGTTCAACAAATAATTAAAAAGGTTAATGTAACAATAAGAGTTCTCTATCCATTTATATGCCGGAATTCAAAATTTAGTGACGCCAACAAATTATTCATTTTTAAATCAATATTCCAAGCAATTATGTTTTATGGATCTCCTGTTTGGGGTAAGTGTGCAAAAAGCCATCTACGCAAGCTGCAAATAGCACAAAACAAATTGCTCAACATGATACTTAATCTTCTCTGGTTTTTTTCAACAGAGGAACTTCATAAAATGGCTAACATTGAAATGGTTTTAGATAGAATTGAAAAACTAAACCATCAATATAATATCTCTTGTTCTTTATCTGACAACTACTTAATTTCAAACTTAGTCTCGTAGGAGTGCAATATAAATTAGTTTCATATTCATATTTATTTATTTACTTATTTATATATTATATATAAATTTATTTATTTATTCATATACTTATTTTTATTTGTTTATATATTTATTTATTAATTAATTTATTTATTTATATATCTATTTATTTATTTATTTATTTATTTATTTATTTATTTATTTATATATTTATTTGTTTGTTCATATATTATATTCCAATACATTTATATTTATTTAATTACTTCCTTATTTATTTATTTGTTTCTCCTTCATTATCATTTTACTTGTTAATCATATTATTTGTGTAACTTCTCACAAATTAATAATCTTTATTTTTGAGATCAAGTGTTGAAACCGCTTCTCTCTTCCCCCTGCGAATTTTGTTTTAATTAAGGTTTTTAGTGGCTTTTCCTTCAAATTGTATGTTAATCTGTGATATTATATTTAGTAAAAAATTGTACAAATATTTTAGAAGTAAGATACCAAGCCAAATCTCTGTATCCCTAAAATTGTATCCTAAAAATTATAATTTCTTGCCACAATAAAAAAAAAAAAAAAAAAAAAAAAAAAAAAAAATATATAGGGTATTAGGCGATAATAATTGATGTAAGGGTTTGGGAGACTGATTGTGCACCGAGATCGTGCCGATCGTTTTGCCAAATTTCTATCTTCGATGCAACTTACATCTCTTACATACAGCCTTGGCCAAATGTATTAAGCACCCTTCCCTCTTTGTCTTTGCTGCCAAATCACTTCTCGGAAGCAATTAGTTTGAATTTTATGGTTTACGGCGTCATTATATGAGGTTGTAAACGACTTTTATTTTTTAAGAGAGGTCACCAATGCACTTCTGTAACGCAATAGCGGGTTTATGCACTTTTTTCAATGGAGGATCAGTGTGCGATCATTGCCTGAAATTGACAGACGCGTAACCAAGTTGCTTTCATAATAGTGAAATTTGTTAATTTTTCTTTTATAATGCCAAAAATAAGTGAACTTAGTCTGAATAAACGTATTAAAATACAGCTGTACAGGCAAAAAACAGATTGAAATTGCGAAAGAAGTGGACTGTTCACGTTGTGCCGTGCAAAATGCAATTAAGCGGTACAGCGAGACTGATGCGCACGAAAATCGCGAAAAATCCGGGAGAAGAAAGGTTACCGCGCCTCGAAAAAAAAATTTCTTCAAGAACTGTTAGAAGAAGGCGTAGAGAAGTTGGACTTAAAGGCTACAAAGCAAGGCAGAAGCCGTGGCTCTCGGAAAAAAAACCAAAAGGCATCCTTAGAGTGGGCGAAAAAACATGTGCATTTCACTGACGAAGATTGGTCCAATATACTGTGGTCAGATGAATCTAACTTCGAGGTAATTTAAAATTTTTGATGTTCTCTAGACGAATTTATCAATTTTAAACACAATTTTTTTTTTAAATGTGCAGATATTTGGCACCCCTGGTGTCACTTTTATGAGACGAAAAGTTGGAGAAGAGTACAACCCAGAATGCCTGGTACCTACTATTAAGCAAGGTAAAGGCAGTATAATGATATATAATGGGGATTCCTTTCATTTCATTAAACTTTTTGTTTTTTGAAGATATAACGAATTTTAAAGGGTGCCTAATACATTTGTCCAAGGCTGTACATTTCTGGTCTCCACATACATACACTCTAAAGAAAATTGCCGGCTTATTCAATGTTATTCTTTTCACCAAGTTCGAGACGGTAATTGGGCCCCGAGATCATAATTTTCCAAGCTTTTTGCGTTGTTCCAAATTATATCCCTTATATACATGTATGGTCTACATTTACATATGGATATATTAAAAACAATTGACGACTTATTCAACGTAATTCGTTTCACTGTTGATTCTGAGATGGGGTTTGTTAAACTAGGCGAATAAGTTATGTAACTTCAATTGTTAATTTCATGGCAGAGGGTCCAACTCAGAACTTTTAAAGCTCCGATATAAGGAAATTAGTCTTTACTCTTTTCAAACTAAAGTCCTTCCTTTTTTTCCATACCTCGATATTGATTATTAAAACATGATTTCATTATACATATGTACATATATCTATGCAAAGTGCTATGAATTTTCTCATCAAAAACAATTTATTTGCTATTTACATTTTGCATGCACTATTAGTAAAGCTTTAATTTCCAATTATTTATGACATGATTTAATGAAAACCTTGAAATAGTATGAAGAGGAGGCACGACAGAAAAAGAAAATAAATAAAATATAAAAATAACTATACAGTATACAGTATACACGCCACACCCAAGAAACGTCACACAAATTATAAGTAATGGTTCTTTTTAAATGAATATTAAACGTTCACAACAAAACAACTAAAGACAAAATTACAAAAAAGACGAATAATACAACAAAATCGTTATCTCATACTTTAAGGACTCAGACTTATCTCTAGAACGAGATAATTTATCAGATTTTGTTTGCCATTTCGATACATTGAAATCAGTTGACGAACACTCTTCAGGTGAATTTGATGAGATCTGTGGTAACAATGATGATGATGGTGATTGTGATGGTTGTAATGGTAGAGGTTGTGAGGAGGATTTTGGATGTAATGATGATGATGGATGTAAAAATGATTTTGAAGAAATATTCTTTTCGTTGTACTTGTTGATGTTGAGTGTATCTTTACGATGTTCCTTTGCAATATAAGAATCCGTTTTGGGAGCAATATCAATCGTTGGATGGATAGTGGTGATAGATTTGGTATTGGGAACAGGAATGGATTGTTCAGCATTTAATTTAAGATTATCAATCGAAGTTGCTATAGCAGAGGAAGTTGCAATTGCAGTTGATTCTTGTAAGCTGTTTGTGGAAGAGGAAGAAAATAAATAAACGATAAAAATAATAGAATTCTTTTATGATAAGTTGTTCCAATCAAAAAACATAATACAAAGAAAATGTGTGTGTAGTTTTTGTCTTTTTTTTTTTTTTCTTTCAAAATTTTAAGAGATTTTGTTCGGTATATTACACCTATACACTATGTATATCGGAAGTTAGCATTTTAATTTGTTATGAGATATGTTTTATTAGTACAGTCTTAAGTATTTTTAAAGCACCAATTTTAAAATAACACAATTCACTTATAGACTCTTCACTCTTCATGAATTTTACATTACAAATTTAATAGCTACTTGCTGAAATTGTGTATATACTTAACTTTATAAAACTTATCGTGACCTTCATATACGAGCAATATAAAAGTAATTATAATATATAGAGTGAAAGCTACATGTTTGAGTGCAAGAATTCAGATCAGCAGCCGATTGAGTTATAACACGAATGTGAGCAGCTGGAAATTTCAACCCCTGGACAACCGATTGGAGTACTGCAGTGGCGAACCAAAGAGAGAATCAATCTGAAAAATTAACCCATAAAGGCTGATTAGGATCCATCATCAATTTAACATATACCAACAAGCATATGAGAATACAGAATTGAAAGTATCAGATCATGTGTACAAACATCAAAAATCTTGTTACCATACTCGAGGCAGAGAAACCACATTAATTTCAGTATAATATATTACAACGAAATCGTTAAAGGTCCACTTAAAAAACACCATATACACCGAGATGATCGAATAATGGCTACACAATATGAACAGGAAAACGGACAAAGCACTGAAGCATGCTACAGAGATAACCAGTTCTCTATCCTAAGGATGGCATGGTACATAAAGGCAACTGAAATGGGAGAACGTATGTGTACCAACAGAACGAAAATATCGCAACATTTACATCGGACATCGGACGGAAGTAAAATGTAGACATCTCAGCAGGGTTAAATGCGCTATGACGTTTTGTGTGGATTTTTGTCTTACACACATAATTTCTATCTGCTCTGGAATTCCTTCATTGATACCTCCACAAAAAAAATTAATGATGAGACATCATCTGCCGCCAGAATTCTTTTATTGATGGTAATGTAACAGGTATGGTGGCGCGGTGTTCTAGGCAAATAAAAAATAGTTATTTCATTTCGGCTCACACATTTGATGTAAGGCTTCTAAATGCATAATATGTGCCACGGTCCACAAAAATAAGGACGATGAGAATAAATTGGCGTTAAGGAACAAAAGGCGATCCTTTCAAGCATGAATTACGTACAACGATGACAACGCGTGCAAATTGTGCAAACTTATTTTGAAAACCATGGTTCGGTTCGCCAAACTTATCATGCGCTACGTCCATTTTACGGTCGACATAATCGTCCATCTGAGCAAGTAATTCGGAACACAATGAATCGTTTTCGCACCACGTACTCCCTAGTGGACGACAAACAGTGCGAACAGAAGAAACTATTGCCGTTGTGGAGCGCAGTGCTGAGGAGAATCCGAATGAGTCGATTTTCCATCGTACACAGCAATTGGAGCTATGCCCATCCACCTTCTGGAAGATTTTACGGAAAGAGCTTGGCTTAAAAGCTTATAAGTTTCAGCTTGTGCAAGAGTTGAAACCGTGTGACCATTATACGCGTCGTAGGTTCGGTCAATGGGCCGAAAACATGATTCAGCTTGATCCTCATTTTCCACGCAAAATTTTATTCTCCCATGAGGCCCATTTTTTTAAATGCCTGGTATGCTTTATGGGCTGGTGGCCCATCATATTTCTTTAAAGTCGATGCCCGCCAGAATGTTACCGGCGAGCGATACCATCAATGTATTGCGGGAAACTTTTGCTGAGCGCATAATTTTGCGTAATGGACCTGGGAACTGGCCTCCACGATCCTGTGGTCGCACATCTTTAGATTACTTTCTTTCGCCGTGTTATTGCTGATATACGGACCCGGTTGCTCGATAAAGTTGTCGAAAATTGGCCTTCATAATTGCGCTTCATTCGAGCTGGCCGTGGCGCGCATATGCCCAATATCATATTTAAGCACTAATGGCATAAAATTATCTATTAAATAAAGCTAATATCATAGACATTAACCAAATCAAACACCCTCAAAATTATGAGAAGCAATGGGGTGCCTAACAAGCGGAGACATTGCTTTCTTGTTTCACTGTATAAATGCAAAGGTGACACCAGAAATTGCAACAACTGGCGATCGGTCAAGCCAATATCGCAAACTTTGAAAATAAGTGAAAGAATTTTATACAGTCGATACGCAATATTTTAAGCACCATGGCAGTAAATGCGTCTTTGTGGGAGTACAGTGGAAAAACGACGAAAGGGGTGTATATCCTCTTCATTGATTTCATAAAAGTATTCGAAATTGTACGTGATATGTACGATGACGTTAAAACAAAAATAAAATGTACGGGAATAAACGGAAAAAATATTCGTTGCTTTTAAAGTCACCCATGATTTTCTGCCGAAGCAGCACGTTGATAAGTCCAGAACGACTTATTTTCTTTTCGCTGATGATAGTGCTATCAAACACTGACATGACAGCCCATCAGGCAACTGTTTGGAAGGTGAAGGGTTACGAATCCGTCGTCCTAAGACTGGATATCCTGACATCTATTTAGAAGGGGTAATCGTGCCGAAGAGCGAGAAATTTAAATGGTTAGTTTTTGCCGTCAGTTACTAAGAAATTGCGTGCGAAAACTTTGGAGTATTTTATGAAAGAAAAATGCCGCTTTAACTTAGAGGTTTGTTATACACAACATCCGTTCAAGCGGCTTTAGCATACTCATCACAGTGTTGGGCAATGTTCGAGTACTATAAAAGAAAAATGACACTGATGAAGCCGAGGTTCGAAGAGAAGCCGAAAAAATAATAATTGGATCACTAAAATGCAGCAATATCAACAAACTCTTGGCCTTCTTAATGAGGTGAACAAAAATAAAGCAATGCATATACATACGTGAGAGGAATATGTAGAATTAGATCTAATTGTACATGTTACATATTTTAACGATAAATAGAAAAAGTATGACATTAAAATATATCCTAGATGATAAATATACTGACTATTAATGCTTTAAAATATTCTAGACTATTGTATTATATTATTTTCGTCCATTTAATACATAAATAAAACGCCAACTTCCCATATAATTCCTCAAAATGTCGATACATATGTACATTCAAAATTACTTAATAATTTTACGTTTTAAAGGAAAGCTTATACAAGACATACAGAAGAGTAAAAAAAAAAATTGTTACAAAGAGTTTTACATTTTTTACACAAAACAAATTTATCAAAGAATTAACATAGGAATTATGAAATGTGATGAATTTATAAGAATTTTGTGGAACAACAGCTCAATACGCACAAATACTCGATATGCATATCGTTGACTTTAACAGATGATTTAGAATTTTCATTAATTTCAACTTACTTGCTACTGCCAGTCTGTACACCATCTGTGCATGAATCTTCTGCTAAAGCAGTTTGAAGTGCATCGGCTTCCTTCTTGGCACGTGATTCATCTTCATCTTGCACAATTTGTAATATCTGTGTTGCGCGATCCTCTGAATAATTGACACTTTCCAAAGCCATTAAGATAATTCGTTCAGCAATATCATTGAATTTTTCTTGGAGTCTTGTTTTCACTACAAACAGAATAAGCATTGTATTGTTTTTTTACCAATTTAAAAGTAAAACTTACTTTTATCCTTCTCCTCAGTGGTGTAGACCTTTGGGCGTAGTGGAATAATTTTATTTCCTTCCTCGTTTGTTTTAGTCGGCTGGCCATCTCCGCGATTTGTAAGTTTTGGAGGTGGTGCAACATCACGTTTCACATAGCCCATTAAAATTAGTTTCTCCGAAGCTTTCTGAACGTTGTTATCGGAGTTAGCGAGAATATCAAGGAGTAAAGTTTCATCAGCTTTCGGAAAAATGTTTTTTAAATATCTAAATGAAAATTGATTATTATTTATTGGATGTTTGTATTCTAAGAGTTTAAAACTAACATGCAGGTTACTTAGAATGAACACAGAAAAAAAGGAAAATACGTCAAATAAAAATAAATAAATATCAGTGAGGTTCATGTTATGGTGAAATCAAAGACAAACCAAATCTGTGCTAAGATAAAAACAAAAGAACATTTAAAATAAGCAGAATCGATGCCAATCTACAACAGAATGTAAAAAATTAAATAAAAATCGGAAACAATATTGTGTTTTTAAAGAGTATTCCATCTTTGCAATTATGTACAATAGATACTTAGCCCTTAATCGAAGAGCATCCACATATAAATAAGGCGAAGATAAAAAAAAGAAACAAAACATCTGGAAATAAAAAAGAATGGACTAATAATCGGATAACAGAAACTTGACGAGTAGAATATTTAGAACTCAGAAACTGGTAAGAGTTATTAACAATCTCTACAAAATATCTATACAAAAAGATTGTCTGATGGATTCACCATCGCCGTCCTAAAACCTTTAAAATCAGAATTATGAAATTTCGACAAAAGTTACGTTTTCGAAATATGTATGTTAGAATTCAGTTCTTAATGGGGTAAAAGTTGATCATCAAAATCGTATGGGAATTCATTTATTTGGTCGAATTTACTTGAAATCGAGTATAAATACTCGCACTTAATAACTCAATTAATGAAACAGTATATATGTATTTCAGTAGTTCTCAAAATTAAAGTATATAAAGATTTCGAAACGCCAACGAAAAATATTTCCCCCTTTCTCTTACAATCTGCCATCGAAGTTTAAATTCTGAAAAGCTTAGAATTATTGTATTTCATAGAAAGTGCATGTCGTCAATTGAAAGATTATTTAGTTTTAACGATACAATTTTAAGCTGAATATACATATGTGGTGGCGGCGTGCTGGGAATTAGTTAGCATAGCATATGATCTATTTTGCAACGTATCGCTGAGTTTGGGCAATAAAAGCAAATAATGTTTGACATTTGTCATTAATCTTTTATTGCCTAGAATACGAAAAGGTTGTGTGATAGCCTTGGATGTTGCGGCTTTAGGCATTGTTGCTAGACTGCTAGATTAAATGTAGAAGCTGCTACACCAAGGACAATTTGAACACAATTTCCGATTGCAACTTGCAACCAGTAACAAAATTCCCTCTTATGTAAAACAGTTGGGATGCGAATGATCCATGATCACACAATTTCTGTCCACTCCCGATAACGTCCTAAAAATTGTGTTGTGTGTCAAATAGAGAGAAAACTTTCCAGATTTTTGCCCTCGCTTTCCGCTGATTGCCCCTATCCGTGTGACCCTGTTGTGAATACGTGTGAATTGTCAACAATGTCAATTCGTCTCACATTTCAACTTCGACGTCATCCATATTACACCATACATAGTGAACGTTGCGTATAAATTGCTGTTTCTGTTGCAAATTTAAACCCAAACAACCAATTATGTGCGGTGCAAAGGCAGTGCATAGGCTCTTAGACTAGAGTGAGTGTTTTTTTTTTTTACAGTGGATTTGTGAGCAGTGCCAAAGATTTCAAAAATATTAATAGAATCTGCCATCTACGTTAATTCATTTATGGCATTCATTGAGTGAATATCTGCAATGTTTAAAAACGAAAAGGAAATTTAGATACAAGTAGTGAAACTCATATGGTTATGCATAATCTCTGGGACAAACGAAAACTACCTAAATAAGTCAATAAAAAGACACAACGGCTACAAAGTAATCTTGTAAAAATATTTCAAAATCTACTACAACTACCATAAAAAAAGTTAGAAAATATGTGGACAACATATTTCCCAGAAGCAATTCATATCCATTCTCATGAAGTTCTTGAAATCCATTGGTTGCAACTCTTGCGTCACATTTTTGTGGTAGAAGTACTTTCTTTTTAAGAATACATTTTTCATCCAGTAGTATTTCCTTTCTTTCTGTTTTATCGCTTAAAGTCGTTCTTCCTACTGAAACGTCTTGCACATTGTATCTGCAAATTGGCATGTGTGTAGCGGCTTTAATAATTTGGGATAAATGTAAATACTCGTACCATATCGCACAAAGTTGAATTTGAGGCTCCTAGTAAGAAACCATTTCTATATTGTTAGCTTGAGATATTCGGCAAGTAGGTATAACCCGTTATGCCTAGGAGTAAATGCGCAAACAAAGTACAATCACAGATAATAAGGTTACATAGATATCACATGCAGAGTAAAAAAATATGTCACTTTTTCAGGCGGATGGGATTTACTACTACGTACCAGTTTGATCAAACTCGTTCGAATCGTGCATAAAACATGATGTAACTTTATTATCTGTGGTACATTGTGATTAAAAGTTTCGTATTTGTCTTTACATATCCCACAACTTTAACTTTCTAAAAATATGAGGGCTTATTAAAGATTTGACACATGTCTATATTCAAAATAGGCGATGGAAATTATTTTTGCTATATTTTCAGTTTCTTATAAACATGTAAGATTTATTATGATGAACTACAGCGTTTTAGAGAGGAGAATGCTGTATATGGAGTACAGAGAATCCAATATTGAATATTATTTGCAGCAACTGCACTCAGTTAAGTACCCTGTCCGACGTGGAGTAAACTCAGAAAAACTTTTTTGAGCCAGTTTCCTTTGAACAGGACTGTAAATCGTGAAAGATATCGGACTATGATTGAAATTTCTTTTAGGCCAGTCGTAGCTGGTAATCCTGCGGAATAGATTCAATAAAAATAGAGTTACTGTGTATACTATGTTTACATAAAAATTGGGCTATTAAGGGACACTTTTGGTGACCAATTAATTTTCCAAAAATCTGGATTAAATCGCTCTCTGCCTCAGCACCAGATTTTTTTATTTTTTTTTAAATATACTCAAAATAAGAGTTGTATCATACATAAATATACCATCCACTATTTTCGGAGCTAAAGAGGAATATTGCGGGATATAGTCTTTCACAAGTATTGTAGCTAAAAAATATCTACATTAACCACACTTTGTTAAAAGAAACTATTACAAAACTAGAGTAGAATAGAATATATTTTGATATAAATTACATCGGGAAAAGCCTCGTGGAATGGTTAAGCGAGTATGGTGTTTTAGTTCAAAAAACGATAAAGTTCCCTCGTTTAATGGCGTAATCAATGAAAATAACCAGCACTTTTTTTTATATAATTAGCGCGCGCTCAAGGGGTTTGTGTACCCTTAAAATGTTTGTACACAGCGAGGGAGAAGGAAATTTAGGGAGGAAGATACCGATGTACATTGTTTTTAAATGTTTGTAAGTTATAACGACCAGGAAATACAGATATCGGCAGTTCATTCCATAAGCGAGTTGTACGGCTTAGGAACGAATCACGAGTACGCCCGAAATGGGCTTGAGGGTATACTGATGAGCATTCATAGCCAGACGGGTGTTACGATTCAAATTCTTGAATTGATTTCAATGGGGCACTGGTGGTGGAAATAGCGATACAACAAACTGAGACAAGAGACATTATGTCGGTGTTCGAGAGTGTCAATTGATTGGCTGATATTAGTATTACCTATGAGTTTTATCGGACGGTTTTGAATCCTATCTAGCAGGTGCAGAGATGTTTTAGGAGCACCTGATCAGATGTAGGCATTGTACTCCAATTTTGGGCGGATGAGTGCCTTATATATTGAGGCCAGATTAGAGGGGGTAAAATATTTCTTATATCGCTTGAGAAATCTAGACATTTCGCAGCATTTTTGACGACATCGAATATGTGGTCATTCGACAGCTTGAATTGAACGCTCCGAAAGGTAATTGGACAAATGCTGTTTTCCATCTGCTCGGAAAGGGTCCTAAAAAGTAGGATTGATGAAAAAGCTTACGCAGTGGTTTTGCCAGCGAAGAACACCTCTTCAGAAGAAGGGGAAATATACGATATGGACCAGCGGATTTATGTATATTAAGATCTTTATGTACTCTTACTACTACACGAGTTTGAAAGTGGATTCGTTCCATTGAAGATTCGACTCACTGAAGTGTAGGCGGGGACAAAGAATAATATGGGAGTGTTGAACTAGCCGCAAAGTGTGCAGCAAGCAGATTGGCCTTGTCCAAAGAGCTGACAGCTGGAATGCCATTGTAAATGAGCGTTGATGAGGCAGAATTTCTAATATTTTGAATTTTTAATATGTTTGTCTCAGTTTTTGGTTGTATTGAAATTTCACTCGCTTAAGAAAAGCGTTGCAGTCATTTCTGGGTCGTTTGAATTTTTTTCGGTTTTCCTCTGTCGGGTTGGTCTTGTAGGACCGAAAAACCATTTCTCTGACCCTGACAGCCTCTTTACAGCTCCAGCCGTACCATGCCTTATCTTAAGAGAAGATTGTTTCCGCCGCAGACAGTTTTGTGCCCAGAGTGAGCCCTGCTAGCAGCTTAGTCATCTTGTCCTCGTAAGGCAATATCACAAACGATAGGCAAAAGTATAGAACAAAGAGCTAATGAAATAAATGAAATTAATTAAAAAACGCTTCAGAATTTTCACATAACGTAAAGCAAAATATAACTCAGATGTAACGTATCTCCCAACTCCATAAAATTAGAGACTCAAACTTTGATACATTTTGTTTTATCTGTAGATTGGGATCAGCAATAGTATGGATTTGCTTAGATTTCTTAAATTCTTTCAAATATAAACACCTAGCTTATAACTACGGTGTGTTAGTGGCTGACCTCTACTTATACTTACGTATATATGTAGGAATGCTGATTTATCAAATATCAAATAAACAATTTAACCCGGATCGACGACCACCAGTTGCGCTCGATAATGTTTTGATCTGAAATTACAGCAGTATGAGTCGTCATCCGCTCGTTTGTTGACCCAGACGATCGGAGTTTGTTTACTCTCGTCGAGTCACGGAGAGGTTATTGTTTACATTCGTCATGCATGTTTTTTGTGTTGACCGACATTAGGAAGCATAAAATCTTAGGCGATGTGGGTAGTGCGATACAATGCCTCCACTTAGGTCAATGATTATTGTGATTGGGGTATGCGGTGGATGGATGGTGTTGGCTTTAGCCCTGAAAATGGGGACGTGGCACAAAGTTTTAAATTCCGTTGGCATTTGGAACTGGTTAGACTGATGGGTTGACGATCGAGCGGATAATGGAAAAAAGAATAAGACTTGTTTGGTTTCTAAAGCACTGCGGTTCGGTGGTTCGATGGTCTGGAGTCTTCTTTAGTTGTATCTTTTTTTTTGTATTATTCACTTTTGTAAAATTCTTCTTTTGTAAATTATTCAAATAAAGTATAAAGTATTTCCTACATACTATATATGTATAAACGCGAGACCATACATACGAAACAATACATTCGGGGTGTTTTTTATGCTATTCACCATATAGGACATTCACCGATTGTATGAGGTTTGTAGTTATTGCCAGTACAATTAAACTGCTGGTTTTACTTATTTTACTCATTAAAATGGATAGTATATTAATCACTCTCGACAAAGCATGGGAGTCAGATAAAGTTACGAATCTGCTGAATTAGCTTCATTGCGTAAATGAATAGTGGATTTATAGGAGAGTGGACGATATAGAAATGGAAGAAGAAAACAAAGAAGCTTTTAGCCACAAAAAAATGTTATTCCTTTAATTCAGTGGTTCCCTACCGGTGGGGCACATCCCCCAGGGGGGCATGCGGATTGTAAAAGGAAGGCGTGGACACAATTTGAATTGTAAATTTTTGATGCAAAGAATACAATATTGAAGGCTTCAATATTTATTACTCTGTGTGTAGATATTTCCACTCTCTCTTCATATTTGGTTATTTTTCTGGGAATGTACAGCAAGCACACATCGAAATAGAAAATGTGTAACGTATATGTTGAGTATAATACGATACGCATGACACTGCGTCGTTCAAAACGTGTATTGTATTTCTTTGGATCAAGGGTTTTAGAATCGTAGTTTCAGTTTGTGTTCATGTCTTCCTCCGCCGGTAAGAAAAGAAAATACTCAGACGATTACATCAAAATATGGATTTACTTCAATTGAAAAGAACGGAGTGGAAGTTCCACAATGCGTGATATATTTTGCCGTTTTGAGCAACGTCGCTTGATAAGACATTTGACCAGCGTTCATGACGCCGTAAAAGACAAACCCAAAGAGTTTTTCATCAATAAAATGGAGTCTCTTTCAATCGCGAAATCAAAAAAATTTCATACAGCCGGAGAATCCCTCGTCAAACCGTGTTTACTAAAGGCTGCTGAAATTCTTTTGGGAGTCGAAGCTAAGAATAAGTTTAAGGAAATACCATTATCTGACAATACCGTTAAACTTCGAGTTGATGAAATGGCTGCTGACTTGGAAAATCAGTTTCTCGCTAAAATAAAAAAATCTCAATACTTTGCATTGCAATGCGATGAGACAACTGATATCGCAAAATGTTGTCAGCTTCTCGTGTTTGTGCGGTTTATAGACGTTGAAGAAAACGTAATGAAAGAAGATTTGGTACTCTCAGCGAAGGTTGAAACTTCGACGAAGACATCTGATATAATTAAAAATTATTGGCGACTACTTCGATAAGCATGAAATTCCATGGACTAAGCTTGCGGGGTTATGTACAGATGGTGCACCGGCAATGATTGAAGGTGATTCTGGATTTGCTACCTTAATTAAAAACTAGAACACTAACGTGATTACCACTCACTGCATCATTCATCGACAAGCGCTTGCTTCGAAGCGCTTTAAATACACCGCTGTTTAAAAAATTGTGCGAAGTTATGAGCTCCGAATACGAACAACTGATATACTATGCTGAAGTAAGGTGGCTTTCGAAGGTAATATGCTTAAGAGATTGTTTGACCTGAGGGATGAGGTCAGTGCATTTTTGGGCGAAAAGAAAAATCCAATCCTTGCGTTATTCCAATGTAATACGAATCTTTTGCGCTTGGCGTACCTGTCTGATATATTTGATCATCTTAACGAGCCAAATTTACATTTGCAAGGTCGGGAAAAGAAAATTTGTCCGCAAATATTTTTAAGTATGAAGATAAAATTCGAGCTTTCGTTCAAAAAATCGATCTTTGGAAGAAAAAAATCATAGCAAACTGTTTTTCGTCATTTATGAACGTTGCAAAAATCGTAAAACCCGGAGAATTGACATAATTCAACATTTGCAAAACCTTACGAAGAATTTTCAAGGTACTTTCCGGAGGACAAAAAAGACGTTGCAGAATTGAAAACGATGGTGCGCAATCCATTCATCGTTATTATCAATGAACTACCAAGCGAATTACAAGAGGAGGTGATCGATTTGCAAAATGACTGCACACTGAAGGACTAATACAATACAAGCGAACTAGAAGAATTCTGGATCAAAAGCGGGAAATCATACACAGGGGTGCAAAACATTGCTATTCCATTTTTGGTGGTGTTTTCAACAACATATTTATGCGAACAAGGATTTTCGGCTCTCCTCCTCATTAAAAACAAGCAGAGAAACAGACTTGACGCTTCAGCTGACATGATAGAATCTCAGAGCTGGTGGAAAAAACGCAACACCATAATTTGCATTGAACATCTTACGTTACAAATAAATAATAAATAAGAATAGGTTTTTCAAAATCAATTTAAAAAAAATGTATAAACAAACATGCCATGAGGGGGACATGCTGTTGAAAAGGTTGGGACCCTTTAATTGGTGATAAACATCAGAAAAGCTGCAATATCTTAGTACAAACAAATATATTCACTTAATCTCAGGGACGATTACACTTGATTTCAAAAGAATAAGCTGACAATGGACAGTGGGAACAATTCCAGATAATGTCCAGAAAGACAAGACTTTGATTTAAAAAGTTTGATTTAAATTAAGTCGAATACAGATATGCCATATCAATAAAGTGAAGTTAGAATAGTAAAGGTGGAAAAAAGAAGCAAATAAAGGGGCAGCATTTTATTGGAACTTGTTCGCTACAAGCGATATATATGTGACAAGCTTCAAAAGAGGTACATATGAGGTCAAAGCACAGCCAAGATTGTTGTCCAGCAGAAAAAAACAATTCTCAACAGATTTATTTACCAACAAATATAGAAAATTGCATTGCAATTTAAATGCATCTAGAGAATAGTTTAAAGCTTTTTATAAAACTCCCATGTGCATAAGGACGAAAAAACTGATCTTATGGAACACGAAATAGGAATAACACTCAAAAATTACCCGAACGAGTGTTGTAAAATCGGATCCCAACACAATATAAATAACTAAGCTTGTAAAATATGGAAAAACGCTACGATGCCACAAAATATTTGACGCCGATAAGTTCAGGGAGGGCAGGGAGGTAAAAATTGAAACACACTAGAACAGTGTTCTGTTCGTTGTTTTTCTATTTTGTCCAAGATTTGTTTATTAAACCAGCACAACAGCAAATCTATTGTAGAATGACTTTTCTTCTTGTGATAGATCCTAATACCACCATCAAACCATCAAATCGATCAAGCCATTAGAATAACGATTTATAAGAATGTGTATTCTAAAATGCCTACACATTATAGGAATGCTTCAAGCTGGGGGCATTAATATTTTCAAAGAAGGTTCTCGGAAAATCTCTTCCGAAAAGCAAATAAAAAAGCAGAGTTCAAGCCAAAATTCGACGCAGAGACGAAAAACAAATATATACATACATACCTAGTCCTGCCATAAGTTCTGTTACACACTTTCCAGCGCTTATCCTTCAAAACTTCTTGCGGGAATAGAACCGTTAACGTTTTTTTCTCAGAACACATGCACTGATCAGTGAAGAATACTAGTCAGTTTGGTTTCAATTCTATTCAATATTAACATATACTGGGGCGTTAAAGAGAATCGAATCGCGGTAATAGCGTTGCATATCGAGAATATTCGTTTATCGGGCTTCGGCGAATTGTCTGTAGTAGAGGACAGGCCAAGAAGTGGTCGCCCGCGCGGCGTATGTACGAATGCGGTAGTAAAGTGCGGGGACGAATTCGGAGAAATCCCCTTAGGAAGCAGAAGATCATGTCCAAGGAATTGGATATATAAACCAAATCCATGTCTAGGCTGATTCGGAATGATCTGTATATGAAAGCCTACCGTCGGTCCACGGGTCATCTTCTAACTTCTCAACTAAAAAAAAATAAGCTGGCAAAATGCAAGCTACTTTAGCAGTGGCACGCGGGCAATGCCCATGAAAACGTTCTGTTTACGGATGAGAAAATTTTTACCGTGAAAGAAATTTTCAACAAACAAAATGACAAAATTGTTCCAAGGGTTCAACGTGGACATCATCCCGCTTCCGTAATGGTTTGGTGGAGGG
The DNA here is from genome assembly GCA_963966105.1 of Volucella zonaria. Classification (NCBI taxonomy): domain Eukaryota; kingdom Metazoa; phylum Arthropoda; class Insecta; order Diptera; family Syrphidae; genus Volucella; species Volucella zonaria. The sequence continues at coordinate 83,264,277 of OZ014534.1, read as the reverse complement.
TCTCCCACCATGGTGTCATGCCCCTCCATTTCTGTGAAAAAGGCGTAAAAACTGGTGCAAAGGTTTACCAAGAAGATGTGCTAGAGGGTGCTTTTCAATGGATATAGATGGGTCTTCCAACAGGACTCTGCTCCAGCGCACAAAGCCAAAACCACGCAGGAGTGGCTCAGAGTCAATATTCCTGGCTTTATAGCAGCAGAAGATTGGCCATCGGGGAGTTCAGATCTGAGTCCACTGGATTATGGTTTGTAGTCAGAATTGGAGAACATGGCCTGCAAGACACCACACAGAAATTTGGAAAGCCTTAAAACAGCATTAACCAGAGCAGCATGCACGATCTCCATGGAAACCGTACGTGCCACTATAGCCCAATGGCCATACTGTTTGGAAGCGTGTGTCGAAACAAGAGACAGTCATTTGTATTTGTAACAGAACTTATGGCAGGACTAGGTACAGAAGTACGCGTTTGGATTCCATAACCAACGAAAATGTGACGCAAAGAGCGGCGTTCTATAGAGTTCTATTGAGGTCCGGAAACTTAGCCAAGCAAAAAAGCAATTCTATATTGGGATAAAAAAAATCATAATATTTGATCCACCAGATAGCAGGTTAATCGATGTAAAACTAAAACCAAAAATACTTGCCATTTTAACTGTCTTAAAACAAAAACAAAAAGCCAAAAACATCGTACAAAGAAAAAACACAAACCGAAGAACTAAATTAATCAAATTATTCTAAAAAAAATAGAACAAAACAAATAATTGAAAAGGTGAAAATCTAATTTTTGTAATTTTTGGTTTTTTGGTAAGGACCTCAGCTTCATTTTAGGTGATGAATGCGGTTTCGGTGAGTTGCGAAATTCTCCGATTTTTGGTGATCCATGTCCGAATCCAAGACTGCTTTGCATACTCAGGACACTACCGAATCGTCCGCCCGGTATTGGACTCGCTGTACGTGATAAACGGGATTGGAATCCCGCACCAATATCAGGACGACGAGCCGGTGGTGTCATCTGAAACGCAGAGTTACTGTGGAACAGATGCCGCTGTGATGGCGGTGTTACAAATGGTCCTGGCATTGTCACTGGATGCTTTTCAACCTGCAGAGCACTTATAACAACCGCTTCGCGGTTATAATATCTATTTTGTCGTTGTTTTAGTTTTAGTTGTTGTTGGTTGTTGTTGGAATTGTTATTGTTATTCATGATTTGTTTATATTGTTGTTTGTTGGAAATAGTAGTGCATAGTTTTATTATTATTTTTTTTTTGTTAGTGTTTCGTAGGTTCAAAGAGGACAAACACACAGAACAATTGGTTAGTTGTAGTTGTTAGTCAAAAAGCGTGTGGAAGCGATAAAAGGCAAAATAGTTAATTGAGAATCTTTTTGTTGTATTTTTCTTTTTAAGTAAATCTTGTTGTTAAATTGATTGGCTCAAAGCACGTGAATACAAAATTTTAAACAGAAAAGATGGACACAAGGAAACTTACTTTTTTAGTAATAAACGGATGTGATTTTCGCTAGCAGTTGGGAACATGTTTTGGATTTTGGCTACCACAGCATCGGTGTCGATTTGACTAGAGAATGAGGTTTCTTGGATTGTTGAACGTCTTGACATGTTACCGGTGCGTGGAGTTTGAGGGGCAGATGATTTCAAGTGTGAAACTGGAGACATTTCCTAAAAGAAACAAACAAACAAAAAAAAAACAAAAAAAAACGTTTAACAACGAATTTCACACCAGAAAAGGGGAATCGTTTATAACATCCTATGAATACCTACCATTTGCACTTGACTCTTTGTTGAAAGAAGAGGACTGGCGGAGATATTGTGTAAACTTGGATTGGGTCCTTGAAAAGCTCGTACAGCAGGAAAATTATTAGCCGGATACACATGGTAAGGTGATCCATGCAATGGCTGAATTATTTACATCAGGGAAAAGATACAGAGACGTATACACAGATAGTGGGGGCACATACAGCGGGTGAAACATAGTTTAAGAACAAAACATTAACATATTCATTAGGAATTGAAAGGGGAACATATAGACACAACACAATTTACCTGCATCGGAATGGATTCCGTCGAGCATTTTTCATTCTGCAATTGCTTATATCTTATTCGCGGGTCTTCTAGTTGCATCGCTTTGGTAAAATAATTTATATAATAACTGTAAATAGAAAAATAAAATCTTGATAAATACATTTGCTTCATTCATTCATATTAAATTGCATAGGAAAATAGGATTTGGCATAGAAGCAGAACTACTATGGCGTAGACACTTGGTGATATCGAGGCAAAAAATTGTCCAACTCTGTTTCCCAACCACGTCGAAATGGAAAAGTGACACAATAACTTCCAAATACGTACGATTCCCACCTAATCGTCCAGCGACAAGAAAGCTCACTGCCCTAAGAACAGTTGAAAAGCGAACTTTCTGCGCCAAAAAACAAGTTCAGTATTGGTTAAGCCATACCCTAGTAAGTCCCAACCACCACAAAATCCACTGCTTCGGAACGAAAATATAATTAACAAACGCGCCTGGGATATGGACGTATTACCGCAATTAAGTACAAAGATTTCGGAAGGTTAAAAACCTTTCGACTTCGCCTTCGATGAAGGCGAATTTGAAAGATTCTTTCCGCAATTAAAAAGAATTCACATGATATGAGATAGACATCTTGAGTAAGATCAGACAGTTAAAAGCCTGCGAATTTTGGCCAATCGCCCAAAAGACCGTATTATTATTATTGTTATGTAAAGAGTCCTTCATTAAGCTCTTCCTATCTTTAAATTTAAATAAAACAAAGTGTGTGTGAGATATCGTCGAAATTTTTTATTCGATTGAAAGGCATATCGATGCCGTTATGTATGGAATATAACATAGTGCATCTGCCGCGGCTTCTCTGGGTTGCGCACGTCCGAAATATCCAATTTTCCATGATTCTGGCGCATAAATCAGGTTGAATTTGACTTTGAGGTCTGTGGCTTATTCGGATAGACCTGCGATTTCAGAAAAAGTTTAATCAAATCGCATGCTCTCGGTGGCCAGTTCACATCACCTCTACGTGAGATGACCATGCCCTCGAATCACTTGTGCAGAACTTCCAATGTGGCACGTAGCGCCATCGTGTTGAAATCACATGTCGTTGGTGTCCATATCATCCAATTCAGGCCAAAAGAAGTTGATAATCATCGAACTATAGCGTTTGCCGTTGACGGTGATGACCTGGCCAACGTCGTTTTTAAAGAAATATGGACCGATGACGCCGCCAGCCCAAAATCCACACCAAACAGTGACTTTTTCGGGATGCATTGGACGCTCTTGGATCTCATGTGCATTGGTATCGTCTCAAATTCGACAATTTTGTTTGTTTACGTACCCATTTATCCAGAAATGGGCCTCATCGCTATAGATGATTTTTCGATGAAAATTAGGGTCAGTGTCCAACTGCTCCAGTGCTCATTCAGCGAACACACGTTGTTGTCTATGGTCGTTTACTTTCAGCTCCTGAGTCAGTTGAATTTTGTACGGGTGCAGGCCTAACTCACGATGCAAAATTCGCCAAGTTGTGGTCTGCGAAAGATCGAGTTCTTGTGAGCGACGCGAAATCGACTGCCTTGGATTCTCCTGCACACTCTCACGGACAGCGGCGAAGTTTTCAGCAGATCTTTCGTTTCGTCGACTTACGGGTGTTGGTTTATCATTTGCTGAACCAGTGGACTCAAATTTATTCACCACACTGCGAATAGTCCTCTCGGTAGGAGAATGGGCAGAGCGAATGTTATCATTTGCTGGTGTTGTTGAACACTATGTTCGTCCATGGTGATTTGGCAAAACAGACCGAATACTACAAATGACATTATTAACAATATAATTAATTATAAGCTAATACTTAATTTAACGGGCAACTAGATTTTTCTTCGGAGACTTTCCGAGCTGGTGCGCTGATGAGTTCTGATTCTTTTAGTTAAGCCCATGTGTAAAGCAAATACAGTTCTTGGTTAAATCTCCTTCTCCACTCACCATCGATGCAGACAGGGCCATAGATCATCCAAATTCCTTTTTTTTTTTACTAAAGTGTCATATAGGAGGACTGGGACGATCCGAGAGGACTCTGTATCTCCATTGCTTTCTGAGCCAAAACAAGAAACAGTGATTGACATAGTTACTCATCGAATGATCTTTAAGGAAGTGTCGTTGTTTATGTTTACAGCGGAGTCTAAGTAGGCAAAGCCCTTGACTACCTCGAAGTTATACAGGTCTGTTGTGACGTTTTGTTTGAGTCGTCGGCGTTGTCTGTCTTTTCTCGATGATAGCAGATACTTTTTCGTCGTTTACCCTCAGATCCTTTTTTTCGACTTCTGCTTGAATACTTTCAAATGCCTTACAAACAGCCCGCTATGCTCTGCCGTTAACGTCTATGTCCTCCACATAGGCAAGTATTGGCAGAGAATTTTGAAAGACTATTCACTTGTAAGTTTCGCAACAACACTTCCAAGTAAAATATTGAAGAAATCGCATGACAATGCATTGCTTGGTCGAAAGCCGTTTTTGAAAGCAAAGGTCTCGGTAAATTCAATACTCTCTTGTAAAGTCGGACAAGTTTAACAGGGGTATCAAAAACGATCATGGTTTTATATAATTTTTCCCGATATACGCTGTTACAGGCGGCATTAAAATAGCCTGTGGGTATCGATTTGAAATTTTAAGATCTTTTTCAAGATCTGCGGTAATGTAATATTTGTTGATGGTGAATTTCCCGGGTTTGAAGCCAATCTGATAAAGACCAATCAGTTGATTGACAAAAGATTTAAAGCGATTTCATACCACGGCAGAGGATGTTTTATTGGGAATGCTGAGAAGAGTGATGGTGTTGGGACAGGGTCTGATTTCTTAAGGATCGGCTATACAATGCCAAGGTTCCATTCGTCTGGGATGTATTCGGATTTAGTGTATACTTCACATGGTCAACTCCCGTTATATTGAAGAGCTTGGCAGCTAGGTCGTCAGTAGCGGCAGCCTTGTTGAACTTAAGTTTGGATATGGCTATCTTCACTTCGCCGATGGCGGATGAACGCAATTGTTGTAAATCATTGCCAAGATTGAATGGTTGTCTGCCTGGCAGCGGAATATTAATCATCATCACCGTATAACAGTCTATAGAAATAATTCTTCCATATCTTCAGCACTGTCTGCGAGTGGTCCACTAAGTTTTATTGTTCGCCCTTGCAGCATGTTGTTGACCTTTCCATTTACCTTTCAATAATGTTTCCGAACGAATTTTCTTCTATAACATATCTCCATTTCGTTGATCTCGCACTCCTTCTGCCCTTTTTTCTCACTTCTGAGAAGCCAGTAGATATTTGTACTTCTTTTCTTCCTCATAGAGCTCACGAGTCGGTCTTCCTTTGCAGTGTCGGCCTGCGGTAATCATAGAATTAAAAACGAATGATAGGAATGGATAGCACTACAGCTAAACTCTTTAAAGCACCACCAACATCTGGACAGAACCTGCAACCATTTCAAGAGAGGGACTGAACATTTGGAGCTGTCTTTAAGGATAATAGTCTATCTCAATTAGAAAATAACTTTTATGAACTATGGAAACGAAAGAGGAATTTAGACGCTGTGTAAATTTAACGAATTATGTAGTAGCAAAAATCATTCCAGAGTCCACATTGGAGACAGATTTCCTCCGCGGTTACTCCTGAGCTGTCAACTTGAACGCATTGCCATTAGGCAGTACGTTAAATGTCGATTTGCGCCTTTTTCACGGATGTAGATCATGCCGCATGACCTAAGCAGTAGAATACAAGAAAAATATTAAAGTGGTTTAAACTCTCAAGTGTCTAACAAAAGTGTCTTAGTTTCAAAGTAGCAGAGGATTAAGGGCTCCCAAGAGAACTTAACTTAACAAATAAAGTACGTATCCAGAACATGGTTAAGCTGAGCAAAATAAAACTTACAGAAATGTGCCCAGGTAATTTGACGCCCTATACCCCTTGAGAGATGCTAACATTTAACATCGATGTAGATAAAATTATCAATATTTAGCACTTATCTTTATTGATTCCGCATTAACAAGACTCAACTCCCACTCCCATCAAATTACTGATTCCTACATCATTTTCCCCATATCTATAACTCATTAATAATTAACTGTTCCCGTCTATACTCCTAATGGTGCTCTTTCTTGTACAAAGAAATCTGAGCATTTAACTCAAAGCCTTCCTCAAATAGTCCCCATGCCAGATGTCTGTTATCCTAGAATGCAAAAGTGAATACGTACACCAATCAAGGCGACATTTCTGTCTCCCCAAAACACTCTCCAAACGGACGTCTTTATGAATATATTACCGTTACCATTCACGTCCCATCGTTTACTTAAAAAAAAAAAATAAAAAAAAAAAAAAAAGTCGCGTACTGATGAAAGAAGAATCAAATAAAAACAAAACCAAAGGAAGAGCACCCGTTCAAGGACACAGTTGATTGACGTAAGGACTTTATGCCATTAAGCACAAAGCATCAACCAAAACACAAGGCGCACATGTGTCAATGCGATGAAGTGAAGAGTGTACTCTGCATAAATTGTGGCGAACCCTTACCCCTATCTCATCATGTTGCTGCTAAAGGTTTCTCTGCTTTTTTTTGTTAATAAGCCACAATAAGTGGTGCTTTGGTGGGTGGTGGTTTCGTGAGAATGAAAACATTTACCTTCTCCTTGCTTTTCTTCGTGTCGTGGTTACTAAAGGATTTGTTATTTCTACTGCGCACTAGAGGAACATGAACAGCCACCAAACACACAAACACAGGGAAAGAAATTCCTATTCCTATTTTATTCCCCTTTACTTTTTGTTGTCACTTATGAAACGGGTATCTCGTACGTCCCTATGAAGACATTCCTTTTTTTTTTTTTTTTTAATTTTTTAAATAAGGTCCTTGAGGGATGTCATGTGAAAAACCACTCATCAGGAAAATATTCACATTGGCAAGCACAAGCACATGGGGTAATTATTCTTTCACTCGTTCGTTCACACCACGGAGACAAATATGTATGTAAGTACGTAGAAGGAGCACCAGAATCATCCTCAAGAGGATGATGTATCCCACTGTTGACCCAAATTCCAAGTATCAGAATTTTCATTTCCTTCTTGTGAATTTAATTAGCATACTTGTGGGTGATGTTATCCTACTTTTAATATCATTTCGATCGGAATTAGTCACTTGCATAGTTTTGGGGAAAATCCATGGGAAAACCAAATCGCTTCGCCATTTTGAATTCATAAGTATTCCGATGGGGGTAGCGTTTGAATTTGATGTTTTAGTGATTTCGGGTGTTAAAATTGTTCAAACTTACCAGTTTCCCGTAGTCTGATCGAATTTACAGTCCCATCCGGGCGGTAGTTTAGTGTATTGGCCGCTAGGTTCAGCCATTTTTTCGGAATTTTTCACTTCAAATCCTTGCAAATCACTTTTTATTCTATTTATTGGAGGGGGTGATAAATTGAGGTAAAATTGCGTCGAACTGTACTTCACAAATGAGGATGTGAGAATAATTTGTTCCAACGGTAATGGTTGTGAGCGTCGTGATGGGGTGTCGTTTGTTGGAGTTTATTGTACACATACGCAGAAGGAAAAAGTGAAAACAAACAAATTTGATACAAATCTGGAGTTGTGGAATTTGACAGATAAAATGACGTCATCTAACTCTGATATCAATGTTCGAAACAGAGCTGGTACACAATCCCATTACACTATTACAAAGAAGTAAGTAGACACCAAATGTTGAAAATTGTATGAGCGATGCAAAAGTAACATAGAGACGAAAAATATAGTTGGAATGTTATGTGATTGAATGTAAAAGTTTTAGCAGAAGACAAATTGGATTTTGAACAAAAATAGATTATAGCAAAACTGGCTGATTTGCTCAGCTGGAATTTTTTACACTATCGGTTTCTTAATGTGGCGATATTTTATTGGATCACTTTGTTATGAGAATGGATGCGTGGCTTTTTAAATTTCCATTTGTTGCTTGAAAAACATAATCCACTTCGATAAGCTTTAACAAGGAAAAACTGCGAATATTATGACAACTTATTAGATCGCTTAAACAACGATTTGAAGGAAAATTAACAGCATTTGGCCAGGCAGGAGTGCTGTTCCAACAAGACATAGCAGGAGTGCACAATTACGTTTCCGCCGTAGTGAAATTTCATGTATCACCTGACATATTCACGGGATTTAGCCTCCCGTGGCGGTTTCCTGCCCTAACGCCTATTTTGAAAACCTCTACAAATCTTATTATTTGGAAGGGATTAAAAGATTGAGAAGACCTTGATCAAAGTGCATTGATCTGAAAAGAGACTATGTTGAATGATAAAACGTTTTATTGCCGAAAAAAAACACTGACTTATTGATCTACCCTCATACACCCGATGACATTGATAACATTTTAATTTAATTAGATATCATTTTTTTCTTTATTCTTCTCGTACATCGTCCAACAATGCCATACGTATATTAAACTTGGACGAACGATTGTTGTGTATAACAAGCCTCTAAACTCAAGTAACATTTTTTTTGTTACAAAATACTGCGGTGTTCTTGTGCCATTAAAGCCCCCACGTTAACATTATGTGTGACATCATCTCCGTAAATTCCTTGGTACTTAAAGGTATTTCAATTGTCATGATGACTCTTTCTATGTAAATACATACGCTGCAGACCAAAATTTTAGGCCTCCCTAGACAACTGACTTCAGTCATGCATGGAGATTGAATTTTATTTTTTACATTCTGTTTTTTTACCTAAATTTTCTACCTGAACTATACGCAACACATTCGTATAACAAAGTTGGATTTGACACCTGTGTTTTTAAACATCCCAAAATTTGTCGACCTAGATTGCAACGGCCTTACGTAAAAGCCACACTTTGAGATCATAAGAATCCTCACGTCTTGAGTAAACAACTTTTTAAAAAAATGGGAAAAGCCGCGGAAACCACAATCGAGAAACGATCTGCAACCATAGCCCTTCTTAAAGAAGGCAAATTGCAGCGGGATATTGCCTCACAATTGAAGGGGTCAAGGTGCTGCATTCAACGCACCATTAAACAGGAAGTCTTGAGGATACACCATGATCAGGACGCCCTAGAGCTGACACTAAACAAGAGCACCGGCTAATAGTAACAACAATCAAATAAAGTAGACGAAGCACTACACCCGAAATAAATGAAACACGAAAGAAACCGCTGTCCTTGACAACGGTCAAACACAGATTAAGACATGCTAAACTATTTGGGCGAGTTACTGTTCGAAAACTTCTGTTACAACCACAAAACCATAAAGACTGCATGGAAGAAGATTTCAATAGATTTCAATGTATTTGGCACAAAACGAAGATTTTTCGTTCGACCTAGTGCAGAACAAAAGATGCTACCAAACTATGTGGTTTCTACCGTCGAGTTTGGAGGTGGTTCTGTTATGGTCTGAGAATGTTTTTCTTCAAGTGGAATGAGAAATCTGGTTCGAGTGATTGGAAAAATAAACAAGAAGGCATATAAAACAATCTTGGAAGGAAACGCTGTGACTTCTCGAGTAAGATTAATTGGCGATGGATTCATATTTCAGTATGATAACGACTTTAAACATACTTCAAGATTTTGTCAAGATTACCTGAAACAGAGAGAATATGAAGTAATTTTCCAAATTATGATATGGGCGCCCCAATCAGCAGACTTAAAACCTATAGAGTTGCGGTGGGAGGAGGTGGATAGAATGGTCCGGGATCAATGCCCATCGTAATGATTCATCAACCAATCATGTGGTTCGATTGCACGAAGTTTTCTTTTCACTACTTCGCTTACTTCGGTTTAATACAACCTGCCGTTGGGAAAGCTTGTGTGGCGTTGCCAGCGTTTAAGAACACCACTTCAGAAGGAAAGGTATACCACTTGGCCGGAGATATCTCAGGCGACTGATTTCTCATTTTTCTGATCATCAATATTGCTGTACAGCACATAGAGTTCACATCTATAGCCCGTCAACGCCAATAGGATCAATAATCACTCCAAGATTCAATAAGACCAGATATCGTCGTGCTCGTTTGCTATCTTCTATGCTTCCAGGCTGCTTATCTACAAGACTATCCATTGCACTTAGGTAGAAAAGTGCAACACTCCATTTAATTTCTAGTGATGTGCCATTATTGATAGTGTAACCGCGTTAAACAAAGTCCATAAGTACTTCAAATTCAAGCTGTATATTGTGACGTTTTGCTCGATTCGCTGATGTTGTGCGTCCCTTTTTGTTAACAGCATAGAGCAGACAATACTAAATCTTAATGAGAGATTCCAGTTAGATAGTTGACAAATGGTTTTGAACGATAACACAATATAGCAGGTATTATCTTGTACGCGATGTTAAGCAGACTGATGCATCTGTAGTTACGATCCTAATCATCAGTTATATTATCATCCGACAAAATCTTGATAATGAGTTGGTATATGTTATTTCGTCTTCTACTGCTTTAAATAATTGTTCATCTCTGTTTCTGTTTCTTTTCGGGTGTTGTTGACTTAACGATGTTTTCTTACTTTTTAGCAAAATTTCCCAGCTTTTTTTCTGGAGTAGCATCTATTTATTTTCTAGATCGCTCGTTTCTCATGCTCTCTCTTTTTTATCCGGAAAACCGATGTTTTTACCTCTCCCTTTGTTCGTAGAGAGCACGAGCCATTGTCGTTCTTCAATACATCGGTACAGTTCAGTTTCAGTTTAAAATGCATTTTTATTGGACTTCATTAATTAACTCTTACATGCTATACAAAAAAACGCTTAAAAATTAGCTTAATTAACTTAAAATTATCTTATTATAACTTACTGGCCCCATGCGGGCACTCTAGGTTAAACATAATACTTAATCTATGTCTTTCGACGTTGCTTACAGTCTATTTTTTTTTTTGTTACATTTATTAACACTAAAACTAAGAAAATGAATTTTAATTAAAAAAAACTTAGTATCAGGACTTTTTTTTGGTTATAATATAAAACTTAAAACTAAACCTATAAACTACCTAAAATAAATCTTAACCTACTTAAATTACCCCTTATTTCAGATTGTGTTACCCACATTCAGTACATCGGTACTTTATAGGTAAGTTGTTTGCCTAAGTTTTGTGGTCATGATCGGGTGAATCTCAAAATAATTGAGATCTTTTTTGCATCGATACCACTCATCCTCAGCATTTAATGTGGTGTGTAAATGTATAGACATACTAGCTAGAAAAGGATTTGCATCGACCTTCATGATGCTAAGACCATTCTGTGGATTACCTATTAGCACTGCGAAATGCTGTGTTAGAAACTGGCTGAAAAACAATTCTCATTATTGCTGGACGAAGACTAAGGGCAAAGACAAACCAAAGTGTTCATGCAAAACATCTCACATACAAGATCGAAACAACTCCTAGGTCTAACTAGGAGTCAGATTCGTGTTGTAATAGGATCCCCCACTGGACACTGTCAAGTCAAAAAACACAGCATGACTATGGGAGCAAGATAACATTTGCAGAACGTGCAACGCGGACGAAGAATTAACTTAATACATTTTGTGTCACTATAACTGCTTAATCAGAATACGTCATCGTCACTTAGATAAATTCTACCTTGAGGCAAAGGATATATCAACTAGCTCACCCAAGGGTTTATTTGGATTTGTCACTAATTCCACATGCTCCCCCCCCCCCCACACCCCCGCCGGCGGAATCTAATCTAATCTAAAAGGCATTGATGAGAGGTTTATGGATACCCGATTGGCAAAGTTTCTGGCGGTTTGTTGCTATTGAGATCATTCAACGTTTGATTATCTCACAGTGTTTCTTCGATATGGTGCTATCCAAGATGTCCGCAGACTTACTTTGGCTGCAACTTGGTAGTAGTCCGAATCTACGAATCTACATTGGCCTCCGGAATGTTGGGACATTTATAACACTGTAGGAGTGCTCGCATCGATCAATTTGGTTAACTGTTTTATGATCTGATAACTATTACGAGTATGTTCCTTTGTGAATATTTAGGTGAAGAAACTGTATGCTATCTACACTGATAAACAATCACTCAGTAAAACCAAAGTCAAGTCTAAATCCGTTTTTTGATATACTGCTTGCTGTGTAGCCAATTCTTTCCAACTTATGCCAAATGGCATAACGGCTAGTTAACATTTTTTAAGGAAGACGTTACGTCCGTTTTAATTAGCTTTCTCTAGCTGTCCTAAGGCTTTTTATTTTTTTTTTCTACTGCGATCTGTGTGCTTGGAAAATTAACTAATATATCACAGTGATTCGTTGAGCCTTGAGGGAAAATAAATTTGGCGATTTCCATCGTTTTTAATTTTTGGAGAGTGGCGTTTTCATGTTTCAAAAACTCAAATTGCCATCCCATACACAATGCGGTTTGTTTTGAAATACCCATTTTCGAATTAGCGAATACTCAAACCAACAACTTGCACCAACATTCCAACATCACACGTCCAATCCCTGACAGTTCTAGCAGATTTTGACTTTTCGTGGAATTTTTCTCATCAGAACAAAATTTTTTCTCTCATACAAGCTGCAGCATCACAGCAACTGTGTTAAATTTCTTTTATTTAACCAATTATCCGATGTGCCTTGATTAGAAATCATCCGACACAATACAAAGTGCTTTCGAATTTAAAGAAACTCATAGTTTATAGTTGAAAACGCGCTAGCAAAACTAACCAAAACAATGGAAGACATATTCCACTGGTGTCGCGAGGGAAACTCAATTCAAGTGCGTCTCTGGTTGGACGATACAGAGCACGATATGAATCAGGGGTAATTGGCTAGTTGACTTTTTCAAAATCGAATTAACTTTGCATAACACTTTGCCGACAATATTGCCTTTGCCTGATTGAAAGTAAAAATTTCTGACGAACTCCACCCCTACTTAGGGTGAAGAGTTCCGTCATCGCTTATTTGAGTAATGAATGGGGGGCATTATGAGAACGATTGAGTGTATGTGATTCTGTATGTATGAAAGAGGAGAATAGTGTCCGATAACATGTGTGGGATGAGATGTATATTTGTTTACTTTGTTGATTTCCCTCCACCTTAGGTGAGTTAATAAACAACTTTTTTACTTCTAGCGATGACCACGGTTTCAGCCCGTTGCATTGGTGTGCCAAGGAGGGCCATGTAAAGTTGGTGGAGATGTTGCTCCAGCGCGGAGCTAGGGTAAATGCCACAAACATGGGCGATGACATCCCACTACATTTAGCAGCAGCTCACGGTCATCGAGATATAGTCGGACTGGTAAAACCAAATGAGTCAGCGTTGTATTGTGGAGCTTATCATTTCTGAATTTTCAGCTCCTTCGTGAACGCTCAGATGTAAATGCGACGAATGAACATGGAAATTCTCCTCTACACTATGCCTGCTTCTGGGGCTATGACATGATTTGCGAGGATCTTGTCCATCATGGTGCCTTAGTGTCGATTGCAAACAAAGATGGTGACACTCCATTGGATAAGGCTAAACAGAATCTCTCTAAACGAATTCAGGATATTGCCGAAAAGAATGGTCAGGAGCTGAAAAAGATCAGTTTTAAGGATCAATCGTGGTTGGGTCTAAAGACTCGCTCCCGTGATGCTACTTTGTCACGTTTCAAGGGAATCAACATTGCAGACTTGGAGTTGCACAGTAAATTGTCTATTACACCCTCCGGAGAGACATGGAGAGGCAGATGGCAGAAGAACGATGTTATAGCTAAGGTGAGTGTTAAATTGGATCAATAGGTAGATCAGCTGTTGAGTTCTGAACTTTTTTTTTTTCAGTTTCTTGCGATTCGCCAGCTGACATCACGTATATCGCGCGATTTTAACGAAGAGTTTCCAAAACTGAGAATCTTCTCACATCCCAATATCTTGCCAATCATTGGAGTTACCACTACCAATGACAAATTGATTGTTCTTAGTCAGGTAGGTCACTTGACGTGTCTGAATAAGTGGAAGTGATAAATGTTGTTTTTGATTTTGATTTTGATTGCAGTACATGCCTCGTGGGTCTTTGTATCATTTGCTTCATGGTGCAGCCGGTGTAGTTGTGGACACATCGCAGGCAGTTCGATTTGCCTTGGACATCGCTCGTGGTATGGCGTTTTTACATTCGTTGGAACGTATTATACCAACGTATCATCTTAGCAGCCATCACGTTATGGTAAGAATACGCAGAAGGCGACATTTTTTTTTTCTCATTTTACAAATTTTAAGCGGCGAGTTGAAGGTACAAAAATTTCACCTTCATAAGCCCTTTTTTAGACTTAAATTCAAATTACGATCTAAAAAATATTTACAAGACATATTTGCATCCAGCCAAACAAGCGAACTTTATGAGCAAATAATATTTGAGGAGCATCGGTTTCTCAGAAAAAAAAAACCGAAGAATTAGAGAAGCACATGATTGAGGTCATGGAAATATGCGACTACAGAATAATAGAGTCACCGTCGGTACTAAAAATAGCCGAACGCCTGATAGAATATTGGCGCAGCTCATTCCCCTATTTATCAGGCAATTTAACATGTAATAATCTTAATCTAATGGGACTATTCTAAGTCTGTATGCATGATCGGGTTTCCTAGTTTGGAGACTACCGGTGAGGCATAATGGTTCCCACTACATCACCGAAATCAAGTAGTGTTAGGTGCGGTAAGTACTTAGATGGAGGACCACATGGGAACTCGGGTACACCGCGTGCTGTTGACAAAAAAACCCACATATGGGCATAGTACCCCAGACTTTACAAATTTATTTTGTATCGATCCTTTGAAAATAAAATAAAATAAAACTCGTGTCAAAGCTCGATGATAAGAAATAGAAACGTCGGCATCATGACGGGCAAAAGATAAGATTCATCTAGAAAAAGCATTAAGGCAAAGTAAGATCAATATATATTTTTCAGGAAACCATGTGGCAAAATATTGGAAACGGGATTCGCTATTTGATATTGCAAGCGTACAAAAGCGTACAAAATATGTTATATTACGAAATCACACAAAATAAGGACGGACGCATCATAATTTAGCGACCGCCTAATGGCAACAAAACTGCTAATTGAACACGAAATAATATTATTAGTGGCTACAGCCCGCAATTAGGGGGTGGGCAATCAGAAAAACAAATATTTGGCGGAATGGGCTTGATGAGCTTATCGTCGATAAAGATTTGATTGGACACGTCGGAGAATTGAATTGTAAATACGAAGACTGCCATGGAGGCAAAGGTTTCGGAACGAGAAGCTCAGCGGGAAAAGATTTACTAGACTCATACAAATCATACAGTCTAACTAAACTAAATACTAAAAAAGAGTGTCTCTTGAACACAAACTGCAGCGTAATGATTCTAAAGTGATCTTGAGTAAACCACAGGCAAGTAAGTTCCGACATTTACTGACAGAATTTTTCTTAAGAACGACAGTGGTATACCTGTTAGGTAACAACGAAATGTGAAATTTCAATCTAAAGAGTATTTTAACTTGATACATAGCGAAGATTCCCGCGAAGTAACATTTCATCGGATGTCATGCAAGAAGACATAACGAAGCAGCAAAAAGAATAAACCGATGTCATACCCCGTGAAGTATGGGCGATAAATGGAAACCTTGAATTTACTTGTAAATGGCTGGCAATTTTGCTCAATAAAATATTGAGGGACGATGGGATGGGTAACCAGTGGAGGGAGGGCTTTCTTGTTGCAATGCATAAAGGGGGTGAAGCTGATGTCGCAAACTATAAAAATATACGAGGGTATTCGAGAGTTCCATGTCAGTCAATGCGGTTTTATGGGGACTAGGTCCATATAAAAGGGTCTTTCATTTAGCGCTTCCTATCTTTAAATTTAAATAAAACAAAGTGTGTGTGAGATACCATCTAACCGGGTCAAATCGCACGATCTCAGTGGACAGTTCAAATCACCTCCATGTGAGATGACCATGCCCTTGAATCGCTCGTGCAGAATTTCCAATGTATAATTTCCACATGTCCTTGGTGTTCACATCATCCAATTCAAGCCAAAAGCAGTTAGTAAACATCGACCTATAGCGCCCGCCGTCATGGCCTAGCCAACGTCGTTCTCCAATAAATATGGATCAATGACACCGCCAGCCCAAAATCCACACCAAACAGTGACTTTTTCGGGAAGCATTGGACGCTCTTGGATGTTGTTTGTTGATGTACCCATTCATCCAGAAATGGGCTTCATCGCTCTAGATGATTTTTCGATGAAAATTAGGGTCAGTGTCCAACTGCTCCAGAACCCATTCAGCGAACACACGCCGTTGTCTATGGTCGTTTGCCTTCAGCTCCTGGGTCAGTTGAATTTTGTACGGGTGCAGGCCTAAGTCACGACGCAAAATTCGGCAAGTTGTGGTCTGCGAAAGGCCGAGTTCTTGAGAGCGACGTGAAATCGGCTGCCACGGATTCTCCTGCACACTCACGGACAGCGGCGATGTTTTCAGCACATCTTGCGTTTCGTCGACGTACGGGTCTTGGTTTATCGTTTACTGAAAAAGTGGACTCAAATTTGGTGATTTGGAAAAACAGACTGAATAAATGACAACCAATTTGACAGATGTAGCTTCAACAATATGGCCGCTATCAACTGTCAAAGCTCGGAAATCCCAATTGGAAGACCTTGTATTACCTATTATCGGTGTTCGAATCCCAACCGCGCCCGAAAGACATTCATTTGAACAGTTGACTAGAAAACAATAGCAAACGAACTTCTACTAACTATTTAGTCTCCCCATTAAGTGTTGGATGGCACGTATGGAGCGAAATAACCACTGAGCCCAAACATTACCCATTTTTCAAAAAAACTTTAAATATGCTGATGCATGTGTATTCATACCCACTTGAGTATTAGACTCTTAAAAAAAAATTACGCGAGCAAAAATTGACGGATAGTGATGGAGAAATATCCCGACGCTTCGAAATATCGGCATATTGTCTTCATCGATTCTGAAAAAGCATTGATAGAGCTCCCAGAAGACCTCTGTAGGGTGTTAATATCTTAAAAAGTACACGATGCGGACGATTTATAAAAATGGTACGCGATCTGTACGTTGAATTTAAAACGATATTGAAATGCACAGTTGCAATGACCGGAGAATTTAAAGTTAATGTTGGATACACCGAGGCAGTATTCAATATTATGCTTCTATTGAAGCAGCACATTGACGAGTCTGAAACGACTAATATCCTTTTCGCTAATAATAGTGCGAACGACGTGACACTCTTTCGGATAGCTCTTTATAATTGTACACATTGCAAGTGCATAGAAGAGTGTCGGAGTACTTGAGGGAGCTCTTTTATAAGAATGACATAAAGCACGGGTCAACGAATTCTTCTTTGTCGCGCTCGTAATATTAGTTTTGAATAGTGAGAAGTACTCGTAGTTTCCACAATTGCTACTACTAGAACTTCTTTCACCAGGGTATCACAGAATCAAGTAGACTGCTGAAATAATAAAACATAGATTTGATATGCATTTTAAATGATTATTCCATAATTGGGAATGTCAAATCGATTAGAGAAGTCTAATAGCTAAAAAAAACTATACAGTCTTGATCCAAATTTGCCGACTTCATAATTTAAGAAATTGGGACATTAACTTTTTGTCAACCAAGTCCTGACATACACTTATGTCCTTAAAATGCTTTTTTTGGCCAGAGTCTAATTTAATCGATTCACTTTTAATAGTTCCCACCGCATAGCCCCACAAGGAACAATCCAACGTTGTCATATAATACTTGCGTGCCCCATTGATGTCGCCAAATCTAGAAATTGGAAACACATATCGCTCAAATTAAGTCTTCAATCTCAGACCAAACAAAATTGGTTATCATGTCACCATTGCGCAGAGAATTTACTATAATAGCAATGCTCCCTCGTTTTCAAAAAAAAAAATAATAATGCGTTCCCACGGCACGTCGCCGGACCACAGGGCGCACGTGGTAGACGAAATGGCCACTCAACGATCACTTACTCGTATATAGTCGCCGAGTGGGAAATGGGACTTATCGCTGAACCAGATTTTGTTCGAAAAATTTGAGTTTTCGGTTGCCAAATTGTTATATTTCTGCACATTCATTTAAGGGCACAACTTAGGAACTGATTTAACAGCCTAAGAGTAGTTCAATAGAAGTCTAGCTCGATGTTGTGCACCCTTATTTTTCTTAGTATATGTGATACTTCCATTGCTTGCAATCGCACCAGCGACAACTCTCTGTATTCTGGCAATGAGGTCGATGTTATCAGCATATGCAGTTACTTTTGGAATATTGTGCATCTCAAGGTGAATTGCTAGCTTCACACAAGTATGATGTTAAAGAAGTCACGTGGCAGCACAACTCTTTGCCCAAAAACTTTTAACATCTTTTCAACGACCTCGCCACACTGAAAGCATCAGTTCTCACTAGATCACCGAAATCAAGCAGTATTGAGCGCGGTAAGTACCTAGATGGTACAGCACCACCTGCTGTTGACAAAAAACGCCACATAGGCATCGTACCCCGGCATAACATTACGGAGCAGCGCACGTTCTTCCGTCATTCTGTATAAGCTGACGAGTTGGAAAAGGGTGTTAAAACTAGTCACAGCTCTCCTTGGAACATCTCTATATACTCGTATGCTGTGAATTTAACAATCCCTCTGTATCTCTTGAGTTTTGCCTGGGATCTGGCATAGTCTGTGTGTTTGGTCAATTGTGAACTTACGCGGCTTAAAATCGCTATGATAGGGTCAAGCAGATTGTTGAAAAGTGGTTCCAGTCGTCCACGTACTACGGCAGATAAGATCTTGTATGTGATGTTTAGTTCCATTTATCAGGCATACTTTTCTCCGACCAAATCTTACAAATGAGTTAGTGTCAGCTCTTAAGTAGCTCGGTAGGTAGGGCGTCCGGTCTGTCAGCTTTGTTATTCTTATATTTAGATATTGCGGAAATCTTGGCTTGCATAGCCAAAATTGAATGGTTGGTTCTGTCTGATAGATCAGTTTGGGTTGTCCCTTGCATAGCCAAAATTGAATGGTTGGTTCTGTCTGATAGATCAGTTTGGGTTGTCCCTTGCGTAGCCAAAATTGAATGGTTGGTTCTGTCTGATAGATCAGTTTGGGTTGTCCCCGCCCGTTAGTAGCCTGCGGAAGTACTTTTTGCGCATCTTCAGCATTATTATTAAATTTATTATTAAATTTTCTTATTCACCTCTACATTTTTCTGTTCCGGTGTTGCTGGCTGGACGCGTTCTCCATTTCTTCAATCGTTCACTTCTTAAACATTTTTTTTTTCTCCGGAGAAGCCAATGGCTTTCGTTCTTCTTTGCTTGTAGAGCGCACGAGCGCTTTCTATGCAGCGCTATTTTTACACGAGTTAGTTTTGCTATATTGTCTTGTCTGGACTCTTCAGCAACCAAGTCGTTTCGTAAGTTTGGCCGGGTTAAAATTAGCATTTTGGTTGTGAAATTTCTGGCTACTTTTGGGCATTGAATCCACTGATCTTCAACACTTACTTACTTTCATTTTTTTAAAGAACCTAAACCTCAAGTGGGTATGACTACACTTAAAGTGCCAAAGCACGTGTTACGTTTCTAGGAAAATGGGGTAGAGAAAGAAAGATTTTTGGGCTCTGTGGTAATTTCGCTCCATGGGTGTCATCCAACATTTAATGGGGAGACTAAATTATTAGTGTCAAGTAAAAAGCGAGGTAGAGCAAATACTGGTCTTATCGTAACGGTTTTCCGCCATAGGACCACCGGTAGTCCATACCATGACTTTAAACATTAGGTACCGTGGGAGTAGTCCTCCAGTGGGAGCGTCACGGTGGCTGTGGCTTACAACCTCAAATGCAGGAAGGGTTTTGCTCTTATGGTGGAACCGATATAGAGTTGCAAAAAGTACTGGGTGTTGGGAGCCTAGGAACAGCAAGAGATTAATGGGTAGGCCTCGACGCATACCAAAGGTGGAGCTCTCTCATGAATGTATGGGCATTCAATGAAAATAAAAGCGTCTACACATGGGGAAAAATTGTACACACAATTTGCCAGTACAATTGCCAAGGATTTCGTTCACTGCTGAAGAAACAAACAATTAGAAATGCACTTTAGAGACAAGGCATCATAACCATTCACTTAATGAATGCCAGATGAATATTGAGGATCAAATTGTGGCAATTTGCTTACACACGACGCAATTTTTAGTACGCTATGGAGGGAAGAACGGAAATTGTGAGATTGGCCGAGGAAATCTGCCAAATTGGCTTGGTGGAAGCCCAAGTGCCCTGCTGGTTGCATGTTGCAGTCGAAAATTGTGTTAAAAATTGCCCTGTGTGTAGCCGCTTTAAGTCTTATACAGACAGGAGTTCACTTAAAACACAAAAGACCTTTTGTAGGTCAGTGCCAGATTATTTTCGATGACGGGAGGCTTAGTGATGCGGGATTGACAAAGGTCCTTGCTGTTTGTTGGGATTGCAGCCATTCAAACTTACTCGTGGTATGTCTTCGTTGTTGTGTCGTCTGAGATATTTGTAGACATACCTTGGCTGCAGCTAGGTTGTGGTCTGAGTTTGGAATTTTCGTGCGGAATGTCATCTATAACACTGCGGGAGTGACTGTCAAAAAATGCGCATAGTTAGTAAATGAACATTTCCCCTGCAATGCATCAATCATGCTTTGAAAGTTGTGACGTTTTGAAACGTCTCAGCTGTTGCTTTAATCGTAAGATGAGTCAAGACAATGTAAAATAATGATAACAATAATAAACAATATAAAATAAGAAAAAATACTTACGAGCCCAGCGTAGTCTCTATTCTGTATAATTTTTAAGCAAAAATATTGCATCTGATCTGTTTGCGATGCAAAGGTTGTTTTTGTTTAAACAGTACATGCGTTTACACTGCGATTTGAAGCGTTATGCACTGTATCACTACAACTAATCATGTTGTGTTACGAAACGCGTGTCTTGCGTCAAACTAATCATGATCAATTTGTCGTAGAGCTCGTAGATACATTCTTTGTTATCATCTTCGATTTCTTTTTCGAATTAGCCATAATACAGATTGTTACAATACTATAGCTAACGTATCAATAACAAATCCGCACCCAAATAGTCGTTGCGTCTGTTGTCTGTAGATGTTGCCGTTGTACAGTACGAGGGCGGGTCAATAAGTCAGTGACTTTTGGATTAAAACAGATTTTTTGATAAAAAAAATAATTTTATTTTTCAACTTAGTCTCCCTTGAGCTCTATACACTTTGTCCAACGCTTCTCCAATTTTTTTATCCCTTCCAAAAAAAATGATTTGTCGAGGTCCTCAAAATGACGAGATGATTTCATCATTGGAGTCAAATCTTTTTCCACCAAGCCATTTCTTCAGGTTTGGGAACAAGAAGTAGTCGCTCGGAGCCAAATCTGGAGAATAGGGTGGATGAGGGAGCAATTCATAGCCCAATTCATGGATTTTTGCCATGGCAACTGCACATGTGTGCACCCTTGCATTGTCTTGGTGGAAAAGAACTTTTTTCTTGGCCAAATGAGGTCGTTTTTTTTTCAAATCGTCATTGAATCGGTCCAATAAGTTGGCATAATATTCCCCATTGATTGTTCTTCCCTTTTGAAGGTAGTCAATGTGGATTATCCCGCGTGCATCCCAAAAAACAGTCGCCATAACTTTATTGGCTGACAAACCCACCTTGGCCTTCTTTGGCGCCGATTCACCCTTAGAAACCCACTGTTTTGACTGTTGTTTGTTCTCTGGTGTGTTGTGATGGATCCATGTTTCGTCCACGGTTACAAAACGGCGCAAAAACTCCTCCATATTGCGATTAAACAACGCCAAACCTTCCTGTGAAGTTGTTACACGATTGCGTTTGTGGTCGACTGTGAGCAAACGCGGCACCCATCTTGCGGAAAGCTTTCTCATGCCCAAGTGATCATTCAAAATTGAAACCACTGAGCCATGCGAGATCCCTACGGCTTCCACAATCTCTCGCACTTTCAATCTTCGGTCGGCCAACACCATATCGTGAATTTTTTCGATTGTTTCGGGTGTAGAGACCTCAACTGGGCGTCCAGGACGTTCGGCATCTTCAGTGCTTGTACGGCCACAACGAAATTCAGTAAACCACTTTTTTACCATTGAAATCGATGGTGCAGAGTCCCCATAGTATTTATCAAGCTTAGCCTTGGTCTCGGTAATGGTTTTTTTTCGCAAGAAATAATGCTTAATAAGCACACGAAATTCACTTTTTTCCATTTTCTCCTCAAATTAGTGAGTAGTCTGATAAAAATAGCTGTCAAACACAAACTAACTGACGCAGCAAGTTTAAATTTTGACAGGAGTCAACTGACAAATGCCTGTTGACAGGAGCAGTGTTGCTGTTTCAGTAAAGAGGTCAGAAATTCAAAAATGCACGGAATTATTGACCCGCCCTCGTATGTTCGGTGGAATAATTATGTTTTTAAACACAAATAAAACAAAAACTAGGAAACTATAAAACTGTGTTTCATTACTTAGTTTAACCTGTAGAGAAAGACTACGGATTCTATTTTTTTAAAATCAAATCGTCCAAATGCCGTCCAGTCCCACACACTGCTGGAAGCGGACCACCGTGTTTCGTGCCACGTGCTCAGAATGCTTGGCTGGATGTTGTGAACTTCACGGATATTTTCTTTCGGTTCCGTGGTAGACAGCGTGTTATTAACATAGATTTTACTTTTCATGCATCCCCATAGAAAAAGATCCGATGGCAACGCGACATCACTAAATCCGCTGATCAGTTTTCTTGGGGAATGTTTACGGTATACTACATCTTGTTGAAATCATGTATGTGACGAGTAAGATAGATGTACTTAAATTAGGCAAAATATAATCTGTGACCATGCGCCCATAAGTTTCGCTGTATACATTTATCGATCTCTGGAATTTTCAAAAATGTTAATACCGTTCGTGTTTGTATCGCTAGATTACGTCTTCGTGGTACCCCGTAGCAACCACGAAGTGGGTTTCGTCGCTCTAGATGATGCAATCCACAGTGCGAAATCTCTCTATCAGCGTTTCCCAAAAGTTTTTCTATAAATGAAAGTTATTTTCCTTAAGTTCTTGCTTCAATTGAATCTTAAAAGGGTGCAATTTTAAGTCTTTCTGTTGAATTACATGAACGATAGGTTTTGGGAGTCCCAAAGCAGCCGCTCTTTTCCTGTCTGAGGTTCTTGGGAATGTTTTCGTGAATGCCTCTGATGTTGTACTTGGCCCTCTCTGAGATGTATTCAGAGTTGAACCAATTCAATTTACACTTGGCCCAGTCCATCACTCAATCACCGAATATTGTACCATGAGTAAACTTGTCGGCACGCACCTATACGTAAAAATCGCCATCTTTAATCAATGCCTTGATAGCGAATGCACGATGTTCTCCCGACTAACAAATCCGCATTCTCGATGATTCAAATGAGCACAATCTCCCCAAGCATCGTTTTTTGAAATATTCACATTTTATAACATTAGCATGCCACCGGTCGCTTTATACGAGTATATCATAATTTGTCATACTTTTTTTGTCCAGCCAATTCCATCGTGCTTCCTGGATGGCGGTCATATCTGCTTTGTACCACCTTAGGGCCTCGGCTAGCTGCACAACTGGACGACATTACTCGAGGCCATTGGTACAACGCACGTGCGCTCTCTCTCGCATTTATTTTTTTTTTTTGACAAAAGGGTCGGATAGTAACCCCATTCGGTTATATGACCCATGTAAGTGTTTATCCGCCTGCGTTTTCATTACAGAAACCTGATTAGTGTTGAAAACCCCTCATTGACCTCATATTTAAATATGTTGAAGTGGATCAACTGTTAAAGAAACCGGTGATCCAGTCACGATAATTTATCCGCTGTACGTCCTCCTTTTGTGGTTCAAATGCTTCAAATGAAAATAAATATCCGAACAAATGTGTATGCACAATTTGTCATTACAACAATTCTACTTAATCTAACATCAATTAGAGTTTTTTTTCTGTAACTTTCCCTTTTTTTGTAATTTCAGATCGATGAAGATTTAACAGCTCGCATTAACATGGGCGATGCTAAGTTCTCCTTCCAAGAAAAGGGACGGATTTATCAGCCGGCATGGATGTCTCCAGAAGCACTACAACGAAAATCATCAGATCGTAATTGGGAGGCATGCGACATGTGGAGTTTTGCCATTTGCGTCTGGGAGTTAGCCACTCGAGAAATTCCATTTGCTGATTTATCGCCAATGGAATGTGGTATGAAAATCGCCCTCGAAGGGCTTCGCGTTAGAATTCCACCAGGAACATCATCACATCTAGCCAAGTTAATTACAATTTGTATGAACGAAGATCCTGGCCGCAGGCCGAAATTCGACATGATCGTTCCGATTTTAGATAAAATGAAGCGTTAATATGTCTTTTACGTATCTTCTCTGTCCCGTGTTCTTTCTTATTTTTTAACTTTTTATTTTTTTTTTTTCGTGTTTCCTTAACTCATTAACGTCGAATTTTGCATGTTATACTCACCACGAACACAAGTTGACTTCCGTTCAAAGAAAAGGAGTGCCTAACACATTTGTTAACTAGTTTACCTAGGGGTGTTTTGTTCACCTGTTTTATTTTCTATTTCTCTTCGTGTCTCCGAATAATGACTAATGATTCACCTCCGCAGGGTCATTCGAATGTGCCTAAACATAGCTTTTAAGTATATTTCATACATACATAGATGTCTAGAAACTATTTTGCATTTTTTGCGTTTTTATTTTTGTATTTTTTGTAATCATATTTTCTTTTTTAGTTAAAGATACAGGAAAATAGAATTGTTCTCTATTTTATATTTGCACAAAACTAAAGCCAATTATTTTTAATTTAATTTTAACTTTCTTAATATCTTTTTTGTTACTCAGTTGTTTGTTAAAATTTTACAGTTTTCACCGGATTAGTGGTAGTCATAGTCGGTTAATCGATTTGTTTACATTTTTAAAATTTGTAAAATATTGTTTTACAATCCACACAAGGTGCTCATTTAATTATACATAAATAGTTATTTTGTTTTTTTATATAAAAAAAAATGCTTTGGAATTTTTAATCTAATAAATACAATATTATTTATATTTGTATTCGTAAATATTTTAACCAAAACAAAACAACAAAAAATTATACAAAAAAAATGAATAATACATATTTATATATTTTATAAACTAAGGCCGAAAAATTGCGATTTTTATTTCCGAACAGGAAGATCCATGTCTGGTGTGGTTTTTATGTCGAAGATATTTCATGAGTCGTGCGCCCGAGATGATGCAGGCGAGTCAGTTAGCTTGGGATGAAATGGAAGACTTAGTAACGATTTGGAGGTGAACATTTGACGTGAATTTACTGTAATATCGGCAGAATTATGCGAAAAAGCCATAGCGTATTCTCTTGTGCAACCGGTTCCGTAGAGGACATGATGTCACATTCCATAACTTGTGATATCAATCTTAAACACATGTTTTTTTTATTGCAGTCTGTTGGCCATTTTCTTGCACATAGAACCTACCACGCGTCGGCGAACTTATTTTTGAAGTATTCCAAAATCTGCTTAGATCGAAGGTTTTGGAATTTCTCGTGTCGACTTTGTCTTTATACAGTTCAACAAGAAAGCTTGAATTGAACAAATTCGCAAGTCCTTTAAATGTCTGGTTTCCGGTTGTCGCTTATATTTCGGAGGGTATGTGATTCGGTCCAGGTTCATTCTTTTTACCACTTTGCGAACTTCGACGCTCTTTTACGCTTTGTTAGCAACAGCCAAGGGAACAGCAAAATCCGTTCTTATCCGTTAGCGGGTCTTGTCTTCGATATATTTCGACGATTGGATCCCTTATAAGTTCTTTTTTCGTTTTTCTTTGGACAATCTTAAAAATATTAGCTTGTTTAACCGTTTTTAGGCTTGTGTGATAATATACTTTAATTGTTATCGCGCATGCTCTAGCTGGCACTTTCTTGTCTTTTAAAGCATCTAGTAGAGTTTCTATACTACTCTTACATTTTTATTCAAAGTTATTCTTTTGTCTCGCGCCCTTAGTTTATGGCATTTTAGAGCCACTTTTTTTTAAACTAGCGACCTGGCCTCCTTTCTATTTTAATTGTGCTACATTATTTTTCCGGCTGATGCTGTTTTTCGTTGGCTTTTCTCTGGTCTCTTGACCAAAAATTTTGTCAACAAAAGTCGGTGCAAGGTTCGCTCAAGCTCACTTTAGAATCTTTTACTCGCTTCATTATTTAATCAAGTGCTCAATAATTAGGTGTAGGTAGTCCGTGTGATCTGCATATTTTTGTCTATATGATGGCACTTCCGTTCTTATTTTCGTAATAATGCATTTTGTATACTTTCGCTTGGAAGTTTAATAGCGTTGGTATAAGTGAATGTACTCGGATGAGTGTATGTATATCCAACATTTATTTTGCCCAACAGTTAGTCTCCCGCCGATCAGACATACAGAATTTGAGTAGTCTCCTAAGACGTTAATACGTTATATGATAAGAGGCGGAACAAAGTTCGGGAATAATCTATAAGACGCCGCCGCATGGCATCCGCGGATCGCAATAAAAGGTAAGATAAATTTCTAAAGCTATTGTGAATCCCGTTGAGTGTATATCAAGCTTGACTACACCCCTACAGTTGAACACTCGTACCTGCCTTTGATCGTTGGTTGACAAGCCGAGTGAAGTAGTGGTCAAGTTCATCTCTGAATAAAACCGTAAAAGCAAACTTACGACTGGGAGTTGACACATATTTTGTTGACCAGATCGATTGTAATAGCATCTCAAATCGGTAAGGAATGTGTTATTTTGAAAATCAGTCTTCAATTCGTAAAACGGTACGTGATTTTTTTGGACCTCATAATCGAGCTCGCTACTTGTCATGTTGTGGATCAGTTCCATACTACAGCCACTACATGACACAACCAAATAACGCGTCAACGAAATTATCAATTCGTTTTGATTTTTGTCCGTCCAAATTTTGCAAAAGTTGCCCGGGGCCTACACACGTATAAGATGTAGGTGGTGCAAGTTCGTGGATCAGGCTCAGGGTAGGGTTTTGTAAGCTAATGGCGTTAATGGCAAGATTGCAGTGAGAATAGAATAATGGCACTAGTTCGTATTCAGCTAGCTTCAGATCTGTGTGCCCGAGAGTTATGGGCGGGAACCCGCTCGTGTTTCACTAAGTTCCAACTCAGCTGGTCTGTATTTACAGACGTGTAGGTACACAGAGAAGTGTTTACTTCTTAGCCCGATTTGTTACGTTCACTGTAAATTCCAAAGGAGTCATTACTATCATCAAACACAAAAAAAAAAAACAGATTTGTGAATACTATGTGTTCGGACGAAACTACTTTCTTCACCGAACGTCATTGTATTCAGGATAGGCTGGAGTACGCCATCAGAGCCCGCGAGGAGTTGCGGGGCTACTATGAACGGTGATGTTATTTTCTCGTTCTTGCCACTAACAAATTTCAAGTACTAGTCACCCAACATTCACCAGTAAGGAATGTGCGAATAGGGTGGGGAATACGCTTATTATCCTTGAAATAATTCCGCATATGAAATACAATTTTGCAAAAGTACTATAAACTTGCGCACCTAGATAGCATAGACATAGTTTGAAGAAAGCGGGGAGCTGAAACAAAAGTGGAATAGGGTAAAAAAGGTACATGCTGCCTTCAAGAAACACGCAATATGAATCACCTAGATGGACGATGGACAACTTCGTGGCCTAGGTAGGGGTTGAACAAATAATAAATCTTACCAAGAGCTATATCTTTGGTCTGAGGAGGTTACACAGCTTCTCAAAGCAATCACAAAACATTTAAGCCCAGTGGATTCAAAGTGGATGAGGGCGACTTGAAGAAAATTAATCCGAGAAGTATAAGAAGGAAAGATTCAATTATGAGTTCTAGGGTTGAAGAATTTTTGAAATAATTCTGAATGGAGGACGTACCAGAGGAATACTTCAGGTGGTGTAGGTAAGTTGAAAGGCATCTAAATGAGCTTGCGGTTGAAAACTGTAGAGACCTTGCATCTGGGTTACTCTTTTTTTTTTCGTAAAACAGGGTAACGAATTTTCGTTTAAACTCATTTATTTCAGAAACAGATGTACGAGTAAGTCCCTAGTCATTGCAAATAAAATAAGTTTCATGCAATTATGTACTGCTTAATTGAAATGTCACATAACAACATTATTCAATTTTGCTCTTTATTTGTACATAATTTCCTTTATATGTACATAGGACCCAACACGAAGACCGAAACCAAACGAGGAGACCCCAGACTCGATACGGAGGCAAAAACCACCTCCAGCTGATGGGAATATGTAAAGAGCCTCGCAACTTAGTGGGCACGCAGGGCGGGGAAAAGATTTCGAAAGGTGACAAAACCAAGCATCCAAAGGGCTACCAACCAAGGTGCAAAGTGACGAAAAATCGACCACAAGTAACGACAATAAGACTTGGTCATCAAAAAAAAAAAGATACAAGGGCCCATCAAGAAAACAACTCAACCCGACGCAATCACATCGAAGGGGTAACTTCGGAAAGTTAAGGCGGACTCAAAAATCAGCGTTCTCGGAGAAAAGGGACTTGCTGGTGCAACTGAAGGAGACAGGCCAATTTAAAAAGAGAATTGGTGAAACTCTTGGCAACAATATAGAGATTCGGGCTCTGACAGTAAAGGTTATCGACAAGGCCACGACGAAGGAGGACATCTGTCAGCTAGACAGCAATAACAGCTCAATAACATAGGCAATGCAGGCATAACTAGCCTGAGAAACGCCTATGGACACAACCAAAAGGTGACGACACCCACTCTGCAAGCAGTGCACACAAAATGTTAAAGTCAGGCTGAATCAAGATTGGATTGGTAAACTGCCACGTCAAGCACTTTACAGTAAATATATGTTTCAGATGTTTTGAATTCGGCCATACTGCACCTCAATGCAAAAATGAGAAGGACCGGTCCAAGGGTAGGTAGGGTAGGTAGGCTGTTGGAAATACCAACCCGCTTAAACCTATTGGCCCATTGTGATGCCACGTGGATCTATGATCCTCTTATTAATGGAACCAGTTTGAGCTTACGCTGAAGAGTAGGAGACTGTTTACGTTTATATTTTGTAGATCGCTTAAGTCATTGTGGAAGGAAGCTTCTAAGTGAAGTTTTCTTCTCTGGGAGAGAGCTGGACATGTACAGAGAAGGTAGAGGATTGTCTCCTCTTCCTCCTAGTTCATGCAGCTTCTAAAGACATCATTTATAAAAGCTTGCCTCTGAGGCAGTGTCCAGTGATGACAGCTATTACTTATGGAGATGGATTAGACCCTTAGAACGATTCGGATATAGATTTGGCCAGATCTGTTTAGTCGCTAGACATGTCGATCCAACAGTCCACTTAAGCATTAGACTCTTAGATCTGTCTATTCGCTAGACATATTCGCTAGACATGTTGGTCCAACAGTCCACCTAATTTGCACGTAGCGATTGGTATACCTATGCTACCCTTTTCCGGTAGAATAGGTAGAGTGGTTCTAATTTTGGCGAGTTCATCGGCCCTAAAGTTCCCTGGAATGGCTCTGTGGCCCGGCACCTAACAAAGGTGAAGGCTGAACTGCTCTGCCATCTCCATAAAAGATGATCGGCATTCAAGAGCGGTCTTGGAATTTAATGAGACCGAGTCCAGAGACTTGATGGCGGCCTGACTATCCGAAAAGATGCGGATATCCTTTGCAGATATCACGTTTTTCTTCAGCCAGGACAGAGCTTCTTTAATCGCCAAAATTTCCGCCTGGAACACGCTACAGTGATTTGGAAGACGGAAAGAGAGTTTTAGATTTAGCTTATCTGAGAAAACACCGCCATCAACTCCGCTATGGGTTTTAGATCCATCTGTGTAGAAATGGATTGACTTTTCCTCTTACAGGAAGTATTTGTCCAACCAAAGTTCAGGTATGGTGTAATCGATGTTCTCTGTGAGGATTCCTAATGTATTAAGAATGCTGGCGTGACCAAATGAATTATTTCTCCACTGTTTATTAGCTTTAAGGCGAATAGCTGGAGTCGCAGCTACTTGCCTGCTGAAAATATGGAGGGGTGTACAGTGAAACAGAATGTCGCAGAGGGAGTAGACCGCAATGCTCCGCTTATGCATAGACATGCTGTTCTTTGGACTTTGGTTAGTTTAATGCAGTTGACTGCACTTCCTAAGGCCGTCCTCCAGACGACCACCCCGTAAGTGAATATCGGTCTTATGACCGAGATGTATAACCGGTGGGTTATGTGAGGTTGAAAGCCCATTTATTCCCAATGGCTTTTTTGCAAGAAAATAAAGCTATTGTAGCTTTATTGACTCTTTCTTGGGAGTTAGGTTTCTAGTTTAGTTTCGTGGCAAAAATGAGACCCAAATATTTTGCTATATCAGAAAATACTGATCTGGTACCGTTTATTGAAGGAGGGTCTATAATTGTATTTCCTGAAAAAGAGGACAAGATCAGTTTTATTTTATTTATTCCGAGTCCACAGCGATCTGCCGAACGGGTTAATCTATTGAGATTTACTTGAAGGAGTTTTTTTTAAAGATGCTTACCTGAGACGGCTATAGCAACATTGCAATTAACACTGCCATCAGGAGTAACAATAATCGGATTCGCTGACAATATCGCCGGTGTAATTCTTTCAAAGGATATTTGCAAGATTGAGTCAGTCACGTACGATGCAATCAACCTCATCAAAGGCAGGCTAATATCCACCCGGCATAGAAATAGCAGATCACAAAACGGAAGTTGTCGGTTATCAGGGCCGGAGCAGGAATCGACACTAGGGCAGGAAGTCAAAGCGTCAGATCAAAAGACTATAAAATACCTAGGAGTAGTACTCGACAATATACTCTTACTAAGCTTTATATCTCACATCGACTATTCGGGCAAAAGACTTCAAAGCTCCAGGCAGCACTTTCTGGAATATTGCCAAAGATCAGAGGACCCGGATATGCTAGAAGAACCTTAATATCCAAGATAGTAAACTCAGTCCTGTTGTACGCTGCCGCAGTTTGGGTGTGGGCCCTTGCGACAAAGGAAGCAAGGAGAAAGTTATCATCAACACATCGATTAAGGGCATTAAGGGTAATCCAGTGGCTTTAGAGCGATATCAGATGAAGCAGCTTTTGTCATTCTTGGAGGATCTTTGCGGACGGTATGCAGAGAATATATAACAGGAGAACTGCTAGTAACCAAGAGGCGACAGTAGTCAAAAGAATCAAGTAAGAAGAAAGAGCGACTTCAATGACCACGTGGCAAGCTCGGTGGAACACCACTACGAAAGGCAGATGGACCGACATAGATGTTTGGACACACAGAAAGCAAGGAAGCTGTAACTGCCATCTTACGCAGTTCCAATCTGGTCACGATGGCTATCAGATATATCTACACCGCTTGGGGCAGGATAGACTGCCCAAATCAGGAGGAAGACTCACGCAATATTGAATTGCACACGCTTTCTAAAATGATCACAGTAAATAATGGACCAAATGTTGCTGTCGGAAGGAAAATGGGGTGGAATTTTGCACATTCATAACAAACGTGCAAAACGTGCTAAGGATCTAAAGAATTAGATGTGCAGATGCAGCAAATATTGGAGACATTGCTTATCAGTCCGGAGAAGTAATAAGTAACGGCGGTGCAGCAGGCAGAATGTCCCAAGTGTGTAGGGTGTGTATAGTACATAGGCGTATCCTGGGTTCAAGCAATTAGGCTAGCGAATCGTACATGCTGGTAGCTCGGGCTACTAGTATCCTTCGAAGATTACCCACACTTTAGCACAACCAAAAAAAAAAAAAACAACAAAAACCCACATCCCTCAATGCAAATCGCTTTAGTTTTTTGCTTCGTCCTAATTTCCACCCAATTGCTCCGTGTTCTACTTTTAAACAACAACTCGTTGCAACTAGCAAACCAGCAGCCAACAGCCATCCCTGTACCAAACAGCCGCTCAACTTTGCATGTCCTTAATTTTTTAATGACTGCTGCAGGCGCGTTCACATCATTCAACATCGCCACCCTCTACTTCTCCACCTCTCTATACACTTTTACCTCTTTATTACTCGACTCCACGACTCGTCTGTGGGCCATTTCATTTTGTTGTTGTTCCACTGAAAGGGATCCATGAAGGCTGCTACACTCCCCGATATCGCCCTCCTCTTCCAACTATTGTCGGTAGTTTTGCTCTAATTTAGGAGCAAGTCCTTGGTGCACTGTTTTTTTTTTTTTTTTTTTTTGGGGGCTGCTGTTATGTATTGTTGTTTTGCTTTTCTAAAACAATGTGCCACGATTTTGAGAATTTTGCCCCCGGGTCAAAGTTTTTCTTCTACCAAACTGTCACTAGAAGATTGGGTTTGGGGAAGGTTTGGAGATGCTTACTAAAAACAAAACTAGAACAATGACACCACAGCAATTGCGGTTCAGTTGGCATAGTAAAACTGGAAAATGGTGAAACTGTAGAACTTGTGCCTGTACCACAGGGAAAATGTGCCCAAAGAAGGGGTTTCTTTAGTGACATGTAGATGTAAACTTTCCTTCACACAAGAAAAAAGTTCACTGGCCTCAATTTAAATTGCAGTATCCAGCTCTGGGGACTTGTCTGCGACTTAAATGGGAGACAAAAGTGGAGTATTGATATACATTTTCCAATAAAGGATGTACAATATGTACGGGTATGTTGGCAGAGGGACGGTGAATATTGAAGTAATGAGTGAGCTAAAATGGTAGGAGACTGTCGTGGCTATTGGTTTGGATATATTTTGTTCCGAATAAGTTATAGGGAAACTAGTTGCTGTTATACTGTGGGAATCGGGTCATTACGTGATATGGCATCTACGGACCTTTCGATACTTGAATGGTTCTATAAGTGTGACAATCGTGTTTGGATGAAATGCTTCCTTTACCACTATGTTTAGTGGTATTATCATATATGAACGTTTTCTTCAATACTAATCGCCTTGTCATAGCGGCAAACTAGATCCATGGATGCCACAAAATCAGCTGGATGCTATTTTCAGAGCAAGAAGAAAACCAGACGGTCCGTTCGGCAATTAGTCGTCGTCTTAGAAATTGTCTCGTGGCGGTCTGGAACAAACGAAGTACGTTGCTTTTTATTCCTGGTGATGTACTCGTAACAAAAAGCAATGTATCATTTTTTATGAACTTAAACTGCAGTTAGCCCAGCAGAAGAAGGAAAAATAGATGCGGGAGCCGAATCATCAAAGAATTCGCAGGTAGTCACTGTATTAGACAGCATCTGGTGAATACTACCTCTGTTCAAATCAGATGAGAACCAACTTAAGAGATGGCAGAATCCTAGTTCGGTGGCCGCTATGACAAGGCGATTTATGTAATAGCGATGTGCAACCAAATCAAAATGAGTTCAATCCGAAGTAAATATAATATATATAAAATCCCTGTCGTGATACTCAGAGGCAACAGGGGCTTTTTTTCGGAACGAATCCCTGAGGTAAAGAACTAGTCCTTGTAGTTCCTTTTATTAAAATTCTTCAGTCTTTCGTAAAAAGGTAAGTAAACGCTTAAAATTCAGTGGCGACAGTGCCAGCACCCACCACATCAGCTTTCAAGGCACACGCAAGTTTTCCTTACGAGGATTGATATCTAATGTTGTCGTCCTCCAAAAATCCTACATTCCTTTTCTGGCTCAGATTCTGGCAGAAACCATTTCTAGGCTCAGGGAAAGTAGATGTCGTATTTTCTTAGCGACAAAATGTCTTTGCATCAGACGATATCGAAATTTCAAAGCTTGTTGTGCGGGAGTGGAACACATGATATGAATATCAAGGAAAGGGAGACTAAGGACTGAAACGAATAAAATTTGGAAACTTCAAAGTAAAAAAAAAAAAATATATTCATAATTCATGTAAATTTTTTTTATTTGCTTTAAGACTCTGTTTTTATTAAATTCATTCACAATTACAAAAAATAAAAAAATTATTTGGGTTCCCATTCCCTCAACTTCTTTCGAACGTCCTTCATAAGGTTGGTGACAGTTACATCCGTGATCTTTTTGGACGCTCTTTTCCATTTAGCACTAAAATCTTTTACGTCCTTTGCACACTGCTCACTTTTCCTCAATTTAGCTTTGACCAAAGCCCAATACCTTTCAATGGGACGGCACTGTGGAACATTATGTGGATTCATGTTTTTTGGGACAAAGTCGACATTTTTAGCAACAAGAAAACTCAAGCTAAATCTGGCCAAAATAATGTTGAACCCTCGTGTTTGTTTAAGAAAGGAATCAACCGTTTTTTTTAGGTATCCGTTAATGTACACTTCTCCGTTAATTGTTGCCGTTGTAATAAACGATGAGCTTCTGTGTCCACATTGGCAAATGGCTTGCCAAACGAGATATTTTGACCCGAATTTTTCCATTCCAATCGATGTTAATGATTGCGGAAGAATCTCAGCTTCAAACGAGTTGTACAACTGCGCACCTGGAAGCGTAGTAAAGTCGGCTTTGTCATAAGTTTCGTCATCCAAGCTTTCGGGCTCGTGTTTGTATGACTTTTTTTTGCTTTTCAGTAACTTTTGGTATGTTTTTTTTTTCGTGTTTTTAGACCGCTACGTTTTTTAGATCTTTGTACCATTGGTTGGTTGGTATTACATTTCCGAGCAACATTTCTGGATGACATAGTACGGTTTTTTACGATGGTACCCACTATTTTCCTGTCCAAATTTGTGTCACGTGCTCCACTTTTAGCTCCACTTTTCTGTTTTCGCTTAACTGTCAACGTCTCCAAATATCGTTTAATAACAGAATGCACTGTACTGCGTGCTATGTTTAAATTTTTTGCGATGAAATGGTTTGGACGCGAAGTATTTTAGAGGCATTTGTCGATGATCTTTTTACGGCGTTCCTCTTGACTCATATTTTATGGATATTTTAAACCGCGCCGAACTGAAATCAATAACAAACTGAAACTAGAGAATATACAGGCTAATTTGGGGTACAAAATGGGATTGCAATATTTACGCATTGGAAGTATAGCCCGTATTAAAATTTACAGATTTTATTCGTTTCAGTCCTTAGTGCCAAGGTAGACTGTTGTTTTAGGTTTGGTAAAAGCAGCAGTGACATATTTATGTGAAAGCTTGTTCCATCAAACAAACCGACGTATCCGATCAGCAGGACCCCAGCTCGGTGACAAGTCCTTTGGCTTGCCTTTATACTGGTAGAAAGTCGACAGCACCTTAACGCAATAACTTTTGTCCAAAGAAGTTTCGGTAGGCGTATAAACAAAATTAACATCGTCGGAAAACGGGATGCTGATACCTTTTAGCACTAGATGAGTCAGACCTGTCAATTATCCTAGAAAAGGCTAACCCTCGTGTGGATAACTGCCTGAACAGCAGTGTAAAGCAACCAAGAGTCTCAAATAACAATGGACTCTTAGTTAAAGGAAAAACGGACAACTACGTTCGAATCTTGAACACGTATAGGCAGCCGTAGGCTAACGGAGGCCCTACACTGCTACTCGTATAAAGCAGATGTCACCATTCAATTATTGCATTGTGACCTACGAGTCACATCACAAGAATGATGTTGAAATCATTTCAACGTCCAAGTAGAAAAGGAAAACCTTTTTGGTAATATAAACGGAAAGCATAGCCTCTGAGATGGACTTAGGCTAGTGGTCATTGTTCCGCGACGGATATAACTAGGACATATAACATATGGTTTCGACATCCCAAAATTCTTAAAGGCACATGGCAGTCCCTTGATCATAAATAGGTTAACAAACTGATAATGAACATGAACCCTATTATACTGCAATCTGCAATCGCAACAAGCCAACAGATCGCGTATCCTGAACCTAAGGAGCAGTGGCGTCGATACCAAGAAGCCGTCAGAAATGCCTTCATTGATAATTTATTAGCTGACTCGATGAAGAGTACAAGCAAACATAACCTGGCTATGAAGCGACACTGCACCAAAGGACGAGAGTGGCTTGTGCATGTGAAATTAAAATTGTTCCCGGTGATTTTAATGCAAAGCTAGGAAGACAGGTCATCTCTGGTAGTACTGTCTGAAAGTATAGTCTGCATTACACTACCTCCGAAAACGGATTCAGGCTAATTGATTTTGGCGGCTGGGCGAAACATTGTCGCAAGAAGTACGCAGTTCCAGTAACTCGATATTCATAAAGGGACTTGGAGATTTCCTGATCAATCAACCGTCAACCAAATTTATCGCAGTGCAATCCGAGGGGTCAACGTCGACTCGGACCATTACCTTGTTGCAGTCAAGGTACGGTTGCGGATATTCCGAACATCGCAAATACAAAATAATACTGTGAGGGAGTTTGACGTCGGATGGCTACAATCGTAAGAGATTGCTAAATCCTTTTCCGATCGAGTCTCCCTTAATCCTTAAGAGGTTGTACGCCACCAGCATCAAGTATTTCAGACCAGTGGTAATATTCCCAAAAAGCCATCAGAGATACCGCCTCTGATGTGCTGGGTTTTACCCGGACGAAACAACGGCAAGTGCGGACAAGTATATGCAGCTAGGCAGGAGGCATACAAAGGGGGACTGCGTAGAAAGATTAGAGCCGCTCACAAGCCTTGTGAGCAGAAATGAACACCGGCTCCTCAGGAGGAAAAGGAGGTGCATGATAAGTACGTGGTCGAGGAAATTTTGGGACACTACCCCAGGAATGAGATTCAAAAGTTTTACCAAAAGGTAAAAGAAACATGCCACGGACACAAACCCCGAACCGAAGCCTGTACAGACGAAAAACAGAACATAGTAGTAGAGTCGCAGTCAATGTTAAGGATTTCAAAAGAACATTTCTGTACACTATGGAACGGCGATGACGAACCAAATACCGCTGTCAGGCAGACAACCTGGACGATGTAGACCAATAATTCTGTCCACCCGACCTGGATGAAGTGAAGATAGCCATATCTAAGCTCAAGTCAAACCAAGCTGCTCTTCAAAGCGGACGAAAGTATACCCTTTGCTTGTCCGATCCTCAAGAAAGGAGATATTTTGCACTGCGTTAACTACGGAGGCATCAGTCTTCTTAACATCGCCTACAAGATCCTATCTGCCATATTGTGTGAAGGTCGGAAACCCTTCGTCAACAGCCTGGTTGGTCCATATCAGTGCTGCTTTAGGCTAGGAAAGTCCACCACAGGCCAAGTATCCACACTACGGCAGATCTTAGAAAAAAACCGCGAACACCACCCATTCGCCGATTTTAAGGCCGCGTACGACAGCATCTATAGAGACGAGCTATACAGAGCAATGTCTAGTTTTGCCATCCCTGCGAAACTCGTCCCTTTGTGGAGGATGACGATGGAGAATGCACGCTGTTCCATCAAGGTCGATAAAGAACTCACCGAGTCTTTTGATGTCAAAAAAGGATTTAGACAAGGCGATGAAAGAAGAGTGCAAACCTCATTCTTTCGAAAGTCTAATTACTCACATACGCCGATGATATTAACATAATCGGAAGAAAGCAGCGTGGCTCTTTCGCATGTATTAAGGCGAAAGTGGCGAAAATGGTTTTAACGGTCAATTAGGGCAAGACCAAGTATATGCTGTCAATAAGAAAGGACACTGAGATCTCGGACAGAATGTCACGCTCGACAGATATAACTTTGAGGTAGTTAAGGATTTTATCTATGTACCTTGACTCCGCTATTAATTCAGACAGTGACATATGAGCTGATATCAAACGAAGAATAACTCTTGCCAATCGTTGCTTCTTTGAGGCAAATGACTAGTAAAGCCCTATTTCGAACAACAGAAGTGACCCTTAATAATCCCAGTCCTGTTCTATGGAGCAGAGGCATAGACTTCATCAAAAATTTAAAAAGTTAACTTAAAACACAAGCTAAGAATAAAATGCTCCAAGAATCCCATGAACCTTAGGCTGAAAAATAAGTTTAAAAAGCTATGTTTGGACTTAAAAAAAGAGATTGCTTTTTGCCGCGATAATTATTATCGAATTAAATTCATTTCTGCTAAGGGTAACCTTAAATCAGAATGGCAAGTAGTGAATGATATTCTGCACAAGTCTCGTTCTACAACAAAACCCCATTCAATTTGTGTGAGCAATTGCGAACTGTTTGACAAACTTGGCATTGCTAATGCTTTCAATGAGTATTTCACCTCAATAACAAACAGCATACCAACACAAATAGTCCTAAGAAATTGCACTCGTTGTTACAATTCAATAAGTGCGGGTGGTGACCTGTCGCAATATACGAGCTTTGCCTTCGAACCCATCACTGCTTTAGACCTTCTAAAAGCAATTGGATCCCTAAAAAATTCGAACTCTTGTGGCTTTGATAATATTTCGAATATACTTGTTAAACAAATAGCATACTATGTGATTGACGTCCTGGCAGTCATTTTTAATCGCAGCATATTTGCAGGAACATTTCCCGTGGCACTCAAATGCGCCGACGTAATTCCGCTGTTTAAAAAAGGCTCTGCAGACGATATGAAAAACTATAGGCCAATTTCACTTCTGCCCACTTTTAGCAAAATATTCGAAAAAGTTATTAAAGAGAGAATAATGTCTTACTTAAAAAAAATTGAGTTTTTCAATCCAATGCAATTTGGTTTTCAGCAGGGTAAATCTACCGAAGACGCTCTTCTAAATTTTTGCTCAAATATTTTCTCTAACCTTGATGGTAAAAAATTCACGGCTGGTTTATTTGTTGACATCACAAAAGCCTTTGACATGGTCAACCATACTATACTGTTGGATAAAATGGAAAAAGCGGGTTTTCGTGGGTTCATACTAGAGTGGCTTAGATCATACCTATCAAACAAATCTCAAAGAGTGAAAATTGATGGTATGAGAAGCGAGATTCGTTACTTCAGTTTGGGAGTTCCTCAAGGTTCTCTGTTGGGACCCATTTTATTTCTAATTTATATAAATTCACTGTTTTCACTAAACTTCAGAAGTAGAATTACGGCGTTTGCAGATGATGTTGGCTGCTCATATGGCTCTGAAAGTGTCTTGGACTTAATCTCCGACATTAATTGGGATCTTAGTCTATTAAGAATTTGGTTCGCAGAGCACAATTTGAAAATTAGCTCAAAGACAAAAATAATGTTTTTTAACTTAGCTTCCCCAATGAGTATGAATGCGGACGTTTACTTCCACGCATCAGAATGCCAAAGGTATGGATTAGCAGGCTGTAATTGTTACTCTAGTCAAACACTTCCAACATTTTGTAGCAGTTTTAACTGTAGTGATAATTGCTTTTTAATTGAAGAAGTAGACGAGTTTAAATATCTTGGGCTCACAATTGATTCTAGGATGTCATTTGCAAGCCACACAGAGTCCCTAAGGAAATATTTTCGAAATACCCTGCGACACTTTTTTTATCTAAAAAATGTTTGTTCAAAGCAATTATTAAAAATCATTTATTATGGTGTCTTTCACGCTAAACTCCAATATGGAATTGTTTGTTGGGGGGGCGTGTATCTGAATAAAATCAAGCCCTTACTAGTCTTACAAAAAAGTGTAGTGAGGAAAATCTGTAACAAGAATCGGCGTCATCCAAGTTTCCCATTGTTTTCTGATATGAAAATTCTTCCAGTTCGTCATTTGTATTGTTTTAAAGTGTTGAAAACATTCTTTCAGAGATCAGGAAATTTAAATTACAGACTTATATCTGATTACAATCTACGGAGAAACTTTTCTTATGTTGTGACTGTACCGGTTTTCCGTACAACAGCATTTCGTAATTTTTATACTATTTCTTCATGTCGACTATTTAACAAGCTCCCTTTAAATATTAAAATGATAAGAATTTCTGGAATGTTTGAAAGGTCCATAAGGTCTTGGCTTTTTAATTATGATTCACAGAACGTGGAATACCTTCTCTCTGATATTCTGGTGTAAATAATGGTTTTCTTTTTCTTCTAACTTCCTCTTAACTTTTCTTCATTTTTATATAGTTCTTTTATTTTGATTTGCATCCTTCACTTTTCTTTGTAAATATACAATAATTGTATCTCAAATTAACTTATTCTTTGAATGTAATTAAACGGGTCACCCCACCCACATATTAATAATATTAAAACCCATTGAAGTGGCATTTGGCACTATTTTAATACTTTATGTATAGAGAATATAAAATGTCACTATATTATTTCTATTATATATATATTTTTTTTTTAATATATTTAATGAATTATTGTGTTCAAATCATGTAAATTTTACACATGTATTATATATAATGAAATAAAAAATACTACTACTACTACTACTACTAAAATGGAAACGGTGCTCTTCGCTGCTTTGAGAGGAAAATTCTTCGGGTTATTTTCGGTCCCTTCTCTGTAGACGATGAGTGGAAGACGAGACAAAACGACGAATTATATGGGCTGTAAGCGACATCAACTTAGCCAAAAGAGTGAAGGTGCAACGACTGAGCTGGATGGATCATGTAGACCGAATGGACACCAATGCTCCAATGAACAATACTTTCTCCGCAGTATAGGAAGAATGCAACACAGGTGGCGAACGCAAACTGGGGGCAGCTAACTAAAGATCGAGCTGGCTGGAGACGCTTGTTGGTTGAAGCCGATTTCCACCTCGAATTTTATCGCCACCTTTGTATGTAAGTCACAGTCTGTGCTGAGAAAATTGAAAAACTACATCTGGCTATTAAGCGACGCTGTATCAAAGAACGTCAGCAATCATGCGCTCTAAAGTAAACGAGGGGGGAGCAGGATTATTTCCTGGGAGGCGAGTGATCTAGGAAATGGATTAACTGGTTGACCCCTATCAGAGCAGTTTTAGGCCTGGAAATATTCATACATCAAA
Organism: Volucella zonaria; assembly: GCA_963966105.1. Lineage (NCBI taxonomy): Eukaryota > Metazoa > Arthropoda > Insecta > Diptera > Syrphidae > Volucella > Volucella zonaria. The sequence goes on along the minus strand of OZ014534.1, from coordinate 83,223,325 downwards.
CGATGCTAGCGAAATTCCAAGAAGTCAAAATTGAAACTAACACAACTTTATGGATTTTAGGGCCGCAAGTGACAGCATCTATAGAACTATACAGATATGTACATGACTAATTTTGCCATCCCTTTCGAACTAGCAATAAAGTGTAGAATGATAATGTCAGGTTTAGGCAAGGTGACGCGCTGGCATGTGAGTACAAGTACCTGATAAAATTGTTTGAAGATCGCAAGCCGACACGAGGGGTACAGTTTTCAAAAATGTCTCTATGGCGCAGAAGCACGTTCGTTAGCGAAGATGGATGGAGATGTCCTTGGTTGTTTTGAAGGCAATATCCTTTGAGTGATTTTTTTGTCCCGTTTGAAGAAGGACAGTAAATTGTAAGCATACTACGATATAACTGTTAACATGAGCACAAACATTTAAATTACCCTGACGACGTTTGCTTATCACATGGATTTCCATCAGATGATACTTGACGTCAGCATTCGCTGACAGCCTGTTACGATAAAATTCATCCTTCAGGAAATTCCTTATTTCTTATAAAACAAAAAAATTGCTAGACAACTGGGAAGTGATTCCAATCTCTATAGAACCTGCATGCACCTCTGTACATGCACTGCACTCTCCAAAAAAGGAATACTCCATTCGAAGGCATTCTACCCTATGATTTGTCTAGCATAGACAATAAATCTTCATTCGAATCTCTAACAGGTTCAACGAGCAGAGAGTAAATTTCACACGTGATACTCGAGTGGACCTTATAAGAAATATGTATATGTATAGATGTGTCAAAGAAAAGTTCAAGTGACCTTTTCTTAAATTGCTATCATTAACCGTTTTATAGTCATGTTTCTTTTAACCTTTTCAAACTTTACACAAAAAAACTAGAAAGGAATCCTTACTTAATCAAAAATGCTACTCCAAGGCTATTCCTAGGCGCCTCCTAAATATTCCAAGGATATCCAAGGATGCTCGTAATTTTATTTTTTTTTTCGTATTTGACTTGCTGAAGGTCTCGAGGTAATGTGTCATTCCAATACTCATTCCTATGCCTGCTAGAATTTTATATTATATCTGATGCCAACATTAGTAAAGAAAGGAAAATAAACACGCTCAAGGACGAAATTCTTTTTTATCATACTGCCGGCTCCCCGTTCTCAAGGTTAATCTCAAGATGTTCTGTTTTGTTCGTTGGTTTATATATGTACATATGTATATTTGTACACACACTTGTGCATACTCTGGTATTCTACATTCTACTGCTTTTTAATGAAAAGAAACGTGTACACGCCTACAGGAGTTGTCGGAATTTATAAAATTGTTTTTTTTTTTTTTTTTTTTAATTTTTTTCAATATCCAACCAAGGACATCGTATGAGTACTATGGTACGATGCATGTTATCATATTAAAAATGTCCTTGTCCATGCATTTTTCAGTCGGGCTTTCCTACGTAAATGATTCATCAACAACGCGAAAGTGATTACCAATTCTCAGGTAGTTATCTCACAATAATTATCCTGTCAAGGGCATTATTTTAAGACTCTCCTGAGTTGTTGTTAGTTTAATGAAATGAATTTCCATAAAGTGCAAGGAGACATTGTAAACTTCCGCACACAATGCCAGAGAAGAGGAGACATTTTAATATTTCCACGTGCTGACCACGTTTCGAAACGATTAAAGTTACAATGTCCTTCTACAGATGTCTGTGCTTTCCCAAGCGGTTTTATGGCGAGGATATGCACTTTCAACTTTCTGTAGGGCAGATAGAATGTTAATAGAAAAAGGAAGAGAGAGAGAGAGAGAAGGAGATGATGAATGAAAACGAGAGAGCAGGAGAGTGAATAAAGTTTATAAACTCTCATAGGAAAATATAGGAACGAGTAGTGCTCGTCTCTTTTGCTCTCGTTGCATATCCAAAGATTTCCATCCCTTTTTACCAACTGGATTGCTGTGAACAGTTTACCCGGCATTCTGGCACACGTCTTACAGGGTAAGCGATACCACAATGAGTGCATCGGCCATGACCTAGATTCAAGGGATTTGCTTATGACAGGCATTGTGCGGCGGAAAGAAGCTTTTGCGCGATGCAATGCACTCCATTTTGCTTGTCGGTAAAATGAGAGAACATTGAGCTTTGCAAGGATTGTCCTCTGGTTTGGTGTTTTATTTTTCGCTTTATGAATAGAGTGTTGCCTTGCCAGAGTTCGGATGGTACTATATTAATTTTTGCACTTCATGTACCCGGAAGCAATCCTAACTTTCGATGACAACTTTTAGGCTTCGCGTATAGTATTGTTTTAAAGCTGTATTTAAACTGTTTCCATGTATCTGAATTATTACCGTATCACATAGTATTACTACATGAAATACTCGTATACAATTATTTCTACAAGATACCATAAGTCTAAAGCGTGGTCCGGTATGCACTTAACGAAAAAGGTGCAATAAAAGAGCAATTTTAAGACCTCCTGCCTGCAGAAAACTAAGCTTATGAAGCGTGTCCCCAATTTCGCGCAAGATTTGAATTTTGCGCCGTTTGTGCGGTAAAGTGTTTGCCAACGAAAAAAAAGACAGCGTAACAGCTGACAGTTCAGGGCTACTAAAAGTAGAGTGCTACACGAAAAAACAACGATTTTCATTGTTTAGTAATATTTTAGAAAATAATGACGGTTTGGCAGTTACAGTTCACAACTTTCATTTTCATCTTGACGGATTGAGTTTTGGGTTCAGAAAATCCACGAGTGATTGTTGATAAATAAATGCATCCACAAGATATCACCGTTTGGTGCGGATTTTGGGCTGACGGCATCATAGGACCGTTCTTCTTTGAAAACGCGACTGGTCAAGCAATAACAGTGAATGCTGCTCGCTATCGCGACATGATGATCCAGTTTTTGTGCGTAAATTGCGAGTTATGGATGTGGACGACATGTGGCAAGACGGTGCCACATGCCATATAGTCCAAGAAATAATTCAATTTCTGCATGAATCATTTCCTGGTCGTGTAGTTTCACGTTTTGGTAATCTGAATTGGCCGCACAGATCGACCGATTTAACGCCGTTGGACTTTTTACTTTCAATTTTTTGAAGTTTATGCCAGCAAATCCACGACCTCACACGTCATAAAGGAGCAAATTGAGCGTTGTATCAACGAAATTTAGCCACATAGCTGAGAATGTTTTCTCTCCAAGCTATGAAAGTTTCTCTACATTCTCTCGATTATTCCACTAATGAATGAACTTGCTTTCTATTTGTGAATGGGTGAACTTAAATGAGAATGCATGAACTACCAACGGATTAACGATTTGAAAAAGTAGAAAATAAACCTGCTTTATCCATTCAAGTTAATATGTCTGTTGGTTTTGGGCCACCTTCCATAAAAATTCCTATAATCTCTCTAGTTGTCAGATAAAAGCCATGGAACAGCTGACCGACGAATTCTATTGGTCGGGAACTTTATTGGCAAACGATTTGAATTACTCCAGATAGTTCAACGATGACAGCAACTCGACAACATGCTTGATAAAGTGAAGCAGTATGGAAGCGTCAATTGTGCATGCGAAATGCAATTGACGGCATCGTCCGCAAAGCGGAAGCTAAGATATGTATTATGGAAAAAAAGAGTGGACCTACAAGTCATAACTTACGGACAAAAAGTCAGCTGAGTTCAATTGAGAACGCAATCTCTAAAAGTCATGTAAGTACGAGGAGCCACAAGATGAACGGACAGCATTCTACTAGTAATGATGCAAAAGTATGTAGAAACTACAGGGTCTTTCAATAGGGACTTCCGAAATTTGACAGTTGATAGCGGCCATATTGTTGAAGCTACATCTGTCAAATTGGCTGTCTTTTATTTAGTCTGTTTTGCCAAATCACCATGGACGGACATAGCGTTCAACAACATGTGCAAATGATAAAATTGCTTTATCAAAATAGGTGTTTTGTTCGGGAAATGTTCCGGGCGGTCGCCATAATCGTCCTACATAGAGGACTATTCGCAGTGCGGTGAATAAATTTGAGTCCACTTGTCCAGTAAACAATAAACCAACACCCGTATGTCGCAAACGCAAGATCTGCCGAAAACATCGCCGATGTCTATGAGAGTGTGCAGGAGAATCCGAGGCAGCCAATTTCGCGTCGCTCACAAGAACTCAGCCTTTCGCAGATCACAACTTGGCGAATTTTGCGTCGTGACTTGGGTCTGCACCCGTACAAAATTCAGCTGACCTAGGAGCTGAAGGCAAACGACCATAGACAACGGCGTGTGTTCGCTGAATCGGTTCTGGAGCAGTTGGACACTGACCCTAATTTTCATCGAAAAATCATCTAGAGCGATGAAGCCCATTTCTGGATGAATGGGTACGTCAACAAAGAAAATTGTCAAATTTGGGACGATACCAATCCACTTGAGATCCAAGAGCGTCCAATGCATCCCGAAAAAGTCACTGTTTGGTGTGGTTTTTGGGCTGGCGACGTCATCGATCCATATTTATTGGAGAACGACGTTGGCTAGGCCATGACCTTCAACGGCGAACGCTATAGGTCGATGATTACTAACTTCTTTTGGCCAGAATTGGATTATATGGACACCAACGACATGTGGAAATTTTGCCACACTGAAAATTCTACACGAGCGATTTGAGGGCCTGGTCATCTCACGAGGAGGTGATGTGAACTGGCCATCGAGATCGTGCGATTTGACCTCGTTAAACTTTTTCTTGTGGGATTTTCTGAAGTCGTTGGTCTATGCGAATAAGCCACAAACCACAGCGACCCTCAAACCCTACATAACCCATGCCATCGGTCAAATTCAGCCTGATTTATGCGCCAGTGTAATGGAAAATTGGACATTTCGGATGCGCTGTCTTATGCTAGGTTGTCTTCCCAAATCTTAATCGGATGTATATGTTATTTCTCTATATCTAAGTCAAGAAACCCAAAAGACTTTTAAAAACTGCAGATTATAACAATTATTATTGTCTCTTCTACTATCAAATTCTGGAACAGATGATAGAAGTTAGAAGGTGAGGGAATTACAATTGTCAGTCTAAATTGCCGCACGCATGCATCAGATGCAGCATTCTACAGGATTGAATCACCGATAGAAAGATCCTGTCACCTAAAGAAATTTGTGCTCAGGACTTTCCTTCACATTAAAAGTATTAACAACATAAATACATACGCGATTCTCCACAGCTTGCCAAAAGCCCAGCTGAACACTGGTCTCTCTAAATGGATTAGCATAATGTTGAACTCATGTAGCATAAACTTGACTTCGGTAAACGTAAGCTGCAGAAAGGATATGGGCAGAGGAACCGCGCATGGTGTTCTCTCGTCGCTCATCTTGTGGTTATTAAGAATAAGATACATTTTAAATGGAGAAGATTTTAATATTATTGAAGGACAATGGTTTTAGCACGACGCGACGGCTAGCTCTGAATATGTGGCCGTTGTAGCATCAGAAGAATTTCCGTCAGTTCTAGATCATTGCGGAGGACTTAGGGCTAATCCTTCGAAGACAGAAGTAGCTTTCTTCACAAAAAGGAAATATCTGTCTCAAGTCACACCAAAATCTAGAAAACAGCTTGCGTTGGCATTCTGGTATTTTGACAAAAAACATCTCAGAATTGAAAACCATGCTAAGCCCAATTTTGTTAGATTTATATTGCCGTAGTTCAACAGCCAAAATAGCCTTTAGTCTGCGTAAGAGACAACTATGATCACCCGCAACCTAGCCATGTCTCCATACGGTCCCATTGGGAGATGCGGAAAAATTTTCAAAACCGATTTATATGTTTCAAAGGCTGCTCTTTGACAGTAGATTCTCTATCGGAGACTCATACTTGTTCATCAACATGGAGGAACCGCCTCCCTAAACCGATGGTTCTAAAATAGATATCAGCGTTAAAGATATGGATCCCAGTTAATTCTGGCCAAAGTTTAAATTACAGATGGATGCAAAGTTTTCAAAGACGAAGTAACTGCTAATATCCAGTCAATAATAGCATTAAAAATAATGTGGCTGGGAGAACAATTGCTGTCTGCATTGATAGCATTTGTTAAGCTTCTAGACCTCGCAATAATGGGGTCAATGATTGTAAGAATCATCAGAATGTGAGTATCTCCCGAATGACATATCGAGTGGCAAATGCACCGAAGGTAAAGCCAACATGATTCAATTTTACACGTGCGTACCTAATAGTTAGGTACCCTTTTGGCGACATACTACATATATATCAAGAAAGGATTGCGGTTTTTAGTAAAGCTCAATCGTTGGGGTGCGCAAGTTATTATCAAAGGACATTTCGCCACCGACATTCATGCTGAACGACCTTTGTGTGGGTTACGGGGACGAGAAAAATTTAAGTTTGTCCATTAACTGTTTTTTGATTATATTGCCTTCTCCGAAATATAAATTTTGAGAAGTTACTTCTTAATCAAGCTGGAAGTCTTACACAATATAGTCTCCTAACTACAGAGATTCACTATCTGTGTGATTCCAATCAGTTTTCATGGGTTTCCAGGAACAACTCTACATTCGAATGGGCACATTGGATATTCTGCTGGTCTAAGTAATAACTTCTTGCGATATAGCCTACAAAATGTACGAAGGACTTCTATATTTCTATATTTTGTAGATCGTTAAAAATGTATGCGTCAATATGTTCGAATTTTTCATGAGCCAAGCCATCTGAAAATGTACAAGTACGAGCCTTGTAAAACAGTTCTTATTCAACGATGTTGAGCTGGAACAATCTCAGCTTACTTTTTAAGTTGGATATACTCGTATTGCTTGTCCCAATCTTTAGTAAATCTCTAATGCGGATCTTGCTTTCAGGTGATCACATTTAGCTCGGTGCTATCGACAGCTGAGACCTTGATTCCTAATCTATCAACATTCTTGGCCTTATTCCTGAAATGTTGACTTGAGTGCTAGATTTTTAAATGTTTAAGACCCTTGTGCGCACCATAAGGTAAGCAAATCATATCAATCCAGTATTTTAGATATGATTTAATTTTCCATCAGGAAAAACAGCGATGAGACATCATCTAAGTTTTCAACATCGCTTAGAGCAGATATGCGAAAATAACCGAAAACTATACGAGTAATTTTCAAGACTTAGCGCAATAAGAGTCTCTCGTGCGTTTTGAAATGATGATGTATGATGCTATCATAATCGACATGATCGCTGAAAAATCGCGAAAAGCGAGCGAGTCTGAAATGGCCGAGTGGACAATAAGTAGAAAATAACATACAAAGCGAATAGTAGTAACTTAACCTGGCAACAACAATAGAACTTATCTTTAAAAGGAAGATGGACGCATCACCACTGTCCAATGTATGAATTAAACGCAGCAACGGCGGAGCGAACTTTTTGGCGCGACACGGCTGTTCCAGAGAATATATTTTTAAGAAAGGGTGAAAGAGTGACGCCAAACTCTTTCTATATGTATTACGAATGATATCACTTTCGATAATGCGAGGCGTGTTCAAATAGTAAGGTGACTTTATATTTTTATAAAAAAGTATTTATTTGTTCATCAATATTAATGTTGTCCCATTCAAAGTTACCCCCCTCATATATAAGACACTTTCCCAATGCTTTTTCCAACCCCCGAAGCACTTCTCATCAGCACGTTTTGGTATAGCCTGTAGCTCTTTCAGCGATGCCGTTTTTATTTCCTTAATCGCTGCATATCTTCATCTTTTCATAGGTCTCTTCAGTTTTGGGAACAGTAAAAAGTCGCATGGGGCCAGTTATGACCCTTTTGAGGAAGTCAGGGTCATCATTGACGTAATTCAAGAGCTCATGCGACGGTTCTTCTCATCAAAATTAAGAAGTTTCGGAACAAACTTCGCTGACAGGCCTAAAACATCCGAAAAAATTTCATGACACGAGCCGACCAATATAATAACATCCTCAGCAACTTCTCTTATGGTAATTCGACGATTTTCCAAAACAATTTTCTTCACAGCTTCTACGTTATTATCTTCTCGGCCATATTGGAAGAGCTTGTGCCACTTGTAAACAGTTTTTTTACTTAGAACAGATTCACCGTATGCCATTTTCAATATTTCAAGTGTTTTAGAGCGCTTGATTCCATTTTTTACACAAAATTTTATGCAAATTCATTGCTCCATTTTTTATTATAACTGAAAATAGCCGAGCACACCAAAACACCTCCAACCTTTCTATCTGTCAAAAACTAAGTGTGCTATATACTCGTACGTCAAACTGTGAATATATGTTCGAAACATGTGTGCCAACACAGCAAACTAAAATCGATAATCGAATGTGTGTTGCCCGCGAAATTTCAAAAGTCACCTTGCTTTCTGAACACACCTCGTATATTCAGGATAATAACATCGATCCTTCAATCATGCTCTGGTATAATATTCCGAGGGGTGATCATCGATTCGGACCACTTATCATTCTACCGCAAGGATACCAACACCAACTCATCTGTAGAATGTAGTTGAACGAAAGTAGTACGGATAAATAATCCAAGCAACTACGTCAAACATAGAGGTATAAGTGTCCTTAACATCGCCTTCAAGATCTTATCTAGTGTAGTGATGGTCTGAAGGATGATTGGTGGCCTAAAGCCACACTAATATGGACTTCAGTTTTCACACCAGAAAACCTATGGATTAATAGTTTCTTACTACCGCCATGGTCCTCGCTGAAACCTTCGATATCAAAATAGTATTTAGGAAAGGTGATGCGCTGCCATATCATTTCTTAATAGAAAAAATGATGAAGAATTCGCAAGCCAAAACTATAGGCGCAGTCTTTCAAATGTCGTTTCAATTATTCGCATACGTTTTTAATATGTATAATTGGGAGAACGCACCAAAGTGGAAGGAACACAATTGAGAGTACCGCTTTGGAAGCAGCGAAGATGGGTTTAGTGGTACGAAAACACGAAGTACGAATATTTGGGGCTCACCAGAAAATAAAGGGTGTTTATTTTTATAGGTATACAAATTCAATATGAAATAAAATACTTAAAGCTAATGTTAATATCTATGATATTAGTTTTATTTAATAGATAATTTTATGCCATTAAATATGATATTGGGTACATGCGCGCCACGACTAGCTCGAATTTTCTACAACTCTATCGAGCAACTGGGGCCGTATAGCGGCAATAACACGGCGAATGTTGACTTCCAAATCGTCCAACGTCCCTGGTTTATCGGCATAGACTAGTGACTTCACATACCCCCAACGAAAGTGTAATCTAAAGGTGTGAGATCATAGGATCGTGGAGGACAGTTCACAGGTCCATTACGCGAAATTATGCGCTCAGCAAATGTTTCCCGCAATAAATTGATGATATCGCGCGCCGTGTGGCATGTTGCGCCAGCTCTGTCACGTCAATGCCATTCAACTGAGGAACGAAGAAGTTAGAAATCATGTTTCTATAGCGTCCTCCATTGCCGGTAATGTTCTGGCCTGCATCGTCCTTAAAGAAATATGATGGACCGATGATTCCACCATCCCATAAAGCGCACCAAACAGTGAGTTTTAATGGTTGTAAAGTCGTCTCGACAAAGGCTTCTGGGTTTTCTCCACTCCAAATTCGGCAATTTTGCTTGTTGACATATCCATCGACTCATCGGAGAACAAAATTTTGCGTTGAAAATGAGGATCAAGCTGAATCATGCTTTCGGACTATTTGCCGGACCTAAGACTCGTATAATGGTCACGAAGTTTCAACTCTTGCACAGGCTGGATCTTATAAGCTTTTAAGCCAAGATCTTTCCGTAAAATTTTCCACAAAGTGAATGGGCATAGCTCATATTGCTGTGCACGATGGCGAATCGACTCATTCGGATTCTTCTCTACACTGCGCTCCATAACGGAAATAACTTCTTCTGTTCGCACTGTTTGTCATCTTTGGGGATGCGTATTATCCACTAGAGTGTACGTGCTGCGGAAACGATGTTCTGAATAACTTGCTCAGATGGACGATTATGTTGACCGTAAAATGTACGTAGCGCACGATAAGTTTGGCGAACCGAACCATGGTTTTCAAAATAAGCGTTAATCTATTCCTCGTAAAATGGTAAAACGTACTAACAACAAATCAACTTTCAACTGTCAAATTGACAGTCTGTAGAAACAGTGTTACCAGTTTAAAAGCCGAACCTCTGACAAAAACACCCTCTACAAACGACTCGGACACAACGTCTTTTCAAACAGATATAACTTTGAGGTAGTTGGATGTTAGGTATGTCACCTAAGCTCCCTTATTAATTCTAATGTCGAAACTAGCATTGATATCAAATTGCTATTTTTTTTTTGGCTAAGTACGTAATTGAGTTGGAAAGCCTTCTCTCGAAAAACTTAAGGGACTTTCATCCTACCGTGCTCTATGGTGCAGAATGGATGTGGCTTGAGAGAAAAAAATCTTAGCCTGTTATTGTGTCCTGTTGATGGAGGGGGGACAAGATACAATGTCAAATTGTGCGATTATTTTGAACTGGATAGAATACTCTACAATCGCTACGACGCCGTTTGGGTCTCGGAGGACCTTTGAATCCACCCGATTCAGATCTCGATTCAGGTAGTACGCCCAAGTGAAATGGGACCGCAATCAATTAGATTTGCGTAGTTTAAGGTATTCAGCATTGGATCGAGTTGAATGGAGGAGTTTTTTGGTTGAGGCTAAAGTTCATCCAGAACTGTCACCCCGTCTAGAGTAAGTAAAGTAAGGTATGATTTACGATTTGTCCATTTATAATAAGAAACTCTAAACACCTCGTTTATTGCGGTCCAGCTGCTCCATACCTCGTTGTAGAAATTGGTAGTTGAATATTTTCTCTTGCAGTGTTCGACCAATCTCTGCAGTTTCTTCTCATTTGGTTCTAACACGTTCACCATGAGACGTTGGATTCAATCCACATCGATGATGGCTTGATGTGGTACTAGGTCTTGAGTCAGAATCTCTGAAATACAATCATGAAGAACGTGGTTTAAAATAACTCGAAATTAAAATGAATAGAAAAAGAATTCAGTAGCTATGGTATATTTGTTGGAAAAGACGATCTGAATCTCAGAAAACTACAACAGCAACACTGAGGCCGTCTAGCCCATATGGGACTTTCACAGAGCCTCCTATTACTACCAACTTCCTGCCTGTCATCGGCTATCTGTTCATAACAAAAAAAGCTCTTTTCCTCGCGCACACTGCTCCCAGAGATTACCGATCCTTTCTTCTTTTTTTTTCTTGTTGGCTGGCTATTTATTTTCATTTGGTCCTCTTACTACCGCTTTTGCAAAATGTCATTCTCCAGTTGCTATACATCCTTTTTCCGCTATACTACTCGTACGTACTACCGCTATTGGCGTGTTGTTGTTTTTATTTTCCTTATTGCTAGCGGTAGTGTACAGTGATTATGTTGTTGGAGTCCTGCCTGGCGTAAGTTTCGTTTTTACGCTTGTTCTGGGTCTCCTTCAAAAAAACAAAAAAAAAAAAAAAACAGAAAAACAAAAGGAGAGTACGACGGAGGCTCGTGAAGTGCTTTCGCTCTAACAGCATTCCAGTTTTTGCCTCGACACTTCCGCATTTGGAGCACAAAATTTCATTCGTCCGTCGATTTGTGTGTGTGCAGGGATGTTACCCTGCCACCCTCTCAAAATAAAGGATAATTTTTTCTCCGACAATTTTTCGAGAGGCAATCATTTTCAGTGCATTAGGCTAATCAAATTATTGTGCGTGTGATTATCAAAACTTAACTTTTACTACGAGACTAAATCGAATATCGGATATCCTAGTCCTAGATATGTACATGTGAAAAAAAGCTGTGCGTTACTATTTTAATTTTTTTCCTTTTTTCCCTAATGCAGCAGTGTTGTCCTGCGGTAAACATAAAGCTTTTTACACTCGAAAAAAAAAGAAAAAGTGAAGTGAACAAGGAAAAAAAGGAAACTGAAATAAAAAAAAAAAATCCATACAAAAGACGAATGTCCTCAAAAAGTAAATAAAAATATCTCTCCCGTTTTGCAATATAAAAAAGGAGGGGATTAGAAGATAAGGACGATGTAGATTAGAGAGGCCGGGTGATGTAGAGAAATTACAAATCCGATTATTGCCAAAGTGTTAGTCAATCCGTTGAAAGGATTAATTAAGTGCGTTCTGTATCCGTATCGGGTCGTAATCCTAACCTATATTCGTTATAAAATTTCCTCTGTAGTTATACTTTGTTCCTTCTCTGTAACTGTGCCAAAAAGTTCCGGAAAAAGACCCTTCGAGACGAACTCGGTTGGACCTAGTTTCGTAGAAAAATCAAAATTGCATTCCGAAAGTTTGGTTATCCGTGTTTTTTCGTGGAGACATATCCTTTTGCGGTAATTTACGTGCTACACTCACTCAGTTTAAATGTGTTTTTGGGCTGCAACTAATTTACCGGGGCCAGCCGCCCCACTGAGGGCCGGCGACTCATGGAGTTTCCAACATCGTCAGGTTTAAGCGTCGGTAATAGAAACAGGTGGGTAAAAAAAAAAAAAAAAACATTTTCACAATTAAAAAATTAGTGTCCTTTTTACAAAAAAAAAAAAGAAGATAATCCCCATCATTCTGCTGCCAATTACAAAGTAGGGCTGGCATATTAAATCGGTGCTAACCTATATTGAAGAGCTTCACTTTACTCTGTGTGTACTTAGGAGCACATAAATCTGGAGCAACGATGTCGTTATGAAGAGCTGAAAAGAAGTGGGGGGGAAAAAAAATTACAAAATGGGAAAATCAGCACATGAATGGTAGGTGCAATCTCCTTGTACTAGCTCCGGGAAGAGCTGATGGAAGGAAGCAGAACGCAGGACTCTAGGAATGAGAATTGAATGGGAGAAACTAGGGCATAGGTTTTCATAAAAGGATTCTTCTGATGTATCAAATGGATATTATGTGCTGCTTGTGAGGAGTGAGACGTTGATGGAAATTATTTCTGCTAGATACTGATATCTAGAACAAGGTAATTACAGAGAAACAGGTTGTGGTTAGATTGATGACGGTTTCTAATTCATGTAATTGATGTGGGAGACGACATCAGGGTATCGACACGCATGGCTTTAGGCTATGTTATAGTATTTGTTGAATGTAAAAAGCATGAGGTATGGTTTTCTGTGGAGCACCATGAAGTAGATGACCTACAATAAGAATTCCGAGAAAAAAAACATTTGCCATTCTTCGTTTTGGAATGTAATTTAACCATAGAAACGTTAATGGGAATCCTAGGTGTTAAGGTTTTGAATTTTAGTGGAACGAAATTCCTCAAGAAAAACCTTGTCCGCATCGTTAATGAGCTTTCCTAGTGGAAAATTATTGCTTGGCCGAGGTGCGGGTTTCGGCATACATTTCATACGCGCTTTACGTTTCAGTTACTTTGCGGGCGACTGGATATATTGGAAACGAATCTTCTAAAAGTCGGCGCATGAATTTCCGCAGCCTATCAAAGTTGGAACTCAGTTTTGTTATTCATCTAGTTTAACGTATTCTCTTCATTCTCATTAAGGAAATTTATCCACGAATGATGGAATTTAAATTTAAAAATCTCCTTCAAAGGTTATGGTGGTTTGATATGATGTTATTGGAGGGGTCTAGCCTCCTCAGTATGAAGCCACTTTCGGCCTTGCAGAAGTAATGGATTTATTACCTCGACTTTACCTTTTTTTCCTTCCTTTTTCTATAAGAAATGTCAATAATGCTTAACGATCACATCCAACCGTTTTAGGAGTGGAAAGCTATCATTATATGACTTTTGAAGATGTTGATTACCCAGTATCAATGTTCACAGCCTTACAACTGAAATGCCATTTGTACGAGTAGAGGCCTTACTTGTAAAGGATTTCTGCAATCAATTTGATACTTGCAAAATTTTACCAATAACATCTTATTACTGAACGCATGAAAATCGTTCCGTGTTGTTAAAAGAAAGTGTAGAGACCCAACCTTACTTATTTGCCAACATGTTTTGCTTAATAGTCAATCGCCTTTCCTATATCTTTAAAGTACCAACGACTAGTTCCAGTGCTGAATTACTGGCAAAGCATTTGTTATTGTATCTCAACAGACGTGCCAATTATCTTATAGAAGAAATTGATTTTATATGCGATGTCCCACTGTAATAGATTCCAGCCTTTGGGCTGGAGTACTAGTATCCATGCATTCTACATGATCTCTGAAGAGCCTAGATAGACAAGTTTCTTTTTTGGCTACATTGTCGACTTTTGAGGTGATATCGTAATTCTATTGTATATATTTGCAACATTGTCAATGGTTCTCTATACTTGATACTGGTGATGCAGGGTTATGATATAAATTTATGGAGACTCGGTCGGCGAAACCTTCTTATAGTATTTTCCCAGCGCTGTACCGCTTTTGATATCTGCATTAGCACCTTGGCTACTCCTTGGTTCGAGTAAAAGTTGGCACCTTGGAATATGCGGACGCCAAGAAAACTGAGTACATGTCTTCCATCATGTGATCAATATGATCAATCTTGTTAGTTGAATTTTGACCAGGAGGTCAATATACCGAAATTTATTCAGAAAACTAAAAATACACGTTTATTCATCTAAATCTATATTGCCCCCTTCAAAGTAATCCCCATCGACTGCAACACACTTATGCCAGCGCTTGATCTAATCCTCGAAACATTTTTTATATTCGGTTTTCGGTATGTCCATCAGTGATTCCTGCGATTTTTCCATTACTTTTTGGCCTCTTTCGGCGAATTACTTCACGCACACGTCTCATAACGCCCATATAATACTCCTTGTTTACTGTCTGGCCTTCTGACAAAAATTCATGATGCACTACACCGTTGTAATCCATGAAAACCGTGTGCATTGCCTTCTTTTTGGACTGAAAACGACGTGGTTTTTTTGGTCTCGGCTCATTTAGTGAACGCCATTCACTTTCCTGATGTCTGGATTGCGTGTCATACTCATAAACCGACGTCTCGTCTCCAGTAATGACCCTTTTGATGAATGTGGGATCGGATTCAGCTTCGCAAATCATCTCTTTTGAGACGTCAACACGGTCTCTTTTTTTCATGAAATTGAGGTCTTTTGGCACCAACTTTGCTGCTACACGACGGAAACCCAAATCATTAACCAAAATGTTCTGGACGGATCCATAGGCAATGTTCAAGTCCTCCGCTATCTCTCTGATGGTTAATTTGCGGTTATTGGCCAACATTTCTTTTACTTCATCAATATTTTCGTCGGTTTTCGATGTCAATGGTCTGCCACTGCGTTCATCATCTTCGATTGACTCACGAGCACTTTTGAACCGCTCGTGCCACTGGTAAACGACCGTTTTCTTTAGAGAATCGTTGCCTAAAAACTTTTCCAACATTTCCAACGTTCGGGCACCATTAAATCCATTTTTTACGCAAAATTTAATACGAGTACAAGTTCGTCGTTGCAAATTTAAATCCATTTCTAAAATTGTATTGGGTATATAACTTAACTCATGCGGTTTTTGAAAATTTGAACGTTTATTTCACAAATATATGTACAATAGTATTATTCAAAGTATTGCCCATCTGAAGCTATGACTTTTTCCCATCTTTCTGGCAATTTGTCGATCCCATCCCAAAAGAACTGCACCGGCTTGGCAGCCAAGAATGAATCAAGCCAATTTTTGATATTCTGCTCTGATGTGAACCGTATTTCAGTGAGGGCGTTCTGCATCGACCGGAACAAATGGTAGTCAGAAGGGGCAAGGTCTGGGCTATAAGGCGGGTGGGGTAAAACTTCCCATCCACTGTTTTCCAAATAGTTCTTAACCGGAATAGCAACGTGGGGCCGAGCGTTGTCATGATGGAAAATTATTGTCTCGTGCCTGGTCGCATATTCCGGGCGTTTTTCGGCCACTGCTCTCTTCAAACGGATTAATTGTGTTCGGTAGCGTTGTCCATTGATGGTTTCACCTGGTTTTAGCAGCTCATAATACAGCACACCCATCTGATCCCACCAAATACAGAGCATTACCTTCGCGGCATGGATATTCGGCTTTGCCGTTGATTTGACTGGTTGGCAGGGTTTCACATAGGATTTTTTGAGCTTGGGGTTGTCGTAATGGATCCATTTTTCATCACCAGTAACAATCCGATGCAAAAATGACTTCCTTTTGTGGCGTTCCAGCAGCATTTCGGACATACAAAACCGTTTCGACGTCTCTCGGCCTTAGTTCATGTGGAACCCAATTTCCTTGCTTTTGAATATATCCAGCTGCTTTTAAACGCTTTGAAATGGCTGCTTGAGTGACACCCAAAGATTCTGCGAGCTCTTCTTGTGTTTGGCAACAATCTTCATAGAGTAATACTTCCAGTTCTTCATCTTCAAACTTTTTTGGCTGCCCAGGACGTTCATCGTCTTCCAAGCCAAAATCACCACTTTTAAATCGTGCAAACCACTTTTGGCACGTTCGCTCAGCTAGCGCATGTTCACCATAAACTTCCACGAAAATACGATGACTTTCGGCAGCGCTTTTCTTCATATTAAAGTAATGAAGAAGAACTCCCTGCAAAAACACTTTTTCAGGCACAAAGTTCGACATATTTGAGTGAAAAAAAATTATTGTTACTTACGCTTCAAATGAATGACATATACTGAAATGACGTACAATGACAGTAGCTTTCCAACGCATATTCCAATGGAATAATAACAATGGAACAATACAAGTTACGCCATCTCTTAGCAAACCGCACGAATTAAGTTATAGGCCCAATCACATACAGAGTCAAATGTCAAGTTATGACGCTAAGATTTAGGGGGAATGTCAATAACAGATATACCAACTTAACAAAAGAAACAGAACTCAAATCGGAATAATGAGAGCGCCACACGGTGGTGTGGTGCGAGTACTTTTTAATCAAGGTGGTATGTTAGTCCTTCTGGATTCTAAGATAGGTAAAACACGTTCTTGCTGTGACGATATTCCGTTCACAAGAAAAGGCGATTCTTCTCCCCTCTCCTCCTACAGACCCATTGCACTTACGTCCCTTCTTCTTATGGAAACGCTCATAATTCGTAAGCTCATGAAATATCTTGAGACACTAAAACATCTTCATGACCTGCAGTACGGTTTTTGTAGAAACAAGTCCACTGATGATTTAATGCCATATCTCATAGAAAAATGGAACCAAAACGTACACCAATTTCTCGAAAGCGAAATAGTTCTACTTGATATTTCAAAAGCATGTGACAGAGTTAGACACCAGGCTTCTTTGTCAAAAATGCGTGCATTTGGGTTCGATAAATATCTTCTTCAATGGATTAGAAATTACTTTACGGAACATTTAGTTCAAGTTGTGCTGGATGGTTTTAAGTCAGATATTTGTAAAATAAATTCTGGTGTGCCCCAGGGCTCTGTTCTGTTTCGACGCTCTTTCTATTTTTCGGAAATAACCACTTGTCCGTCACTTCTAATCCATTATATGAGTACTCCTTTTCTGATGATAGTATTCTCTGTTTTGCTTATTCGCTGTCGGACGTGACCTGCTCGTCGGTTGTAGATCGGAAACGGCAGCGTATGATTAGGGGAGGGTTCTCAAACTTTTTTTTAAATTTGTTTTTATTATTTCATATGATTGTACAACATCTTAAGATTATTGGGTCAAAATTTGAAACAATCGGTACAAAAATGAGCAAAGAACAAAAAGTGCTCAGAATTCAAAATTCGAAGGATATCATCAAGGACGCCAAAAAGAACAAACACCTCCTTTTTAACATTGTGACTGATGATAAGACCTTGTGTTTTCAGTATGCTCGAGAATGCAAGCGCCAAGTGGAAGGACCCAGATGAATCAAAGCCCAAAAAATCTCGTTTGGAGAAGACAATTTGCTTTTACGATTCCAAGGGCATTGTCCACAAAGAGTTCGTTCCACCGGGCCAAACAGATAATGCACAATTCTATTGCATCTTGGTGTTTTAAATCATTTGGTGCGCGTCGTATTCGTCGTATTGGGCCAGTATATCGCGCAGAAGGAAGTTGGTGTTTGCATGATAACGCGTCTTGTGACCAAGTTTTTGACTGAAATCGCAATTTGCCTGTCAACGACCCCCCATATTGGCCTGATTTGGCACCGTACGGCTTTTAGTTTTTCCGACAAACGCATTTGCCCATGAAAGGAAAGAGTTTTGTGAGCATAAAAGCCATCCAAAAGGATTGTATCGATATCCTGAAGAAGTTTCCGGTCGACGGTCCAAAACAATCATTCACCATCTTATAGACCGTGCAAATCGCTGTTTTGAGTCGGAAAGTGACTATTTTGAATGAAATAAACCGGTTTTGCCAGAAAAACATGTTGAACTGTACCCCTCCACTTTAGAGAAGATTTTGCGGAAAGATATGCATTTCTGAACATACGAGATCCAGCTCGTGCAGCAATTGAAACCGCTTGTTCATGAACCGAAAAAGAGATTGCTTATGATCCACCACAAATTTTGTTCAGGGATGAGGTTCATTTTTGAATAGTTACGTCAACAAGCAAAATTTGATGCATTTAGGGTGAAGAACTACAACAAGCTATTATTGAGATGCCATAATATCATATCTATGCATAATCACTGTTTGATGTGCTTTATGGGCTTGCGGAACCATTGGCCCATATTTTTCCAAAGATCCGCAAGAGTGAAGAGCGCTATAGCGCAATCCATGATTATAGGCTTTTTCGTTCCGGAAGAGGAAGGAAGAGCTGAGGATTCAATACGACAGCATGCGCCACACTCGTTATATTGAAGGAACAATTTGATGATCCAAAAATTTCGCATAATGGCCTACAAAATCATGTAATTTACCGCCTTTAGACTATATTTTGTGTGGATATACGAAGTAGTTAGTATACGCCGTTAAATCAAAGACGATGGACAACTTGAAAGCCGGCATTCGTTGCATTATTGCCGATTTACGGGTACAGCATCTGCTGTCTGAAAATTGGACTTCCAGGTTACGCTTTATTCACCCCAACCGCGGCGCTTATATGCCCAATATCATACGAGGGCGGGTCAATAATTCCGTGCATTTTTGAATTTCTGAGCTCTTTACTGAAACAGCAACACTGCTCCTGTCAACAGGCATCTGTCAGTTAACTCCTGTCAAAATTTAAACTTGCTGCGTCAGTTAGTTTGTGTTTGACAGCTATTTTTATCAGACTACTCACTAATTTGAGGAGAAAATGGAAAAAAGTGAATTTCGTGTGCTTATTAAGCATTATTTCTTGCGAAAAAAAACCATTACCGAGACCAAGGCTAAGCTTGATAAATACTATGGGGACTCTGCACCATCGATTTCAATGGTAAAAAAGTGGTTTACTGAATTTCGTTGTGGCCGTACAAGCACTGAAGATGCCGAACGTCCTGGACGCCCAGTTGAGGTCTCTACACCCGAAACAATCGAAAAAATTCACGGTATGGTGTTGGCCGACCGAAGATTGAAAGTGCGAGAGATTGTGGAAGCCGTAGGGATCTCGCATGGCTCAGTGGTTTCAATTTTGAATGATCACTTGGGCATGAGAAAGCTTTCCGCAAGATGGGTGCCGCGTTTGCTCACAGTCGACCACAAACGCAATCGTGTAACAACTTCACAGGAAGGTTTGGCGTTGTTTAATCGCAATATGGAGGAGTTTTTGCGCCGTTTTGTAACCGTGGACGAAACATGGATCCATCACAACACACCAGAGAACAAACAACAGTCAAAACAGTGGGTTTCTAAGGGTGAATCGGCGCCAAAGAAGGCCAAGGTGGGTTTGTCAGCCAATAAAGTTATGGCGACTGTTTTTTGGGATGCACGCGGGATAATCCACATTGACTACCTTCAAAAGGGAAGAACAATCAATGGGGAATATTATGCCAACTTATTGGACCGATTCAATGACGATTTGAAAAAAAAACGACCTCATTTGGCCAAGAAAAAAGTTCTTTTCCACCAAGACAATGCAAGGGTGCACACATGTGCAGTTGCCATGGCAAAAATCCATGAATTGGGCTATGAATTGCTCCCTCATCCACTCTATTCTCCAGATTTGGCTCCGAGCGACTACTTCTTGTTCCCAAACCTGAAGAAATGGCTTGGTGGAAAAAGATTTGACTCCAATGATGAAGTCATCTCGTCATTTTGAGGACCTCGACAAATCATTTTTTTTGGAAGGGATAAAAAAATTGGAGAAGCGTTGGACAAAGTGTATAGAGCTCAAGGGATACTACGTTGAAAAATAAAATTATTTTTTTATCAAAAAATCTGTTTTAATCCAAAAAGTCACGGACTTATTGAACCGCCCTCGTATTACGCATAAAGCACTGACTCATAACCATGATTACCATGAGTCTTATGTGTTTTATTTTATTTTAAAGGTCTGTACCTCTTTAAAAAAAATATCCTTTACTTTGTTGACTGGCAACACTCAGAGCAGTGGTAAGTGTACTCCTTTTTAAGGGTTAGCTTTGTCACTCAACATTTACGTATTTAAGTTATATCCTGATTTTCAGATTTCCGAAGGAGTTAGTTCGGTTCGGTTTTTACTAGATCTAAAAAATGAGTATCTATCAGTCAAATTTATCTTTTCAGAAGACAAGATGATAGACTATTTGTATTAGGACTTATTTTTCAAACTACGTGAAAGGCCTTCTTAGGATTTTCGGTAAAACTTAACTTCAGCTCATGCAGGAAGATTGTGACGCAGTATAAGATAGTTCTTGCAAATTTGTATTATCCATTAACGCGGTAGGTCCAGTCCTTGTTTTTTGCTGGTACTACGCGATTAAATATTGGTAAATTATATGGTATCGATGCAGATGACTCTGTTTGCTCGTAGTTTGATTTGATTTTCGTTTAGATCATTTAAATCGTAGTGAAAAAAAAAACAAAAAACAAAAAAAATCACTGTGCGGGGGAAAAAAAACAAGAAACAACAACGCTCGAGTACAGTGAAATCATCATCCACAGTGCGAGCATCCCAACCTTCCTGCCCCACTGCCGTTGCTGTATTACATTGTCATATAGCGCGTGCAGTCATTGAGTGTAAGTAACAAAGGATAGATAGCGGGCTGTGGGTTTGTGCTTAGTAAGGTCGGTGTTTGTGTTTTTGTGTTTGTCTTTCTTTATAATTAATTTAGAGTGCTAATATACCCGGGCTAAAAAGTAATCACCTTTCTGCGTACGTCCACGTCTGCAAATATAGACCAGCTGTTTTGGAACTTAGTGAAACACAGGTAGATCCCTGCTCACACCTCTCAGATCACTCTGATCTGAAGCTGCTACCTGGCCACGAACTAGTGCCAAAACATTCTTCTCTCACCGCGGTCCCACCATTTATGGCTTAGTGATATAACTTACCAAACTCTACCACAATGTAGCCTCTGTTCCAATCCGGAATTTAATCCCATGTTGTTAAAATTTCATAATCCATCTCCGTAATCATGTACTACTATTTTATTTATAGGAGCCCCAAACGGGACAGCAATTCGATTTTTAACGAATTTGATGCGCTGTCTGACTCCATTCAAAGAATTGTATCCCTGTATCCTCATACTCATACACAATTCTGAGTGGATTCGATATTCTGGACAGACAACACCCGAAGGACGGTGTGTTGAGATCTTCGCTGCAGAAAACAACTTAACGCAGCTTGTAAACGAGCCCACGCGAATACTAGACATTTATAGTCACACTGGACTTGTTTTTAACTTCTCACCCTGATAAGTACCCCGTTGATGTGCTCTCCCCTCTAGGCTCGTCGGACCATTCTTTCATATCAGCTAATTTCTCGTACACCGACTACACAGTTAGAGAAAAGATTCCTAGAAGAACCGCATGGCAATACGAGAAAACCAACTGGAGCGGTCTTAACAGCTTCTTCAGGAATTTTAACTGGTTGTTATGTTTCCTCGATAACGACGTGGATGCCGCTGCAGATATGATCATAGACACCATCCTGTTTGGAATGAGAAACTTTATCCCTCATCGGATGAAGAATATCAAACCAAAAGAAAAGGCATGGTACGACTCGTAGGGTTAGAGAAATGTTTTTTTTTAATCCTTCAAGCCCAACCCAACAGAGGGAAGCCGAAATAAGTTTAAATGAGCCAGGAATAAGTGCAAAATCTTTTTTAAGTGTGTAAAATTCTATCTGATCAAAAACTGAGGCAAAAAATACTACAATGTCCCAAAGGTTGTAACAATTTCTGGTCGTTTGTCAAAAATATTAGAAATTCTGCCTCATCCTCCATCCTAATGCTCATTTATAATGAAACGCCTACACTTGAGTGCGTCGAATCCACTTTTGCACTCGGGTAGTAGCAAGAGTTTTTAAGATCTTAACATTTACAAATCCACTGGTCCAGATGGTATATCTCCCCTCCTTTTGAAGAGGTGTTCTTCCTCGCTGGGTCTCAAAACACGAAAACTTCTCAATGACCGGCAGTACGGTTTTCGTTGCAACAGGTCCATTGGTGATTTGATGGCATGTCTCACCGAAAAGTGGAACCAAAGCGTACATCAATCTGGCGAAAGCAAAATAGTTGCACTTGATATTTCTAAGGCATTAGACAGAGTTTGGCATCAGACTCTTTTGTCGAAAATGCGTGCTTTTGGGATCGATGACTCTCTTCTTCAATGGATTAGAAATTACCTTTCGGAACGTTCAATTCAAATTGTCTTGGATGGTTCCAAGTCTGATGTTCAGAAAATAAATGCTGTTCTGCAGGGCTCCGTTTTGTCTCCGACACTCTTTTTAATTTTAATCAACAATCTCTTGTCTGCTACTTCTAATCCAATATATTTCTTTGCTGATGACAGTACTCTATGTTTCATATTCGTTCCCGGACTCACGTCCCTGCTCATCGGCTATAGAACACGAACGCTAGCGTATGTTAAGCTCATTAAATTCTGATATTAACAGCATAACTAATTGGGGAACCACTAACAGAGTGGAATTTAATGCTTCCAAGACATAGTGCTGTCTGCTGTCGTTAAAGCGAAACTTAAACACCCAGCCGTTATCCATGGATGGCACTTGCATTGTCGAAACCGATACGCTTTCCATTTTCGGTATGCGTGTCAGTGACAACTTATGTTGGAATGACCACATATTCGGTATCGTCAAAAATGCTGCGAAATGTCTAGGTTTCCTCAAGAGATGTAAGAAATACTTCACCCCCTCTGATCGGGCCTCAATGTATAAGGCGTTTGTCATCAGTAGGGTAAAACTAACCTGTCTCACAACGGTCTAAACCCAGCTCACGTTCCCTTGCATGGAGGAACAATCCAACGCTTGGTGAATTTCGCTTCACAATGATAGGTGCGACCAAAACATCTCTGCACCTGCTAGATAGAACTCAAAACCGTGCGATAAAACTCATAGGTGATACTACATAATATCACTCAAACTATGGACACCCTCGAACACCGACATAATGCCTAGTGTCTCACTCTATTTTATTGCTATTTCCACCACCAATGCTTCACAGAAATCGCCAGTAGCATTCCGCCCCCTAAAATTGTTAACCGTAACACCCGTTTCGCTATAAATGCTTATCAGTATATCCTTAAGCCCGCTTTCGGAAGTACTCTAAAACATCGCTTATTTGTTCTTAAGCCGTACAACTCGCTTATGGAATGCCCTTCCTAGCTCTTGATTTCCTAGTCATTACAACCTTCAAACATTTAAAACCAACGTTCACCGGTACCTCTCTTTCCATCCTCCCTGACTGATGGCGCCACCAGTGGATCCCGGGCAGAAATGTCAGACCCCATGTGTTTTATTTGTAGGTTTTGTATCTGTCAACAACTTTGCAGCGTTATATTTGAGCAGTTCTATCGGTGTCGTGCATTTTATCGAGCAAAATCGTGGCAAGTTTCCAGCCAAATAAACTTTATCTGCAGGAAGCGCTGCTTTTATTCTTTAATATGAAGAAAAGTGCGGCTGAGGCCTATCGTTTGCTTTCGGAAACTTATGGGGCGGAATGTATTGGTGAATCGACGTGCCGCGAGTGGTTCAAACGGTTCAAAAGTGGTGATTTTGGAGTTGAAGACAAAGATCGCCCCGGAAAGCTGAAAAGTTTTGAAGACGAGGAATTGGACGCTTTACTGGATGAGGATCCGTGTCAGATTCAAGAAGAACTTGCTGCATCATTGGGCGTCACGCAACAAGCCGTTTCCCTGCGCCTAAAAGCACTGGGATTCATTCAAAAGGTTGGAAACTGGGTGCCGTACGAATTGAAGCCAAGAGACGTCGAACGGCGATTTTGCATGTCCGAAATGTTACTGCAGCGGTACAAAAATAAATCATTTTTGCATCGTATTGTCACTGGTGATGAGAAATGGATTTATTATGATAATCCTAAACGCTGAAAATCGTATACAAAGCCCGGCGAGCCCGCCCCCAACGCTCTGCATATGGTGGGATCAAAAGGCTGTCGTATACTACGAACTGCTTCCGAGTGGTGAAACCATTATATCGAACCAAACTAATTCGTTTGAAGCGGGCATTAAAAGAAAAACGGCCAGAATATGAGACCAGGCATGAGTCCGACATTTTTCATCACGACAACGCTCGGCCACATGTTGCGGTTTCGGTGAAAAACTATTTGGAAAATAGTGGATGGGAAATTCTGCCTCACCCGCCTTACAGTCCAGACTTGGCACCATCTGACTACCACTTGTTTCGTTCGATGCAGAACGCTCTTACGGGAATACGCTTCAGCTCAGTAGAGGAAATCAAAAATTGGCTCGATACGTTCTTGGGCTCGAAAGACGAGAAATTTTTTTGGTCCGGAATTCATAATTTGCCAGAAAGATGGGGGAAACTTGTAGCTTCCGATGGGCGATACTTTGAATAAAGCATTGTAACTATGTTTTCATAATAAAACTTCAAATTTTGGAAAAAAAAAACGCTGGAAACTTACTTGTAGACCCAATATAAAAAAAAAATAGCCGTTTTGATGAGGGCAGAGCATGTTGACAGCAGGTGCTAGCTTGTCTCTGTAGCAATAATTATAGAAGATAGCTTGTACAGATAGATTTCTTTTATAGTAGTTTTGAAGTCCATAGCATTTTCTATGGAAAATGAATCAGATTGTAAAAGGTGCGAAACAAATTCAATGTCTTAATGACCTTCTGATCAGCGAAGCCTGATGCTAAGTTTTGTTTTATATTTCGATAAGAGATGCGAGGTAGCCTCTCACTGAATTTTATCTTATTGTGCTGAAATAAGGGTTTTGATAGCTACTCGTTTGTTATATACATAGATAAATATGGAAATAAAATTTCGCGCCACAGTTTTTGCCACCAATGTGAGAATAGCGGTGCCTTTAAAGAAAGAATATCTGAAATACTTAAAGTGCAAAAGTAAACTTTTAGATCGAAAGATTCTATGAAGATCGTTGTAGGTTGCTTCGGTTTTACCGACGGTCTATAGACGTTCGTAATAAAAGTGCAAATCGAGCATATGGGAGTTGAACGGTTAATGAAAGCAGAAGCAACAAATATAGAAAGTATTGTATGGCTTGCTTGAAATAAATATCAATTGGGTTTGGAATCTGCTGGCAGGATTACTTAATCTCAGAATTTTATGTTGGCAAAACATTTTCACACCGCCAACTGTAAAGGCTATGTCTGTTGATTAAAACATTCAATGTAATCTATACCAATAGGCCTCGTCGATAAGCATGCTCGCTGCCTGCACAAATAACATTTCTATAATTGACTCACGAACGGCGGTGAGTCGCGACTTAGCGCGGCAGCTAAACGCTTTGAGTTAATTATGTACGTAATTATCCATTGCTTGTTAATGGAGTCATTAAAAAGTCCATGCAGCTACATCCAAAAGAATTCTCTGGCACATTCTATATAGTTAGAGCTAAAGCCAATCCAAACAAGTTCCGCCCAATGCAAATTAGATGGGAGAGCGCAGCATTAACAACGCTTAAACGTAACAATCAATTGATGCCATTTCAATATCCGAACATCAAACTTGACATCGACGTCGCATTGCCATCAGTTATTCATAACGAGTTGTGTCCATCAAGAAGAGCGCATTTTCCTAGAATGCAAAAACCGACAGCAACGTGAACAGTCCAGAATACGAGTAGGTGCAGCTTCATAATGGCACGACCGGCGCTAGTGATCCACTTTAACTGCCAACCATTGAACTCTCGTTACCGCTTGTAATCTCTTGGACGTATCTGATATCTATTCCAAGAATTGACATTCCTCTTCATCGCGGTTGATTGACACATCATATAATTGGTCATTGGTTATGTTGGTCAGAGTGGGGTGTAGGATACCAAATTTAGAACAGAGCCCACACTCAATGGCTTACGTAATTTAATATTAATATGCAAATATTTGTAAATCGTCGTAGTTGTCGTCGTAAAAATATTAAAAATATCCTTCATGAATAGTCGAATTTCCTACTTCCTGCCGCGCGACCTCTTTACACAAACTCTCGGCGCTCTTTGACATTCAAGTCAAACAAACAAAGGAAAATCGATTTTCCTCTACTCTTTTGCATCATCATTATCATCGTTGTCGTTATGTACATTTTCTTTTCATTTGCACAAAAATAAAGGATCGCAACCCAAATGGGTAGAATATTTATACGAGTATGTACGAGTATGAGAAAATATATAAAAAAAACAAAAAAAGGAAATATTGAATCAACACTGCGATGTGAGTTTTCCTCTCTTTTGTATTCTAAACTCAAGGATGCACTAGGAGGCTGGTTGCCGTAGGATCTATGATGGATTCAAGGTGGAACAATGCTCTTAGGTTTGGATAACCACGACTATGAAAAGTTATTCAAAGGACTTACCTTGAAACCCATTTTTTGTATCCGGATATTAGACGAAAAGAAAAAGCGTTCTTAAAGGTGAAACAGTTTTTTTTTTTATTAAGTTTTTCGGTTTTAGCATCCTTTCCCCATTCACATTCACTTGAATTTGTTTTTCGTAAACGAAAGGTGAAGAAGCGGAAACTTTGATAGTCAAGTGGACTCGAAGGATTTGCTTTGCTTTGTTGTTGAGCGTTTTTTTTTCTTTTCAAATTCGATGGTAAACTTAAGAGTGTTGATTTAGGAAACCCTTTAGCAGTGGAAGTTGAAGGCTTTTTGTGGTTTAAGGGCCGAGAAGCCGTTTTTTTTTTTTGTTTCGCTTGACATCACAGACTTGAATATGGAAGGGTTTCTGGGTTTGGGTTTGAAGGGTAAAAGTGAGTGTTTGTGGTTATGTTTGGTTTACCCAGAACGTGTGTTTTCATAAACCTCTTCCGGCTTCTATTTTGGAGCGGGTATCGATTACCAAACCGAGGCATGTACAGTATGAATACATATTTGTAAACATGATTTTAATAATGGACAAAGTGTTATGTGCAGTAGACCTGCTACGGTTTTAATCCCTGTGTAGTCGCAAATTTATTCAGCCTGGAAAGTGTTGGCTTAGCATCTTAGATGAACATCAATGAAATAGATTTCTATCTCTTCATATATAATCAATCTCTTTAGGTCAACTATAGATAGTCAGTAGTACAAATTTTAGTCTTCCTAATCAAAATTTTCAGAATCTGACGAACCAGCTAATGGCCTCGGATAACAACGGATTTATTCTTGATGACACTGGCAAATGACGCCACCAAAGAATATCTCTACGAGTTCCTCGACAAGACATTTATTTATTTATTTATTTATTTATTTATTTATTTATTTATTTAGTGGATAATCCACCATTTAAATTCATTAAAATTTACAAAAAATTACATAGAACTTACATCTAGTCTTATAGTTAGGAAAAGATCAATCAACAAAGAAAAACTTATATTTATCTATATGGAAAATTGTATTTTACAAAATGAATCACTTTTCTTTTGAATGTGGCAAAATTCATTTCATTTTTTAATTCATTTGGCATTGAGTTAAAAAGGTTAAAGCCTTTATATAAAATACTATTTTGTGTAGCATTCGAACGGTATGATGGCAATCGTAAGTCATTTTCATTTCGTAAATAGTATGGTTGTGATTCTCGAACATATCGCATGTATTTTTGTAAGTAAAATGGTAGCATATTTAATTTTATTTTGAATATAAAACATAAAACATTGACTAAAATTCTTTGCGTGACACTTAACTATTTTAGCATATTTAACATTAAAGATACCGATGTGTATCTGCTAAGTTTTAAAATTATCCTCATTGCTTTATTTTGTAATGGTTGTATATTTAGTAACAAGTTATCACTGCATAAGAATAAAATTGACGAACAGTACTCAAAATGTGGCTTGATCATTACATTAAATATATTTATTGCACTTAGTGTTGAAATCTTATTACGTATTCTACTTAAGAAATATATTTTCTTTGATACCTTTTTAATAATATAATTAATATGCAAATTAAACTTTAATTTATGATCAATAATAACACCTAAATATTTAATCTCTCTGACTTGTTCCAATAGTTGGCCTTCTACATTTAAGTTAAGACTATGGTTATAATTAAATAACATACATTTTGATTTTGACACATTTAACTTTAGTTTGTTTATTTTCAGCCATCTTTTGTTCACACTCATTTATTATTTTTCCAGATATAAAAAGAAGGGCATCGTCCGCAAATAATACTATCTTTGAGTGCTTTAGTATACTTTTTATGTCGTTAATATAAATTATAAAAAGGAGTGCACCTAGGATTGAACCTTGTGGAACCCCAAAATTTATTTCAGCTTTTTCGGAAGACACGCCATTTACAACCGTTCGTTGGGTACGACCACTCAGGAATGATTCAAACCAATTTAATTCATTGCTTATAATGCCGTAACTTTTTAATTTACACAAGAGAATACTTCTGTCGATAGTCTCGAACGCTCTTTTGAGGTCAAGAAAAACCGCTATGACAAAATTGTTTTCCGCGATTTCCTCTTTCCAGTTTATTATGACATTATTCAGTGCTGACTCACAGGAGTGCCTTCGTCTAAACGCAGATTGACTTTCTAGGAATAGATTATTTGATTCGAAGTACTCCTCTAATTGTATTTGGACTACTTTTTCTAAAATTTTTTCATGTACAGGAAGTGCATTAACGGGACGGAAATTTTCACAAAGTACGGTACCTGGGATTTTTTCGATAGGGGTTATAACAGACTCTTTCCAAGTTTCGGGAAACACACCGGTTAACAAAGAACGATTTATAACACGCACAATAACAGGACCGATTATGTTCATTGCGTCTAGCAGCATTTTAGGATTTATACGATTAAAGTCTTTTTTTTGGTTCATAGTTTTTAAGATCATTCTCACATATTGAACATCAATACATTTAAATTTGAAAGACGCACTCATATAGGTGTTTAGCGGAGTATACTGTACAAAAGGAATGGTTCTATTTATATCAGTAATACTATCTATGAAAAAGGTGTTAAATTTATTTGCCAAAGTTTTATCCATTTTGATAATTTCACCATTAAACTTTATATTTTTTATTGGATTTTTCTTAACATTTAATACATACATTTTGATAGTTCTCCACATAGATTTTTGATCACGTGCACTTAGAAATTTTCGTTTAATATTTTCAGTTTTTGCTTTCACTATTTCTATTTTGTACCTATTTCTAGACTCACGATAGGCATTCCATAATACCTCACTATTTGAGAATCGACACCTTTGATATTTTTCAATTTTATCCCGTTTCATGTTCCATAATACTTCACTAAACCAGTCGTTTGATTCGTTTTTTAACACCTTGGTAACTACTAACATGTTCGTTATTTTTAAAAGTTCATTCTCAAGTATTCTACCTATTATACTTGGGTCTTGAGTATTATGTAAGCTCTGTATTGCGGTACTGTTCCTTAGTTTTGATAAAAAAAGTGGTTTTCTATATTTTAGGATTTTAATTGTATTTAATATATTTTTGTTTGTATGTTTTTCTAAAGAGAATAATTGTATTAATAATGTTTCATGGTCACTAATTTTCATATCAATGTTTACTTTAGCCTTTACATTGCTTCCCGATTCCGTTATTATATAGTCGATCAATGTTTTGCTGATATTTGTTATCCGTGTAGGTTCAAGCACGACCTGTTTGCACCGATTTTCTATTTCTGTATTATTTTTTAATATATTTCTGTATGGATCTGTTTCGTCTAACCAATTAATATTTATATCCCCGGCAATAATAAATCGTTTATTTGTCTCTAATAGGTCTTCGAGTAGTATTTTCATTTTATCACAGAATTCACGTTTCGATGAGGTATGTGCACGATAAATTGCAACTAAATACACTGAACAATTGTTAGACGTTATCTTACACTTAAGCCACCACATCCTATCTTCCATACATTTTTGAATATCGCTTACTTCAAAACCATTTTTTACATAAACACACACACCACCTGTATGTCTGGATTCACTATCACAGCAGAATGGATTGTGGAACCCGTCGACAAGGATTTCCCGATTCTCCACGAATCGAATTTTTACATTTATAACACTCCCACATTATTTTTGACCAAATGTCGTCACAAATGCACCACTTATGTCCAATTTTAATACGATGGTTATTCTTCTTAATGTAAACTTTAAAAGCTCTTGTAATTTTACACTTTATTTTGGATCGCTAACTAATACGTCTGCTCTCGTTCGTTGTTGTTGGTTATATGAGCAACAGTTTAAGTATCTACTAGTCGATTTAAACGTCAGAATAGGAAAT
The DNA here is from genome assembly GCA_963966105.1 of Volucella zonaria. Lineage (NCBI taxonomy): Eukaryota > Metazoa > Arthropoda > Insecta > Diptera > Syrphidae > Volucella > Volucella zonaria. Next base: position 83,192,609 of record OZ014534.1, on the reverse strand, counting down.
GAGCGCATCATTGGCAGGAAAGTTGGTAAGCAGAGCCTACATGACTACGGTCTGGCCACGGACTTAGGCTTATTGCTTTTGCGGCGGCACGAAGTATTACTATAGCAAGTACATGGCGGTCTTTGGATCATGAAAAGCTAAATGAAATTGATCATTTTGCGATCTACGTAAGGGATGCCTCCAGAGTCCTGGACTTTTCAGAGAGCCAATATTGGCTCAAGTCACCGCCTTGTTGCAAACAAGGCACGAATGCAGATCTCGGAAGCGCCATAATAAAGAAGATTTACTATGAGAAGGTATAACGTAGAAAACCTGCAGTCTCAAGAGACCACCAGAATCTCTGCCAAACGCTTATCCCGAAACCACTCCAGAGCTCCTATGCTGCCAGTATACCAGTGGCAACGGGCAAAAAGAACGTAAAAAGGCAACAAGACCGGTACAGAAACCTTTAGACGAAGCCCAACATCCCACCGTCAGGCAGATAAGACCTTTCAACTTAGACGATGATAGCTAAAACTTCCGTCCCCCTGACCAAAATGAAGTAAGGATAGCAATATCTAAACTGAAATCCAACACAGCTACTTGAAATGACTTCGTAGAGGGCATACACTAATCACTTCTCAGATCTGGTCAGAAGAGTGTATGCCTGGTGAAAGCATCATTTGCACAATCCGCAAAAATAAGGTCCTCTTAACTGCACCAATTATAAAGGCATAAGTCTCCTCAACATTGTATACAAGATCTTATCTGCCAAATTGTGTGAACGTCTGAAATCCTTTGTCAACAACCTTTATTAAAGCAATCAAATAATATCCGTACGTCGTCGAAACGCGAGGTCTGTAGAAAACATTGCCGCAGTAAACCAGAGTGTGCAGTCAATTCCTCGTTGCGCAAAAGAACTTGGCCTTTCGTGAATTTTAACTTGGCGAATTTTTCATCGGGACCTACGCCAGCGCCAGTACAAAACTTAATTGAGCCAGGAACTGAACGTAAGCAACCATATAGACAGCGTCGAGCATTCACTAACTGGACTCTGCAGCAGTTGGAAGTGGACTCCGATTCGGAAGGAAAATCACCTTCAGCGACGACGCCCATTTTTGGATGACGTTTGGGGAAATAACAATCCAAAAGAGACCCATCAGTTGCAAAACCAACTGTCACAGTTTGGTATGGATTTTGGTCCAGCAGGGTTATTGGGCCATACTTCTTCCAAAATGAAGAATGAACAATGACGTCAATTGGAAAAATTTTACGATAAGAACAGTGATTTCTCAATCCCAGTTTATTATTAAATTAAGTCATTGATGGGCGTAGCATTAAGAATTGCGCGGGCCGTGGGAGAGGAACAGCTCATTGATAACCAATTTTTATGGCCCAAATTTTAAGATATGGATCTCAATAACATGTGATTTAAATAGGACAATGCTATGTACAGAGCATGCAACAATGGATCTTCTGTACGACAAATTCAACGTCATGCTTATCTCGCATTTCGGCGACATCAACATCAACGCCTTAAACTTTTTCTTGTCTACCATATTGTGTGAACGTCTGAAACCTTTCGTTAACAACCTGACTGGTCCCTATCAGTGCGGTTTCAGACCAGGAAAGTCCACAATAGACCAAATCTTCACACTCCAGCAGACCCGGGAGAAAAACTCAAGAAGTCTAAATCAATACCCACCATCTTTTAACCGATTTTAAACCCGCATATGACAGCATTTATAGAGACGAGCTATATTGAGCTAAATGATACATATGGTATACCATATGTCAAGTTTTTGCATTCCTGCCAAATTCGTCCGTCTGTTTAGAATGACGATTGAGAACGCTCGCTGCTCTATCAAGGTCGGTAACCATTTAGCCGAGACTTTTGATGTCAAAAAAGGTTTTATAAATGGTGACGCGATGTTAAGTGACTTCCTCAACATATCTTCAAACTTAAAAGAATTGTGCAAAATTCACAAATGAACACTGGAGGTACAATCTTTCAAAAGTCTGTGCAAGTACGAGCGTACGCTGATGATATCGACATACTCGTAACAGGGAGAATTCAGCGGGCTAACACCGGTGCTTTCGTTAGTATGAGGACAAAATCAAGTATATGCTGTCAACAAGAAGGGATACACAACATCGACGAATTAGACAGAACGTAATAATCGACAGCTATAATTTCGAGATTGTAAAGGACTTTGTATACCTTGGCTCTGCTATAAATTGTACCAACAACACCTCAGCAGAAGTAAAACAAAGATTCACTCATGCCAATCGCTCGTTCTTTGGGCTAAGACGGCAAATGAGTAGCAAGGCCTATCCCGAACAACTAAGGAGACTCTATATAAGACCTTGATCATTCCAGTTCTGCTTTATATGGCGACGAAGTACGGACTCTATCGAAAGCGAAGGTCGTTTCGAGAAAAATTCTGCGTAAAATGTTCGGTCCCGTTTGCGGTGACGGACTTGGAGTGCGCAAGTGGAGGCAGATGGCTAAAGACAAGACTAACTAGAGATGCTTGTTAGTTGAGGCCTGTGTTCACCCCGCATTGTGGGGGGGGTGAGGGTGTAAGTAAGTAAGTAAGTAAGTAAGTAAGTAAGTAAGACTTTTTCTTGTGGAGCTATATTTAGATCAGCCGCATACGATTTTTGCCTTAAAATCCAATATAATAAATGCCAGCAAGGGCATCATGCCCGATTTATGCAGTCAAGTCATCGAAAATTGGACGTCTTGAATACGCGCTGCCCGGCGAAGCTTCGGTGGGCCGATATCCATACATGCTGTCATAAAAATTTTAATGATATCATATACACAACTTGTTTTATTTAAATTTGAAGTTCAATCACCCTTGATGGAAAATAATATTCTAACGGGTGTCTTTTTTAGAGGTTTGGTTTTCAAACTGGCAACAGTGTTTCTACAGGTTGTCAATTAGACAGTTAAAAGTTGATTTGTTGTTAGTACGTTTTGGCATTTTACGATTTTAGATTAATGCCAGAACAACTCTTGCAATTTGTGCAAACTTATTTTGAAAACCATGGTTATATTATCGTGCGCTACGTCCATTCTACGGCCGACATAATTGTCCATCTGGGCAAGTTATTCGGAACACAATGAATCGTTTTCTAGTGGATAACACGCATCCCCAAAGACGACAAACAGTGCAAACAGAAAAAGTTATTGCCGTTGAGGAGAATCCGAATGAGTCGATTCGCCATCGTGCACAGCAATTGGAGCTATGCCCATCCACTTTGTGAAAGATTTTACGGAAAGATCTTGGCTTCAAAGCTTATAAGATCCAGCTTGTGCTAGAATTGAAACCGCATGACTATTATACGCATCGTAGGTTCGGTGAATGGGCCGAAAACATGATTCAGCTTGATCCTCATTTTTCGTAAAATGGATATGTAAACAAGCAAAATTCCCGAATTTGTGGTGGAGAAAAAACCAGGAGCCTTTGTCGAGACGCCCTTACAACCATTAAAACTCGCTGTTTGGTTTGCTTTACGGGCTGGTGGAATCACCGCCCATATTTCTTTAAGGACGATGTCGGCCAGAATGTTACCGCCAATGGAGAGCGCTATAGAAACATGATTTCTGACTTCTTCGTTCCTCAGTTGAATGACATTGACGTGACAGAGCTTTGGTTTCAACAAGATGGCGCAACATACCACACGGCGCGCAACACCATCAGTTTATTGCGGGAAACATTTGCTGAGCGCATAATTTCGCGTAATGGACCTATGAACCGGCCTCCACGATCCTATGATTTCACACCTGTAGATTACTTTCTTTGGGGGTATATGAAGTCACTAGTCTATGCCAATAAACCAGAGACGTTGGACGATTTGGAAGTCAACATTCGCCGTGATATTGCTGATATACGACCCCAGTTGCTCGATAAAGTTGTCGAAAATTGGACTTCACGATTGCGCTTCCTTCGAGCTAGCCATGGCATGCATATGCGTATCACATACTATATTTAAACACTAATTGCATAAAATTATCTATTAAATAAAGCTAATATCATAGCCATTAACAAGGTATTCAAGTGGTTTATTTCATATTGAATTTGTATAGATCTAAAAAAAAACACCCTTTATAAGCTCTTGGCGCACATGAAGTTTGGTTATTTTTGTATCATATTAAGTTCCTTCGACAATAGTGGGGCTCTTACATTTCGAGAATGATTTTAAAAATAGCCAATTGTAAAATTGGGTCTTAATTGATTTTAAAAAACTCTAGTATACGCTTTGTTTTTGAATAAGAATGGAAGCAAAACCAGTCCTAGTCTAAAAAAGAGTACTATGTCTGTTTTAGATAAATGAGTTAAGTAGATTTTGTATCAGCTTTAAGGAGTCGTAATAAGCTGAATTCGGGCTAACATCACAAACTTACAATAGCACTTGTAAATATATTCGCAAAAATAGCTAGAATTCATGGACGTCAAGATACAGCATCCAAAGAGCTGCTGAGCTGAGATGTCAACTTTGGCAGAAAAATAACAGAGAAATATCATGTAGTCCCTTCAAAGAGTTTTAAACTCTTTAAGTATTAATTACTCTCTGCATCAGGTAAAGATCAACACGCGATTTTTCATCAAACAATGGAGCCTGTACAAAAGGCCAGTCCTGTTATGATTTCTCTTAAAAATCAGCAACTGTCCGCGGATCTTCGACAGTGGGAAATTAGTGGAGAGTCATTATTACTTTAACCTCCCGAGTATTCGCATTAGAATCAAGTGCAGTAGTTGTAATATAACGTGATGTAAGTTATAAAATAAATTAAATAAATAAATAAAATTAAAAAAAAAAAAAAGAAATATTCCTTTTTACTTGTTTTAAAATGATCAATCAAGTTTAGGTAAAATTTGCTACATCTTCCATTAAAATACTGCCTTAGATTTTGATTTCATAAAACGGGTTCACCTAGCGGCATCCATAGAACCGTACTTTTTAATCGAACGGAATAGATTGATCAAGTAGCCGTTCATATTTGATTTCAATAAAATTCTTATTCAAATGAGTATGACAGTTTGTAAGCAATAAATATATTTTTTTTCTTTTCATTCGAAATAGTGTTGGAACGAATACAATACAAATAACATTTCATTTGAAGCATAACGACGCTTTAAGAATATCACCGCCGGCATTAACGCCACCAACACCAATCAGTCCACGTGAACCGCAGAGTCCCGATGGTCACACGTCAGTGAGTTCAACTGGATCAAGTGATACTATTCCTGGTAAGTCCGCATTTCATTTGGTCTTTTCTAATTGTTTAGTTAGTCAATCTTAATTACGAGGTCGCCTATATTTAAATTGTGTAACTCTACAGGACTTTGTTAAAAACCTGCACCAGCATTTTACTATAATTTCATTTTGTTATACAAGTCAAACTGTTATATAAAAATTAACAAAGAGGTTCGAACCGGTACGACCATATTTTTGACAGTTATTTTCTATGTGCCTGACACTGGAAGGTAAGGAAACAGAAATGAACAAGTGATGCTTTGCGGATTCGTTATTAATCCTTATGGCGTCTTCGATTGGCCTACTTTTTGCGCTCCGGAGCGAAAAAATGACAGAAAACTGTTATATTGTCACTTTTTCAGAATCAAAATTTTGCTTCTGGTTTTCATTTCAGAAGCAAAATTTCTCTTCTGGATTTTATGTCAAAGTGTACTAGTGTTCCATTAGAATCCGAATCGCCTTATCTCCGCAGCCAAATGACATGATTAACTCTTTACAGAAAATCTCCGAAGGTTAAGTCGTTTTTCAATTGTGCTGGCAAAGTACTCGTACTCTCTGAGAAGTAAGATGTTAAGAATTCAATCCGAAATCAAACTTAAATTCTCCCCTTTTGTTTCATTCTTCAAACTGATTTGCAGAATAATATAAAAAAAAAAAACAGAATTGGTGCCAGCAAATCACAACAGCGTGATATGTAAACATTTATTCCCTTGAGCGCGCTCACCATGGTGTCGCATTTCCAAAACAAATGTTCTCAAGTAACTCATCTTCCATTCTAGATATCGAATTTCCCAACCAAAGGCGGTCATAATGCTCACCCTACATCATCTTCCTCATAACAACCGACACTCAACAAATAAACAGACAACAACCATCTCGTGAGCTCCAATTTCTCCCTCAAACAGTTGGCTGCAACTGCAACTGAAACATGAAATATAGCCAAGACCATTGGAGCACTGTCGTATCAGCATCACAGTATCAGCGCACGCCTGCTGCAGTATAATATGTACAGCCGCATTCCACCTTCCTTCAGGAAACCCAAAATAGACAAACTACACAGTATAGAATCTGGTTAAGTTCCTCACTGCACCTTAGCTTGCAACAGTCGTCTCTAGTACCCAGAATTTAGATACAGATTCAGCTTTGGTTTCAGCTACAGCTACAGCCACAGCCACAGCTACAAGCACAGCACACCTTGTCATTTGAAAAACGCGCGCGCGCGCTTTATTTATAGGTTCCTCATTCCCGGTGGAATGTGCACAAGGAAAACAAAAACTATGAATCGCATGATCGAGATCATGACCCAGGAAAAGTCGTGAAATTATATCGAGGTCAGTGACATTTGGATTTGGCACGAGCTAACGTTGACACTCCTCCTTCTCTTGGGCTTGTCGGCCGGCTAGCTGTCGTTGTGATCGTTTCCGATTGCACTGATTGATCTTTACTCGATCGACGAAAAAATTCGCTCATGTACGAGTATGCGTGTTGTTTGTTGTGTGTAACAATTGCAATTAAATAACACACACTCATCGGATCGGGTAACTGGAGTGGTGAATTGGAGTGAACTGGCGACAGTAACCACCCACCCGTGACAATCCAATTCCACATTGCACAATTCAATAAGTTATGTGACTTATGTGGTCATTTGCATCCATGGAAGTAGGCCAACACTGTCAGTCGATTTTTTTTTTTTTTTTTGTTTTGTGGTTACTCTGACTCTGGCAGTGTTGTCTGTCAGGGGAATTTGTGTGACCTAATCATGTGACATGGGTAGCGAGGCGTTGTTGGATTTTATGGTTTCCATTGATGTGACTGCATTTCATTTTCATGAATGGAGTAGCTTTTTTTTTTTAATTTTTGATTTTCTTCTAATTGGTTAAGAGTTTTGTGAGGTTTGACAGCTGTCAGAATGAAAACGGATCACCTATAAGTAATATTTGAATTCAAAAAAAAAAAAAAAAAAGTGTAACAATGAATCGCTTACTTCATACAGACTGAACTGTACAGCGGTGATTTTGTTCTTATGTTAGTTTTTTTCACTTTTGTTGGCGTTCAGTAGGTTTTCTAATCCCTGAATCTAGCTGATATCATGGGGTTTGTGGATTAAGTGCGTGTTGAAGCTTGAGTTTCAAAGTGTTGTTCGAAGGGGTCCAACTTCAAGTTGAATCTCATGACTCTCCGGCATGGGACGTACATGTATATTCGTTCTTAATGTCCTAGTTCTCTTTGGTGTTCGACGTGCATTCATGAATATACTTACTTACTTACTTAGATGATCCCTGCCCCCAGTTGCACATACGAAGTTGGCTGCGGTCTCCTTCCCACTTGCGTGCGCCACTTAAAATAAGGTAGTCTGCTACTGCGTTGTCCCTCTGGCTTGGAGTCGAAAAAATTCTGGCTGTACAGCTGGGTGTTAAAACGTCTCCTTCATTCCCTATTGGTGCAAATTACTACTCAATTACCTTCGAAGCCCAAAGCAGCGATTAGCAAGAGAGATTCTTCTTGCTGGCGTCGCTGTCGGAGTTGATAGCGAAATCGAGGTAGATAAAGTCCCTTACGAATTCAAAGTTGGAGCGTGTCCCCCTTTTTTGACAGCATGCATATATTTTGGTTTTAGTTCGTTGAGCGTTAAACCAATATTTTCCGTTTCTGATTCAATAATCGCAAACGTTCAATTGACAGTTCGCTGTTTTCTTCCCATTATGTCAATATCGTCTGCAAATGCAAGTAACTGAATAGACTTTTGAAATGTGGTACCTCTGGAGTTGATTTGTGAGTTTCGCAAATTTCTTTCAAGAATGATGTTGAAAAAAATCACATGACAGCGTATTGCGTTATTTATGTCCTTTTCTAACATTGAAGACCTCGGTTTTGTCATTACCGACCTTAACGGCGTAGCGTGCATTCTTTATCGTCATTCTGCATCGTCGAATAAGCTTGGCAGGGATCCTAAACCTGTATAGTTCGTGTCTATGTATGGGTGCTGTCATATGCTGCTTTGAATTTGGAACTGTTGGGTTTTTTCCAAGATCTGCCCGAATGTGAAAATTTGGTCGGTTGCGGATTTTTTGGCCTAAAACCACACTAATAGAGACCGGTCAGACTGTTTACAAAAGGTCTTAGGCATTCACATAATATGGCAAACAGGATTTTATATGCAATCTTGAGGAGACTTATTCCCCTGTAGTTGGCACAGCTCAGAGGATCACCCTTCCTTTGCATCCGACAACAATGCTTAGGTTCCATACGTCGGGCATATATTCGTCGACCCATCGATTCGTCGACGCATCGATCCCAGCAGCTTTGCTGAACTTGAACTTGGAATTTGTTGTCCTGACTTCATCTTGTTTTCTGGTTGACGATGGGATGTTGTTTCTCATCACCTTTTAACACTCTGCAGAAATAATCTCTCCAGGTTCTCAGCACCGACTGTGGTTCTACTATCAGGTTTCCTTCTCCATTCTCGCAGATTTCTGTTTGAGCTTTACAGCTTTGGCCTGTTTGTTTTATTTTTTGGTAAAGCTTCCGAACTGCGTTCTTCCAGTAGCGCCCTCTAACGCCTCGATCGAGCGCTTTTCGTGCCTTTTTTTCTTTTTTCTTGTGAGCAGCCTATGTTTTTCCCTTCTCTTCTGCTCGTAAAGCTCGCGAGCTTCTCCCATTTTTTTCTGGAGAGTCGTTCTGTATATTAGTTGTTTTTCCAGATTTGCCTGTATGCATTCGTTATCGAACCAGGGGTTTCCTTTTTTGGACCGGGTTGAAACGCAGTACATAAGAGGCTGTCTCTCTGATTGCTCTTTGGGAGTGATGGCACTGGTCTTCTACGTCTGATGCTGGCGACATCGGACTCCTCGAGAGGTTAAAGGAAACTCGATCGGAAAAAACCCTAGCGGTCTGTTGCGATTGTAGCCGTCCGACTCTTACAATGATTAGGTGGCTGCGGGTTGTTGCGAATATTCACATCCGTATCTTGGCCATAAAAAGATAATGATCCGAGTCAATGTTATCTGCTCGGAACATTCGAAAAGCCAAAAGACTGGAGGCGCCTTGTGTCGATCGCAATATGACTTAAGGGATGTAACTACTCTTAAAATGCCGGAGCACGTGCTAAGTTTTTCGGAAAATTGGATAGAGAGAGAGAGAGAGCGAAAGATGGGTAGCATCCAACATTACTTATTTATTAGTGTATGTCTTTCGGGCACGGCTGGTATTGAACCCCGTACCGCCCGATTGGGTAGCCAATACACTACCACTTGGTTGTGGATATTAAGGTATAAAAAGCAGGTGCTATTATTACGCAAATTCAATTCCATTCTCGGAGATGATGGCGTCTAATCTGTACTTCGCCGCTGTATTGCCAAAGGTGCCCTCCTTGCCTAGCTTGACATTAAAGTCGCCAAGGACGATTTTCACATCATACTTAGAGCGTTAATAATATCTAAGGCCGTCTTGGTCGGACCGTGGATACCTATGACACTTATATTGGCGTATTTAACGTCTATTGCGAATCATCGTCAGACGCCGCCTCGGTTGTTTGTAACACTCTTCATAGTAGATATCACAGCTTTCCATCCTGTTTTTGTCCGGCCAATGCTATCGTACTTCTTGGATGGCGGTTATGTCAGCTTTGTTGCAGCCGAGGATCTCCAGCTGCACGCGGTCTGTTAAGGGTACGAACATTCCACCTGACGATCCGAATATCAATATCCTTTAATAGTTTCCCGGGGTCCTCAACTTGTTTGTCCCTTTTTTTATCTCTTCGGTATAGCTATTGTGAGCCATATGATGTCCCTGTGAAATCTATTTTGTTTTTATCCTTCTGGTTTTTTACCTACGAGTATCTACTATCTAGGTACATACGTAGCTAGCTGAGATAACTGTTGGAATTGAGCTTTACTGATGAGTTCGAACTTAGATTTGACTGTATAAGTATGGGTTAAATTTCCCACGTGTTACATTCGACTACATGGTTCCATGACATTGTCTGAAAAATGTAAGCCTTCTTCGAGTGCTAATCCTGAAACCTACTACAGTGATAATTTGACCTTTTCGTCCCAAAGCCACCATCACTTTTCTACTATTTGGTAAGATAGGCTCTTGCGATCTGGTGGTCTACGTTTTTGTTTAGTCTGCTCTTGCACACGGTAATTTTCTGACCATGGTGTGTTGAGGCTGTAGGAGAGTGACGTCAAGATTCCTGGAACTGATGGTTTAAAAACTACCACGACGTCATTCAGCTTACCAGAGTTGTTTTTCCATATTCCATTCTGAGTTTAAAGTATTTCCAATGGTTTTTTACCTGGATATTTCCGAACAATTTCCACTTTGTGTGGACAAATTTCTTTTCTTATTTTGAGACGTATGATACACGACATAGTCTTAGAAGTAAATACTCGTGAAGTTAACACAGATTTTACTCTTTAATTTTTATTATGTGGATGAGCAGCATTTTTCCCTGCGTTAACCATTTTAATAGATATTTACTTTCCCTTTTTATTATTAGGGTTTATACGAAAATCTAAGGTCTTAACTTGACGCTCTTGTTTTCAACCGCAGGGCCCTAGAAAAGCGTGGGCTAAGGGCGATGGCGTCGTTATTTCAGGAAGTTGGTGCATTTGGTCTCCAGAAGAGTTTCTTGAAAATGTTAAATACCAGGCTCTGCACTTGATTACCGTGAATTCTATCGGTTTGTTCTTTTGCTGCTCATTCTATATTCCACCTCCTTAAGGTATCGTCCCTAATTCCGAAGTGTATTGAATAGTTGGTCTGATGTTCCGGACTGAATCGTTGTCGTACTAGACCTGTATAAATCAGTGTTTTCCCACAGTAATGCATGGCTAAACAATTTAAAGGGTTTCAACAAAATATTAGCTTTTCAATTCCGATAGCAAGAGACCGCCAGGATCTTTGCCGAACGCGTACCTCGAAATCTCTAAACAACTACTCCTATGCCGTTACCATCAAGTACGGAAGACCAGTAGCAGCGCTGCTCAAATTCTATTAGAGGCGCCGCAACTGATGTGTTAGGTTTCACCCCACCGCTGATTTAATGAAAAAAAGCCGCCAAGCACATGCAGGTAGACAAGAAGCGTACAAAGCGGCGCTGCAGCGAAGAACGAGGGCCGCTCCTGAACACTACAAGAAACTGTGACAGGAAAAACATTGGCTTCTCCAGAGGAAGAATAAAAAGTACGAGAAGCGCGCAATCAAAAATGGAGAGCTTGTACAACAAGACACGAACTTTTTACCAACGGGTAAAAAGCAGGTGACAAGGCATCAAGACCCGTACAAAAACCTGTAGAGGTAAAGAAGGCAACCTTGTAGTAGAGTCACAGTCGGTGCTGAGAATGTGGAAAAACTTTTCTGCGAACTGTATAACGGGACCAAGTCTAACATCCCGCTATCAGGCAGAATAGAGCTTTTAATGAAAAGATAGCCACAACTTCCGCCCACTTGATCAAAATGAAATAAGGATAGCAATATCTAAGCTGAAATCCAACAAAGCACCTGGAGCTGACGGCTTACCGGCCGAGGTATTCAAAGCTGTTGAAAATGACTGAGATCTGGTCAGAAGACGGTGTGTCTGATGAATGGGATATCAGTGTCGTTTGTCCAATCCACAAAATAGGATTGCGCCAACTATAGAGGCATAAGTTCCTCAACATCGCATACAAGATCCTATCTGCCATATTATGTAAACGTTTGTAACCCTTTTTCAACAACCGGATTGGTACTTATAAGCGCGATTTCAGACCAGGAAATCGACCAAATTTTCAGACGCCGTCAGATCCTGGAAAAAACTCAAGACGTCCAAATCGATACCCACCATCTTTTCATCGATTTATAGAGACGAGCTATGAATATAGAGCCACGTTGTTAATTCTGTCAAGAACGCCTCAGTAGAAATAAAACGAAGAATCACTCTTGCCAATCCCTGGTTCTTTGGGCTTAGTAGGCAACTGAGTAGTAAGGCCCTTTCTCGAACAACTAAGGAGACTGTATATTGGACCTTGATCATTCCAGTCCTGGCATGGTCTCTATCGAAAGCTGATGAAGATATCCTCGGTCGATTTGAGAGAAAAATTCTTTGTAAAATATTCTGCCCGGTTTGCGTTGACTGACTTTGGAGGAGAGATTCAATGAGTTACTATACAAGCTGTACAGAAACCTCGATCTAGTTAGGAAACTGTGTATCAGCCGCCAGATATGTAGAGTGATTGGGTACCAATGCTCCAGCCCGCAGTCTTCTAATCTAACCCGGTGGTATAACGCACAGTTTAGGTGGCACGCATAAGTATGTATAAGAGGACCTCAACCGACTTACAGTGTGCAATTGGAGGCTGGACCTGGCTAACTGGAGGGGCTTGTTAATTGAGACCCAGATCCACTCCGAACTGTAGCACCTAGGTCAGTAAGTATTACCTCTTCGATAAAAGTAAAATATTCTTGCTAAACTAACCTGTAGATGTTTTCAAGCCACATGGAGCCGATGACTTTTTACTGAAAAACGGCAAAGGAAAAGTTCGGGGGGTATAAAGAGGAACCACCTGCATTACTATTGGAATTTATTGATAGAATGTCGCACCCATTTTTAGTTCTTCTGTTTCAATATTTTTACAGGCTCTCCCAAATGCCAAAAGTTTGCGATAATCTCCATTTAGTTTATCTATGCCACTGTAACAATGCGATACGACAGCTGTCCCTTTAGACCTTTCATCGCACAACCCTCCCGGAATATGCTACAAATATCATGAAAGACAAACTTCCTCATGCCCATCTCTATGTAATACCATAACAAAGATCTATGATAGTTAACTCTTTCCATGACTTCCAATCATTTCTGGCAGATACAATTCCATTAAACGAGCTGCACATCTTACTTTCATCTTGTCAACCTTTGACACATGTCAGGGATCACTTTATCTGTCAAACTCTTTCAACTTTAAGTCATGTCTGCCTCGTATTTAAATACTAATCCACGCGAATATAAGACTACTCATACAATTGATAGAGATAACAAAGATGCACAAAAGAAAATCAGCCCCAACCAAGAGATGAGCAATAAATCTCAGGGTGAACATAAGAAAATTGCTAAATGCAACCATATAAATAAAGAAAAGGACAACGAACAAAATAGAAAAACAAAAAAGGAACGAAGAAAATAATGCAGAGACTCAGAGAGCCAAAGAAAAAGCAAAAGCCAAACGGGAAGAAAATCGCAAAATGCATCTAACAGTTGCGGCACTATGCGCAGTTGCAGTTGCAGTTGCAGTATTGAATTGCAGTATCTACCTACACTCGTAATCGACGCAGATAGAATGACGCGCTAAAGACGGCGGCGGCGCACAACGACAACGACAACGACAACGACTACGTTCATGATGATGATCATGGCATGGCAACGATCATCAAGTGAGTCATTGAACTCGATTGCAATTTTCTTCGACGCGGCGTCAGACGCTAAGTGCTCGGCGATCTTGTGCAAAAAGACTTTTCTCTTCCTCGTTGGTTATATCATTCACTATGCAGTTGTTGATTGTAGCATTTCTTCTTTTTTCTTTTTTCTTTTTCTTTCTGTTGTTTTTTGTCTCTTTTTAAACTATTTTTACAGTTGCCCATGTGGAGTCCGCGACGGGCGGGGATTTTCCGCAGTGAAGTGAAATGCAGTAGAAGTTCCCGCTGTTGCATTGCAGCTCCCTGTGGGAAGATCTAGGAAGAACAATCTTCGGTTCTCTCAATGGATTTTGTCGCGCTCTCTCTCTCTCTCGTTCTCTCTTTTACTCTCTTCCTAATTGAACTTAACTTTAATTATGGCCATGGCATTGGTTAAATAGGCGGATTAGGAGATGAAGCAGGAAATGGCATGGCACAGACGCGACCAACAAAGCTACGAGTAGAAGAAGTGATCGCGAAGTGCCAAAAGAGTTCTCTATTTGTAGGAGCAGTTCTTTGGGAAGATAGCGCGCTTGTCAGTTTACATACTCGTATAAGGTAAGAAATAAACTGCGTGCTAAAAGTTTGACACTTTTATCGGCTGCATGCAATTAAACGATTGAGTTTATAGCAGCGAAATAGCGATAGGTGTTCGCCGCTGTGATCGAGCTGATGATCGTAATTAATGGCACGCCATGATCATACGAGTAGGTACCATGAAATCAGTGTGAATCACCAGGGGTTCGAAAATGTGTTTACCTATCGGGAAAAGCAATTTCTAAACGTAGATAAGCTCTCTATATATCCGTAGACTGGGAATGATCTCCAGATGCCAATTGGCAAATGGACAGTGCTGTTCGCGGGCAGGATAATTAAAATAATATTATTATCTATAGGCGTATCTTTAAAATGTAATGACTGAGACCTCATTATAATTAACTGCAGGCCATTAACACCGTCCGAGATTGTGGTATGGCGTTTTAGGTCTGCGTCTGCCTTCTGGTTCTGATTAAGGTTAGAATTAGCTCCCTGTCAGTAATTAGTTTCAGTTACTATCAGCGCCGGACGCACATAGTTCGAAGGGGTCTATGCACTTAGCGGCGCGATCACTTTCTCCTCTCTCGCGCCTTCTGTTTATTGTTTATTTCTTTCTTTATTTTGCATTACATTTCTGTGGTTTTTTTTTTTTTTTTTGCACATACTCGTATTCTTTGCCTGAAAGCCACTTAAGGGTTTGTTGTTCTTTTCCTTTGATCTACACATAGCCCATGTGGTGCTATGTGCTGTCTATGGCTCCAGAATAGGCAACTAGAAAGTATCTATGCGCGTATCTGTGTATTCTTAAGTTTATGCACTCTATCTACACACTCGATAGATTTTTATTTGTTGGCTGGCTGTTGGCTCTTGTAAAATTCTTCCCTATCATCCCGGGGGAGATTTGCACTCGGCTCATGCTGCTGTTGCTCCTGCTTTGTTCTTCTTCGTCTTCGTTTTTACCCATGGTGGTGTCGTAGTCGTAGTCGTAGTCGTAGTCGTAGTCGTTGTCGTTGTCGTCTGTGTCTATTCCTTCACTCGCTTCGATCGTTTTGCTTGCTATGGCCTTCGCCAAAGAGTTGCAACTTAGAACCTCGGCACACTTCTTGGTTCTTTGAGGAGTTCACACGGATGAGCCCTCCACGCGTACGAGTGAAGTGTTCCTTGTGGGTTCGGTTCGATTTTACTCGATGTGTTCCGGGTGTTGTTATTGTTTTGCTTGGAGTTGTAGTTAATTTTGCGCGGTTTTAAATCAAACGATCACAGGGTGTACATAGGCATCTACGGGAGCTTAGGATCTTTACAGTTTACCAAACGATTATAATCGGTGTTGTGTGGTTTTATAGTTTTTCAACAGTTTTACGAAAGTTATCAATCAGTTTATTCAAATTGCTTAGTGGCGAGACTGGACTTGATGACTATTCAATTCATGTCACATTCATTTCTATTGACTTTAAGAACTTTGCCTTTAGCAATGGATTCAAAGGTTATGCAGACCATTGTTAAAAAAGTAGTGATTTCTTCTTTCTATTCGTAATAAGAGTTCTCTAAATGGAATTGGCTCTCTATTTAAATAACGGTGATCCCCTTTAACTTGTTTATATTGCATTGGCCTCTGACTATCAAGCATTAGTCCTTATATCAAGTAATCGATTTTTGGAAGGCTTCTTAGTTACACTAACAGTTGGAAAATAGATTTCTTGATAATTTGAATGACTTACTTGAGCTAGTAGATGAAATATTGTTTTGATGTTAATCACTTTGAAGTGATTATTAGTGGTGAGATGATTTTAGGCCTGTTTGCTTTGTTTAACTTCGAATGAGTCTTTGTATAAATCAGGACAATTTGTGGATTGGAGAAACAAATTTTTTCCCTGTGATAAGGTTCAGGTCCATATAGCAAAAAATACAAAATACACTGCGATTGACTTGAATAAACAAAATCTTGAGTCAGTTTCCAGATAGTTGCCAGAACGATAAAATTGGATCATGTGAATAAAGGCCAAGACAATATCTAAGGAAAGCATTAACTTTTTGTTTATTTATATTCTATCCTTGAAGTAAGTTAGTAATGTGTATAAGCACCAATGACTTCAAAATACCGGTCTTACAAAGAGACGCATGATAATACCACAGAGAAGTGATTCCTTATAGTTTTACGCTCTCCCTTCTTTGTACATTTTAGGGGCAAAATAGCTCCAAAGATTTCGGCCTGGTGAATGGGTGGCCAATTCAGTAATTTCAAGTTTTGGTTTCCAAAAAATTGGTTTTGGTTAGCAACAACAAAGTCATGGATAGGAAGAACTTGCTTAACAGAATCCGATTCCAATATGCTTTTGTAGGTAATTCCTGTCATTCTGGTGTTCTGGAAAATGTAACTTAGGTGCTAAAAAATAGGTGACTGTACACCCAGACTGTAACTCCACACTCTCTGCTGTGATAGCGTGTTAAAAACCGTTGTT
Organism: Volucella zonaria; assembly: GCA_963966105.1. NCBI lineage: Eukaryota > Metazoa > Arthropoda > Insecta > Diptera > Syrphidae > Volucella > Volucella zonaria. The sequence goes on along the minus strand of OZ014534.1, from coordinate 83,175,936 downwards.
CATTCCGTAAACAATGAAAGAGAAAGTTGCATCTATTCGGTCCGTAAAAGTTCAAGTTCAGAATGACTGGCGAATTCTGAATTTTACGCTGTCCTATAGTGCAGGCCATGTGCTCGCTCAGCATTCAGTGGTTAATTTTTTTAACAACTTTAACCTTAAGGTTCTCAACACTAAGAATTACATCTCGAACAGTGAATTTACTAGCATTCACTTCTGCTTCAAATTTGATTTTTGATATTGAATCACGAGAATTAGAAATGAAATAGACGATTTTGGGCCTTTGGTTGGTAAAATTACTGCAGAAGTTCTTCATTTACTATAATGTTTCCCATAAGAGTCTGGATCCTGGATTGTCAACAGGAACTGTGCCTCGGTCAATTCTTTTCGCCATGTCGTGGTTCGAATATCCCTTTGAGCGATGAATGTCTACTTTTGTGCAAATCTTGTCCATATTTCTCCAAATTAAACTCTACAATAACCTAAGCCTGATTTCTTTAACTTATCTTCATGAATGCTATCAATTTTGCCACTGCCTTTATGTATGCGAATCAACTTTTTTGATTGTATTTCCGAATCTGTTTACTGACTTTGATAAAGCTCAAGTGATTTTTGATATTGAGGAATTTGAGCAATTTTTAATCGGTTATTTTAAATTTCTGGTGGTAATTTTGTAGGGAATTTCAGCACAAAATTCTCTGACTTGTCAACTAAAAGTGGTGTCTTTATTCAAGTGATCCGCAGTGTAAGTCTTACATTATGTACACGTTGGCTTTGATTATAAGTTAAAGACCATGTGTTGTTGACCTGGACTTAAACTTCGGTATCTTCAATTATATCCATTCTATCTCATCTCCAAAATAGGATAAACTACGCCTTAAAGTTTTAAGACAACCATCTCCGGAATGACGATATTTATAGCTTTCTTTGCTCGGCTTTGCGTCAACCAATTACTTTTCAGATTATGACAACAATTTCAAAATTTTGTCTTTTATTTTAGTAAGTTTGTATATGGTTTGAATGAATACTTATATTTAAGCACAATTTAGCGCATCTCAGATTTTATCCGCACAGAAATAAGAAAAATACCAAAATTAAAGTGAATGAACACATGAAAATGCAATGGTGATATTGCACAAGATATAAAATAAAAACGATTTTTAGAGTAAAAAATAGGCATTAATTAGTCCAATATTAAAAAAATAGCTAATATTTCGTATGTCTATGTCCAGCCGTAATAACAGCAGCAATTCTGGCAGGCATTGAATGTATCAACTTTTGACAATATTCGGCTGCTATTTCATTTTGCCAAACTTCCTTTATGTCTTGTTTAAATCCTTCTTTAATTTTGGTGTTTTTCTAATAGATTTAATAGTGCCCAGCAATTTTCGATTGGGTTCAAATCAGGGCTGTTTCCAGGCCATGCCATAGTTTTGTACCAGCATTATTTAGACATTGCTTAACCTTTGAATTGAAGAAAGTTCTAATTTGGCTTAATAGTCAAATGACCGAATACCATGCCATTTAAAAAGTGATTACAAACTTTTTTTGGATCTGTGGCAAGATGCACAATGATCCTGAAAAATAGGGTCTATGCGTGCTGGAAAGCTCCAAAAATGTCTTCATTATGTTAATGTATCCAACAGCATTTAATCCTACGTCAATGAGAAGGCTATTTGACCACCTAAAAATGAATCCCTCCCCAGACCATTAAACTAAGCGGGAATTTATTTCAAAAGACAACACAGGCTTGCTTCAATTTTCGCTTCGGCGCACCTAAGTCTGATGTTGATTTAAATTGGGCTCATCTGTAAAAATTATCTTTTCCAGTCATCGTGAGTCCAATTTTCATGCTCAGCAGGCATGTACCATACATAGTCTTTTTTCCAGGGCTTCATGCTTTAAGTCCCATATTGTGCAGTCTCCGAATAGTCCTCGCACTAATAATTGCTCCCTATTCATCAGTAAGCTCTTGACTTATTTCTCCAGAAATGTATTCCCATTTTGTCGTCTTTTTATTGCGCTTGCCAGTTCCCGACTTCCTTTTCGTACTATTCTGAGTTTGAAATTTATGAAGCAATGTAAGAACTGCAACTTGACTACACACAGCTCTTTTACCAATAGTCCCGGCAGAAAAATTAAGCTCCGTATAGCTAAAATAACGCTTTTTTGTTCGCTCGTTAATTTTTCAATTTTTACTTTCACGCGACACCGCTTGCATTAAAAGATAAACGAAGAAACTTCTGGCAAATAGTCTGTAAATAAACTTGTATGTCCCTTTATATGTAAAAACATAGTTGTAAAAACAGTAATGTAAAAAGAAATGTGTAAAAAATAACCAAACCGTGGTAACATTTATTTGCCAGTCACTAGTGTATGTACTGAATACTCACTTACTTATGTACTCACTGAACGTCCTTTTGAATGTAAATTCCTACGCACAAAAATTTAACTTTTTTTAACAAAAGTATCAACGTTCGCACTCTACTCATCTGTCAAGAAGGAAAAAACCTCTGATTTCAAATTCAAAGATGTTTCCATTTAAAACTTTTTTTCTTTTTGTGTTTTTGAATAGATTTAAAGCTTATTAGCATTGTTTTTTATAAAAAAAAAAAATTGAAAGTTTGGGGCTCACATTTTAATTAATTAATATTTTTTGTTGTTATCAACCGAGAGGATATATTTTTACAATGATTTCAATTTTGCTGCTTTTGAATTTAAGTGTCGTTTGCCATTGCCACTGAAACTTTTTCTTTTGTTTTTCCATTTTCGACACATAATTACCCTGACTTCGTTTTTTTTTTTTTACATTTTTCTTTTGGTAGAAAGCCTACCCTTAGTATCCTGCATACATATACATTTAACTCAAACTTTAAGAACATCTTATTTTCATTATTCATTCTCTCCAAAAATTAATTCTGGTTCAAATATTCCTAGAAAGTCTATTAAACAACTCACAGGATGCGACGGAGTTAAAGTTCCTAAAAAAGGCGTAGCGAAAAGAAGGCTGGACGACAATATTTATTGAATTGTTTCGCAAATTGCAAGAGTTTAGTATTGGGCTTTGCATATATTCACCCCTTCTGAAAATAATTTTAGGAACTTTCAAATACTAAAAATGCTTAAGTGGTTGAATTTTCAGTGTTCTAAATAAAGAATAATAAAACAGAACGAGTTAAACGATTCTTATAGAATTCTATATTGTAATTTATATTCAAATATTCTAAAATATTGTCACAGAATTTTCTCAGTCTACTAAATCTACAAACTGCAGATCGTAGATATTGATTTAAAATTAAAATAAAGTAGCAACTAAATGTTCAAACTTATTTGCTTTTTAAATTTTTAAATAATTTATAGAGCTTGTGTTCCGCAAACCACATTTTCAAAACATTAAACATCATGATGTAGATCATCAGCAAAGGCGGTAACTTTTCTATAAACGGCTATCTAAATAATGACTTTATATAGATTATAAAAGGAATAGGGTCAAGAACTTATCCCTGAGGCACATCCAAATATAAAGCTCTCGAGCTATCAACAAAGTTATTTTCTTTAAGACGGATTCAAACTAATTCCATCTAAAGCCAAAATTATTTTATAAATGTTTATGATATTTCTATTGCCCTTTTTGAAAAGAGGAATAACGGTAGCAAACTTTAGAATATTGCGGTAAAAATTCTTACGTTAAAAATTTGGGCAAGAATGTAAACTACTCTCGGTGCTATTTTTTGTAAGGGTATGCTTCATTACCAAAAGAACTTGAGTTGTTAAGTGAACGTATAATTTTGAAAACCTCTAGGCCAGTAATTTCAGCTACGGTTTCAAACATTGTCATTAATTAAATGAGATCTAGAGCCATGGTTGTAATATGTAGGAGACTTTCTACTATTAGAATCAACACCACAACTGAGTAGAATACATAGATACACTGACTACTGAAACTGAGTAAATACAGCAAAATTTAAAAAGTAAAGAAACGAACCTGAAAAGTCTAAGTTCTTTCGATCCTCGAATTTAGTGCAGCGTCATTTACTTATATTGCCACCACGACCTTTTTTATAATAGCTCATGATCCATTTACTTCAATTTGTGATAATTTTATTGTAAATTTTGGGCTTAAGCGCGATAAAAATTTGTGGATAGATGGCAAGGACTCATCTGTTTTTATTATCTCTGAAGAGGAAATGTGATGATGTGAGATCGCCTGATATTGATGGTCTATAGACTGTTGAAAATTTGTCGAAATATAAATGTTGTCATGCTGCTCCGTCCTGTTTAAGATACAAATTTTCCAAGTTTAGCTCTTCCAATTCTAGTTGCCAATTGCTGTGGGTGTGAAGCTAATTCAGTAGATTAACTTTGGCATAAGTAAGTGTGACGTTCACGTGCTCTTTGTTGAGCTATTTCTCAGGAACATTTATTTTTATCACATTCTACTTGTGTCGTGATAGTTTTGCTGCATGAACTTTCACCTATCGTATAATGTTTTTCAATAGAATTTATATACATGTAGCCGTTCCTGTATTTATTAGCACGGTCTGGTCTTGAAGTTACTTTTTGTAAAAGTTTGGATTCTCTAAAAACAGCAAAAAAAAGTCAAGTCTTTTTTTTTTAGCCATTTTGATCGTTCAAATGAAATATTAGGAGGACTGTCGCTGGTGCCGTCCTAAACGCAAGAAAAACACTGGAAGCATTATAAAGCAAAATCTGATTGACCCGGTAAATAACTAAAGTCTAAGAGTCTTTATAAAAAAAAACATTTCCAAAGACTTGTCACTGAACTTCACTCCTAACTTATACAATACAATAAATACATAGTAAGTAGCCCAGGATTTATAACATCATTTGATCATCATATCCGAAGTTAAGGGCTCCACACTAAGCATTTGATATTATTTGAAAAGTGTCAGTGGTTGTCGGAAACTCAAGCTTTAGCCCTTATGCAAAGTGCATAAAACTGTCGCACAATGCACACATTGTCACACTGTCACACTCGATGCACTCGGGCTTGTGGCGAAAGAGCTTCTTGTAGTTGGGCCTTAGGTGCAAACATAATATGATGTTATTGTATGTTAAACCAGCCGTTACATACCCAACTGACTAAGTAGCAAAATTTGTTCTGAAGCAGGACGGCACCAAAGGCAAGACCATTGAGATTATCATTATGATTTTCTGAGTCGAGTTTTCCATACCATATCTGGGCTCTTCATCATGAGAAGTTAGATTCGTCTATTATAGTTACTTACTTAAGGTAACGCTAGATCCGGGGTGGACCGGAACCACAAACAACAAGCGTGTCCAGTCAGCTCGATCTTTCTAGCTGCCTCCAATTTTGCACGCTAAGTTCGTTTCCCTTTCACATTAAGAATATCAAGATGTGGGAACCGCGTGCTAGGTACGACAATACGAGTATTTTGCCTCACCGCGAAGTCGATTAGTCTGAATCCGTAATCGGAGTTGATGTCGTGCAGGCTATATTTTCCGATAGTACTCCCAAAGATGCCCACTTTTCCTAGCTTTGTATTAATGTCACCGACGACAATTTTAATGTCATAGCTTGGGCACTGCTCGTAGGTCCTGTCCAAGAGCTCTTAGAAGCTATCTGTCCGAGCGTGCGCATATAAGGCTAATGTTGGGAAATTTAGCCTTAATACGGATCCTTACGAGGCGCTCGTTCACATGTCGACAATTCAAGACTTTTTGCCGAAGTTTGCCTCTACTAACAAATCCTCATCCAAATAGGCGGTACTTTTGTCTTCGATACCAATCGCCGTAATAGATATCGCGGTTTTTCATCCCCTCCCATTGCATTTTGTGGACGGCGGTAACATGACCAGGGCATTGGCTGCAGTAAGTAAGGGCCTAACATTCCACTTGCAGATCCGAAGTTCGTTGTCCTTGTTTCGTTTGCAGAGGTAGTCAACAGTAGATCCGTCCGTATCCGATGCTTGTATGTGCTTCGTAACTGGATTATTTTTCCATGGCCTGGGAGTTATCCCGGTGGTACAACTCTCAACCCGTAGCGCCAGTTCCATAATAGATACTTCTTAGATGAGAGATCTGTTAGACCGAAGCCAGTGACGCGTTCGAGGATGTCACCGCTGCCGTTGGTCCATTAAATACATGGTCCATCCGCCACCATCTCTTTTTCAAGACCCTGACTTAGTCTCGGCAACCCTTACCGACCTGAGCTCTAAATATGTCGGAGTAGCCGGATAAGGTCTTCTTTTCTTTATTTCACCGTTGATTCCATTTTTGGAATTCATCTGCTGTTCCGTTTATAGTGTTGCTATTTTTATTTATCTTTGAACAATTTTCCGCGAACATCATTGAACGTGACAAACCCAGGTAATTTGCTCAACAACTATGAGTTTTTTTTAACATATGGTGGGTGTGGCTATAGGTCTCATCCAAGCTGTAAAAGCTTTTGACGAGTTACCAAACTTGTATGAGGTCTCGCATTATCTTGGTGGAACACTACGCTTTTTCTACTGATCAATTCTGGCCTTTTCCGTTTAAGCGAATCATTCAATTTGTCTATCTAAACAACCCAGTGCTCGTCCCCAGTGATGATGCGTTTCAAAAATGGATCATTATCTTGACGTTTGGGAAGCAAATCACAGATATCAACGCAACGGCACGAATTTCTTTCCGTAAGAACACGAGGAACCCATATGTCGAGCTTTGGGATTAAATCTAGGCGGTTCAAATGATCATGAACGGTCGAATTCGATAAATCTAATCTCTCAGCTATCTCACGAGTTGTTATTCCCCGGTTTGCATTAATTAATGCCTTTATAGTGTCTTCATCAGCTTCAACTAGCCTTCCAGAACGTGGAAATTTTGAAAACCAGTTTTGTCACTGGCGTTCTATCAATACATCTTCTCCATACACATCGGATAATTTTTTTCTTGCTTGAACAGCATTTTTACCTCTTCGATAGTTAAAAAAGTAAAATATGCCGAAAATGCTGCTTTTTACTTTCCACATTTGAAAGGAGTATTGTAGAATCAATCAAACTTTTTCACAAGCAAGCCTTTCTATATCAGATGTCAAAAAAAAAGTGTAAGTGTAGTGTGAAGTTGGCTGTGAGAAAATACAATTAAGTCCTCTGTTTAGAAAAAAACGAAATTACTTCCCGAACAACCCAATACATATTGTAGATGTCCATGGATAAGCGTGCAGCTTATTTGATAAGGTTTCACGACACACGGTGACATTCGTAAAATTTTCGTTCCCTTCCCTGCCATTTCTGTTCGTTTTATTAATACATATTATCCAAAATTGTGACTGTAAACCCTTAAGTTTAACCAAAATAATGATTATTAGCAATCAAAATATTGAAGTCAATTATCTACAATACCTATACAATAGAATGCAATCTTTTTGTCTACTCTGCATTCCTTCAAGTCATCATAAGAATAAGTCATCCGCATTCAATTCCTAATTAATTATTTGAAGTCCTTATAATCATTGATATTCACAATAGTTGTTTTTTTTTCGATAACTAGCTATCAGAGTAAGCTCTAATTCAAAATGGAAGGAGTCAATTCAGTAACATGGAAGCTTCAAAACCTTAAAAGACTTCAAGCACCTTCTTCAAATGACTTGAAATGATTTTAATATGTTCAAATATTTGAAAGGATTCAGCGGATTGAATGTGTTTATATGATTCCTTTTTGTAATGACTTCAAGTTGACGTAAGTGAACACGGGTGCTCCAGTTATGACTTCAAAACTTGCGACGATTTATTATACCGGGTGTCCTCTAATTCGTCAAGGATAATTTGGGAAATGATTTTTAGGTGTATTCTAAGAAAAAGTCATTCTACTGTAAGGTAGCCTTTAAGAAAAGGCTTACTTTGGTTGGTGTACCCAGACCCATGTTAGCGAAAATTTCTCTGTTAATCCTAATGGTAAAAACTTTGTTTAGAACTTTATTTTTTAGCAGAAATAATAGTATTTGTAACTGCGTATCTGGTTTGTGGCTTCAGATATTCAATTTCTAAGCCTGATCCATTTTTCTTCCTCATGATGATTTTTGGCTTTGAGGTTGATTTTTTTGAGAAAATGCGTAATAATCATAACATTTTACTATTTTTTTTTCTTAAGAACGTTACAATAATAATAAAAAAAAATCATCAACAAGTTTGTAGAAAAACCCATAGATTTTATGTTACCTGGGAAAACCTGCAGCAGGTAAAATTTAAAAAAAAGGGTTTGTTTCCTTTAAGCTCCAAAGGCTATGAATAACAAATTATTTTGTGTGGTATTAGATAATTCATATTTTATGTTCGTACAAAAACAGTTATAACAGGTGGTCAAAGTATCCTCCTAGGTTTTGTATGTATGCTAGAACCCGTTTTTGGATTTTAATGCGAATGTACATAAATTAATGCTAATTGCTGAATCATTTTTGATGACGCTTCGAGAATATGCTCTTCCAATTCACTTAAAGTTGCTATTTCGATGGAATAAACAAGTTCTTTCATTCTTCCCCAAACAAAAAAATCCAATACTGTAAGGGCAGGAGATCTTGCAGGGCAGCGAACTGGTCCATTTCTTCCTATCCAACGACCACCGAACTCTTCATCTAGCCAATTCTTAACCTCACGACCATAGTGGGCAGGAGCACCATCGTGTTGGAAATATGTATGATGAAGCTAGTTAAATCAGTGAAATGTCCTCTAATAGTTCTGGTAAACCATTTCTCAAAAACCCCAGTTAGTTTGTAGAATTCAGCCTAGGTCATAGTGGGTCCGATTAACTTGTTTCCAATCACGCCTGCCCACATATTGACCTTGAATTTGTGTTGAAATGATTAATGTCTCCTTGTACGTGGATTGTCCGATTGTATGAAGATTATGAAAATTTGTGATCACATCTCTTCTAAACTGAGATTCGTCCTTCCAAAGAATTCTGCTAATAAACTCGTTGTCATCCTAGCTCCGCTCCAGCAACCAGTTAGAAAATTCAAGTCTCTTTTCTAAATCATCGGGAAGCAGTTCTTGCACAGGTGTATGGTGGTATGCGTAAAGATTTTCTCCACGCAGCACATAAGAAATTTTGTGCCTGGAAAAATTGAATGGCAAAGCTAAGCATCTGATGCTGATTGATGGATCAGTTGTAACAGCTTCCGCATTCGCGTTAGGTGTATTTGAAACTGATCTCGTTTCTCGAAGCTTTCAATACGTATTTCCAAATACTCCTTCACTAGGAAGTGTCAGTTAGGATAAAATTCATGGTATCTTTGTCGCGCTCTAGTGATCATAAACGTAAATAATGTCTGCAAGGCAAGAGCCTTGTAAATGCAGACGTTTCTAGGCAACTGTAACCTGTAAAAAGTTAAACTGATGAATTAATTATATTTTTTCTAATCTTTTATACCATTTTTTTTTTGGTAAATTTATAGTTAAATTACTCGTATCTGAGTGGTAGTTGTAGTAGCAATAAGCGATATTTATTTATTTCATATATATTAGCCACGATTACTTTTAGTTTGTAATGTTTGAGGTTAATTGGAAATTAATATTGCGTGATATTTTGGAGTGATATGTTTTCCATTAGGATATACGGGTATAATGTGTAGCCGAAACTTTCCCTATTCATAGTATCAGTCTCAATTCAGTTGAAGTGAAATTTTTCAACTTGTCAGCAACTTCATCACATTTGTTCATATCCGTATTCTTGTTGGCAAGAAGTTTAATGTTTATTTAAAATTCGAATTATATTACTAGTGCATTTCCTGTTCATATTGCTTAAGGTCTCCTTGAAATGCTCGTCACCATGAGTTTAAAATATCGCCCATTTAGTTATAACACACTCGTATGTACATAAAAAAGTGATCAAATCAATTAAATGAAAATGTTTAAGTAAATGTGACAAACAAAAAATAAACGCAAACTCCCACAACAAGGAACTGACATGCAAGTCACTACCAAAATATCAATTATAAAAATAAAAATGACCGTTTGAATGAGATGCTCATAATATGAATATCAAATAGTTTTTCCCTTTAAATAATCATCCAACAAAACAAAACAAAAACAGGTGAATATTTCACAAATAAAATAAACCCCTTAATATGGGTGAGAGAAAATGGATGTATTCAAATTAGATCCAGACCATCAATCGCAGATCCATTCAAATTTGGTTGACAATAGTAACGGATGCGGGGGTAATGTTATTGTGGGCGGCGATGATGATGACGATGAAATTATCCCCGCTGTCAGTTTCGATGCAAATGCAGATTTTAATTTAAATTTCTTCGATACACCTGAGGACTCATCCACTCAGGGTGGTTTCTCTGATCCCGGTTCTGTTGAGTCTGCGTCAATTGAATCACCACCACCAACCGGTTCCAGTTTGTTGCAACAAAATCAATTTTTCACCACCCATATTGTGGGGGTGCAAAGTAATTCGGGTAGTATTTCTGGCAATAGTTTGTGCAATAGTCCAAGTTCTAGTAATACAGCGAGTAATTTTGCTATTGCAACAGCAACATCGAATATTGTTGGGCATAAATTTGGGAATGCTGGCAGCAGTTGTGATCCAGGCAATTTGAAAATACCCTCAGGTATGTATTTTATAAAAAAGTTCTTTTTTTTTCTTTTGGTTTAAAATTAATTTAAAAAAGGAACAGATTTGCAAAATATTTAAGATTATTCAGAAAGATGTCTAGTTGAATCTTATGCGGCTTAGAAATGCATTCTGTTTTGGTTTTGCGAGTTAAGCATAACGCGTAATATATAAATGTAGTCTGTAGGGTTGTTGCGTCGCTGCTAAGTCCTGGGTACGATTGCCCTGTTGCTACTAAAAGCGCAGGAAGTCATTGCAATCTTCAACGGTATTTATGTTCCTTTAATAGAAAATTTTGCAGGGCCTTGGAAAGTATTGAACAATCTCTAAATGCTCACGTGCTAGGTACGAATGTTTATTTAAAAGCCCTGCTGGTGGTAATTTCAACATTGGAAAGATGCGCATCTGTAAATGGATCGACACACCTGCCAAGAAAGAAGAAAAAAAAACTAATCTTAATTTTAAGTTGCCTAATCCCGTTTCCAACTCCCGTCCCAAACCGGACTCTAATAAGATACCGAAACCGGTCCTAAATCGTCCCAAACCTGGCTTAATACCAAAATCCGTATCCAACTCCCGTTCCAAAGCGGTTTCTAATTGGAAATTTCGCGACTCCTACTGACATCCCGAACCAACTTCATCAGTCCTCCAATTATATTGCACCAGCTGTCCCCGTCCCACCCAAGCCTCCGTGCCAAATTAACCCCAACCGCTCACACTATCTCCTCTGAAATATCTAACCCCTCTGCACATGCTCACACTAGCAATTCTTTCCCAAATTTCGATCTTAAAACCGGAGCTGAATATCCCAATTTCATTAGTTCCCATATTATAAATCCCTCATCTGAAAATGTGTCTAATGGCCTTTCAATAACCGCTGCTTCCCCGTCAACATCTTCGTCCACTAGCCCCATTTTTGATCCCCTTTTGCTTTCCACAGCTAAAATAACCCAACAAACTTATGACACAATAGATTGTCGTTATGCAATTTCTAGGCTTAGAGAAAAAAAAGACGTCTCCTTCGAGGGTATCTGCATGACAAATCCGACTCAGTTTGTTATAAGGGAAAAACTAAAACCAGCGTTATGGTCTTCATACAGGATAAAGGTCTCCCTACTGACCTTACATGTGTGAGGAACTTATATACCAAATTCCACTAGATTTCCAATATGTCTCCCCAAAAAGTCTTGCTGCTTTCGGTAACTATGTGCACTCAAAAAGGATCTCACACCTTCAACGCTACCATTGCCAGTGTTTCAACCCATCCACTCCTACGCGCTCTCGAAATAACATTCCTCTTACCTTCTATTATCAAAACGTAAGAGTTCTGCGATCTAAAACCCGTGCTGTCTTGCGCCAATCTTACGCTCTTCCATTTGAGGTCTATGCTCTGACCGAAACTAATCTACATAATTCCCGATATAAAGAATCAGGAATTATTTCCCCCTAGTTTCAAAGTTTTTTGAGACAACGATCTTACCTATCCAAATGATGATTCTACTTGTCGAAGTGTCCTACTGGGCGTCCTCAATGACCTAAACTCTCCTCCAATTGCTTTTTCTACTTCTTATAAGCTTGACTACGTTTCAGTAAAGATAACACTCCCCTGTTATGTGTTTTTACATCCTAGCGGCACAACTTATCGAATGCTACCAACTCACTATCGATGCAATTGATCAAATAATTAATTTATCTGATCCTCTCGATGATATCATCGTATTCGACGATTTCAATCTACCCCTAACTCGAGTAAAGAATCCGTCTTCTTGGATGAGCTTACACACTCTAGCTTATGCCAAGTTAGTGGGGTCTAAAACTATTTGGGTAGGCAATTAGACTTCATTTTCTCCACTGACCCCATAAACTCCTGTGTTTTGCTCTGTCCCCTTTCATTATCGATCTTTGATAACTTTCACCCACCACTTCTTCTTTCGCTTTTCCACCACTCTCCTATCCGGCCCACGTCAATTCTATTTCTCTCTATGTCCCTTTTTCGCGTAATAAAACTCCTTCTATGATCCCCCTAGTATAATCGTAGACTTCGCTCTTTACGTAACAAGAGAAACAAATTATGGGCAGTTTTCCTTCGATCCAATTCTTTTGCAGACTATTCCAACTATCTCGGGTCATACCTTCAACTCGCCCAGCTTTGATAGTGCGACATCATGGCTTATAAACGATTCTAAGTCCTTCTACCAATTCGTTAACTACAAAAAAAATATCTGATGGTTTTCCTCCATCCCTCTCATACGAAAACATATCATCAACCTTTTTAAGCAATCTTTTGACAATAATTCCTTCGTACCGGATCCCTCTTATTTCAAATACCTACTTAACTTCCCCATTGACCCCTCTATTTCGCAAGGTTAAAGATGAATACTTACTAGTCCCAGATGGTCTTCCATTCATATTTGTTAAAAAATGTTCCTCCACACTTTCCCACCCCCTTGCAAATCTCTTCCAGTTATCGCTCTATCAAGGTGAATTTCCGCAGATATGGAAGTCTTCTTTCATAACACCGATACACAAAAAGCGATTAAAGAGCGAAGTCACTAATTACCGGTCCATAGCTAAGCTTTCACATACCATATACCCAAACTCCTCGAAAGCATTTAGTACGAAGCCTCAAGCTTCCAGTGCAAATCTCTTATTTTCCCTAATCAACACGGCTTTCTGAAAGATAGATCAACTACCACTAACTTCGTCGAATTCGTGTCCTCTGTTCTCCCAACCTTAGAAAGTGGTAAAGAAGTTGACGTTATCATAACTGATTTCAGTAAGGCTGTTGATATAAATTAATCCCGTTCTGATTGTTCGTCCCGGGCATGGATAATCGTTTTTATAGTGTTCGTTTCAGGTCTGTCGTATCGGTCCTTTTTTGGCCACTTCAGGTGTTTTGCAATGGAGTCACCTTGGTCCGCTTCTCGTCATCCTAACCATCAACGATCTTGAAAAGGTCATTCACCACTCAGCACTACCTGAAGGGACGCAGTAGACGTTCTTTTCATTCACCGACTCCTCTCAGGTTCCGTCGATTGCTCATCTCTTTACAACTCCATTCTCTTTTACACTAACCTTCGAAATCTATATTGCCCCCGTCTCTTTTATCTACCAATCCACCGCACCACATATTGGCTCTAACGAACCAATCTCCCGTATGCTGCGCAAGGTAAACTCCAACCTTTCCGTTTTCGATTTTAATCGTATCACTCTTTCCCTTAAATTCGATCCCCATCGAGTTTTTAAGTCCTCGTTTTTTAAGCTTGAATTAAGCCAAATAAATGGGGGCGTTAGCCCCACCAAAATTAAAATTGTGTATCTTCAAATTTTTCGGTTATTCCCGGTGCACATATCCCTTTTTATTATTACAATCGTCTCCGGAACTTTTGTTGTAGTTGTTACAATTTTTCGTGTCGTTTTTGCCTTTATACAGTAAAATAAAATTCTTTCCTTTCGCTGATAATAAAATTAAAGATCCATCTAAGCAAGAACGTTTTGTCTTCTTTTTGTTTGTTTAATTACTCCGCCTTGCGTAAAATCGACAGTTTTATCTTCATGCGCAAGAACAGAAGCAATAACATTCATGGGCACGTTTCGTTAAACAGCGCCTTAAAAATATCTTCGTCGCTTTCTGTCAGTGTACTCCCAGTGTTACGAGTATTTTTTGGACCGTTCGTATTTTGAACTAAGATGAGCTCTGTCGATTTCGCTGCTTCTGCTGTACTAAGTCCACGCTTAAAATATATATTTTTTTCTTTTGTCATTCCACATAGATGGCGCTACAGTTCGGGGTGAACACGGGCCTCAACTAACAAGCTTCTCCAGTTAGCGTGGTCTTTAGCTAACTGCCTCCAGTTGCGCACTCCAAGTCGATTGAGGTCCCGTTCTGCTTCTGCGCGCCACTTAAGGTGAGGTCTTCTTCTACTGCGTTGTCCCTCCCGGTTAGATTCGCAGACTCTGCGGCCTAGAACATTGGTATTCTTCATGTTCTAACCATCTCATGCGACTGATGCGTAGTTTTCTGACTAGATCGATGTCGTTGTACAGCTCGCATAGTTCGTCGTTGAATTTTCTATCCAAAGACCCGTCACCGCAAACGGGGCCGAATATTTTTCGAAGATTTTTCTCTCCAAACGACTGATGATCAAGGACTGGGGTGATCTCCTTAGTTTTTCGGGATAGGGTCTTACTACTCGATTGAATTTTTAGCCGCAAGAAATAGCCATTGGCAAGAGTGATTCTTCGTTTTATTTCTGCTGAGGTGTTGGCAGCCAAAGTAGACAAAGTTCCTTTCTACCTCGAAATTATAGCTGTGTTACTTCTGGTTGACGGCATATACTCGGTTTTGCCCTCATTTACCGCTAACCCCATTTTGGCAGCTTCCGTTTCAATACTAGCGAACGCAACGGTGACAACGCGCTGAGTTCTCCAAAGTATGTCGATATCATCACCATACCCTAGCAGTTGCACAGACTTTTGAAAGATTGTGCCTTAAGTGTTCACTTGTAAGCTCCGCACAATTCTTTCAAGTATGATGTTAAAGAAGTCACATGACAGCACGTCACTTTGTCTAAAACCTTTTCTGACATCAAAAGTCCCGGTTAAGTCGTTACTGACTTTTACAGAGCAGCGAGTGTTCTCTATCATCACGCTAGACAGGGCCCTATATATAGCTCGTTGTCATAAATGCTGTCATCCGCGGCCTTAAAAGCGACGAAAAGATGGTGGGTATCGATTTAGACTTCTTTTTTTTTTTCCAGGATCTGCCGGAGTGTGAAGGTTTGGTCGATTGTGGGTTTTCCTGGTCTGAAACCACAATGACAGGGCTTCGGATGTTCACACAATATGGCAGAAAGATCTTGTATGTGGTATTGAGGATACTTATGGCTCTTATACTGAGATTCCATTCATCAGGCATGTACTCTTCTGACCAGATCTAAGAAATGAGTTGGTTTACGCTCTACAAAATGTCATTTCCAGCAACTTTGAATACCTCGGCCGGTAAGCCATCAGGTCCAGCAGCTTTGTTGGACTTAATTTTACACATTAACGCTTCATGTTGATCAGGTGAACGAAAGAATGGTGTATTCTGCTTGATGGCGGGATGTTGAACTTCGTCGCTGTAACACAGTCTGAAGAAGAAGTTTTTTTCATATTCTCAGCAACGACTGTGACTGTGTTTCCTTATTCATCCTGCAGGTTTCTGTACGGGTCTTTTTGCCCTTTTACCTTTTAGTGAAAGTTCTGTAGATTATTTCCGGAGTACAACCTATCAATATCTTCGGTTGCGCGCTTTTTATGCTCTTTTTTTTTTTGTTCTGGAGAAGGCGAAGTTCTTCCCGTCTCTTCTGTTCGTAGAGGTTACGAGCACTTCTCGTCCTTCGTGGCAGCGTCGATTTGTACGGTTCTTTTTTAGGTGCATGTGATTGCGAGCATTCTTCATCAAACCGGGGATTTCTCAGTGGTGGGTGAAACTCAGCACATTAATTGGGGTATCTGGGATGGCACATTCACAGCGTTGCCATTGGTCTTCGATACTTGATGCTGGCACCATAGGAGTTGTTGAGAGATTTTGGGATAAGCGTTCGGGAAAGATTCTGGCGGTCTCTTGTGATTGCAGCTTTTCGATGTTATATCTTGTCACAGAAGTTCTTCATTTTTGTGGCAGTTGCAAAACCTGCATTCGCATCTAGGGTGCAACAAGGTGGTGATCCGAGTCAATGTGGGCTGCCCGGAATGTTCGGACGTTCAGAATATTGGAGGCATGCCTTACGTCTATTGCAATGTGTTCAATTTGCTTTGGCGTTTCATATATTGAGATGAGAAAACCGTGTGCTTACTACATCTATATTTCGTCTCACCGCAAAGTCAATAGGCCTAAGTCCGTTACCAGGCTTGTTGTTGTGAAGGATATGCTTACCAACTGTGGAAACATTCTTTCGCGGCGTCGTCCTTGTCTTCCGTGGTGGTATGGGCGCCTATTAGGCTTATGTTAGCGAACTTAGCCTTGATGCGGATTGTCTTAAGACCTCGCTCGCGTGTCGGAAGCTCAAGACTTTTTGCATAAATCTGCCGCATATAGCAAATCCGCATACGAATAAGTGCTGTTTATTTACTCTATATATAACAATCACCATAATATCACAGTTTTTAATTTTCCTCATGTCCGGCCCTTCCCATCATACTTCCTGGTTGACGGTGTTATTTACGTGATAGCATTCAAGGGCGTCTGCTAATTGCTCTGCCGCACGTGGACTGTGGGTCGAATATTTCACGTCCAGATCCGAAGGTCGTTGTCCTTTAAACATTTACAAGGGTCGTTGACTGTGAATCCATTTTTATCTTTTTAATTTCTTCCGTATAGGGAGCCCTAAGACGGCGTAGGCTTTAGAGTCCACAACGTCTGAGAGGCATAAATCACGCGGCATCCCTCGTTGATGGTCTCATATTTTATCTCTGTGATGTAAAATTAGAGAACATGGTTTTCTTTCCAACTACACTCTTGCTCGCTGCATACGCTGCACTCCCAGAATACATTGTTATTCCCTATCCTTGACACAAGTTGCTGGACGTACAAAGTTTTCTAAAAAAAAGCTTCATTTTGAAAAGTGTGAGTTTTTGTCACCCATCAACATTTTTCAAGCTAAAACTACGCCAATAATAAAAAAGGAAATAAAAGCACCTTCTTGCTTAGCTGTTGTTAAATCGTTTCACAAGTTTGAGCTAACTATGATACATAGCACGGGTAAATAACTGATATCGTGCCCATCGTGCTTTTGAAATGTGGCCGAAATCCCAGGTTTGTCAACTCCACCTAATTTTGCATAACGATTTTAAGGTTCAATTGGTGCAATATTGGGTGTTTGAAAAGCATGAACTCAATCAAGGAATTAAACCAAAAATCATTTTGAACGATATCCACATCGTGTTACTGCTTTTTTTTTGTTTCTTTGATTGCGTCCAAGGATGTAGCAATCTTCGAAGGACACTAATAGCCTAGGCTATCAGCATGCACGATTCGCAATCCCTAAGTACTCGATTTCGTGGGTGCATTTACGTACTTACCCACACCCTGCACTCTTCTACCACTCTCCTCGCTGAACTGCCGTTAAGTACTACTTCGCGGGTCTGGTAAGCACAATGCCCTTTTTTCCGTTTGCTGGTTCGACATTGTGTACACTGTTCTTTGTTGTATTAGAGAACCGCAGAAGTTCTTTCATTATTTTTGCCGCAGCCTGTTTCGCCGCATCCCATATTATACTTGATGTTAGCATATGGTTTACGACGTTTTGAGGAGTTGGTATCTCTCCAATTTTCCCCTCTAGTTCTCTGCGCTCTGTTCTGAAGTGTGGGCACTGGAAAAATACGTGCTGTGCATCTTTCCTGGCCGCTTCGCAGTTTAAGCAGGAGGGAGATTTCTTCAGACCAAACCTGTACCTGTATAGATATGATTGAAAGCAGCCATATCCAGTTAGGTGCTGACTTAAATAAAAATCTACTTCTCCGTAATTACGTTCTACCCATTTACGAATACCGGGTATAAGTCAATAGGTCCATCTGCCCTTTGTATACTGGTTCCATCTCTCTTGCCGCGCACTTGTGCTGCGCTGCTTTCCTCCCAGCTTGAAATCTTTGACTGAAACTCCGGGTTCCCGAATTTTGGCATCGTATGTCCTTTGTAGCTCAGTAGCCAGTATATCTGCTGGTAGTATTCGCGCAATGACATACTATATATAGCATCATCTGACACTGTCCGATACGCACAGCAAACTCTCAGAGCACATAGTCTGCTGACATAGTTAGTCTTTCTTGTGTATGACTTAATTTTCAATGCTTTCGCCCATATTGGTGCCGCGTACATTGTGATTGACTGCACAACTAGTCTCATTTGTTGTCTGGGTCCTCCTATGTTTGTCATTATTCTGGATAAGACAGCGTTCACCTTTGCGGTTTTGTCGCACGTTCTATCAAGGTGTTCCTTGTAAGTGAGCCTAGCATCGATCATCATACCTATGTAGGTATCTGATAGCCGGTTTTGATGTTTTATCGTGATCCCCCAACCCGATGATAATTGTTTCTCTTTCCCAGAACGGCTTCCGTTTTATGTTCTGCCAGCTCTAATCCATCTGTTGCCATCCACCGTCTAACTTTTCGTATACATTCATTGCCAATGTCTTCTATTTCTTCCGGGTGTTTTCGCCGCCACAACGATTGCACTATCATCCGCAAAGCCTATGATTTTAGCCTCAATCGGGATTCCAAGTCTTAGAACCCTGTCGTACATAATTTTCCATAAGAGAGGTCCTAGTACCTATCCTTGTGGAACTCGGCCAGTTATGTGGTACTGCCTTACTCCATCGTCGGTATCGTAGAGTAGGAACCGATTGTCGAAGTAACTTAGCATAATTTTTATTAAAAACCACGGCATCGTCATTGCCCTAAGAGAGTGTACTATAAGCCCCCAGTTTGCAGAGTTGAATGCATTTTTGACGTCCAACGTATTTTTTGGTACCTTCTCTCCACCTTCTGTCCTGAATGGCTTCTTCTAGGGTCGTAGTTAGCTTCCGAATAGCATCTACGGTTTCGAGAGTTTCTAAATCCATACTGCTGGTTTGAGAGTCCTCCGGCTTCATCAATTGACACCTCCAGTCGGTTACTCCATCCATGCTCCAGTAACTTACCCATCGTGTCTAGTAAGCATGTGGGACGGTATGACGAGGGCCCATCTGGTGGTTTATTCCCTTTGGGCAACAGCACAAGACATTGCTTTTTCCATTGGTCTTGAAAAACCCCTTAAACACTTGTTATACATTTTCACGAATGCTTCTGTGTTAATTTTGACTGCTAGCTTAAGGATGCCGTCCAATTCAGGTGATTTATTATTGCTAAATCGTTTGCATACATCCAGAAGTTCCTCTTGCGTAACTGGTGGGATCTCACCTACTTCCTGCGATGCTTCTATGTACATATATACTAAGTTGGTGCTTGCGGTGGAAATAATCTCGACATTATTTTTTGCATCAGCAAAGGGCATGAGGGTGTGGGTGCCCTAGAGCTCTTTAGTTTTGCCATGACCGTCCTGTAGACGGTACCCCAGGGATTAATATCTGCTTTCTCGCAGAGTTAACAATTTTAAGAGAATATTTATAAAGAAAACATACTCTTAAGCCGAGCAATTACGAAACACGTTTATGCATAGCACTTTAGATTACTTCTTGAAGGAAATTTGTTGCAGAATTTTAGTAGTGGGAAAGAGAAGAAAAATCAGTAAATTGACACTTCTAAGTCACAAATTTGAATGAGTTCTTTAAAGCTGTTGTTTTTGCTTCTCCGAATGGCTAATTTAAGGTCCCTACGCCTATCTTTGTATTGCACCTGTGAATCCTGGTGGGAGGCCTGACCTCTGGATCGCTGGCATAGTCTTGTAGCTCTATGGCCTATGGCCATTTTACTGCCTGGTGTGGATTTTAGGCAGGATCTAGTTGTTTCATCGAAAATAAAGCGGTTGGGATTGTTACCTTGAATGGATGGTGAAACCATTGGTCTTTTGCGAGAAAAGTTTCTTGACTCTGTCACTTCCTAAAATGGTGATTGAAAACTGGCCGCCGATTTCATGAAGAATAATTGTATCAGAAGAATCTACGACTAATATGACCATGACTATGACTTCTTCTATCGATCCAATATCGATCAAGTCTTATCTTATGAAAAATTGGTATTTCTTGATAAATCAAAATGCAGCCTCTTTTTAAAATAGCCTTTAGAATAGCAAATCAGTACAATTTACTTAATTTTAATTTATACACCGTTTTGTGGCAAAAGAAATGTGCAAATCTGCAAACTCCCTTATCAATACACTAAAAAACTAAACAGCATTAGTACTTCGTGCATAATGATTCTACAATATTTGGTAATAATTTTGTATGATGACAAGTTTTAAACGCCGCTGTCATTTTTGAGATATTTATGCTTTTATTTAATTTTTTTTCTATTTAAAATTTATATTGAATATTATTCATGCTCCCCTTTTACTTACTTTCATTTCAAAATGTCAAATTCCCTTTAAGCTGACATTTTGGGTAAGGGAAATTCTTTGACAGTTGCTAGGAAATCACTAAACAGCGCTGATTACTGAAAATTATGACAGTTTTTGGTAAAAAAGTTTCGGAATCTAGTACAATAGCTTTCGACTGCCTTATTTATTTCTGTGCGTTCCAAATACATATTATGCACCGATTCATTAACATCAATGTCATTTCCACGGAGTAATCATCGAAGAAAACTCTCTCTGCGGAAATTAATGCCTCGTAGTTGAGTCCTTTCTAATTTTGGGAAAAGGTAAATCGAGACATCTACTCGTAAGAGAAGGTAGCAGAAGTAACGGTAACTTGTAAAATATTGTACAAAACCTTCTTCCGCCTGTATTAATCTGCATCGTCAGCAATCTTTACCGTCACACTCCACCTTCATGAAAATCATTCGTATTAGGCAGCCAGGGATTAGTTTTGATGGCGGATGAAATGATGAAAAGACGTGAAAAGCCAGTATTGGCAACCCCCCTCCCTTTAGCAGATTGAGGAACTCTCAATGAGTGCATGGTTTGGTAGTAGCCTACGTGAATTTTTTTTGTAGCCACAATCACAACTGTAGACAGAGACACGATTCCTCATAAATTTAAATTCCAATGAATATTCTGTTTTTCTTTGTTGTTGCTGCTGGCTCTTTTGAGCTGCCCCTCTTATACTTTTGGCGGGAGGAACAACACAAAAAAAAAAAAAGATGGAAGTTTCCGTTTCGAGCCATAACTCTAGATAAATCTTTGTTTTCGCCTAGTGTTTTTGCATTTTCCCTATTTGGGTTTTTTTTTTCTGCTTGCTTCTCTATGCAATTTTCTATTTGTACTGAGGCAAACGAACTGCCACACCTCGAGCAAGTGGGATTAAGATTCCACCACGGCATTCGCCCTCTGCAATTTCTAGACTGAAGGCATACGAGGTAGACCGACGTAGACCGAGGTACCAAACCAACAAAGTTCCAACAATTGTGCTCAACTGAAAACTGAAAAAGACAACAAACGACAGTACACACAACAATGAGGAAGTGGAAGCCAGTGAAATCTGCATTGTAACCAGTCTAAAATGGAGGAAGGCAGGGAACGAAGGAGTTCAACGATAGAAACTCTACAAGGAAGCATATGAATACAAGTACTCGTAGTCGTTCTGTTGTAGCCGTACACTACTGAAGCTCATTTGAATTTGAAAAGAGAAATCATTAGGGGTCTTAACGGAGGGAGGAATACGAGTATGCCCACAAATGCTGGATGGGTGCATTAGCAGCTTAAATGTGGGTGGGAGCAGCCTGTGATGTAGTAGATTACCGGTGAATGGTCAATGATAGATGCGGATAGCCATGAGGCGAAAGACACTAAGCTTTGTCACATTTGAGAGGTCAACAGTTGGAAGTTGGGACATTTTTATGCGGAGCACTCGTATAAATCACTTGCATGAGTTATTGCAGTTGCGGACAGATGGTTTGCCTAGGCTGACGGGCTATTCAAATGTGATGTGTACACTTCACTGAAACAGAACGAGAAGAGACTTTGTAGAGGAATGGAGCAAAACACGATTGGAATAATGTTTTTTTGTATGGAAAACCACATTTGTTCCTGGCATCTAAATTATTTTCGTACAACAATGGGCTCAAAATTTCTGTGAGGCTTTTTTAATTCAAATTGATCATATTTTCTGACGGATGAGTTGATGGAACATGCTGTTGCTTTCTTTCATGGCCTCAAATCACCTCGTACTGATGGCATATACCCAGTTATACTGCAAAAAGGTATCGGCTATTGGTTGGTAACTCTGAAGAAGATCTTCACTGCTACCCAAGTACTAGAATGCATACTACGTAAAACTCTGGCGAACAGTGAGAGTTGCTTCTATACCGAAAATCGGAAAAAAATGGCCACACTCTCGATAAGAGCTTCTGACCTGATGGTCTGACTTCCTTCATGTTGAAGAGGAGCTTCATGTGCGCAAAACTGCTTTGCGAATGCATTCTCTGTCCAAGATGCAACATACTTAGCTACGCGGAAAATCCTGCGGGAGTGCGCTTTAAAATGCGGTAGCCAAAATTGAAGGCATGCTTAACAAGAGGAAGTACACGATAGACATTTTCACCGACATTTAAAGTACATTTCGTTTCGACAGCGCCACTTTTGACGGCATGTGTAACTCCGCCAGACAGCACGACGTAGACGAATCACTAGTTTTGTGGATAAAAGCAATGCTTGTGAATAGGACACTGATTACGGATGCAGACTAGGGCCAATACGTGTTGGCGGGGGTGAACAGAGGTTGCCGGTAAGGTGGCGTCCTGCCTCCCTTGCTATGCTGCATGTTTGTCAACTTACTGTTCAATGCTTTCAATAGTTCTGGCGTCTCTCTGTTGGATCGTGTCTAGCGACTGTCAGCTCTAGAGCGCAGATAGCCCTAGACGCGATCGACGATTGGTGCACTAGAATTGAACTTGCAGTCGATCCTTTTAAAACTGAAATTGCTCTCTTTACGAGAAGGACTAGGCTAACTGACCTGACTCATCACCTGGCACCATCATTCAAATGTCAAACGAAGGTACTCGTAGGTATTTGGGTGTAATCCTGAATAATAATCTTCTTTGGAGTGAACTTTTGTTAGTTGAAAGCCTTTAAGGCGTTTTTGGCCTTCTGCGCCGACTATCTTTTGACTCTGATCTTATGGACATGCCGGAATGACACTAGAACTCCTTTTGGAGAAAAAATACGAAATCGATTTCCCAATGCCCAGGAATGGTTTGGGCCAGAATCTCAGCCAGGAAAGGAGTATCCTCACGGATGTTTACAAAACCGAATTAAGATGAGGCGCTGGCGTCTTTCTGAAGAACGACAATGTTAGATTTCAGTCCTCGTTAGGAAAATTGCCTTTACCTTCCAAGGGGAGAATAATTGATATAAGGGCGAAGCACTTACTGGTCAAACATCTAACATCTATTAGATATATCGCAGTCTATGGTGTTTAGGACAAAGGTGACTAATGCTAGTGCTACGATGGAAGCCTTGACAGTTTAAGAAAATCTGAGAAGCCCACCCCATGACCACCAGATGTAAAGTAAATAGATAGAAAATACACGTCAACAAGACATGAATCGCTATACTCCTAAGGAACGTGGAATAATTGTTACGATTTTTTTGCGGAATAATTCGTCGGTGCTGTTGGCGCAGCGTGAATTTCGGCGCAGATTTCCCGGTCGTCCGACGCCAACTGGGCAAACACTAGGGTGTTTAGCTGCTCGCCTTGAAGAATATGAGACAACACGGCAGCATGCCGGGTCTGGCCGGCCCCGGGGCAGCCTTTCTGCTGAGAATATCGCAGCTGTGGTTGAAGATGAAAACGCCGCGGGCCAAATGACTACTGTGAACAGCGAGTGCTACAGAGCCATGCTCAACGACTTCCTCCTTCTTCAATTGGATGAATTGGGACTGGAGAACATGTGGTTCCAACAGGATGGAGCAACGACGCATACTGCACTAGCCCCAACCGAAATTTTGAGGACTTCACTTCAGGTTCGAATAGTCTCTCGCCTGATTTAATCGTTTCAGACTTCTTCTTGTGGGGTTTTTTGAAGTCGCGAGTCTATGTCAACAAGCCTCAGACTCTTGAAGCCCTCAAAGGGAATATCCGTCAATAATGCGAGGACCTATCGCCGGAAGTTCTGGCAAGAGTGATGGAAAATTCCACAAATCCGTCCCGAATGGTTACTAATTCTGGCGCCGGCCACTTAGCCGATATCATTTTTTCGACTTAATGGAAAAAAAATGTAAGATATCAAATAAACTTAATCCAGAAAGTTTTTCATTCATGAAAGAAAGAACATCGGGTGACAACTTTTGCGCCACCTTGTATATGTTGCGGCATTTCTGTTTGTATACACCGCTTTCACACGGTTGCGAGTCAATTTTTCTCAGAGCACAGCTTGAGATGGTTCCAATTAGCGAAACATGGAATCCTGAAGGTATTGTCAGTATTGTAGGAGAATCTTGGAGTAGATAGCATATTGCCGCGGGTATTAAAAGCAAATTTTAATTAAGCTACCATGCGACGGTGGTGTTTCATTTCTAAGTCGGTTCCCTGTACTTTACGATAGTCAGAAAGGCAACTTGTAGTCCATCGGCTAACCGTCATAGGGTTCATTAGGTTCGACGTTCGTTGCCTATCAGATAGATCCAGGTGGTTTTGAGGCAGAATCGGTGCCCCGATGATTAACTTGTCACTGGAGAAATCGAGAAGCAATTCTCCATTGCTATACCGGTTTCCAAATCCGTGTACACCGATCACATGTTTATGTGCATTATGTCGTCTTGCCTTGGCATCGAAATTTTCCACCACAAAAATAGTGTTGCCATTAGTATTAAGTTCAAAAGTAGACGGTATATAGTTGGCCATAAATTTGTACTTCTCATATTCAGTCGAGACTTCTGGCGATGGGTAACATTGATGATGATTTTTCTTTCTTTACCTTTTTCTGTAACTACACGACTTCCCTCATAACATATGTGATCCTTCCTTCCGTGGTTCTGGTGTTAGCATTAGTCGGCTTCCCGCGCGCTTCCAGTTGCCTTACTAGAGTGCATTAGGTTCCTAGTTTGCGAAAAGTACTTCGCAAGAATCAGCATGGATTCTTGCTTTAGCTAAAGGATTCCGAAGTTTTAGGGACTTCTTTTTTTTCCCGTTCTAGAATCCGGCCGTTGTCCGTATTCGAAAACTTAATGTGGTCCTCAGAGCACCAGTTTGAATCTAAAGCGATAGTTTCCGTTTCTGAGCAATTATGATTTTTCGGGGTGTTGGGTCTGTTTTTGGGGCGAAGGTCTGAAGTTCCTAGACGCCACTGTAAAGGGTGAAGTATGGCTAGTTCCCACAGTTGCAAGATGATTTTAACGACCAAGAGCTGACAAAAAATTCTTCTTCTATGAGGCCTACTACTAGGTTGACTGTGTTGACGAAAACATTCGGCAATTCTCCTAGTATTCGGGCAAGGGTATCCTACAACAATTGTTTTCGACTTCTGAAAGTTGATCTTCAGCCTTCGCAATATCGCTAAATCTTATCGAAGTCACGTTGCAAAAGTGTGTTGATGACCTCGATTGATGAAGTTAATCCAAAATATCGCTCGTATGTCGAATGAGATCGGCGAACTAACTGCACCTCGTTGTTAATCGTTTTTAATGTCAAATGCTCCAGCAGAAGGTACATCGCCATATGAACATATGTCTATTGATTAATTTTTAATTAAATACCTTACTGGTATTCGGAGGACACTTTTGGACCGATGATTCACCATCGGTTCCCATTGATCATTCCTGAATGATTCGAAGATCGTTTGGACTTCTTCGTTTAAAATGAATGGCGGCAATATCTTCTGATTGAGGTGACTTAATTTGCCATATTTTCGTAACGGCTATCAGCGAAAACTGAGTTTAGTGTGAACTGAGTTAATACACCACTTTATCTCGAAGGCTGGAATTGAGCAAAAGTACCCTATTTTCTAAGCAGTGGCTAGACCTAATGACTTCGTTCGCTTTGGACACTTTCCGAAAAGCCGCTTCCATTGCCTCTTACTTTTCCTGCTGATCTTCGATCACAAAGTTCTTCTTCTCTTAGATTTATGCCTGCGATCTTTAGACACTGAATGTCGTTTTGATCTTTCCTTCAAAACATTTTATTTATTTGTGGAAATATATTCGCGTTCTTGACATTTGCAGACCGAATCTTATTGTTTTAATGCAAAATTATAGAAGATCTGTTATTTTCCTTTATGAGTATTTCGAGGTTTTTCATCGAAGTCATGTCTGTCTGGACAATGTTAAGTCTCCACATCAGCCTGTGCAGAGATTTGTGCTTGTATAGTGCTCAAATCGTTTTCGTTGTTAGTGTATTAAAACCAAAGTATTATACTTTCCATCGTTCATTTTATAGTCTCGTCCATCGTTAGACAGATTCCGGTTAAGCAGTGGCTAAAGCGAGTTCAAGAAGTGTGCTCCGGAAAATGATCTGGAAAAGTGTATTCATCGTACCCTACTTTAGTTTTACGAATACTAGACTTTTAAAAAAATCTCTCCAATTCATTAATTTCATTAAAAGATGTTATTCCGGTACTAAGACCGCAATGTAAAGTTTGTTGTTTGGTGTCTGCCAGTTATACCCGTATGTCGAACAACAAAAGATCCAGATAGAAGCTATGTGTAGGAAATGGTACATGGCACTGTGTTGACCCCACTAAATGAAAAGTATCTCGATTTCTTTGTCTGATGATAAAATCCTTGTCGATTAGGAAATAATGTTACTGTGATTCAAGACTTAGAAAAGAAAAGAAAAGGCCTGGTATGGATCGAGCTGTAAAGAGACTGTAAGGGTTTGAGAAATGTTTTCTCGGTCCTATTGTACAAGGCCAACTCGACAGAGGAAAACCGAAAAAAAATCCACCGAGCCAGGAATGACCGTCTTTCCTAGGCGTGTGAATTTTCAATAAGACCAAAAACTGAGACAAAAAATAATACATTGGTAGTAAAAATGTTTGGTCGTTCGTCAAAAACATTAGAAATTTCGCCTCATCCCCCATCCCATGACATTCCAGCTGTCAGCTCTTTGGACAAGCCTGCTGTACACTTTGAGGCAAGCTCAACACTTCCAGATTGTGCTTTGTGCTTGCTTACACCTGAGTGCATCGATTCTTCAATGAGACGAATCCACTTTCGCACTCGTGTGGTAGGAAGAGTATTTAAAGATCTTAACATTACCAGATCCGCTGGTCCAGATGGTATATCTCCCCTTCTTCTGAACAGGTGTTCTTCTACGTTGGCAAAACCACTGCGTAAGGTTTTTAATCGATACTACACTTTAGGACTATTTCCGAGCAGATGGAAAACAGCATTGTCCAACCCATCCCTAAAAAAAGCGAATCTTCTTCTCTGTCCTTTTATTACAGACCGATTGCTCGAAACACGAAAACTTCTCAATGACCGGCATTACGGTTTTCGTAGCAATAAGTCCACTGGTGATTTGATGGCATGTCTCACCGAAAAGTGGAACCAGAGTGTACATCAATCCGGCGAAAGCAAGATAGTTGCGCTTGATATTTCTAAGCCGTTTGACAAAGTTTCGCATCAGGCTCTTTTGTCGAAAATGCGTGGGATCGACGATTCCTTTTCTTTGATGGATTAGAAATCACCTTTCGAAACGTTCAATTCAAGACACCCAAGAGAGATGGATACAAGTCTGACATTCACAAAATAAATGCTGGTGTGCCCCAGGGCTCCATCCTGTCTCCAACATTCTTTTTAATCTTCATCACTGATCTCCTGTCTGATACTTCTAATCCAATATATTCCTTGCCTGATGGACAAGAACTGTGTAGCCGAGGTTTATCAAAATTTTGCGTATGCACGTTTGTTTTAGGTCTCGCAATCATATTACATAATATTTTACAATTATCATATATGTTACGATTGTGCAGCAAACATTTCTAACTTGCTCAATGCTGGCGCGCAACCCGACGCAATACGTAAGTGCGCAACGCTGCACTGGTATATGAAGGCATTGCTCGCACCGTTCCCAATAGGTGGCCAGAAAACGCATTGAAGAAGAACTTCAAGGCACCCAGCTTGCATAATTACGATTACGAGTAACTCACTCGTAAAACAATCCCCTGAAGTCTAACCTAACAAAACCAGCAAATCGGTCTGACAAAATTACTTTTTGTGCGCCCAATGCATAATTTGCGCATCAGACATTTTGTTCATTGGTACCACTGTATTTGCTTAGTCACAGTAGAGGTAACAACATGACGAGAAAATTGCTGCAAAATGATTTCAATTCAATCGCTTGCTGCTGCAGTGAAATTTACAAATTAATTGCTCAGAATGTGTGAAAATGTCAGTGAATGCAGCAAAAGCCAAAAAGGCAACGAACAATAAAGTCAAGGAGCAATGCATTTGGAATTACAACTCTACAAGACTACGAGTACGAGTACAAGTATAAGTACGGGTACCTATGCCTACATATACACGACCGCTTACGAAGCTTTTGTGTGCTTTGACGGATGATGGAATCCCATTTTTTGTTGTTTTTGATTTGCGTGCAACTTGCAAATTGAAGTGGAGGAGCTGAGTTTATAAAAACTAATGGCTAACTTGTACGAATAATGTGCAAGTGGTTTCCGATTTTAACAATTGGAAACTTTGGTGCATTTTGTTTTAAGGCAATAACAACAATTTCCTTCTTTAAACGCTCCCTTTACTGCTTTCAAGTCAGTATCATGCGTGTTGTGGTCTTGGAACGAAATGAATGAGATTGAAAGGATGTGACGAACCAGCTAAAGGCCTTAGGTAGTAACGGTTTCACTGTTGACGACCCTTGCAATCGTTTAAAGGACAACGACCTTCAGATAAAACGTGGAATATTCGGATTCGTTAACAGTTCACCTGTAGCCGAGCAATAAGAAAAGGCCCTTGACTGCTATCACGCAGATATCAGATTGACTGCTATCACGCCATTCAGAAAGTGCGACGGGATGGGCCTAGCAGCAGGAGGATGAACAACTGTGATGCGAGTATACATACACTGTATGAAAGTGCGATGGGGAATCAGTGGAATGAGTGAAGGATAAACAACTGGCATATCTATTGCTAAGAAAGGCAGAAACATCGCCTATTTGAAAGTGGATGAGGTGAAGACTTAGGCAAGAGTCTTGTAGTGCTCTCACGGTTCTCCAAAAGAGAAGTTGGATTCTTCTAAAGATTGTTTCTACGAGGTCCATGATACGGCACCACATTAAGATGGGTCTTTGTGATCCTATCGGCAAGTTATTAGAGGAAAGCATCTTTGATGGAACAGTTGGAAAAAGTAGTCTGAACCATAAAAGACCTGAAAACGGACTAAAGTTAATCAACTTCGCGGTGGTCACCAGACCGTCAACAAAGTTGATCAGATTGCTATCGAATCAAGGCACAGTTTTAGTATTCTGAATGTCCAAATATTTCGAAGAGCCAACACCGTTTTGGATCACTACATTGCTGTTGCCAAGATACGTATGCGGATATCCCAGATAACAAGAGACTACTAGAGTGACTCTTTCTAAATTTCTCGAAAAGTCCTTTGCATAGAAGACCAATGGAGATTCGAATGTGTTTGGTTTCGGTCGAGCACCACAAAGGAGCTTCTAATTTGAAGAAGCGTATCCATCGCATGCAGAGAAAAGAAAGCATGCAAGGCGGCACTGAAAAGCAGAATGAGAGCTGCTTGCGACCTCTATGAAGCAAAGTATTGGTAGTAGGGGGAGTGACATTGACTTCTTAGAAAATAAAGAAGTGGAGAATGGTTCAACCCAGGCCATGGAAAGGTGCCAGTGCAAAAATGATGTTTCTAATAAAAGTGTAAAAATACCAGAGACATAAATCGCGAAAAGAAGGAAAAGCATATATTGCCTTAGTTGGCGTGCTCAAGTCAAAAGAGTTCTTAATCAAATTGGTGGGTGCAACTGGAGACGATTGGCGCCATATCGCTCTGTGTGGTAAGATCTGTTGGTTGAGCTCTTCCCACCTGGTGCCATCGAATTACTGCAAGTTAGAAAGGCATTCTGTATGCTAATTTGAGTGGTTCCAGCTGCCTTATAATGCTGAAGTTTTTTCTCCAGATTCAAATACTTTAATTCCTTGCTCTCTGCAGGCAGTTCTTTTGCAATTGCGTCCTTCATACGCCAGAACTTCTCCCAGCATATGTTCGGATTCGTGGTATGCTCGTTCATTGGCTATAATTAGCCACTAGTCGCTTGGAACGTGTTGACGTCCTTAATTCTGCTTGGTGTTTTGTATGGGTGACGCTCTGATAACCTGAAGGCCTGAAATGGAAAAAAATACACCATTAACGCTCATACCAAACTGGCTGGATGCGGAAGTCATATTCCGATATTTCATTTTGCCTTTACCTCATCTTATCCTACAGCAAGGCTGACACTCAAAGAACTGTGCTGCGAGCGAAAGAAGAATTTTTAATCTGAACACTCTGGTTAACGTCCTGATGAGTTGAAGACTGTCAGACTTGATGCCAGGACCAAGTGCTGGCGATAATGTCAAAGAAGTTGAGTAATCTATTGTATTTTACCGTTCTTAGGCAGTCTGGATGACATTTTCTGAGTTACTGAATATAATTATGACGCCATATTTTTTAGGGTTGATTTTCTTTCTTTCTTAACTTCAAGCGGTAGTATCATATCTCATAATCGTTGAAAATAAAAGTGTGAAAATAGAAGAGCAGTTGCAGCAAATGCAGTTTCCTTTACACACCCAACACATCACTGCACTCAATCTTCATAAAATGCGAGGGGACACTCATTTAGACATTGTCACTCCCGCACAAACCATGCACTAAATAATGGACTAGCCCACTATTGGAAATTTTACTGGAAAACAGTCAACTTCTCATACTTTGTATCATATACACGTATCTATTTCCCGAGGGTGCAATTAATCACCCGAAGCAATTCAATTGACTGACACATTCATGCAGCAATGCTTTTCACCCTCTTTCTCCCTCATTTATCGAATAGAGTTGGACTGGGACCTTAGTTCATAAAGGAACGTTTTTAACAGTCTACAGCGAACTTGGACTTACACAGCTATCTCCGGTACGGAGTTCAACTCTCAGTTCTTGAACGGAACTCGTGATCTGTATAGATTCCAGAGGGACCAGATATTGTCTTCGAACTTGTGAATGGAATTCATGAAACAAGTACCAAAGTAATCTAACCTCTTCCTAACCAAGATCATGCACGGCAAAGACTACACTCCTACTCCAACTTTGTTGAACACACGACAAAAGGCAGCAACGTCATGATTACGAGTACCTTCTCCACGTAGTACTTCTAAGAAAATGATATCGGCAGTCAATAAATCTTTACG
This sequence comes from Volucella zonaria, assembly GCA_963966105.1. Taxonomy (NCBI): domain Eukaryota; kingdom Metazoa; phylum Arthropoda; class Insecta; order Diptera; family Syrphidae; genus Volucella; species Volucella zonaria. Next base: position 83,144,369 of record OZ014534.1, on the reverse strand, counting down.
AGAATCATAAATCAATGACCATCACATATAAATCTCCCGAAAGGGTTCTCTGTTCCTGGGTTACTATTGTTCTCTCTAGTAGATGACACCCAACCCAGTGATGAACGATGAGAAATTCTCATATTACGAGTAGTTGGCTTCAATAGGGAAACCACACTACACAAAAGAGGGGCGATGCTATCCTCCTCAACATCCGTAACGAGTTGATTTAGCATTAGAGAAAGATGTTGTATCCGTGGATGACAGTCCTCCTTAGTTCAATGCAATTTTTATAATTGCAGTTGTCCTAGTATTTCTCCATCACATGCTTCCTCTTCCATTTATATGGATTAATTTGGATTATTTGGGATCTTATCTGATACAAGGAAACCTCTAATGGATAGGAAAATTAATAGACTTTACCACTTAAGCATATCACTTTGGAGTATGAGTTTCTACTTTCAAGTACTACTTACTTACATGGGCACTACACATGCCAGTCCATAGAAGCTCCTTTGATGCTGACCGACAAGGAACATTCACTTGAGCAGGATTTTGTGGTGTGCGGGTGATGTTCACCGATGGGCCACGCTAATGTACTTAGTTGTAACTTTCTCTTTGCTGTCCTCTCGAGAGTTTTGCGGATTAAAACCCCGCTATTGAAAGGCATCTTTTCTTTATAATTTTATTAGTTAGGCTTAAATTAATTACCGTAAACATACTGGTCGAACAATAAGTTCGTTTGGATTATATGAGTACTAACACAGTTCGACAGTTCGACAGTTTTGGATTCATCTTGTAGATCGAATTGAACAATAAGAACTTTATCCTTAGTTGGTTGATCCAAGCTGTAAGTGATAGTTATTAAAAGGGCTTAAATCGTGCAGACGGGACTTCTGATAATAGCTAATTTTCTAAGCAATATGCTTAAAATGTTGATATAAGATGCACTGCCTATAGTAGGGCACGTTGGTAAGTTGGTACAACAGAGATGTGATGAGAGGCAATCGTCAGCTTAAGGAGTTAGGCTACTTTGGAGGCTTTTTTGTAATTTTTTTTTCAGGAAAAATATAAAATAAATGGAATTTACAAAGGTAGAAGTTTATTGTACATATTATTGACTGCAAAACAAAATGTTACATAGAATAAATTATTTAAAAATTGTTACTCAGATGACCTCCCTTTTTTGGAAGAGTCTACGACCGTACCAACAGCTCCTGCAAATTTTGAATTAGGATGAGTCACTAAATTTTTTTTCATTGTATATAACAACAGGTAGAGAAGCACATAGGATTTTTTTGATATTTTGATTTTTGGCCGAATGGCGCACTTCCAAAGTCAAACTTGCGAAATTCGCAAAAAAATTGCCACAAAATTGTTAATAACAAATGAACTATGCCATATAAAACAATAGATATTTAGACAATATATTTCTAAAGATCTTGTAAAATTTGAAGTGAATTGGTTAAAAATTGTTCAAGTTATGTGTGCGGGCAACTTGAAAAAGGCAGTTTTGAGATAAACGCGTTTCAAATTTTAAGTTAGAAAGTCATAAAATATTTTGCAATACCTTTAATTCACAATGCCTGCACTATATAATTGACCTTCTAGATTAGTGTCCTGCTTTTCTATTGGATTTTAATGCGATCCTCCACTTTTTTGTACCTTTAGACAGCGATCTTTCTTCAAGCTTTATGCCCTCTTTGTCAATCTCCAAGCACATTTCGTAGCTGTTCGGCGATATTTCTAAATTCATCGCTTTTATTATGTACAAAATTGAAGCCGTCATTGTACACGCAAACTGCAATATCCATAGCTATTGTTATAACCAACACAGGGCCCCCGCCCAATTACCAAGGCTTCGCCCATCAATGACGTTGTTTAATAAAAAGCGGGGGTCTTATTGTAAACATCTTCAGATGACGCCTCTGAAGGTTGCTACGATTTGACCAGTTACAAGTTGCCGGTCATAGGTCTTGTTGGCGGCAAGACCACCGGTAGTCCCTCCCAGGACTTAAATCACGGTACCATGGAAGTCAGGAGCCCCCCGGATTTCGGTCCGGGCCTGACTTGTTGGGGTAGGCCCTCTTGTGGGAGCGTCATGGTGGCTGTGGTTTAAACCCAAATCGCGGGAAGGGTCTTCCTTGGTTTGACCTATTGTAGAGTAGCAAATAAGTACTGGGGGCTGTGACCCTAAGAGCAGTCAGAGGTTTTAGATCGGCCTCGACTCATACCAAGGGTAGAACTTGTGCCTCCAACACAGTTCCGAATTGGTATCAAAGTATTGGCGGAGAGCGATTGCTCCCATGGATGCATGGGCATCCCGTAAACATAAGTCTACATGACAGGTGGTTTACGTTAAAAACTAGAGACTAACAACCAACACAGTTTTACCACTAGAAATGGATTTTGGGGCCAATGCCCACACAGTCGAATTAAAACTTTCATTACAGTTTTAAGTATAACCGTCGATGCATCGAGTAAGAAGATCGTCTCTGGTCAATTCTTCGTAGACTGGCTTGATAGCTTCATACATTTCAATTGGAAGAGCTGGCTTATCTTTGTATTCAGCCAAGCTATTTGTAGCTCTAGCGTCTAGCCTTTTGCCAGCACTATGAATCCTCTCTGATCGGACACTTATCGTCCTGCGGTTTTGCATCAGTAGATAATTTATGATCGAGTGTACCCCATACTGATCCTCATTTTTTCAACTGAATCACAGTTTCTACGAATGACTAGTTCATAATAAATAGAGAGTTCGTCTATTAGTTTTCCCTTCAATTTGCTCCTTCCACTGCGAGCTTTTGTATTATTTTTCAAATTGCGTAGGCGGGTACCCATGCGCTTTTGAACGTGATCCACACACTCTTTCTTGAGTAGGTACTGTGACATTCTCATAGGGCTTAGCAACAGCAATGCCTTTAAAAATCTTAGAATCACCGTCACCAATATAATGGGTGTATTTTACGTGGTGAAAAGCTTCTCAACAACTGCTTCGACCTCCATTTTTCTTGCTGATGAATTACTAGTTATCACAGTCTGTACACATTTTTCACAGGACACTACTATCTTGAATCCCAAACCGCGCTTACTACTCGTACTTTCCATAAATTTCACTTGCGATTTGCACACTTTACAAACGACAACGTTTGAGATAGCTGGAAAAAACTGCAATAAAATTTGTCATATAATAACCAACAGTGCTGTGAAAAATTATCGGCCCAAACTAAAAATTAAATTTTTTTTTTATATTTTTTTTTTGTCCTAAAATATTGCTAAACAATACCAATTTAGCTTTACATTTGCAAAAGTTACGTAGCCAAGAGTACATCTATCTCTGTGTGTGTTGGCAATTTTTTACAATTTTAGAAATGGATTTAAATTTGCAACAACGAACTTGTAATCGTATTAAAAAATCGATTTAATGGTTCCCGAACATTGGAAAAGTTTTTAGGCAACGATTCTCTAAAGAAAACGGTCGTTTACTAGTGGCACGAGTGGTTCAAAAGTGGTCGTGAGTCAATCGAAGATGATGGACGCAGTGGCAGACCATCGAAATCGAAAACCGATGAAAACCTTGATGAAGTAAAAGAAATGTTAGTCAATAACCGCAAATTAACCATCTATGGACCCTTCAAGACATTTCGGTTAATGATTTGGGTTTCCGTCGTGTAGCAGCAAAGTTGGTGCCAAAAGACCTCAGTTTCATGCAAAAAAGAGACCGAAGGAGACCAGACTTGTGGCCAGAAAACTCGTGAATTTTGCACCATGATATAAAAAATGTTTCGAGGATTGGATCAAGCGCTGGCATAAGAGTTCTGCAGTTGATGGGGATTACTTTGAAGGGGACAATATAGATTTAGATGAATAAACTTCTATTCTTAATTTTCTGAATAAATTCCGGAAATTTTTGATCAAGGTGGTATTTCCCTTTTTGAAGAGAATTTCTAAAAAAAAAAACAAAATTCACCTGTGAAAAAGTATAAACTCAAGATTTTATTCGATGGCATGCTTAGTTGTTAAACGAAGGTCGGTGTGGTCACTACTGTTAAAAAACAGTACAAACCTCCTGCAGTGATAATAAATAGTTTTTTTTTTCAAAAGTGATTTTCTTCGAAGTCTTAAATATGCCACGTGGTAAGCAATCAACTGACATTGAAAAACAAAGAACAGTCGATTTAAAAAATAGTGGAATGATGCAGCGACAAATTGCCACTGCAAATTGCACCAACGGTTAAACGATCTGTTTTACGTGAAATGTCACACAGGAGTTTCTTCATTCCAAATGGTTCGACGTTTTCATTTGAATTGCGATTCTAGCCTCGCAAGAAAATGTGCAGCAGCTTCAGGCAACTTTAAATACCGAAAGTGCTGGATTAAACCACCACTTAAAACGCAACATAAAGAAGCACCTCTTGAATTTGCTGAAACACATGTCCAACGCGGTGAAATATAGCCGCATGCAATCTTTAGTGATGAGAAAAAATTCAACCTCAACAGCTCCGACGGCTTCAAATACTATTGGCATGATCTTAGGAAAGAACGAAAAATCGAAACGTGTTATGGTTTGGGCAGCTTTCCTCGGTAATCTAAAAACAGAAATTGTCTTTATTTCTGCAAGAATTAACGCCAGGAAATACCAAGAAGTATTGGAGGAACGCTTTCTTCTCCTAATAACGGGAACTGAGGACAATTATGTAATTTTTCAACAAGACAACGCTCCTATCTATAAAGCATGGACTACAATAACATGGTTTCAAGAATATGGAATTGATTGGCCAGCCTTAACTGCAGACCGAAACTCCAATGAAAACCTGTGGGTCATCCTGGCAAGGGCGGTTTATGATCAGGAAAAGCCAGAAATTAAAAATTTGGAACAACTCAAACAGAGAATTATTGAAGCATGGAATAATATATCGGAACTCACTTTAAGCAATCTTATTTTCAGTTTACCACGTCGATTGCTAAGTGTTATAAGAAATAACGGACAAGTATTTCTTAAAATAAATTTTTACCTGAAAACTAATAAATAAAAATCCTGAGTTTATACTTTAATTTATTTAGAAATAGGGAAATATACCATTAAACGGTTTTCTCTAAATATTGTTTGGCAATATTTTAGGGCAAAAAAAAATTTATAAAAAAAGTGTAAAAAAAAATTTAAATTTTGGTTTGGGTGTATATTTTTTCATAGCATGTTTCTGCTGATTGCCTAAATTTTGTGGCATTGTTGTCTCGTGTCGATTCAGCGGTCCCTTCCAGATATTTTCGGTCTCTTGCTGTATGTACAATACAGAATGGGATATCATTTTTGAGGTCTTAAAGTACTATAGAAAGCAATAAGAAAAACTCGATTTTCGAAAATCCTAGAGTGGCGTAACCTCTCTATGGAAGAAGAATTTGTCTGTTCAACTTAATTTCTCTTACCCTGACCCACGTTAACGAAACTTTGTTTAGGACTTTATTTTTAGACGGAATACTAACCTTTGTAACTGCGTTTAAATAAAGTTGATATCTTATTTGTGTTTTCAGATATCCAATTTCTAAGCTTGTTCCATTTTTCTTGCCCCTGCTAATTTGTGATTTTGAGGTCACTTTTCTCCAGTAGATGTGTAATAAACATAACCTTTTAATATTTTTTCTTATGAACATAACAATAATAAAACAAAAATTATCAACAAGTTTGCAGACAACCCCATAGATTTTATAATACTTGGGAAATCCTGCAACAGGTAAAATGAAAAAAAAGGGTTTGTTTGTTTTAAGCTCCAAAGGCTATGAATAAAAAATGATTCTGTGTGGTTTGAGATAATTTATATTTTATGTGCGTACTAAAGCAGATACAACAGGTGCTCAAAGTGTCCTCCTTGGTTTTGTATGGATGCTAGAGCTCGTTTTTGGATTTCACTGCGATTTTTATTTTTTTTTAGAAGACTACTCTTAAAATGCCGTAGCAGGTGTTAAGTTTTTCAGAAAATTGGATAGAGAGAGAGAGAGAAAGAAAGTGAAAAAAAAAGACTTTCGTATTGAACCCCGAACCGTCCTATTGAGAAGCCAATACACTACCGCTTGAGTCATGGCCATTGGTTGGTGCCAACTGTTGCCTCACTTTTGATGACGTTTCGATAATATGCTCTTCCAATTCATTTAAAGTTGCTATTTCGGTTGAATAAACAGGTTTTTCCATTCTTCGCCATACAAAAAAAAAATCAATATTATAACGTCAGGAGATCTTGCAGGCCAGTGAACTGGTCCATTTCTTCCTATCCAACGACTACGGAACTCTTTATCTAGCCAATTCTTAACCTCACATCCATAGTCGGCTGGAGCACCATGAAGCTAGTTGAATCAGTGGAATGTCCTCTAATAGTTCTGGTAAACCATTTCTCAAAAACCACAGTTAGTTTGTAGAATTCAGCCTAGGTCATAGTGGGTCCGATTAACTTGTTTCCAATTACACCTACCCACATATTGACTTCGAATTTGTGTTGAAATGATTTATGTCTCTTTGTATGTGGATTGTCCGCAGCCCATGTATGAAGGTTATGAAAGTTGAGATTCGCCCATCCAAGGAATTCTGCTAATAAACTCGTTGTTATCCAAGTTTCGCTCCATAAGCCGAAATTGTTCTTCTTACTTGACGTGCTCCCGCGTTAGATCGTGTATTTGAAACTGATCCAGTTTCTCGAAGCCTTCAATACGTATTTCCAAATACTCCTTCACTAGGAAGTGTCAGTTAGGATAAAGTTTATGGTATCTTTGTCGCGCTCTAGTTGAACTTCCATTGCACAGCCCATAAACGTAAACAATGGCTTCTAAATGCAGACATTTCAAATAGCGTTTCTAAGTAATTGAAACCTAAACTGATGAATTTTTTTTTTCTAATCTTATACATGATATACATTTTTGTTTTGAGAAATTTTTCAAATAGGCCTTCATACCCCAAACCTAACTCTTTCGGATAACTTTCAAGGAACAGGGTAAGGAAATGTCAAAGTCAAATGAACGAGCACGCTTTATAACTTTTTAATTGCATGAGTTTGATGCGCATGTTTTGGTTTTTTTTTTTTTGAACTGTCCTTCTGTGGTGCGCGCATTTTAACACAAAGCCCTTTTCTCCTTCTATGATTTTTCATGTTAATTGACAGCGTTCTTTCATTTCATCTTTGGTGTTCAGTGTTGAAAGTTGAAAGTAAAATAAATTATAAAAGTAAAAATGGCATTTGCAGAACTTAACAATTTATTGGACACTGCGGAAGTGATTATTGATTGCATGGATACCAACTGCAGTTCGGATGCATTTCATAATTGAAACTGAGCTCGCTTGTTAATTCTTTGGTAAATTAAATACGTCTGCCATACTGAAATGTTGTGCTCTTAACAACAGCCAAAGAAGGAGAAAAAGAAATGTCAAAAACATGCAAAGGAAATCTTGCCCACCCTGTATTGGGAAATTTTTTTTTGTTTCATTTTCCCTCTTATCCCTCTCTTTTGCACTTATTTGAATCTCTCTAAACATGCGCTGTGTAAAAGCCGTCTACGCAGTTTTAAAAAATCATTAATTCTTGGAAAACCATTTTTATTGTCAACTTTTGTTAGACAAATTCCTTTTCTTTACCTGCTGCAGGTTTTCCCAGGTATCGTAAAATCTATGGCTTTTTGAACAAAATTGTTGATTGTTGTTGATAAGAAAAAAAAAAAGTGAAACGTTATGTCTATTACGCATTTTCTGGAGAAAAGTAACCTCAAAGTCAAAAATTAGCATGGGTACCAGAGGACGGTATGCGCGCTGTACGACGGTGTATTTTTCATAATTTCTTTTCGATCAAACGATTAATGGCTTTTTCTTTATTGATACTAATATATATAGAAGACACTACACAATTTTTTTTATTCGAATCTTAAGAATAGTTTGCGGTCTACGCCGCTTCCAAAAGGACACTCCGACGAAGTTGCTACTTGGTGGTTGACAGCAATTAAACCATACGGTTCGTCTGAAAAATACCAAAAGATATATTTATAAACTAGACATAGGTTTATAACATCAAATGGCGGCCCATTGAATTTTATTTCCTATTTTTACAGAAAATTTCCATCGTTTATGAAAAAAAAAAAATATGTAGAAGGGGGCCCTTTATAAAAAAAAAATCTCTACGTGGTGCCATAGAGACTGTATTTTTGAACATTTCAAGACTTGGCACATGCAAATCGGGTCAATAGTTTTTCAAATATGTTGTCAACTAAGTTGAAAACCGTAGTTTCGAGAATACACGATACTAGTCGAATGATAGATACGAATTGTACGACTGCCGAAAAACAACTGACTCTTTCGTGTCGGATTCTTCAACGCTTGGTCACCGGGTTTCTATTCAATTCAGTGACGGGAATTTCTCATCTCTTACCTCCTAGTGAATACAATACATTAACCGGAAAATATTAGGGAGGGAGGCAGGTAGCAAACTAGTCTAACTTGGAACGGCTTCACCCACCTAAAATGCTGTATTTCCGTCAATTTTAGGAATTTCTTTACTAAATTTGTTTAGAACATTCTTAATAAATGCATCTTTCAGAAAATGAAAAAAAAAATTTAAGAAAATTATTTTTACCGTGGTCTGGTGCCTTAAATCTTCGATAAATATGTGCACATTGGAGATAGACCCTTACTGTGGAACGATTTTTTTCTTAGAATATACCCAAAAATCATTTCCCAAATTATCCTTGATGAATTAGGAAATACCCTATTAAAAACAACTACACAATTAGAAAGCCGTCCAACTCCGACTACAGTTCAGCATATCGAGCAAGCCATTGCCTCCCGCGCAATCTATCGCAATCGCCAAAAGACGAACTGGAAGAAGCACGACACGATCGCCCTTCTCAAACTAACTAGATGCATAAGTCACATCCCAGTATTATAGCTAGAGTTTGACGAACTCAACAACGAACTCATTTCCTCTCTAAACCTTCCCTTAACCTCATCTTGTCCTACACTAGGAACAGATATGCACCTGTAGTTGTAGGAGCAATTTTAACTGTTCCAAACCATTTAGTAAGGAAAGCCCAAAATAGGTCTAAGCGTAGTTTCTACAAAAGGATCATCAAGACAAGTGAATTTTTGATCCATCCATACACCTCGAATTCCAAGTTATTTATACACCCGGATAGTACCAGTGCCTTAATTCTCTCCGAGGACAAATTCGCAATCTGTTATCTTTCGGCTATAAACCCTCGAAAGAATCTTCAATCTCCATATCAAGTGCAGTCTCAAACACAAAATGAATTGATAGCATGCCTACCAAAAAGGAAGATCAGTTTCACACTACAGCCCCTCTTACTGTATCGTAACATGACACTCTCCCTCAAAGAGTATACAATTTTGACGTTCTTTGATATGAATGGAATTTTTAAAAACGTTGATACCTCCTCGGTCATCAAATGACATTCTCAACAGTGAGTTGTAAATGCAATGTTTGTTAGCTACTCTACAAGAATGGAACCATAAAGGGGAACACACCCAGGGAGTGTACTCTCTCATGTACTATGAAAGTTAGTCCTCAATGGGCTGGTATGGTATGTATTATGTATCTACCAATAGATACTGTCTAACATTCTCCAGCATAACTTACGCATACTCTCTTTTTGGACACGTAGCTGTGACCTAAAGGAGGAGCTGATCCTTCGCACAAGAAAAATCAGGATACTCTGAAAAGACAGACTCACTTCAACCTGTTAGAAAAAAACGCAACGGGCTACCAGCATAAGCATCACTGTCGTCCCTATGCAGATAGCAATTATCTCTGCCCTCAGGCTGAGAGATACTCAGCAACAAAAAGAGCAAAACGACAGTCTTCTTTAACTAACCGACATCCAATTACTTTAAGGTGACGTCAACATTGTCTTCAGTCACCTGGTTTCAGAATAAAACGGATGGAGATAACACGAAGTCTTTCTCAGTACGACAATATGTATCTTCACAGATAGCTCTAAGGTAGCCAAATGCACTAGCGTACGTTGTCTTTTCTAAGGACATTTGCATTAACAAATCTTTCAGTTCACTCTGACAGTTTTGACAAAACGTATTCTGAGCGTGTTGTCGATAGTGACACACAGGTATTTTCAATGAGATGACGAACCAAACAAAAAGTAAATTTCTGTTGTGTTCCGGGAGACTCGGACGTCCTGTCCTAGGTGGGCTCATCGGGACAACTGCGAGACATCTTGACTAATATGCTCATAAGAGCTATCCAGAGATCTGATCAATGATCAGACTGCAGTAGGAGAGACGGCTAGAGAGGCGAAGAGAAACAAGCACACTTGTTTTGCAACTGTCTTACTTTGGCATCAGAATGCAACCAATGGACAATTACCACCTCCCAGCTGTAAATGATCGATCTTGACAAATTTATCAAGAAATCTCTATGGTTCCACGAGTTACTAGGGTATCGCCACCCTACGCTCTCCCAGCGTTATCGCAATTTACCTACAACCGGTCCAAGTGCAAATCAGCGATGATCATTCTAATCTTACCAAACCTAATAAAGGCACGAGCGACACGAGAAATTTTAACATTTAGTGCTCTAGGGTTCATGTCCGATATTATAGCGACAAACGAGCATCAAGTGAAATTTTCAAATAGAGTTGAAATCCAAAAATGGTATGACACAAGGTTGGTGAATTTACCCAAAATGTTTTATTTGATAAAAATGAATGAACTGAATTTTTTTATCAAAGAAACCCAAAAAGTTCGATGGGGTCTTGCATCTGAATAAAATTGATGACGTTCGCTTACCATTGTTCAATACAATTTACATACATACGTACACTAAACGATAGCTGATATAGCCTACTTATTTATGTTATACAACATTATCCTCGTATTTCACCAGCATCATGGGGAGCTAAGCTACAGTTCCTTTTTGCTTTTCCTCTTTTAAGAAAAAAAAAAAAAAAAAAAAAACATATTTCCAAGCCCTCTATACTCCATAGTAGATTCCGATGTTATTGGTACTGTTCGTAGAAACTTCCCAGGAATAATATCAGGACTAACCGCCTTGTTATTTATAAGTCTTGATTATTACAGAGACGGAGTGAACTCGAGACATCATTCAACTGTTCACTCAAAGTTGGTTGAGATTTCTTGCCAATTGAGTTTCTAACCAAGTACATGATTAAGCATGTATGTGATTAGGTTCGAAAGTTTTCCCGGAGCTCTTGTATTTCCTCTAAATTGTATTTATGCAAGAGATCCGGATATTCGAATATGGATAGGTATACGGTAGATAAAATATCGTATGTGTTGTGGAGCAGCCTTATTCCCCCATAGTTCAGATTGGACCATCTACTTTACTTGATATTGCATACTCTACTGCAAAATAAATCCAACTGGTTAAAGTTTGTCCTTCTGCCTCAACAGTTTTGTTATGGTTCATCGTTTTGGGTTCGAATCTCAGTTAATATACCGAAAAATAAAAAAAATTAAATTTCTAACACCGCTACTCTTTCGGCAGGCAATCAAAAATATCCAGAAGTGAAAATTTCTGCATTTAAAAAGGTTCTTCTCCTGTTCTAACTTGAATTCGGTAAAATAAACCGCAAACCCCTCTCTCCAAGATGAATAACAAGGTGGAGGAACAAACAATGTCATGGTCCCCATCAGATTGTCTCCCTATTGATTTATTGATTATTTCTTACATGTAAATATTGTATTACTGTATGCGTAGACACTACCCTTCAGGGATGTGGATAAAACCGCAATTGATTTCGTCCATGTTCAATGTTTCAATTTGCTGTATTGGTCCTTTATCAAACCAGAGGTTGGGGTTAGGGTTAGGTTTTTGGATTGGTGAAGCAGAGCAACCTCTTCTTCACCACATTCAGGGCTCTTCCGGGACCAATTTCCTTCCTACGGTCTTCGTATTGTGTCCATCTAACCCAATGTCCTTCAAAACCTGTAAAGATAAGATAGTGAGTCGTCACAAAGTTTTTGAATAGCGTTTTGCCTTTGTAGGTCTCTTCATCGCCGCAACCTCTTCATACTCGTATGTCGCCGGTCTTAATATTTAATTTCATTGTGTGGTTCCTTAGGAAGTTATGACCAGTGAGAGTTTCCACCAACTCAGACAACGACGTTCTGTCATACTCTAAAAGCTAATTGATTCGTCCCTTGACTAAAGCAGGGTATGTCACACATTGTTAACGATTCCCATCTGTTACTGACTTTCATTCTAATTTTTTACCCGTTAATTAGTGTCGCAGAGTGATGGTTTAATCGATTGAAGTCGCCGAATACGGTCTATTGCAGACTGTTTACTTGCCAGTTCGTCAAACATTTCTTGTTCAAAATGGTAATATTAGTACGAGGATTTGCTGTAATTGATGCTATATGGGCCACTTCTATGATTGCTGGAACTTTAGCTTGAAAGGCTCAGTTCAGCATGGGGAGCCTTATGAGCTGTGTATAGAGGCATTTAGTTTTTCAGATAAAAACCGGGTGCGGTTACACACTCCGTCTTTCATTCATCTATGTCAATGGGTGCTGCTTCCGTTTGCGTTGTATGCCTTCCTCCGCGAAAGCGGCAGCTACGTATGTTATATCTTACAAATTGTGAGATGTGAATGCGATCTATGTGTGTATTTGAGTCGTCGGCGTTAAGGCGCTTTTGGTAGATAAGTCCTGAATTCATAGACGTGTTTCATTAAAGTCGAACACCTAAGTTAACACGGAGATGACTTGTCTATGTAGTGTGCCTCTGGAGGTAGTTGGTCTTAGGCAATCTTAATCTTACATTACTATCCCTGTTATGAGGACCAGCGCCCTGTCCGCTACACACGTTTTCACACTGTTGAATGGTACCTCAATGTATAGAAATGCGGCTGGTGTGCCGACTTCTCTGTAATACTAACGACGCTGTGCAGTGCCTATATCCTTATAAGGACTGAAACGTATAAAATTTGGAAACTTCAAAGTAAAAAAAAAAAATATTTTCATAATTCATGTAAATTTTTTTTTATTTGCTTTAAAACTCTGTTTTTATTAAATTCATTCACAATTACAAAAAATAAAAAAAATTATTTGGGTTCCCATTCTTTCCTCAACTTCTTTCAAACGTCTTTCATAAGGTTGGTGACAGTTACATCCGTGATCTTTTTGGACGCTCTTTTCCATTTAGCACTAAAATCTTTTACGTCCTTTGCACACTGCTCACTTTTCCTCAATTTAGCTTTGACCAAAGCCCAATACCTTTCAATGGGACGGCACTGTGGAACATTGGGTGGATTCATGTTTTTTGGGACAAAGTCGACATTTTTAGCAACAAGAAAACTCAAGCTAAATCTGGCCAAAATAATGTTGAACCCTCGTGTTTGTTTAAGAAAGGAATCAACCGTTTTTTTTAGGTACTCGTTAATGTACACTTCTCCGTTAATTGTTGCCGTTGTATTGGGTCTACAAGTAAGTTTCCAGCGTTTTTTTTCAAAATTTGAAGTTTTATTATGAAAACATAGTTACAATGCTTTATTCAAAGTATCGTCCATCGGAAGCTACAACTTTCCCCCATCTTTCTGGCAAATTATGAATTCCGGACCAAAAAAATTTCTCGTCTTTCGAGCCCAAGAACGTATCGAGCCAATTTTTGATTTCCTCTACTGAGCTGAAGCGTATTCCCGTAAGAGCGTTCTGCATCGAACGAAACAAGTGGTAGTCAGATGGTGCCAAGTCTGGACTGTAAGGCGGGTGAGGCAGAATTTCCCATCTACTATTTTCCAAATAGTTTTTCACCGAAACCGTAACATGTGGCCGAGCGTTGTCGTGATGAAAAATGTCGGACTCATGCCTGGTCTCATATTCTGGCCGTTTTTCTTTTAATGCCCGCTTCAAACGAATTAGTTTGGTTCGATATAATGGTCCTTTGATGGTTTCACCACTCGGAAGCAGTTCGTAGTATACGACAGCCTTTTGATCCCACCATATGCAGAGCATGACTTTATTCACGTGAATATTTCGTTTCGGCGTCGATTGGGCGGGCTCGCCGGGCTTTGTATACGATTTTCAGCGTTTAGGATTATCATAATAAAACCATTTCTCATCACCAGTGACAATACGATGCAAAAATGATTTATTTTTATACTGCTGCAGTAACATTTCGGACATGCAAAATCGCCGTTCGACGTCTCTTGGCTTCAATTCGTACGGCACCCAGTTTCCAACCTTTTGAATGAATCCCAGTGCTTTTAGGCTCAGGGAAACGGCTTGTTGCGTGACGCACAATGATGCAGCAAGTTCTTCTTGAATCTGAAACGGATCCTCTCCAGTAAAGCGTCCAATTCCTCGTCTTCAAAACTTTTCGGATTTCCGGGGCGATCTTTGTCTTCAACTCCAAAATCACCACTTTTGAACCGTTTGAACCACTCACGGCACGTCAATTCACCAATACATTCCGCCCCATAAGTTTCCGAAAGCAAACGATAGGCTTCAGCCGCACTTTTCTTAATATTAAAGAATAAAAGCAGCGCTTCCCGCAAATGACGTTTATTTGGCTGGAAACTTGCCATGATTTTGCTCGATAAAATGTACGACACCGATAGAACTGCTCAAATATAACGCTGCAAAGTTGTTGACAGATACAAAACCTACAAATAAAACACATGGGGTCTGACATTTCTGCCCGGGATCCACTGGTGGCGCCATCTCTGACAAACGCTGGAAACTTACTTGTAGACCCAATAATAAACGATGAGCTTCTGTGTCCACATTGGCAAATGGCCCGCCAAACGAGATATTTTGACCCGAATTTTTCCATTCCAATCGATGTTATTGATTGCGGAAGAATCTCAGCTTCAAACGAGTTGTACAACTGCGCACCTGGAAGCGTAGTAAAGTCGGCTTTGTTATAAGTTTCGTCATCCAAAACCAAGCACGCTTTCTTGTTGTCGATCAACTCGTATAGCTTTTGGGCTCGTGTTTTTATGATTTTTTTTTGCTTTTCAGTAACTTTTGTTATTTTTTGTTTTTTTTTCGTGTTTTTAGACCGTTACGTTTTTTAGATCTTTGTACCATTGTTTTGTTGGTATTACATTTCCGAGCAACATCTCTGGATGACAGAGTCCGGTTTTTTACGATGGTACCCACTATTTTCCTGTCCAAATTTGTGTCACGTGCTCCACTTTTAGCTCCACTTTTCTGTTTTCGCTTAACTGTCAACGTCTCCAAATATCGTTTAATAACAGAATGCACTGTACTGCGTGCTATGTTTAAATTTTTTGCGATGAAATGGTTTGGACGCGAAGTATTTTCGAGGCATTTGTCGATGATCTTTTTACAGCGTTCCTCTTGACTCATATTTTATGGATATTTTAAACCGCACCGAACTGAAATCAATAACAAACTGAAACTAGAGAATATACAGGCTAATTTGGGGTACAAAATGGGATTGCAATTTTTACGCATTGGAAGTATAGCCCGTATTAAAATTTACAGATTTTATTCGTTTCAGTCCTTATAAGCATGGCGAGCCGTGGACATTTTATTTTAATTAAGTCGATGTCGAACATGAATGTCAATAAATTTGTCTAAGGTTTTCAGCGCGAAGGTATTAGAGTTGAAGTCGTTTTAAATCCTTGGGAGTTGTGTAGCTAGATTTCCAATACATATTCTGAGAATATCTCGTCATCACCAAAGGATTTAAAGATTTCTCTGAATTGGGATAGATCCCGGAAAGGCTGAAAGTCTCTATGTAAGATTATGTCCAGTTTTCATATTTTTCTTTATGGTATGCATTCCGGAACTGTTGGCTCGTTATTTTACTAGGTCGAGTTCTTTCTGTTGTGTTTTATATATAACTACAGAGCGTATACCCGGTTGTGCGTTTAGGCCTCGTTACCGCTCTTTTGAATTGCGGTTGCCATGCCAGTCTGTTTGGGAATAAGTGGATCTGTGATCTATAAGAGTTTATTTTTCCACCACCTAAAAGACTTCTTTCCTTTCCTTCTTCTTTGTCCGTAAAGGAGTGGCTCTCGTATGCACTTTGCAAGAGTCTGCGTATGATTTCTGCGGCTGCATTAATTTTTTCTGCATCGGTGCAGCTGGTTAAAAGAGAGAAATTAATATGTTTCCTAACGACATTAACATATTCAAATCTTACTATTGTTTACTGTCTTTCTGTAGGAAGTAACCAAACGCCTGGAATTCAACCCTTCTATCTGACGGGGAACAATTCCGGATTGTTTTAGAAGGTGACGTAAATTCTTTTTTTGTTTTGCCTTAAAATCGATGGCTATATTGTGGTAGGCGAATGAAACTCAGTAAATGAGATCCAACTGGCCTTCTATACTTGATACTGGTAGCAACGACAATTTTGAGAGACTCGATCAGAAGAAGCTTTGGCAATCTTTTGCTATAGCAGCAACTCGACGTCGAACTTCCTTGAACCACTTCTTCAATTTTTTTGCGCCTCGAATCTTGTTGTATCTTACGTCGATCGCAAAGTGTTCAAATTGATTAACAGTTGTTCACACTTTTAGTAGCCGCGATTACTATTAGCCTCGTTACTAAGTAATTTAACAAGAGTTCGTAGTGCAACTGTTCTGCCAAAGGCGGCTTTTTTTAATGAAATCCCCCGGGACTTCGAAAGGTAATCTTTGGCGAAGTCAAATTGATCTTCTGTTGTTCAAGTATGTTCTAAAGAATATAGCTGGTTGTTGCCAGATCGCTACAATACTGTAGATTAGTCGAGGATGTCAAGGACCCATTCCTCCATAAAAGCTTATGTAGGACGACACTTACATGGAAGGAGAACGGAATCATCCACAAAGGTCCATTTGGAAAGTAGCACTTTTCAAAGGAAGAAGATAACACAATTGATTTGGAGTTCAGTATACATTCCATAATTTCATTACACTGACAAATTCCATTGAAAATTAAAATGAATGGCGCACAATCTTTGAATTACCAATAAGATAAAGGTATTTTAATTACAGTCGCCTCTCACCATGGAAGTACTACCTTTATCTAAACCTCGCTTTTCTTCAACTCAGAGGTCATTCAGTTTAATGTTGAAAATACTAGTATGTATTCGTACCGATTCACATCAGCGATTTTAGTTACAATATTTCGATGGAGGCATAGCTCGATCTTCTATTAACCCACATGATTATAATACTCCTTGCAAGTCGTATTTCTTTCTCATCTCATTACCAAGAACACTCGAATCTAATCATTCCCACTTCATCTGTAGCTAGTCACTGAGGCCACCAATTAACGTATCTCTAATGATCATCATGTACACATCAATTAAAATTGATTGCATATCGATTAATCCGACCAGGAAATAATTCCCGCCATCAGGATGCATTCATCTGTCTATGAGATGAATTGAATTTAAGTGATATTGGCAGCATGGCGGGCGCTTAACCGGTCCAACTAACTTACCCGGCCTCCTCGGATCAATTAACGCGGAAACAATTTCTCACATTCACCATTCTCGTTGGTCTCCGTCTCTTCCGGCCTCCAAGAAGCGCAAGAAGATACAGCCTCAAAGAAGCATAGCCCCAGCTTGTCTTTGTATCCCGCGATTAGATAACCATTCACTTGGCGGCTTTACAATTATGGAAATGCATCCCGTGTTTGTTAACCCGAAGCATATGAATACGAGTACTCCTATTCGTATCTCTGTGATATCAGTGTGGGCCTGAGTATTCGTACGTGTACGTATCTTAAGGTAACAACGATGGAGATATTTTTTTACTCTAATGTCGCTCTGATTTCACGATTCTGTCGCGCACATATTTGACGGCGAGAAAATATGAAAAAGCTACGCAAAAAGGTTCGTGGAGGCTTGCCTCTTTAAGACGCGCATAAATATTTATGCTGTGTGCTGCTCAGATTGGAGTGTGTTCATAGTCGAGTACGAGTACTGTCAGCCGTGGAAGAAAGACGACAAGTTTATTGAACCGTGTGAACGATATTCAGTCGTAGTTACCGCGATCACTACGATCGCTACACGATCGTCGATCCCCAGCGAAAGAGAAGTATCAGGAAAAGGAGAGGGAGGAGGTGGAGGAGGAGGAATACTGCCGCTGCTGCATATATTTGTTGCATAATCTGGGAAAATCAACTGCAGAGATCCATAAGGGGAGGGGGCTAGTTAAGTTAGAAATATCGATATCTACGATCGCTGCGATCTGATCGTAGGTTGGTAGGTTTGCTTGCGTTTTTTTCCTTTCTTTCAATGGCACAGAGTATTTGAACGTGCAACGTAGTTGCATTTGCATTTCAAGTGTTTTGCACTCGAGATTCTATACGAATACTCGCCTGTGTTTGCCCACAGAGTCGTTTTGTGTCTCTTCTTCTTTGACGGTTTGTGGCATGTCATGTTTCATAGTTGGTTATTTATGTCACTCAATTCGCTACTTTGTTGCAGTGAATTCGCCTTTTCCGCCAATGGAGATATTACGAGTACAATTGTCATGCACGCGCCTTTTTAGGGTTGGAAGTGCATATTTCACTTTAAATAGTTTATTATAGTCTTTCTGAACAGACCCCTTAATTATGATTTGCATATGCGAATTTACTTTTACTTGTATCAGTTCTGTTGCATAAGTTTTCTGTTTGGCCTTTTTCTTTCTTAAAATATTCGTATATTTCCGTGTGGCATAACAAATTGTCAGACTGGTTTTTCAGCACAAAACCTCATTGATCAATTATTTGACAGCACAAATCTGTTTTCAATTCGTTAAGAGTTGAGTTACTAGTTTGAGTGTCAATATTGACAGTTGCTAATATGTCAGTTTCAATACAGCAAAACTAAATGTCACCATAATGAGTTTATTGGGTGCGTTCAAACCAAATTAGCCAATTACGTGAGCGTAATCATGAGATTCACGATAAGAGATTTACACAGACTTAAATAAAATGAAATCAAGCCTTTTTAAAACGTTTGACGTTTTCGCTGATTTGATGTTGAATCAGTTTATTGATTGAGTTGGGTTAGTGAGAAAAATTGAAAGTGCACGTTAAATGATACTGGGCCTTAAGTTTTCGATTTGTCGAGATACTGATCTTACTAGCTTGCAAAGTTTGTTGATGTCTTTACGGAAATGAACAGAGTTGAAGTTTTAGACGGTATCTCGGCGCCAATTTTTTTTTTAAGAGAGATAACTCAGGAGAATTAAGAAAATAAGTCAGTTTTGAATTAAAAGTTATTTTGTTGTTGATCACTTTGATTATTTAAAAGAATCTTTCCCATCATGACTTCATTTTGTGAACTATAAGTTGGCATTTAGTAAAAAAAAAGAAGATTGTTAATTTTCGGGGAGTAGTATATTACAAAGGGAAAGTTTTAAATGGAGCATAAGTGCCATTATTATATTTTAATTTAAACCACGTTACAGTATAGGATGAACCAGGGCCCCATGTCACAAACTAGCTAGCTTCTCCAAGTAGCTGACGCCGAATTCGATGATGCGTTCACCACCTAAATTAAGTTCTTTCTCTACTGCACTATTGCTTTAGTGCTTTCTGAACAGCACACCCTAATATCTCAGGCATCAGAATCATTATTTTCCAAACCTTCTGTCTCCGGTGTCGCTGTAGAGCACATTGCTCTATCTTTTTCTTTGCTCATGCAGATGAGACCAAAGAGCAGCAAAACTACCTATAGTAGCCTCAAACTGGCAAAGGGTGTATCTACAGATAGTGTGGAAGCTTTCGTTAAATCAAAGTGGATCTTTTTTCATTGTTAAAGATCGGTTTATAGCAATTAGGTTAGGTTAGGTTAAACAGGGGTATGATGGATATGCCATCACACAGACACCAGGCACCAAAACGGGCCGATCGCGAACCCTGTGGAACCAGTTAAATTTGTTTTCAAACGGCAAAAACCTAAACAATCGCCCTGGTGAAACATCCAATTTCCCTGCAAAAGCCAAGAAGGCCTTTGAAGGTCGTGCCGTATATTTCCTCTAGGTTTTCGAAAAATTTCCCTAAAATTTTCTTCGACTACGCGATATTGCTTCGCATTCACACAGTATGTGTGTTATGTCCTCAACAACTTGCAGATCACCGCGGAATCTGCAAATATCCGTATCAGACAATTTGAATCTCTTTGAGTGTTGCTGCAGGGGACAGTGTCCTGTCAACATTCCTATTACTGTCCTAAGCTTATACCTGTTTAATTTTACTAACTTTCTAGATCTTTTGCCGTCAAAAACGTCCAAAGAGCCTTGGATACCCTATCTCCTTCGAGACTTGACCACCTCAGGTTGTCAGTCTTTGCGATTTTTTCCTCGATTGTGCCCCTCACTATGCAAAGGGGTGGTTTAATATTGGCAGCCTCACTATTGTCAAGTAGCCCTCCTTTTCAGCTCGTCCACTTGTTCATTTCCTTTAATACCGCAGTGTCTTGACACCCAGCACAGTCTTACCCAATTCTGACTGCTTAGTGCCTTAAGAACTGCGCGACAGCCCCTGAGTGTATCAGAGTTGACGTTGGTTGATTCCATTGCCTTGAGTACTGCTTGGCTATCGATGTAGATAGCGATATCTCTTTCGGATACCGATCTCATCTGCATTATCTCAGCTGCCCTGAGGACAGCCAGAACCTCTGATTGGAAGACACTGCTTGCGTCCTGTAGTCTTATAGACACTCTTAATTCTGGGTCTCCCGAGAAGATACCCGAACCTGTTCTGGTATTTGCTCTTAAAGTAACCCAGATTAGTGAGTCGTATCGCGCTGTTGCCGACAAGTTTTTTGATCTGTAAATCAAGCGGTGTTGTTGTTTGAACCCCCGCTAATTTTCCGTAAATCGTTTTCTTGTTTGTTGCTACCCACCATACTAGTGCGCCGTATGTAAGTATGGGCCTTACCACGACCGTATACAGCCAGTAGACCATAGCAGGTTTTAAGCCTCAAATTTGTCCTACTGTTCTTTTGCAGATAAAAAGAGCAATATTTGCCTTTTTGGTTCCACTCCGTTGAGTTTTGGGAGTTCGAATTGCGGTATCTTGTACTTTCTGGTGAGAAGAACCAGTTCTGTTTTGGAAGGGTTGGCATTGAGACCACAGCTTTTTGCCCAAGTGCTGATCATCCTCAGGGCAACCTTCATAACGTCGCTTAAAATATTTAAGTATTTTCCCTGCACTATTATGACCACGTCATCTGCGTATGCCGTGACACTTATGCCTATTGTACTAAGCTTTTTGAGGATGTCATGGATAACCAGCACCCACAGGAGTGGAGATATGACTCCCGCCTGAGGGGTTCCGCTGGTTACGGACATTCTGATCGAGCTCTGTCCAATAGAACAGTTTATTTTCCTGCTTACAAGCATGCTGCAAACCTAGTTTGTAATGCCCAGTTCAATGGTAGCGTTTACTAGAGCATTTTTAATGGCGGTGAAGGCTCCTTCAATATCGAGGAAGGCCGCTATCGCGAGCTCACCGAAGTGTAGGCTCTTCTCTATTTTCCCCACCACCTCGTGCAGGGCGGTTTCTACAGAATCTCCTTTCATATATGCATGCTGTGACTCAGTCAAAAAGCCATTACTGCATCTATACCTAATGTGAATCTTCAATAGCCGCTCTAGGATTTTAAGCATATATGACGACAGAGTTATTGGTCTGAAATCTTTTGCTGTTATATGCCTCTGTTTGCCAGCTTTAGGTATAAAGACCACCTTAACTTCCCTCCAAGCTATTGGTATGTACCCTATTTTTAGACTACTATATCTGAGAATTTCCATAATTTTCTGGATAACTGCCTCCGGTGGTTTATGTAGCATAATCCGTAGAATACATCCGGACCGGGTGATTTGTACGGCTTAAAGGACTGAACTGCCCACTGTAATTTTTTCCTATTAATAAGAACCCCTATTTCCTCTTCGGAGAGAGAGATATCAATGTTCTCAGTGTGCTGTAGCATGCCAGGGTCGTCTGATACTGTGGATCCCGGAAAGTGGGTTTCAACTAGTGTTGCCAGAACCTCTTGGCTACTTTCAGCCCAGGTTCCGTCATTTTTTCTCAGGTAGCTAGAAACTCTCGCTTCCTTTGAAAGAATTTTGCGTAACCTCGAAACCTCACCTGTTACCGCGATAGATTCGCAGTACTCTGCCATGAAGCCTTTTTCGACTTTCTAATTAGGTATTTGCATTGTTTCTTACATTCGTAGTACTCATTCCTAACCTCTTCCTGTTAGGTTAGGCTTAACCTGTTTAGGCCTATCCTGTTTAAGTCTGCTTAAGCCTATCTCCCTATTCCACCATTGTTATTGCCTTATTAATATTTTCTACCGCGCTATCTAAGTTAACAATATTATCGCTGGTTATTGATTGGGTATCCAGGTATACATTTACTACTTTTGTATACTTGACCCAATCAGTCTTCCTAGGATTTCTTTGAAAACTACATATCCTATTCTGAAAGTTCACCTTGAAGCGTATCCATCGGTGATCCGACATTGACGCTTCGTCGACTCTCCATTCCCTTATTTCTAACTCTTCTGTATTTGTAGCAAGCGTGATATCTATCATCTTCTGCCTATTTTTCACCACAAAAGTGGGTGAATTCCCTCTGTTGCAAATATTGAAGTTGGAAGATAAAATAAAATCGTACAAGCACTCACCTCTTGTGTTGATATCATCCTTTCCCCATTGTGTATGATGGGCGTTTGTGTCACAGCCCAGTACCAGCCTTTAGCTTCTCCGATATCACTACCTCGGAGTCATAGGGGAAGTAGGCCGAGGTCAAACAGAGCGGTTTGCCACGCTCTCTTTCGCAGGTTACCGCCGTCAGATATCCTGAGCGGTAATTATTCAAAAGAAATGCCTCTATTTGATTTTTGAAAAGCAAAGCATGCCTTGTTGAATGACTCGTAATATTTCAGCCTAAGAGCCTGGATTTTGTTGTCCTTATTAATCCAGGGCTCTTGTATGAGTACGGCTGTGATGTCCTGTCTGGTGATGTACTCCACCAGACAGGCCGTTGCTTACTGTGGTGCAGGTTTATCTGCAGCACTTCCATCATATTCCATCCTTTCCCTTATGGCAATTATGTACGAAATAAAATATCCTTCGTTTGACCACCATGACTCCTATTACAAGTCGACATAATAGAGTCAACATTTTCAATGGCTTTTTACAAAAATAGCAGGCCAACAGCCTCAGTTTCAATTCGTATGTTGCGTTTGAGGTCTTGAACTGTTCTTGGATTGTACGAGTAGACATTACTTTTTAAATACTTCCACTAAAACATAACGCCATCTTAAATTTTCGTTCATAATAATTAGGTCATTTGAAGAGTGTGTGCTGTAGCACCGATTTGTTGAAGCCAGAGATCACCCACATTAAATTCATCCAATTTTGAAAACAAAAAATCGGTCAACAGCTGTAGACGCTCAGCATTCACAGTAGCGATCCCTTCATCGTTATCTTCGAAAAGAAAACGTCCAATAATGATGCCACAAACCACACCATATGGCAACTTTTGCCAACATCCACTGAACGAAATGGCAACATCATGTGTCCAATTCTTAAATTCTTGTGTCAATTGGATCTTACACGATGGTGAATGCTGATTAGCAATGCCCAATTGTTGATTTTGGCGTCGAATCCAGGCGCTTGGCTTATTTTGGACACTTTGGCTTACATTGGCGGCGTTCAGGGTGAATGTGCTGCCAGTACATGTTGATACTCGTATGTTGCTTTACCTGCGACTGAATGACTTTCTTCGAAATGTTCAACCACTACACGAATTCCGGACTCAGAAAGGCCATTATGCTGACCATATAAATGACGAATCTTGTGAAATGTAACTTTTATAATAACTTTGAATAACAAAAATGCTTTGTTGTGTAGTAAACGACTCCGTAATAAAAAATTACCCTAAATTGTACTTGATACTCGTATCTGTTGTAAAGATCAGCCATCATCAATTCAGCTAATGACAACCAACATAAACAAAATCTGTTTGTTCATCGTTTATATGTGTTATGTCCATCAGAATAGTTTTTTTAGGTGTTGGTGTCATTTTCAACGAAGCGTAAGGAGATACAGCTCCTTACTATGTCAAAGTAAAGTAAGCATGGGTTAACAATAACCCACCAAACAGCGATAATAGCATAAAGTGGTATACGGATGGTTCTAAAATCGAATCGGGAGTGGGAGCTGGAATACGCGGACTAAATCTAAATATAACCATAGCTATGGGCAAAAGTCCCAGTGTAGTCCAGGTAGAACTCCACGCCATTCTAGTATGTGCCAACCATATTTACAACTCCGGTATCAAAGGCGTAAATATCCATTTATACAAGGACAGTCAAGCAGCTATAAATGCCCTTAGCTGGCACATCATTGACTCCAAATCAGTCATGTACTGCTTCAAAACCCTACAAAAACTAAGATCCAGTAAGAAAACCAAACTGTGGTGGGTTCCTGGTCATGAGGGCATTAATGGGAATGAAAAGGCCCTACTGGCCAGAAAAGGGTCAGAACCCTTCTGATGTACTCCTAAATCAGCAGTAAATTTAGCTATTAATAACTGAGAGCATTCGATACATCTCATATTGGGAAAAAAGCTCAGGTGTAACAGGCCATCCTACCCTTCAATAAAAATGCCAATAGATGTCTAAAACTTAGTAGGTTACCTCACTGGACGCAACGGTTTAAGATATCACCTCAACAAAATGAATCTAGTCGACTCTTCGAAGTGCCGACTTTCTCTTGAAGAAGACGAAACTGCTGAACACATCTTATGTGAATGTCCAGCCCTCAACGGAATTAGACGAAAGATTGTCTTCAGGGAACAATTCGACTCCAACGAACTAATGAATTCGGAGGATAGAAAACCTACTAGCCTAACTATATGTAGTTCTGACTAAATGGTACAAAAGATCTTTTAGGTCAAAGTGCCGTACTTCGCAATCGTATATTCGCAATGTCAAAGTACTCGTAATATCTGTGTTAAGTGATGTTTAGTTCGAAACTTATGTGTTAAATGCTATTTTTAGAAGATAGCACGTGTGTAAGCTCGTACTTCGCTTCCGAAGCGATCATGGTTCCATTATATTTTACGTGAAGAGAACAGTTTCTGATACCAAAGGCCCATTAAGGAAGTAGGACCTTTTGAAATGGAAGATAACACAATTGGCGTTGAGATCAGTATGCATTCCAAAATTTCATTAGACTGACAAATTTCAAACAACTAAAAACACGTTACTAATATCCCGCCGCATTTTTCCAACTATGTGAATATAGTCGGACTTTTGAAAGACTCTGGATCCTTGCACAATTTTTCCCAGAACGATTCTAAACTAATCGAATGTATGCTACTGTACGTTTGCTAAAACATTTTTTGATATCGAAGGTCATCTTGAGATTTTTACCGACGTGGATGGAGCTATGTGCATTCTGCATAGTTACCCTGCACAATAGGAAGAGTTTGGCAACTATATCGAAATTTGATAGACTTATACTTCGATAGATGGTACAGTTTAAAAAAGTATTCTCTGAAAATCCATTCATAGGGGAGTCAGCACATCAGAGGCGGATGTATACAACAGATTTATGGCAAGGCTGCCTCTGATCTTCAGTACTAAATGCTGTCAGCATTGGACCTTCTAAAAGATTAATGCACATACAAACAGTAAAGGGCCTGGAGATACGATGACAAACTTCGTCACAGTATTTTCTTGTCCTTGGAATGGCCGGGATATCTGCAAGCGTACTATCGCTACAACAAGTTAATGGTCCGAATATTCGGAGTACTTGACGTCGATCGCAATGTGATTAATCTACATAGTTGAAGGTTGGTTGATCAAGGGTCTTCTAAGTCCTTGTTTGATGACGCAATGTTTCGCAAAGTCTACTAGCCTGAATTTATTACCGCAGGTGATATTATGAAGGCTGTACTCTCCAACCCTCAAAAATAAACTCTGTTTTTAACTATGAGTTAACGTCGCTGAGGACTACGAGTATCTTAAGGCTATACGATGAGCACAAGCCGTTTCTTTTGTCAACAACTTTGCCTTTGACGAAGATCAGGCTGTTGTGAGAAAATTCAAACAGTGTAGGGCTTCCCATAATAGAGCGGCTGCATGCGGTCTGTTTAGGGACCCAATATTCTATATGTATGTAAGTCCGAACGGCGCTGTATTTTTTCGTTTTACAGTCAATAGTGAATCCGTCCTTATGGGAAGTTTTGGTTGCTTTAAATTTAGTATTTGCACGGGGTCGGTTAGTTAACCGCAGCTGTAATCTTTCACATGGAGATCTCTTGCCAGAGGCATAACAATTCAGGGATATGAGAGTCTGAGGATCTTGGTTATTTTAAAATTCTCTACTCGCCACGATCAAATGGAAAATTGAGTTATTCAGGAGGAGGAAAGTACATTTGGGAGATTACCAGCTGGGAAGACTTATTGGAAGTGATTGCATGCAATTCCGACCATGCCAAAGAAGAGGAATCCGTTTGTGTGCCAAATCCGTCAAAACTTTGCTTCAACTTAGAAAAATATAGAATTGTCCTCATCAAACATTTTGAAGTGAATGACGTGCTCTACCAGAAAAACTCGTTCATTTCGCCTATTCTATGATAAAATGTATATTTGCTCCAAGTACATTAGGAAACCAAGAGCGTCTAATCAGATAGCCAAACCCAATACTAATTTGGAAAATCTTTGCCGACCAAGGTAGATATTGCTCTATGTAATCGACGATTAGTGAGATTAACCTTTTCATTAAAAGATGATGAGTGAAACCTCGATTCACAAGAAAGGAGACTCTCTGAACTGCCCCAACTACGGCAGATTCCGGAGAAAGCTCAAAATGGACGGATCAATTGACATTCCTACTAAACTTGTCACATTGTCAGATGGTGCTGGATGCAGATGGAGAATGCTCCCTTCTCCATAAGGGTTAGAAGCAATCTCACCGAAACATCAAACAAAAAAAACCTCAGACAAGGTGATGTGCTGTCACGTGACTTCTTTAATGTTCGTACAATATTCTGTACGAAACTCTCAAGCCAACAACAGGGTAAATTTTTCAAAAGTCTGTGCAGCTGCTTGTACGCTGATGACATTGGTATCATTTGCAGAACAGCGAACTCTACTAGCTGAACACAACATCAACTACGAGTATGTTGAACAAGAAGAATCAATGACCTGAGATTGCTGGGACATACAGAGCGGATGAATATTAGAAGAGTCTTCGATTCCTAGGCGAGTAGAGAACTTAGAAGAAAGACCACGCTCTACGTGGGCCGCACGAATAAAGTGGAACCTTACCTATCTTGGAGTGGCAACTGGGGGCAATTTTCTATAGACAGCACTAACTAGAAAGGTTTATTGATTATAAGCAAGCAAAAGAAGAAAATTAATTTGGCGGATCAAATAAAGGGTGTTTTTTTTAGAGGTGTACAAATTCAATATGAAATCAAAGACTTGAAGCAAATATTAATGTCTATGACATTAGCTTTATTTAATAGATAATTTTATGCCATTAAATATGATATTGGGAATATGCGTACAACGGCTAGCTCGAATGAAGCGCAATCGTGAAGTCCAATTTTCGACAATTTTATCGAGCAACCGGGGGCCGTATATCAGCAATAACACGACGAATGTTGACTTCCAAATCGTCCAACTTTTCTGGTTTATCGGCATAGCCTAGTGACTTCACATACCCCCAATGAAAGTAATCTAAAGGCGTGAGATCACAGGGCCGTGGACGATAGTTCAAAGGTCCATTAAGCGAAATTATGCACTCAGCAAATGCTTTCCGCAATAAATTGATGGTATCGCACGCCGTGTGGCATGTTGCGCCAGCTCTGTCACGTTAATGCCATTCAACTGAGGAACGAAGAAGTCAGAAATCATGTTTCTATAGCACTCTCCGGCATAGACGGTAACTTTCTGGCCGTCATCGTCCTTAAAGAAATATGAGCCGATAATTCCACCAGCCCATAAAGCACACCAAACAGTGAGTTTTAATGGTTGTAAGGGCGTCTCGACAAAGACTTCTGGGTTTTCTCCACTTCAAAATCGGCAATTTTACTTGTTTACATACCCATTTAACCAAAACTGGGCCTCATCGGAGAACAAAATTTTGTGTTGAAAATGAGGATCAAGCTGAATCAAACTTTCGGCCCATTTGCCGGATCTACGACTCATATAATGGTCACGCGGACTGGATCTTATAAGATTTTAACCCAAGATCTTTCCGTAAAATCTTCCTCAAAGTGAATGGGCATAGCCCCAATTGCTGTGCACGATGGCGAATCGACTCATTTGGATTCTCCTCAACAACGCGCTCCACAACGGCAATAATTTCTGCTGTTCGCACTGTTTGTTGTCTTTGGGGATCCGCTAGAATGCTCGTGCTGCGAAAAAGATTCATCGTGTTCCGAATAACTTGCTCAGATGGACGATTATGTCGACTGTAAAATGGACGTAGCGCACGATAAGTTTGGCGAACCAGACCATGGTTTTCAGAATAAGCTTGCACAATTTGCACGCGTTGTTCTGACGCTAATCTATTCATCGTAAAATGGCAAAAAATACTAACTACAAGTCAACTTTCAACTGTCAAATTGACAAACTATAGAAACAGTGTTGCCAGAACAGAGAACTGCCAAGGGGCGACTTTTCTAGAAGTGTAGAACGGTTTTCAGAAAGACAGTGGTCTCGCCATGTGAAAATGCTTGTCTACGTTCAAATGTCACTGCTGTTTCCAAGGACTTAAACCAACGACTTGTCTTAAGTGTACTGGTGCTTTCTCTAGCGTGCCGAGCTATTCTATAGATGCATTTCTAAGTCTTGCTCTTCCTGATATTCGCATCATATCCTGCATCATTAAATCCACTTTCATAGTTTTGGCTACAGCACACATTGGATCAACTTGTGTTCTGACAATCTTTTGATTTGGTCTTATCTGTCATGTCATCAGAACTTCATCTGTTACAAAAATATATAGTTGGCATGCGCCTGGCACAGGACCAAAAAGGTGTAGGTGAAGTATATTTTTTGAGAGTTGATCGGCCTTTTAGCCGCTTTTAAATTGAATATACGTAGTTGAAGAATTTCTGACTCAGTTTACTGGGTCTCACTTCAAAATGGAACTACGTAAAATGGTATCGTCAATAAACGTTCCAACAGGTTTGACAACAAGAACGCTCAAAAATTTAATGCTCTTGCCAAAAGTCTTTCAATAAGTTTCTAAGCCATAAAATATTAAATACAACATTATGACCTTTGCAAAGAATTTTTAAAGGCTATTGTTCTTTCCAACGTTGTAAAAAAAAAAAAAAACTAATGAAGTGTTAAAATGTTGATGGTATACGAGTTTTATGTATTCAGAAACCATAAAAACAGACAAGAAAGTCAAGACATTAATTTTCTGTGGCATAAATTGTGGTCATCACATGATACTTGGCATTCATAGATCACAGGCTTCTGTCGTAAATCAGAGGAAATCAATTAACAGCGTGGCGAGTTGGACATAATTATTTCGCAAAAGATACATTTTCAGGTGGAAATAATTAAAGTGTGTGCTTAAAAGGCGTGCAACCTTCATTTAACATCCTTAAATTTGTCTCAATAGTAGGTTGATGCAAGTAGTCGGCTGATCAGAAATTTGGGTCACGTCTCTTTCAGTTGCACGCCTGGTTCCAATAAGTGCGAATATACACATTCGTAGCATTCTTTGACCCAGATCGGGCGAAGGCAAGACTAAAGACAACTTGGTCACCTGGAACCAAAACCTCTAGTTCACTGGGGGTTATAACTTTTAATCCATTCGATTCGTGCCATTTGAATTTGCTTTTCAATTCATTGGCAATCATAACCGCTGGGATACTTTTTTTTTTTCCTTATTTTCTTCTGCTGCTGCTGGTAGATGCAGGCAAAGTCAAATGTTAACCACAACTTCGCTGTATGCGGCTGTCTTCCACATGTCAGATACGCTCCAATCCCATTAAAATCACTGTTGAATTTATTAAAACCCTTTTAACCTTCCGTTCGCCATGACTGAATTCGCAATTTGCATTAGCCAGGAGATTTGCATCTTTAGCTGAGTGGTGAATGAGCACATGGTCTAACCAAGTTCCATACAAAGGCTATTTGGGTTGTAGTCTTAGCGCCACCAGTTACTCCGTTATCACCATCGCCACCGGCACCATGGACACTAGCAGTTCCAGAGTCAATTGCGAAGTACGAATACCCGTAGTTCGCGCAATTTTTTATTTTTTATTTTTTGAATTTTTTTCTTTTTTATACACTCTGCGCGATTGCCCAACGTTTATTAACCTCTTTGTGCGGGGATTTGATTTGAATAGAAGAAAACGAAATAAACAGACAGTCAGCCAGCTCAGACAAAAAGCGAGCTGAATTGAGTGGAATTGCGCCATTTTTCGATCTTTTTTGGTTACTCAACTTGGACAATTGGATTTCAATGTGCTCGCAGAGGGTTCCTTTAGCAGTTTTTTCCATTTTCCATTTTCCATTATCCATTATCCATTATCTATTATCCGGCGAAAACGATAATTAGACTAGACACAAGCGAACGGCTTAGAATTGCCAATTGCGCAGCAGCGCCTCTAGAGTGTGAAGTCAGATTGTAGTGCATAGTGCACTTTAGCAATGTGGATTTCGGAGTCATACTATTGCCGTCACTGTAAGAGCCGATGTCCCAATTGAGAAGTGTAAAACGTATGTCCGCACTCTGTGAAATGTGCTTTTCGTTTTTTGTTTGTTTGTTGCACGTTTTTATCTAATCGAGTTTTATGGTTAGTCCATAAGAGCACCACAGCACCATGGACCAAGACACCGCAATGGCAATCTTTTGGGACATTGGCGCACTCGTACTTATATTGGCGACATGGGTGATAGCTGTCATTTTTCAGGCGACAATGTGACAGGGCTTTGTTGCAGTTTTCATATATTTTACTTTGCTCTTGCTCTTGCTGCTACTGCAATGTTTCGCAAGATAAAATATGAATAAGATACAGAGCGGCGTATAAATGATGTTTGGAAATAAAGGGTATGAGCAGATAGCAGAACGAGTAAATCAAAGTTGAACAGTGGCTCATAATTCATTCGTATCTTCTGAGGCAATTCGGTTTGTCCAAATTTATAGGTCGTAAACTTATATGCAGCTATTCGAATCATTCACGATGGTGCCTTTAGTTGGAGACAATACATCTTTTATTTTCTTTTAGATCTTCTTAAATCGTGCAGCTCACTGTGTGAGATGAAACCAAACATGAATGACTTACTTATATTCTCAGATACAGTCCGTGTGGATTTGGACCTCAACTAATAAAACTGTTCAATTAGAGCGATCTTTGGCAAGCTGCTTCCAGTTCCGGACTCTAAGAGGACTAAGGCAAGGTCTTGCTCTACTGTGTTGTCACTCGGGGAGTAAATCGAAAACCGAAGGGCCGGAACTTGGGTATTCACTAGGTTTACATGTCCTATCTATAACATCTAACGCCAATAACACACGTTTCTGACCAGATCGACGTTTCTATAGCATTCGTAGATTTCGTTGTTATATCTTTTGTCATAAAGCGAGGCAACACAATCCGCATCCCCCATCGCTTGTAGCTACATTATTCCTTAGCTACTATACTCCTTATAAGTTCCTTTCAATGACATTTCTCAGTCTTTGGAGTGCCTACAGCACCAGCACCCACCATGTCAGCCTGCTGCGAGTGTATGCCGGACATTTACAGAGGTAGTGCTCCCCGGTGTCGTCATCATTTTCACAGCGGGCGTCGCAGGATATTGTATCACTTATGACAAGCACACATAAGTGCCTAGCAAACGTGTAATGCTTCGTCACGACGCCACTAAGCGGCGTGTAGTCTTTCCTACTGGGTTACAACAGGAAAGTCGCTGACCTCTTAGAGACGTCGTTTAGTCTGCTCGGAACCTGAAGAGCCATGCTATCTGCAGTTATGCTCATATGAAACCTAACTGCCAATGAAAAGTGCTCACCGAGAACGCTGGCAGACCTAATCCAGATTCGGGTCCTGAGAGGGTCCTCTGAGCCTTGCCTAGCAAGTTCATCGGCTGTGATTTCATTTCCCGTGATTCCATTGTGACAGAGCCTTACGACAGCTTTAAGCGCAGCTTGGCTGTCGCTGCAGATGCAAATGATTCGCCATCTTCAAAATATAGTTTGTAGCCATCAGGATTGTGCCTATCTCCGCTCGGAAGACAGACGCAAGTTTTCCTAGCGAAAAGTGCAATTTAAAGTTATCGTCCTGCAGAAAGACACCTGCGCCGCATCCTATATCGATATTCGGATGGAACGATGCGCGAAGATCTACATTCCTTTCGTGGCTCAGATTCTGGTCGAAATCAGTCCTGGACACTGAGTCAAAAGACAGTTGCTTTATCGATATCCTGTGGTGTCCGTTATACAGCAAATGAGCAGGGAGGTGAGTCCGGGAACGAATATGAGTAGCATAGAGTATATTGGTTTAGAAGTGACAGACAAGAGATATTACGTGCTGTTTTTTTTTTGGTGAAAATGCAACTTTATTGTAAAAAAATGGTTACAAACGAATTATTCACCGTCGCGGTAAAAGTGTTCATCTTTTGAGGCTATCCACGAATCAAGCCATTTTTGGATGTCTTCATATGAGCGGAACTGCTGATCGGCCAGACCATATGCCATCAGGTGGAACAAGTAATAATTGGGCGGGGCAATATCTGGAGAATATTGCGGGTGTGGTAGGACTTTCCATTTGAGCGTTTCCAAGTAGATTTTAACGGGTCGTGAGGTCGAGCATTGTTATGCTGTAGAATCACTTTTTCGTGCCCCTGCTCATATTGTGATCGTTTTTCGCATGCAATCGCTTGGAAATGGCTTGGCGTTTGGCACGGATCCTATTGAGCAATGCCTCCAATTCAGCGTCTTCGAAAGATTTTGGCCTTCCTTCACGCGGACGGTCGTCAAGATCGAAATCACCGCCTTTGAAGCGACGGAACCAATCACGGCACGTTGTTTCCTTTAGAGCAGCGTCTCCGTAAACGTTTTGGATCTCTTGATACGCTTCAGCCTCCGTTTTCTTCGAATGAAGGAAGAAAATCAGCGCTCTCCGCAAATGACGATTATTTGGCACAAAATCAGACATGTTCACACTACCAAGAGTATATGACGCCAAAAAAAAAATCACTAATGTTCCAAAACGGTTTGTTTGCCATATGTCTAGGCTTGGTTCATGACGTTTTGGATATTGCAAAATCGACCAACACTTACTGCTGGATGTATTTACGTTTACCTAATAATTGATGATGAATAGAAAGGGTGTCGGAGACAGAACGGAACCCTGAAGCACGTCAGGATTTATTCTGTGGTTATCAGACTTGAAACCCTCCAAGAAAAACTTGAATTGAAGGTTCTGAAAGGTAATTTCTAATCCATTGAAGAAAAGATCTATCTATGCATGCTTTGAAATATCAAGTGCAACTGCAATATCTTGCTTTTGCCAGATCAACGCTCTGGTTCTACTCTTTTCAGTGAGACAAGCCATCAAACCATTAGTAGGCCTGTTGCTATGAAAACCATAAAACCATATTGCCGGTCACTGAGAAGTTTTCGTGTTTCGAGATATTCCATGAACTTGGACCGTACAATGTGTCTATAAGAGGAGAAAGAAGAAGATTCGCTTTCTTTGAGGTCGGGCTGGACAAATGCTGTTTCCATCTGCTTGGAATGAGTCCTAAAGAGTTGCATCGGTGAAAAGGTTTACGCAATTGTTTTGGCAGCGAGGAAGAACACATCTTCAAAAGAAGTGGGGATATACCATCTGGGCCAGCGGATTTGTAAATGCTAAGATCTTCAAGTACTCTTGCTACTACATGAGTGCGGATGTGGATTCGTCCCATTGAAGATACGACGAACCCAAGTGTAAGCGGAGGCAAAGCTGAGAGCTGCAATATGCACCTGAAGAAGAATGGATGTAAGCGAAGATGAGTTGGAGCTTATGCTTGTCGGCTAGTACAGTGAAGATGTTTTGCGTTTTCGCTGTCGACATTTGAAATTTGAAATCGGGACTCGCCTCGAAGGTTTCGTTCAGGATGTCATAAGTCTCCTCTTTCATAAAGTCTGCAGCCCTTTGTCACTTCAGCAGTAATTATGATAAAATATATTGCCTCTCCTATCCCATGAAAAGCTTGGTGTTAATCGCTTCACGCAGCGCCCGTTTAAACCAATTTTTGCTTTTAGCACGCTGATTCTTCTATTCGTTTCTCTGGTTGGAAAGGTTATTCGTGTTAGTGCCTGAAATTCTTTGAATCATCGATCGCTCGTTAAGGGTGCTATTTTCATCTCTTGTTTCACCTCTGATATTAAGGTACTGAATGTACAGGGTTCTTGCGGTTGCGATCTTTTAAACCAATAGCTTAGTTAGGCATCCTGGACTAGAAAAATTTGTTATGATAGTGATTCTTCTAATTTGATGGTGTTCCGTGAAACCACAATCCGATTAGTTCTCCTAGACGTACGTCTCAATACAGCACAACACTTCGAGAAATCGTAAATGTGAACTTTTGGTTCACAGCTCTACCATCAGTGCCTCATGCTGGAGGGAATCTTTTAGAGTTTGATATTTTGCTCATATCTTCGGATTTGGTCTCCTCCAAGGTTTATTTGTTGAGTGTGAATCTAAGGGGGTCCTGCGTACGTTTTACTCTCTGTGTATCGCAGGATTTTGAGTAGTAAAAACTTTGCTGCCGATCTCAAAGTGTTTTTTCGTCTTCAGTATCTTCAACTCGTTCGAAAAACCAGATTATTCTCTTTGTTATAAATTCTATCTAGATTCGATGTATGAGCTCCTGAACTAAACTCTTAAGTTGCCTTGGGTTTATTGTTTAAGGATTCGTAACTGTATTTATAAGACAACCTACTTCAAAACCTACATATATAAGCAATCCTTTACATACGAGTAACTTTTGATGTTTTTTATTTTCATTTTAGAACAACAGTTTGCTTTAGCAGATTCGAATACCAACACAGTTTCGAAATCGTTTGTGCCGTGTAAAGTTTGTGGCGATAAGGCTTCCGGATACCATTACGGTGTAACATCCTGTGAAGGCTGCAAGGTAATTCAAATTATTCAAAACGACAACGTAATCGTTAGATTGAATGAATTTTTTCGCTTGTTCTTTTGAAGGGTTTTTTTCGTCGAAGCATTCAGAAACAGATCGAATACAGATGTTTACGAGATGGTAAATGTCTTGTAATTCGATTGAACCGCAATAGATGTCAGTATTGTCGTTTCAAGAAATGCCTTTCTGCTGGAATGAGTCGAGACTGTAAGTACATTTAACTAAAGACATACTCGTATTCGTATTGTAGTTGAAGTTGGAGGATTGTGCTTGTAGTGGCAAACCATGTTAGGTTCATTAAAACCGATTTACGTGAGCCTTTGACGAAGAGTCGTGACTTTTCATTGGAGAGTCAATTATCAAAATGTTAGATCGAGTTAGGAGAATTCTGTCGTACGGATGGATTTCAATCGTGAGCAATTCTGTTGCAGCCATTGTAAAAGTCGTTGTTTTCGTCGTCGTTATTGTTGCAGTTGGTGTTGCTGATGTTGTTGTTATTGTTATTGTTATTGTTATTGTGTTTAACTGTCACTGGTAGCATGCGTGTTAGAGTGACGCTCATAATTTGTGAATAATAATTTGATTCTTATCGTATACGAGTATCTTGACGACGAGCTGGCAACAATCTGACGTTAAGATTGAACCGTGTGTGGGCTGTGTTGCAAGCAGTATGACGCATGCAGCAGCTAATCTGCTGCAGTAAGCAACTCGTTGGCTTTCAATAGGTTTCAATGGGTTTCGTAATGGATGGTAATTATAAGCCATTCGACGGCGTCTAAAGTGAGTAAACACGACTACGACAACGACTACCACGACAAACGCGCAATATTGGCTTTTGCGACATGAAAAAGTGAATGTAGTTTGACGTGTAGGATTATTACGGTTTTTTTTTTCGCAAGGATGGGACCATTATGGATATGATTTAGATATAGTGAAAATTGGTCTTGCGTGAGGTAAAGATTGTACCTTAAGATTGAAGAGTGTATTTATTATTTCTCCATGAAGTTAGGTGGCACCGTGTTACCTTTTGCAAGTTTTATGTTTTATTGTGATTTGTGTAATTGTTCAATAATAGAGTTTCGTATTCGATACAAAAGTCGTAAAACCTATAACTTTTACCGAAATTATTTGGATTCTTTGATAAAGTCACATACAAATGTGTGTGTAGGTCTCTCTTGACGGTAACGTTATTAAATATTGTCCTTATGATAGGAATTATGATTACTTGGATATTGACTTACAGGACTCCGTTGAGAGGTTCTGGAGCTGAGATTCACTGTGTGGGAAGACATATCCATAAGAAAGGTGTTGCTTAACACTATAACAGAACCTCGAGTGCTAGGAAAATCACAGCATTTTTGATTAGATTAGCGGGTTGGTGTGGTATCTGGAGCCGACGACATGATATACTTCGTCGAGGACTCTATACTTATGCGGTTGCGGCTGCTTGTTTTGGTTTCCGCTTTCCGTCGCGAGTTGGTTGTCGTTTGGTCCTTGAGCGGGGCCAATCCATATTGTTGCATCCGCTAATCTAAAATGAGATGTAAGTAAAGCAGCAGATAGCTCTAAGAGGTCGTGAAAGTAATAACTTCCTAAAGGTCTCTGTCTCAAATTAGTAAAATTGGAATAGTGGTACAAAAAGTGAAGAGTATCCTCCCGTGAATTCAAGTCCCACTGCCTCCGCAGAGGTCGCCGTTGGTAAGGCTCAGCTTTATTGCGTGCCCCGTCGGAGCATTATGGTCTGTGATTAATTCAACAGGCGTAGATAGTTCAGCTCTGCTTTTCAAGATTCTCTGGGTTTGTTGAGTTTTGTCCATATTTGTCTTGTAATTTCACAGGTTAGAAGGTTTTTCCACCTTCCATTGGCTTTGATTTGTATCGTTGTATCGTTGCGTTTTTAGAGTGCAGAGTGGAGATTTGATATTCTGACTTGCCAGTTCTCTATCAATAGAGTATCCTTTTCATGGCCTTAATGGCAGCCTGGCTTTCAATGAATATGGTACAATAATATCCTCGTGGCTGCTTCTGCTACAGCCAATATCTTATCCAATAGGTGGAAGATACCGCTGTAGTCCGGCAGACGACGTGAGCATCTTAAGTTCAATTGATCGGAGAGGATTCCGGTGCAGATTCTTACCTCCTTCTCCATCATGGAAGATGGATATCAAATTGGGACCCAATTTTTCCCCAAATATACGAGTGCAGGTGTGAAAAGCGACTGTTGGATAGTCGGAGGGCTGTCCCGTTTATGGAGCGAAGTTCAAATTTTGCGATTAAACCCACCGAGCTTGGCCCATCCACCGAGGGTTCTAAGGTCATAATATAGAATGTCACTGATTGTGGGGAGGAACGTTGAACATCCGCATACGCAGTGGTTTTTATTCCCTCGCTTTTTAGACTCAGAAGGATTTCGGTGGCAACTAGGGTCCACGGAAGCGGCGATATAACTCCATATTGAGGAGTGCCTCTTAAGATAGTGACCCTCAATACGATGTTGCCTAATGCTGCAGGAACATCAACCTGTTGAAGAGCTTACAGAATATCAGATTTCTTAATGCCTGATTGACTCCGGAATATCCTAAGTTTCTGCGTAAAATGGAAGC
Organism: Volucella zonaria; assembly: GCA_963966105.1. NCBI lineage: Eukaryota > Metazoa > Arthropoda > Insecta > Diptera > Syrphidae > Volucella > Volucella zonaria. The sequence continues at coordinate 83,106,685 of OZ014534.1, read as the reverse complement.
GATTACATTATTGAAGGCTTCTTCAATGCCAAGGAAGACAGCCAATGTGGCTTCTTTATCGTAGAGACTTTTTCCAATCGTGCTGACAACTTCATGCAGGGCCGTATCCGTGCCTTTACCCTTCGTGTACGTATGCTGCTTTTATTCACAATTTGTGTACGTAAATACATCCAAAGAAATAGACGGGGCTTTGGAAAAAAGCGGACCACCGGCGGTGTTCGAAATTTTCAATTTCAGCCTGCTGATGCTAATCTTTTTTCTGTAGAACTGTTACACTCAGAATTTATTCGTATTAACAAATACTGCTAGAGGGCCCCCGACCAATTATCAAGGCTTCGCCAATCAATGACGTTGTCTTATAAAAAGCAGCGGGAGAGCAAAATACTGGTCTAATTGTACTAGTTGTCAGATGACGCCACCTAAGGTTGCTACGATTTGACCAGTTACACGCTGCCGTTGGTAGCAGGATCACCGCTAGTCACTGTCAGGACTTAAATCACGGTGCCATGGGAGTCAGGAGTCCCCCGGATCTCGGTGCGGGCCTGAATTGTTAGAGGTAGGCCCCCTTGTGAGAGCGTCATCGCGCAAAGGGTTTTCCTGTTAGAAGTACAACCCAATGTAGAGTTGCAATAAGTACTGGGTGCTGTGATCCTAAGAACAGTAAGAGGTTTTAGGCCAGCCTCGACTCATACCAAGGGTGGAACTTCTGCCTCCAACAGAGTTCCGATTTGGTATCAAAGGATTGAGGAGAGCGATGGCAAGGCATTTCCTTACTTCCATGGATGTATGGGCATCCCGTGAAATTATGTCTTCCCGACAGATTTTCACGTTAAAATCCTCGACATAGTACTGATAGAAGATGCACTTTTCCTTGTCTCCCGCTTGCGATTCCACTCGGAAAGTTTAGTTGGAGTTCTTTCAGTCAACGAGAAACTTTGAAATATTTTTCTTTGATACTTTTATAGGAACATTTCAAAGCACATCGCTTTTGGGCTCTGCTGAAGCTCTTTGTTTGTGTTGGTTGCATTCCAAAGAAGCACTAGCGCGAAGCACGTAGAGTATTAGTGCACAAAATCGGCTTTAAACTGAACGTCGGTCGCTGCAAACACTGAAAAGTCCAAAGAAGCAGAAGTGGTATCATCTACCAAGAAGATGATTTAACCTCAGGACTCCATAGCTGAAAAGATGTCTACACCTAATCATTTTTTAGTTTGTTTGTCTTTCTTTCGATCTTTCGGTAAGATCTTCCGATCCTTACTCAAAAAGACCAGCTACAAACCATTGCACAGTTTATTCTTAATAATTCGAGATATACTGCTCCATTCGCTGCAGTATTTACAATATTAAAATATACGCCCAAGGGCTTTACGAACAGTTACATTGTTCTTAAAATGTTGTCATCTGAATCAGCTGCAAATATTTCGAAGGCTTTTTATCAAAGTGGGAGTAATCCATATTTTCCCACAGGCAACAATCATCGCCGTTACAACCATTTAAGTCATTTTTGTTCTATTGGCCTTGGTTTCAAGGATTGGCTTTCGATCTATTGTACGAGTACTTAAACCATTTTCTGTGACATTTTAGGGAAGATTCTCTACTGAACCTCGTCCTAAGTCAAATGGAGACAAAGTTCAAGTCAATTAAGTAAGGAAAGGGCTTATACCTTTGTAGCGCGACGGTTTAGAACACGAAGAAATACTGTTGGAAAGCTGCCCAACTGCAGTAACGCTTTGAACCATCTACCCTTACACAGCTGTTTTTATGGAGACCAACTAAGTGGATTTGTGTCCTTTGATACTCGTACAGTGATCAAATTGACTACACCCGGGAGACGGATTATTGAGACTGCACTCAACATATTTCTAAATTCATACCGATTAAGACGCGGAGAAAAGAGGAGTTACTTTCGGTTCCAATGGGTCCTGCTGACTCTATTGTATTGGGATGTCTCGCATATTACAACATTCTAATGGCAAATAATTTTTTAAGAGATCAATAAAACAAAGAAAAGCATATCTGCTTCTAAACAATGAATTTCGATACAAATAACGAGATTTGCAGCAAATTTTTAAGATTTCTTCGTACCGAACCCGGGGATCCTAAAGCCCCGCAAACACGGTGAGACATAATATTTTCGGCCCAGGTCCATGATGTCCTGACTCCCGGAAGAACTCAGGCAAGTTGTTTATATGCTGAAGGATCCCCTTGCGCAAAACCCCTGTCTTGGCACAAATAATTGTTTATTCCTATAAGGATACCATTTGAGAGGAAAATATCACTGTAACGAGTTCTCCAGCTCGAAAGCCAAGGATGACAGAATGTAGTTTTCAAAAACTGAATAGATCCATATTTGAACTGACGTATGTAGAACTATGGCACTCACATTAGTAGACTAACAAAATTCTAAGTAGCATGTACTTACTTTACTTTTACTTTTTATGCCATCTTACAGATCTGTACGGTCCTGAGTTTTAAACATCATGTGTTTTTAACCAAGTCGATCACCAGCTAGCTGCCACCGAGTTGGTTGAGGTTCTCTTCAAAATATGTGTGCCACCTTAGGTAAGATCTTCCTATATCGTGTTGTCCCATTGGAATTGACTCGAAAATCCTTCGAGCTCGACTGTTTCCATTCGGTCTATTGTATATGGCCTAGTCATGTTAATCGTTGTAGGCGAACCCTTGAGACCAGATCCCCTGCACACCCCATTAAATCAGATGGAACAGATGACCACACGGAAGAGTTGTCTATGATTCTAGGCTGTATAAGAGGACAGGGATAATGAGGGTCTTGTAATGGGTGGATTGAAGTTGGAAGACCTGCGTCCTGGTTGAATACCATGCCCTCCCTGAGAGTGGTATTTTCGTTTTCGATTTGAACAGTCTACAGAAATGTTTCTTTTTTCAAATTGTTTGTGCCGAATGTGTCCCTACTATGGTGTTCTTTGTCTGTGTTTGTAGATTTCGGTTTAGGTTTTGATGCCCTGATACGTGCCAAGAAGAGCTCTCGGCTCTCGCCTCTTGATTGGCTGAGAAGGCTCACCGGGATTAGTGGTCGAATCACGAATGCGTTTATTGTGGGTCGTCTTGTGAAATCTAGTACATCAGAGACGGTTTTTCTGATGACGTTTTCGCAACATTGCCACTGGCGATACGGGGTCATGAGAGAGGCGAGAGGTACTGTCTTTAATATTCGGAATAATACTTTGGTTAGTACTTGATAGGGTCCAAGTTGATGTTAACATCTCTGCATGAGTGGATATTTGGATTACTGAATGCTGGTGCAGAGGAATTCTACCGCAATCTTATTGAGACTGTTTTTGTCTTCATCACAAGTTTGTTACTCTTTCGTGTGAGGCCTAAAATGTTCATTGCTCACCGTATGCCCTTTACCTTTCTGTTGCAACGTGCAAGACTCATTTTACTGGCAATCAGGTTATTAAAAAAATGTATGTACCTCTCCGTTCAGGAGGTTCATACAGGTTCAAGTGTTCAACTACAGAGGTTACATAAAGCTGGACAAATGCACATTATTATTCACCAGACTAGCCTTATCCAATAAGCGCCCCGGAGAAGTCATGAAGGGACTTTTGGCCACCTACATAAGTAAATCACTTAAGTTTATAAAAAGAATATATTCGTGGGAAGAGAACTTCTCTATGAAAGCATCTTCTGTCTAAGATGTCAAATTACTTAGATGACGCTGCAGTTCGGGGTGGACTAGTACCTCAGCTAATATGCCTCTCCAGCTAGAGCGGTCTTTTGGCAGCTGGCTCCGGTTACACACACGAATTTGGCTAAGGTCCGTTTCTACTTGTGTGGGCCATCTAAGGTGAAGTCGTCCTCTACCACATTGCCTCTCTGGGTTGGAGCTGAAAATTTTCGAATCCGGGTTATCCCAGCTTTTCTAACGAGGTCGGAAGCGCTGTTCCGCCCGTACAGTTCACTGTTGAAACCTCTCCTCCTTTCTCCATATATGCAAACGGGACCAAAAGCTACCAGAAGGACTTTTCTTTCAAGGCGTCTGAGAGCATTTTCATCCGCCTTCGTCAGTGCCTAAGCTTTTGCGCCGTAAATTATGTTAGGACTGGGATGATCAGGGGACCGTGTAAAGTTTATTTGGTTGCAAGAGCAATTCTTCGCATCATTTCCGCACTGGTGTCATCGTAGGAGTTGACAGCGGAGCTGAGGTTGATTTCGAGTAAGTCCATTAATACGTCGATGTTGTGTATCCCTCTTTGTTGATAGCATATACTTCTACTGCGTTTTTCGCTCATTGATCGCTATACTCATTTTTGCCGGTTCTGCTTGAATAGTTCATTGATAGCTCGCTGCGTTCTTTACTTTATATCAATGTCGTTTGCGTATGGCTTGCGAGTTTCGCACAATTTTTTCAAGAAATATGTTGAGAAAGTTACATAACAACGCATCATCTTACTTAAGTCCTTTTTTGACATGGAGTACCTCGGTTTCGTCATTACCGACATTGACGGAGCAGAATGTTATCGTTATCCTACATAGTCGAATGAGCTTGGCGGGTATGCCAAAACTAGACGTACTCGTATCTCTGTAAAGTTCATCTCTACAGACGCTGCGATATGGGACTTTGAAATCAAGGTAGTGCGTATCAATTTGGAACTCTTGGGTTTCTTCCATGATCTGCTGTAAAAAAAAACATTTGATCTACGATGGTGGGTTCACCTGGCCTTCAACTTCGCTGATAGGTTTCGATCAGATTGTTGATAAAGGGCCTTAGGCAGACAGAATTTAATGTACGATGTTGAGATAACATCTCTCTCAGGCCTCGATTTTTTTCTGAGGAGTTTAGGCAATATGGTAACCAATGTGAATGTTATGGCATAATAGGACTGCGGTTATTGATATAACTGACAAATGCGCTCGACATAGCCAGCGCAATACTTCTCAGGACCCGGCTTTGCATAAGACCTACCTGAGACCTCGTGCTTTTCAGTTGTTTTTTTTTTGCAATCGAACTGTTAGTGGGATTACGAATAAGTTCTGAGTCTATAGTCATACAACTCTAAAGTCGTATAGCAAGTACTCATAAGTTGTAAGCCAGTAATGCACCTGCCGATTTCGCCATCATATTGCACACAGTCAACTCTTGACCTGAGAAATCTCACTGTCTTCATAGATTATTACGTCAACTGCATGGATCATATTTTTAGTTGGCCAACGCCTTATTACGTCTGCATAATGATGTCCAGCAAGGTTATACTATTGCTTCCATGCTTATTTCCATTAATTGACGTGTATGCTGACTCGACTGACAAATGATAGTCCGACTTCGACACCATTTCAGTCATTACCCTCATTTCTGCGTGATTATGTCACCGAAGCATCACGCAAGGTCGTTGTACTCCAAGAGAAAGTCACACATTATGAACTTCAACATAATCCACGAGAAATCCATTGCCCAACATCTGGGTCTAGCTATAGCTTTATCCCAAGTAAGTAAGACATAAAGCACAATCAACACCGTCACTTGGGACAGTGTTGCTATGTTAGTCGACTGCCAATTGGGCATTTCTCGTGCCACCTCCACTCCTCCCCAATTGCTCGTAACAAATGTTTGAGCAAATACCCCCAAGGAACACAAACCGTTCTCACAGTAATTGATCCACTTAATTTCTCAATAATGCCAATCCAAAGTCCAATCGAATCTCATTACCTCAATATGGATATACGTGTATGCACATATATGTACGTTTTGTTGTGTGTATATCGCTGCTGGCTGCTGACTTGGTCCAGAAATGAGCGAAGCACTATCCAATGGTCTCTTGCCTGACCCCGGTAACATTCTTCTGTCATGCAAATACAAAAAAGAAAAGAAAATAGAGGCACAGCATTGAAATCCGTGTTTGGCTAAGATTTCCTGAAATTGGGTCACATCATGGCATCAACCTATCAGCATGGAACAGAAGGTTGGGAGACAACTGCACAATTAAGTGAACATACTCGTGTCTTTCTCGACGTTTTTATATTCGTAATCCATGTAGACAGGGCACTTTGGAATCTTGACATTCTTGCGATGCCGATCTAAGAACTTAAGTTAGACAGACAGCCGAGGTAGTCAAAGTGAATCGTCGTAATTATCCAATTTACCTGAGCAAATCTATACATCGTTTGAGGTGCACTTCAGCGTCTTCCACTTGGGACTTATATGGGGGACGAGAGGAGATTTTGATATCAGTCAAGCCATCAGTAATACTCATTACCATCTGCTACTGCAAGCGAAGGGGCTCTCGAAATAAGATTTTCGTAAACAATCTTGAGTGGGAGGTGGTTGGTTGTCGGGCAGAGTTCGTGGCATATGGTATCCGTAGCTTACTGGGTGGTAGGGCTTCCACATTGCGCAAAGATTCCATGGAAGAGTGTCAATTGGATGCGATTTTGTCTTTCCATTTGGCATAGATCGAGAGTCAATACTCGTATGGTGAAGTGCGCACTTCTTGAGTTGTGCAATTGGCTTGGAGCTGCTGAAGTGGATAATGATGCAATTTATGGGTACCTACAGAATATGTTGTGCACTATGTTGCGCTTTTTTAGCGTGTATGATAAAATGAACGTAGATGTCAAGTAGCAGTTTGTTAATAGAGAGAATTTAAAAAAGTCCTGTAATTGTATGTGTACTTCAATTATTGTACGTGCAAAGTGGCAGATTACAAACTTTTACCTGCCAATTGCTCACAACTTCGGATCATACAGACTAAACATGATTGAGCTCCAACTGTCATTCTGACCTACAAGAGATTTTGACTTTCCAGAGTTTAAACAGAGAGTGGCGCAGATGATAACCCTGAACATGGAACATAAACAAATCATTTCGCTTCCGGACAAATATTTAATTTTGTTTCTTAACCTCTTTAACATGTCATTGCCCTGTGAAATCCAATCCAATCCAAGATTATCCTCTTGACAAACTTATCACGGCATTTAGGCAATCGGATACGCTGGCAATCTCGTAATTGTGTTACCCGAAAATGGTGTCGATAATTTTATAAAGTAAAAATACTTGGTTGTAAGGATCACATCGGAAAATGCTATTGATTGAGGTCTCACTTAATACGAGATTTTGCTTCACCTTATCAGTTCTGCGAGATACATTTGAAAGCTCTGGCACCCCCTCTGTCCACAGATTTTTCTGTGCACGTTAGCCGGTGCTACCGCCGGCAAAAGTGGTAATTCTGGTCGACGGAAGCCAGCTAACGCGGTGAAAACACCGCTAAGAAACAACTCTGGTGGTGGCTTTCCACGCGTATTAGATCCGGCTGAAACTGCAGGCGGAAAACCCCGAAACGCCAAAGGGGACGTAACAGGCGCACCTATACGAATGTCGCTATCACCTCTCTGGAGTTCGGAATTGGGAGGGCTGGCAATGTTAACAGTCTGAACGCTAGCCAAAGCACAGAATTTTTGCATTCAAGCAAACGGCTGCAATATGGAAAACGAAACTATGTATAAGAGTGAAGTGCTCCACACAGCAAACTCTTGAATGACTAAGCCAGTCTGTCCCGAAGATCCCTTGCGAGCTAAAACTTTCGAGGTTTTTGGGCCCCTGAAACTAATCCGCCGCATTTTCCGGGTTCCCATAAACTCAGGGAAACGTAGAATTGTGCGGGTACGTCTTCATACACATAACCCCGGGCTCGAAACTGAAAAGTGGAAAATCTATTCTCCCAAGGAAAGAATGAATGGGGAAAACAAGGAAGACCCTTCTCTCGTTGTGAATTTAGACAAAGTTTCTGCCGAGACCATTAAATCTAGGCATGACTGACGTCTCTATCTGCATCTTGGAAGGGTTAATTTTGACTTTATCCCAAAATGAGTGTAGACAAGAGACGACCATCTCAGTACTTTTCTTTTACATTTACTCAGATCAAACTTCAATATTACAAGTCTTAGGAGTCTTACCGCGTTGAAGGCAAAACCTCGCATAATATCCATGCAGGTATCATGTGTGTAGAATAAACGCATCTCTGGTCACGGATGTTTAAGGGGTTTCACAATCCTGTATGAGGAGCGATCGGAAAGACTGAGCAGTTGTGATTTCGTTCCGAATCTCTAAGCTTGAGCAATTTTGCAACCAATTGTTGCTGCAGACATAAGCTACGAAAGCACAATTTCATCTTTACGTCAGCTTATTCTTCCTTTGATCTGGTGCTGCCAGCACCACTCATTGAATACTACAATTCTAGGAAAATGGGGTTTATCATATCCAGCGATGCAGTAGGAAATGCAACGTGAGAGGTAACCACCCTCTGGGTTTCATACTGTTGTCTGATCTGGTAATTAACAATGTTGGGTCCCAGCGAACGTTTGTTACGAAGGTAACACAGTAAGTGATCGACTTAACGCTATCCAACAGGTACAGTAAGAAGATTACAGCTTGAAAAGCACTATCGGAGGTCTCCATGTCAGACCATAGGCACATCGAATTCAGAATCAGATGCAAGGTCTCGACTGTGCTGAAAAGCATAAATACGCGGGAAATCAACTCACACGGTTTAAGGAGATGATCTGTAAGTCTTTTAATTCTTCCCCTAAATTCACAACAGAACAAAAGTTAGAGGAAGTTCTTCAGAATCTGAACGGTGCCCTCACCAACTGAATTCAACATTCCGACTCGATTTTCGAACTACGAATATCTTAGAAGTGGTGAGAGAGTTCAGTACGGCATGAAGCACAGTTCGGCTGTCGCAACACGCACAGACACTTCTCCCTCTCCGCCGATTCTTTACAATAAAGTTCATTACCATCAGGATTGCGTATAGCTCCGCTTGAAAAACAGAGGCAAGTTTTTTTTTTAACGAGCATGGGTTAGATTCTATTCGAATCCATTCCTAGGCACAGGGAAAATCAATTTTGTGTTTTCACAGCAACGGGACTTCAGCTAAAATCCCATCAGATTTCATGTCCATAAGGCTAGAGTTAACGACAGTAGTCGCACAAGGTTTTCGAAAGTCCAGTGCATGTTGTATCATTTCTCTTTAAACGGAAGACGGCTTTAAGAGTACAGCCTACTAGACTTTGAAGCGCAGTCTCGCAGGATCTTTTGCATTCGTAGGTATGTAGTAGCTAGGATAACGTATGCATTTATAAAGCAGTTTTGCGCACATGAAGCTCAACAATTCATTCACTCCATCCTCTGCAACAGGAAGGGAGTCACACTGATTGGTTTGAAGCTCTTATCGAGTATGCAGAAATTTGTTCCGATGTTTAAAAGCCAGGAATTCCGCATACATGTATTGCAGTTCCAAAAAGCAGCAGAGCATTTGATGGCTTAATCCGTCACCACAACGAATGGGAGATACCGGATTGTGAGTCGATCAGGTTACCTGAGGACTGAGTCTCTGCTTCCGACTCATTGTAGTGGCCATCGGATCTATTGAGTATTTCCAATATGAAGTCTTTTGAACAGATGTAACTAGGCTTCCTAGTTTTCAGAATAAAAATAAAAAGGACCTTCTGTCAACCTTTTGGAACATAGCCCAGCTGCATTCCGACTGTGTAGATCACTCGTGGAATGTTATCCATTACTGATATCATTAAATGTGATGAAGAATTTATCGCCTAGACTATCATGTTCACGTCGTGAGTTGTTTTCGCAGAAGCTAGTCCTACCCTGATTCCCCATATTGACAGGGATTGACTCTCGAAAAATCAGAAAAGTCTGACTTTGTGCAGGCAGCGTTTGTCGAATATTTAACGCCTCTATATGGGGTCAGTCCATGTACCATCTCTTAATTAAAGATATTATGAACTTCTTCATACGCGACATTTAAGTGGTTGAATCGACGATTCGCAATATTTCTCCTCTCCACGAGAAGCTTGGCATTTCATTTGTATGATAGGTTGCGACCCTCTTTAGAGAAGTTCCAACTCAAAGTTGATCTGCAAGAAAGCTCCGGAGTTTCTGCTATCAAGCTGTATGACTTCTACCTCTGCTCCCAACAAGTGGGTGAGGCTTTTAAATGATCTCTCGAACTTGTTCGAGTACATCATCAACTGCTGTAGCATAGATAAGTTTACTATTTGCATAGCGCTGGAATTTCTGGACACCCTCTTGTCTGTGGAAAAGTGAAGAAAATCCAACCAGGACCAGATAGCCACCACTTGTGTGCATGTAAGGCCTTCACAACTCATCATCACTAGCGTCAGATTGTTGCAAGTAATCCATAGGCGCTGTCGTTTCCTCGTGAGTTTCGGTAAGTTTGGTACACTTAAAAGTGCCGGAATGAACCTCTGCATTCTTAAAATAGCTGAACCTGCTCCCCATCCAACAATACTTTATGTGGACCATTTATCAAGATAATGAAACCATTGAATTTTTTCTTAGAGTAGTCCTCACAGAATGAGGTCACAAAAGCCAAATGTCGTTATTTTATTTACTCCCATGCCTGGAATACACAGTCTTTCCATGTGTCTGCTGAACATTTGCTCTAGAGCTACTGATTGTAGCACAGCACCCTCCCAACCCTTAATGCTGAGTACAATGGTCTCCGCGATTTCATGGGAAACTTGGGAAACTTACAGTCTAGCATGATTAACTCGGAGCTATCTGGTTTTGCCAAATTTTGGAACGGTAGTGCCAACATCCCCTCTGACGATATCAAAAACTGCTCTAACCACGGCTCTGTCACTCATTTGATAACATTTAAAGCTAGGGGTAGCGGATTTCGAATCGCTCTGCCTAATTCCAACTTTTCTTTTACTTTGGTTTCTTTGAAAGGATGGATTTTTAGAATGTTTTGAAGGTCTTACTCTTTTAACTGTGAACAACTCCCTCTGTAGAGGGGAGCCTTGCATATATTTTTAGACATGCTTTTTTAAAAAAACTAAGTTTCAAGTCGCCTCAACAACACCTGTGTTCGTGGTAGTCAAGCCATTCACCTTTCTATTGACTTTCCCTTTCGCTTTCGATCTGTACTACCTCAATGAGAGTCTTGCGTAGAATCGGCTTTTTTCCCACTTTAGACTTTTATTGCGAGGGAATCAGTTTAAGATACCAGTATACCTTTGCGATCTTCTGAGAAAATTGTTCAATAGCCGTGAAAAAAGCTCAGTAATCGAAGAATAGATTTGAGAGGACTCCTAAACTGAAGACTCAGAAAGCTGAAAGCAAAAGAAAGGAATTATAACATAATTATGTCAATCAAGTCCAAGCACTTAGTCTGTTTAACAGAAGCAAAATACCCGAGATTGGATAGGATGAAAACGCATAAAGGGAAGCTCGCTAATTGGGCATCGTAAAAGTGTTTCCAGCTTATGTTTATAATTTTTCAATGATAAAAATCTATCTATCTATTTTATGAATTCTTTTTTCTGATAATATAAGGGCTATGGAAGGGACCTTCAAAGTACTAGTCCACTATGAGCTAATATATGAGTAACTTCTTCTACTTGTAACTATCCGGAGAACGCATATTTCTTCTCCTTCTTCGTATCTACACTTTGGCAACAAGAAATTTAAATTTTATTTAGCCTAAAGAGAATTAAAACTCGTATCCTCATATGTAAATCATTGAATAATCACCTGAACTACACTCTGTTATCCCTGACAATATCCTGACTTGATTGGACATCTAATGACATTTTTTCACTATGCAAATGTGGGCTCTCCCAAACACACGCATTCTAGACAGGCAGTACTTACAAAAAAAAAAAATGGAAAAAAAAACATAACACGCTATAAAATTATGCATTCTGTTGAAGTGAATACGCTTCCGTCCAGCAGCATTCGAGGAGATACTAATAAAAACGACGACAGATACAGATGGGGCATACACTATACCTATTATCGAGAGCTAGAAATTGCCAGAAAGTAAAAACAATTTACCATGGTGAGGCCATAAATCTTCTACCAAAGCCATAGATACGAATACAAACGCACAGATACTCCTAGTACTGGTTGTTGCTAGAAGAAGTTTGTAGTCATATCACATCAGTTGCCCTACCCTATCGGCAGCAGGAAGAAAGCTGCAATCATGTAGTGCCTGCCATTCGAACTGGATGCTGTTGGTCAGAGAATTCGAGAGTATCTCTGGGGATGGTATTTGCGCGTACATGCAATTTGCTGTTTATGCCATTGCCCATTTCATAGAAAACAGCGAAATACTCGTAGAAAAGAAGAGAAGAGTGGAAGAGGTAAACTTATTGAATGACGTTGTGTACGGAACTACTGGAGGAGTATCTATTGAATGGCATCAAGGAAGTCACTTGTGCATTCATGTGATAGACGATAGATACGAATACATGAGTGTTTTAGCAAAGCTAAAATCAATAAAACTTCTAAGGAAATACTGTGTGATAAATGGACAACTGTGCAACAAGGAAATTGAAGTTGCAGTCACAAAAAAAAAGGACAAAATTTTGTGTTACGTGAAGAGAACAGCAGAGTGAACAGTTTTTTCATATTTACCACAAATAAGTATACATACATACATATGTATATCATTATACGTGGACCAGAAATTGCCTACTTGTTACTTCCAGCGCCGACTTGCAGAGTACACCTATGTATTTACTTAGATAGCGCTACAATCCGCATTTGTCAAGAAGCTTTAACCAATAAACATAAGCAATTAGTTCCATCTTTGGCTAATGCCTCCAGGTACACACTAACAAATGGTTGAGGACACCTTCCACTTGTGCGCGTAACATTTCATATGCGTTTTTTTTCTACTGCGATGCCAACCCGAGGTGGAAATCGGAGCGTCAATATTAATTCAGGTTGAATGCCATGTGAGGTGACTGATACGCATTCTTTTGACCAGAGTTCGCTTTTATACCTCTTTATCTAAATGGGACCCAAAATCACTCGAAAATCTTACGTTCAAAATAGTGAAGGAGATCTTCATACGTCCTCGCTAACGGCCAAGTTACTGCGTCATAGAGCAGTTCTGGCATGGTTATGGTCTTAAGTATAGTCTCCTTTATATTTCTTGACAAAAAAGGCTAAAAAATCTGCGGTTGGCAAGTGTAATTCTTAGCTTTCCTTCGGCATAATCTTGAAAAAGAATGGTGGAATACTATCAAGAAGGCAAATTGCTTTAAATGGTTCGGGAGGTAGGTCATGCGGTCCGGCAGTCTCGTGATGTTTAAGTTTGTATACCGCTTTCCTTACTTTGTTTTGGTTGGGTGGGCAGAAATCTTGGCTTTCATCGTCCAAGTTAAATAATTTGTTCAGTCTGACACCGGAGTTTAAGTCGTCCCCGAAGTTTAAGTGTCTTGCAGAAGTCCTTTTCCTTATACTCAGCAATATCTTTATGAAATTTTCTTGCTGCTACTCGTAGGTTTCTGTTCGGGCCCTTTTGGCTTGGCACACTCTTTTTGCCTTTTGGAAAAACTTCTCGAGCTATCAGCTCCCCATATCATCGATCGCTCGCTTTCCATTCTTTTTCGTGTATCTCCGCAAAAGCCGATGTTATTCTCATCTCCTTTGATTGGGTTTACTCTACGGTACCATTCATGACAAATTTAGAGGATTTAAATATTGCAGTTTTTTTCAAAGAGGAATCGCCGTCGCCGATTTACAGCACTTGAAATCCGAGAAGAAGTCAATGACAGTAGAGAAATCCCGCTGCCTGTTAATACCGTAAAACGTCGTTTAGTTGCGGCGGGACTTAAAGGAAGAATTGTTGCTCGAAAACCCCTCCTAAGACCATAAAATCTCAAAAAACGGCTAGAGTTGGCTCGTCAGCATAAAGACTGGTCCGTTGAAATGTGGAATAAAGTCTAATGGGCCGATTAATCCAAATTTCAAGTCTTTGGATCAAATAGGCGAGTTTTTGTCCTTCGATCGGACCAAGAGAGGATGGCCCAACAAAGTGTGGTTCCAACTGTGAAGCATTTAGGCGGTTCGATTATGGTCTGGGAATCGTTCTCTTATGAAGGAGTTGGAGATTTGGTAAAAATCGATGGCACATTGAACAAAGAAGGACATAAAAGCATTTTGATGGATCACGCTATTCCATCCATATTCCAAGATAACGACCCCAAAACATTCCTCAAAACTTTTTAGAGAATATGTTAAATCCCAAAAGCAACGAAATATGATATGGTCAGCTCAATCCCCAGACCTTAACCCAATAGAGCTTTTATGGGACGAACTCGATAGGAAAGTTTGAGAAAGCTGTCCGAAGTCAAAACCACATCTTTGCTTTGGACACTCTTACAAATAACCTGGAGTCAACTAATTAATTGAAAAAAAATGCCTAGAATTTGTGTGAAGCGGTGATCAAAAATAAAGGAAACTACTTTAATTAAAAGAAGTTGAAATAGAGTATTTAAAAAAAAAAAAAATCCAATAATTTTCTGCTTTCCTCTAATAAACAAAAATGGCCCCTGCAAAGAAAATTTTTAAAATATCTCTAATCGTTTAAAAGTTATTTCGATTCAAATTGTCAAGTATTTTTTGACCCCAGACTTTTGGGCGGTGGTACAGTCCGGGCTAGAGCAGGGCCTCAGGTAACATATCTTCTCGTACAATGTTCTTCACTTCTTTCCTGCTCATAAAGCTCGCGAGCCCCTCTCGTTCTTTTCTGAAGGGCCGGTATGTAACATACATCCGTTGATTCTCTGGATTTGCCTGTCTGCATTTGTCATCGAAGCTGGAGTTTGTTTTTTGGGGCAGGTTGAGACCCAGTGCATCAAAGGACCCCTCTGTGATTGCTCTTTAGCAATGATGCTACCGGTTTTCAATGTTCGATGCCAGCGGCATCACACTCTTCGAGTGGTTAAGGGGGTAAGGACCTCGGAATTGACCCCACAATCGATTTTTTTTTATTTCACTTTTTTTTAAGATAGACTCAATATGAAACCGAATTCGACAGACCGCACCATATTATGACGTTTAATAGTGGTTTAAAATTTGAGTCAAAGTGGAGAAGCACGCATGAGACCATGAACGACGCGCTGCGCCTTGCTACCTCGTAAAGCACGGATCCCATTGCCTCCAAGCTCCTTAATTTCCTTAACGATATGGCTATTTCTGTTCATTGAATTCATTATTTTTATTTTTTTTTATTTATTTGTTGTATAACAAAACTAACAAATTTAAATTAAAAATATGTTTTTAATTTTGTTCAGTAACAAAAAACTTCGCTTTAGTTTTTTGCGTCTCCTGAAAATACGAGTATGCCTTTTTTGCCCCATTATCATCAAAACTACAAGTGCTACAGTTCTTTCTTTTATTGTATTAGTAACAGCACCGAAAAACTACTCTGTGGAGGAAATTTTAACATTAAACGCGCTAAGTACTTTATAGTGAAAAGTGTTCGTAAAAAAATTTCTAGAAATTGTATTTCCTTAAAGTTCTGCACTTTAAATTTGTATAGCGGGCTAAAATATGTGTATGAAAATTTTCGATGAGATTTGTCCAGCCATTTCGGAAATAATGGACCATTTGTATTCCATAAGAAATGCATTTAAACGCGACACAGATCCTTACCTCCTTAGGGGAAAAAGGCCTTGGCGGTCTCTTGCGATAATTGAAATTCCTCACGTTGGTTTTGGGCTGTCCATCCGCATCCGTATCCTTGCTACAAAAATGGTCAGACACGATGCTGGTTGCTCGTAACGTTCGAACTTCCAAAACACTGGAGCAGCGCCTTGCGCCTTTCTAAATATTAGCAATTTGTCTGATGGTTTATTGATCTGTCATGTCCCTTTATGAATATCCACGTTTGGACATGGTCTCGTCTCGCCGCAAAATCAATACGCCTGTGTCGGTTTCCGAAGACGATGTTGTTTTGATATTAAGACCGTCAAGGACGTATTTCACGTCATATTTACGGCTTCATTCGTGGTTTTTTTTGAGAAGCTTATAAAAGGAGTCTTTAGTTAGGTTGTTTTTTTTTTGTTTTTTTTTGTTTTTTTTTTTATAATGAGCGCGTGCTCAAGGGGTTTGTGTACCTTTAAAATGTTTCTATACAGCGCGTGCGAAGGAAATTTAGAGAGGAAGTAAAGGCAGGTGCCGATGTACATTGTTTTTAAATGTTTGTAAGTTATAACGACCAGGAAGTACAGAGATCGGAAGGGCATTCCATAAGCGAGTTGTACGGCTTAGGATCGAATCACGATATTTTAGAGTACGTCCGAAAATGGGCTTCAGGGTATACTGATGAGCATTCGTAGTGAGACGGGTGTTACGGTTGAAAGTTTGAATGGACGGAATACTACTGGCGATTTTAATGGAGCACTAGGGGTGGAAATAGCGATAAAAGAAAGTGAGACAGGAGACATTAAGTCGGTGTTGGAGGGTGTCAATTGATTGACTGATATTAGTATCACCTATGAGTTTTATCGCGCGGTTTTGAATCCTATCTAGCAGGTGCAGAGATGTTTTAGGAGCACCTGATCAGATGTGGGCATTACAATCCAAATTTAGGCGGATGAATGCCTTATATATTGATGCCAGATCAGAAGGGTTATAATATTTCTTACTTGAGGAAACCTAGACATTTCGCAGCATGTTTGACGACATCGGATATGTGGTCATTCCAACGTAAGTTGTCACTGGAATGGAAAGTTTTTCGGTTTCGACGATGTATAATGGCTGGGTATTTAAATTTCCCTTTAATGACAGCAGACAGCATTGAGTTTTGGAACCATTAACTTTCACTCTGTAGATAGTTCAGAATTGGATGCTGTTAAAATCGTAATTTAATGAGTTTAACATACGCTGCCGTTGTCGTTCTGCAGCCGAAGAGAACGGGCGTGAGTCCGGGAACTAATATGAAAATCAAAGAGTACTGTCGTCAGCAAAAGAATATATTGGATTAGAAGTAGCAGACAAGAGATCGTTGAAGAAAATTAAAAAGAGTGTCGGCCACAGAACGGAGCCCTGGGGCACACCAGCATATATTTTGTGAATATCCGATTTAAAACCATCCAAGACAACTTGAATTGAGTGTTCCGAAAGGTAGTTTCTAATACATTGAAGAAGAGAGTCGTCGATCCCAAATGCACGCATTTTCGACAAAAGAGCCTGATGCCAAACTCTGTCAAATGCTATCTTGCTTTCACCAGATTGATGTACTTTACTTTTCAGTGAGACGTGCCATCTGGCCAGTAGACTTGTTGCTACGAAAACCGTACTGCCGGTCATTGAGAAGTTTTCGTGTTTCGAGATATTTCATGAGCTGACGGTTTATCAGCGTTTCCATGACCTTGGAAAGAAGGGACGTAAGTGCAATGGGTCGGTAGGAGGAGAGAGAGGAAAATTCGCCTTTCTTAGGGACGGGCTGGACAAATGCTGTTTTCCATCTGTTCGGAACGTGTTCTAAAGAGTAGGATCGATGAAAAAGCTTACGCAGTGGTTTTGCCAGCGAGGAAGAACACCTCTTCAGAAGGAAGGGAGATATAAGTACTATCTGGACCAGCGGATTTGTGAATGTTAAAATCTTTAAAAACTCTTGCTGCTACATGAGTGCGAAAGTGGATTTGTCCCATTGAAGATCCGGCGCACTCAAGTATAGGCGGAGACAAAGCACAATCTGGGAGCTGTTGAGCTGGCCGCAAAGTATGCATCAAGCAGATTGGCCTTGTCCAAAGAGCTGACAGCTGAAATGTCATTGCAAATGAGCGTTGGGATGGAGGATGAGGCAGAATTTCTAATATTTTTGACGAGCGACCAAAAATTGTTACAACCTTTGGGACACTGTAGTATTTCATACCTCAGTTTTTGGTCGTATTAGAATTTTACACGCTTAAGAAAGTCGTTGCAGTCATTTCTGGCTCGTTTGAACTGTTTTCAGTTTTTCTCTGTCGGGTTGTGGGACCGAAAAAACATTTCTCTAAACCTGACAGGCTCTTTACACCCCTATTGGGGTGTGGGCCTTTATGAGGCTTATACTGGCGAATTCAGCTTTAATGACATTCATCGTCAGGCATTCGCTTACATTCCTGACGTTCAAGACTTGTTCCCAAAGTCTTCCTCTGACGGCGAATTTGCATCCGAATACACGCTACGTTTGCTGCCCTTGCCGCATAGTGCTCGTAACTATCAGGTTTTTGATCCTCTTTATGCTCCATCCATCACATCGCACTTCTTGGATGGCGCTTATGTATGCCTTGTAGCGGTCGAAGATCTCCGCTAGTTGCAAGAGGTGTGTTCATTTTCCGAGTATTCTAAGTGCAGATCCGTGGCTAGTAGCTGGTTCATCACATTTTTTTCTCTTCCATATACGGTTGTGAGCGTAGGTCAGTATTATGCTACTGGTCGAGCACGCAGTTGTCATTTTAGCCTGCATGAGTAAGGATGTCTTTAAATTTCATTCAGGATAGGCTCTATAGGCTTGATAGGCTTCTTGCTGAAGGTCATGCTATTTTTTCGTGGGCTTTGTCATATAAAGATTGTGTACAAATGTGAATTTTATGTTGCAGGAAGAAGATTGCAGTTCGGGAATCACTTATTAGTTAAAAATCATTGAGCTCCAGCCCAAATCGGTTTTGTAGGAAAAAATCGCATACAAACGGCTGCAACATGTCACATTCTTGTTGGTACTTCTTGCCAGATACCATCCATATTATTTATGGGATCCGACGAGCACTAATTCAACACCCTTCTCTACTATTTAGGTGGATCCATACACATACGAATTTGTACAAAGTTAGCGTCTCCCTCATTGATTTTTTAATTAGGAGCACAGTAATTTCGACGGAATCCTGAACCTGGAGAACCATTCCTAAAACCACTCTTGGGACCTATGGCTTATTACTTCAGTGAACTATTCCCAAGTCCCAAGTCTATGGTCCAAATGGCGGTGAAGTACGCTGCCATCTTGTCGCGGACGCTGTAAAGACGTATATCCAAAAATCAACTTTACGTCTTTAGACTTATTTTGGTGTATGTACTCGTTTGTATGTTTTCCTCGATGCTGTGGAAAAACAAACGGTGGCATACAGTTATTGCCCGAACCGGATACTGATCCAGAACTGTCCATCCGCTCACCATAATAGTAGCCATCTGCCTGTAAATGTATGGCGGACTCGAAGAGACCGATATATTTTACAAAGAACCTGCATATTTCACTACTATATCACTTCGAACTTTAAAAAAAAAAAAAAAACACCGTCAGCGATCCATCTATATATATTTGTGGCACGGGAGCGATTGTCATTGGTACACTAGTTGGTTGAAATCCCTCAGTAAGATGTCCTCTCGTGCGCTCTTTTCAAATTGATAGGACACAAGACATACAAGAACCAGTAAGATGGCCATCAAAGGTGCTGTAGGGACTGGCACAATAATTAACCAAATATCGGTCTATTTGTTGTTATTTTGCACGAAATACTAAACCATCTGAAGCACTTTCACATATCAAAAACAAGGCGTAAATTCCAGGATCCAGAACATCATCTACGTACATCCTGCCACGGCTTATAAATCTAACTACAATATTGTTTGAAATATTTTCCCATTAGCCTGTAGCTGCCATCTATCATCTAATGGGCAAAGTTCTCATTTGTAATCTAAAATAATTCCGATCAACGTCCATTGCACCAGGAAGTGCCTGTCTCCGTCTCCCACTCTATTGGGAAAGGTGATTCCATATGAATCGATGCCCGTGTTCGCATGGCATCCATAGTCCTCCATAACCGATTAAGTCCAACTCTATCCATGAACAACAAGTCGTTAGCTAAATAGCTCTGCAATGTGTATCTTTTATGAGAGACATCGATTACTACGACCAGTCGGTTGTGGCTTTTCCGAGTCCAGGTCCAGGTGCATGTTTTTCCATCCTCCATCTGGAGGTGGGCGTTCAAATGCAGCCTAAATCCCCTTCTGAACAAAACACGAATTGTAAATGTTACCGGGGGTTAATTGAGGAAGTGTGTGCTTGGATGCAATACCACTTGGATTGGCTAATAAATCGCTCGGTTGAGACATTTCCATTTTCTTGGATCATGACTCCGCTAATTGTCTGTAGCTGCGGTACTTGGACCACCGACCATACCGACATACGACATACGAATAACGCGACCAGATTGGATAGGATCAAATCGGATGGCTTGAAAGAAGGCGCTCTTTGTCTATGCTAATGATCCGCTGCCACTGCCGCAGCCGCTGTTATAGCCGCAATCGTCAAATGTACGTGGACTTGTGTACGCGCGGAGGAGTTGATGCTGTTATGCATCCATGAGTTCCTAATGACAAGGTGCCGTGAGGGAGGCAGAACTCGCCAATTTACCTCGAGGGCTTACTTTTCGATTTGATCCCACACTCAAATTCACATATGAATACATGTGCATACATACGTAAGTTTATACACATATACTCGTATGTGCATATCTACCCTGCCGCACTGCTCTGACCTTTCTCTTTGTGGAGCTGGATCCGTTGAGGAGTTGGCTTGGTTTTCGAACGGAATGAGAAGCACCCAGTAACGTTGTTTGTCGGAGCAAATTTATTCACAACACTCGATGTTGTGGATATGTGCTATGGCGATTCTGGGGGATGTGTGCTGATTGCAGATCAGTGAAGGAGGACCGTGGCATGATATATGAAATGTAGGCGCTGATGTTGCATTATGTTGCTAAAGGGGTACTCGATTTTTTATAGTTTTACTTTTTTTTTTTTTGGGAACAAATGTTCGAAGGGCCTGGAGCATCATAATTTATGCTGGGAGCAGAATGAGCGATCCCGGAAGTTCTATATGCAGACGCAGAGTCGAGTCGGTTACATAGGATTTGTCTAAATTTATTGCACCGCTTAAGAACGGTAAGACCGATACAACGCAGGAAATGGGAAAAACGAATGAATGAAGTTCTCATTTGGAAAATGCTGGGAGTGCGTGTTTATAGCTGATGTTGGGGGAATAAAGTACACGTGAATGAATGAGTTTCGCCCTCGCATTAGTACCGTAAGTGGAACTGGCCACTTATGGAGCTGGCCACTGAAATGATTGCAATCAGAATCCATGTAGACATTGAGGAAAACGACGGGGGATCAATTTATTCAGACTGTATCCGATCTTGTATTCTTTATTACTGGAGCTGTCTAACCATTAGATTCCTTTACACATATACATAGTAATGGCTATCTTGGGATTGTGTGATTTCCTTGGGGCTTATGATGTGATACATGAATGATTTCAGCGCTGTGCAGGTTGCGGATATTAATTGAAGCTCTTTTGTATATCATTAGTGAAAATGAAATTTTAATTTTTTTTTAAATGTTATTAGAGCAACACTACTTAGTTATTGTTAGAGATACTGCTTGCCCTAGGTATTCAGTTAAAATTATTTTTAAAATGCAAATTGGGAAATTTAGTTTTAAAGAAGACATTGTGCACGCTCTACAATGATAGTCCTCTATCTCTTTCAGAAGATTAGCATGTTCGTTCATCGTTGTTGTTATCACAGCCTACCTTCGGGTACCCTGCCCATGAAGTTTCAAAACCTCGTATCAGCGCTTTATCAAGTATCCGGCTATGATGGTGCAGATTTTGGGGTTATTTCTGGATGCCTCAAGAATATCGTCCGCTATTTGGTGCTCGTTGCGGAGTACCTTAGAGGCTTTTGTACGATTGCTCCAACAAGCAAGAACCGACCGCAGCCTACAGGTCGTTCTAGGGAAGAATTATCCAACTAGATAAACTGAAAGCCGTACGGACTGGCCGATCCCGAATCATATATCATGCATGTGACTGAAATGATTTGTCTTCCTCTTTTCCCGACTCATGCAATTGAGAAATGCTGGGCTATACTTCTCAACTTAATCGTTCGCCCTTGATGCCATCCGGATAAGCTGGATGTTTTCTACATTCTTTCAGAACATCTTGTAAAGGTTCTATATGTACAGCAAAGTATATTTAGCAAAATTGACAGCTGAAACATAAAGATACTATCCCTTGTCTTGGTCAAAGTTCCTAGATATTCAATGTTGTGCAACTCCTCATCGGGCTCCTTTCATTCTTCTAATCGGAGGAAATACTATACTAATGCATGATAGGAAAAAAGCTTCGAGTGATAGCGCTTTTGTACACCAAAACGTCCGCTTGATCTGTTGCGGCATTCTCTCCTCTGCTGGATGTCCGATGTTATCATGGTGCAGCTCTTAAAGCGACTTCAAGGTCGCCTAAACTGAGTTGTTTCACCTATCTATTGAAACACTATTCGTAGACGTAACCACGACCGTTGCTGTTTCTTCGTCGACTTTGCTATCCCTGAATAGATAATGAAGCTGCTTTGGCACTGCATAATTGCGAAGAGATGTTTTCCTCCCGAATTTGATCTTTGAATTTTTTGTTGGTTTTCTGCTTCTTTTCGCTCAGCGCTTTGCGAGAATCCCAGGTATTGTTTCAGAGTTTTTCTGCGAACAAAGTTTTAGTTAAGCTGCTTTGAGAATCAAGTGAGAGCTCACTCTGTACGCTTGCTGAATATTCTTAAATATGTCTCCAAGATGTGAATGTTAAGTTCATGGCGTTCTTTTATTATGATATATGATTATGAATGTATGTACTTGTAGCGTTTTGGGTCTTTTTCGCTAGACTAGATGTTTGCCTAATCGCTTGAACACACCACTGTCATCTCCCTCTGTTTTTCGCTGTTGTTACTTCAGTTACTTGTTGGCGTAAGATCCTCCTGTCTTCTTCAGAGAAAGACGCCTCGTTCACCTCCCGGTACGAGACTTCACTTCATCGTTGTAATTTGTTTCGCGATTTCGTAATTGTGACCTTTGTACCGAATTTGAACTGACCAACTGATTCATGACATTCTTGCTTAACTCATTGTTACAGGAATCACTTACTTATCTACTTAAGGCGATGTTTTATGTTACTTAGTTCGCAATATTTCCCAACGTTGTGCAAGCGTAAAGCAATTCATTTCATTCTGCGGATGTATGATACTGACTGGCAGTCAAGATTTCATAACATGTGTTTCTTCAGGTTCTTCCAATAGGGACTTCCAAACTTTGACAGTTGAGAGCGCCCATATTGTTGAAGCTACATCTGTCAAATTGGCTGTCATTTATTCACTCTGTTTTGCCAAATCACCATCACCATGGGTGTTCTGTTCGGGTAACGTTCCGCGCGCTTCGCCCATTTTACGGTAATGTTCGCCATAATCGAGAGGACTATTCACAGTATGGTGGATAAATTTGAGTTCACTGGTTTAGTAAACGATAAACCAACACCCGTAAGTCGACGAAACGCAAGATCTGTCGAAAACATCAGGAGAATCCAAGGCAGTCGATTTCGCGTCGTTCACAAGAAATCGGTCTTTCGCAGACCACAACTTGGCGAATTTTGCATCGTGAGTTAGGACTGCACCCGTACAAAATTCAACTGCCCCAGGAACTGAAGGTAAACGACCATAGACAACGACGTTTGTTCGCTGAATGGACTCTGGAGCAGTTGGAAACTGACCCTAATTTTCATCGAAAAATCAACTTCAGTGATGGGGCCCATTTCTGCATGAATGGGTACGACAACAAACAAAATTGTCGAATTTGGGACGATACCAATCCACATGAGATCCAAGAGCGCCCAATGCATCTCGAAAAAGTCATTGTTTGGTGTGGATTTTGGGTTGGTGGTCTCATCGGTCCATAATTCATTGAGAACGACGTTGCCCAGGCCATCACCGTCAACGGCGAGCGCTATAGGTCGATGATGACTAATTTCTTTTGGCCTGAATTGGATGATATGGTCACCAACGACATGTGGTTTCAATAGGACGGCGCTACGTGCCACACAGCTTACGCCACATTGGAAATTCTGCACGAGCGATTCGAGGGCATGGTCATCTCACGTGGAGGTGATGTCAACTGGATACCGAGATCGTACGATTTGACCCCGCAAACCACAGCGTCCCTCAAAGCCAACATACCATCGGTTAAATTCAGCCTGATTTATGCGCCAG
This sequence comes from Volucella zonaria, assembly GCA_963966105.1. Classification (NCBI taxonomy): domain Eukaryota; kingdom Metazoa; phylum Arthropoda; class Insecta; order Diptera; family Syrphidae; genus Volucella; species Volucella zonaria. The sequence continues at coordinate 83,082,793 of OZ014534.1, read as the reverse complement.
AGCCATGGGAAGTTGGACATTTCGGATGCGCGCAATCCATACATAATGTCATCGATAGGCCTTTAAAATGAATGAAAAATTTCGATGATATCTCACACACACTTTATTTTATTTAAATTTAAAGATAGGAAGCGCTTAATGAAAGACCCTTTATTTCGACCACCCGTCATATCTTATTCCAAAGCCCGTCATCGCAAACGGAACCAAAAAGCATTCGAAAGGTCTTGGATTCAAAGCGGTCAATCTCCTTTCGTGCATCCTGTGCATCCGTAGACGTGATTCTGTGTGTTTCGTGTCTGTAGATGCTGTTGTATGTGTCCTAGAAATAAATAAAAAGGTGGTGAGTATCGATCTGAACTTCTTGCGATTTCAATCTGCCAATGTATGGAAGTATGAACCTTGTGGACTTTATAAGCCTAAAATCGAACTAATAGAGGACAGTCCCATTATTGTAGGTGCTTATAGAATATGCCCGAAAAGATCTGGTACGAAATTTTAAGGAGACTGATGCCTCTATTCTAGGTGCAGTTAAGAGTTTCATTTCTTCTGACCAAATCTTGGAAATTATTTGATGTATGCTCTTAACCAAGTTATCTCCCGCTGCTTTATAAGCCCAACAGGTAGGTCGTAGGGCTTAGTAGCCTTGTTGCCTTTACATACGCCTAGATATGGCTAACATTTTTGGGTTTCGGCACTTTAAAGTTTAAAATCCTTCACCCAGGACAAGAATGTCAAGAGATACAAATATTTTCAGATTTTATCTCGCTCCAATTTGAAACTTAGCCCAATTTATAAGGGCCGAATCGCAAAGGCTTTTATACGAATTAGAAGCCTCCTTGACTGCCTTATTACTTACTTTCTGGGTTTTTCTTACCTACCTCCCATCTTTCTTTACAACTGAATCTGCACCGGCCAAAAAGTCGATTTTTTTCGTGGCTGCTATTTGGGAAATATATGGGGATGTTAGGAAAGTTCTGATTCTATCCATACCAGTTGCAAACATAGCAGTCCACTCTTATCTATTGTAGATCAATGTCCCAGATCCCGTACCGCTTTAAGTTCATTTCCTTCTTCCACTACTCAAGGTCAATCATCAAATAAACCCATTCTGAGTACCGAAAATAGCACATAAGTAGGACTTAACAGAAACGTCCACTGTTCACAAGGATATGTATAACCTGAAGGAAAATTGAGTAACGCTCCATGAATAAAAAAATTACTCCTATACCTGCTGTCTCTATAGTCGTTATAGCTAGGGGACAGATATCATTTAGTTGCTTAACAGTCCTTAGTTCTTAAGGACTATTTAATCTAGACTCCATAGGTTTTCAATATTTTCGGTACCGAGTATACTAATGCTTATTCGTTAGACCAAGAATTCTGATAAGTTCTGAAGTTTCGCTTGGTTCATTTCAAGCATAGGAACCGAAATTGATGACTCTTGTGGCTGTATATGAAATCGTCCTAAGTAAACCCTTTTTACTGCCTACATCTATTTGTGTATATTGGTAGATGTAAAAGACAGTCGTCCTTTTTTGTAATAAGAGCCGAGTGTCCGATGAGGTACTTTTCCCTTCAAGTTCTCTGGCAGGATTTGCGTTCGGCAAAGAATTACTTTTGTTCTTCGATGAGCCTAGAACCAAACTGAAGTATCAACAATCGAATGAGATTCACATCTTTTTGACACAAGAACGATCTGGGTAGGAGTTTTGTAAATGTTAAGTGTCAAGCTTGTTGCTTTTAGATATAAAACATTTATAGCTGTAATTAAAACGAGAGTATGTGCAGAAACTAGGACAATAGCTGTAGTTGAGTCTCATCTATCATAGATTAGTAAGCTGGAAACCATATGAGCCACCTTGAGCTCTAAGAAAGAAGTATCTTTTTACATCTTTCTATTAGGAGGTGGAACAAAATACAATAAAGGAGGCTCTGTCTCAGTTTTAAGGAAACAATACAACTAGGATCATTGCTTCCAGATACTTTCAAAAAGTGATTAACATGGACCGCACACGAAGAAATCTACAGTGTAAACGTGGGCCAGTTGACTTGTTTTACCAAGTACAACTCCCCAACTTAACAATGCAATACTGCACTGCATTCAACTCATTCACTTTACTATTCTTATGAACTGACTTTCGCTTTTAGTTGAAATCAAAAGGTACCTACCTGCAACAAATGCAAATACTCGTATCATTGAGAGCAAAGCCTACAGCTTACAGCGTTTGTAATTAACACACTTCTAGTCAACGAATGACGACATGTCAAACGCTTCCATTGCATGTGACTATGTATATGCACTGTACTGTACATACATATATACATATGCTTCATAAAATTTTGCCTTTTTGCCCCCTCTGAATGTGGGAGTTCGTCTTCATTTGCATGAGCGCAAAGTAGTTCTATTACTCCTACTCCTTCGGAGAATAAACATCAGAAGTCACTCTGTGCACTTACAGAAAACAGAAAAGTACTTGTACGTAGTCGTATATGTATATGTATGTGTATGTTATGTGCTTATCGCACAAAAGTATCTCACATTTTCGCAGTACATTTTCCCACACACAGGTGAAAATGTAAAAATAAGAAAGAAACCGCTTACAGGTGTAATACAACGGAAGCAGTGGCAATAGCGATAGCAAGGCAGCAGCACCATGATTCTAATTATAACCACCCTATCCATTCATCCATCTACGTACCTACGAACAAGTATCTCGCACAGTTTTTGGGTCACAGGTTGTGACTTCGTTCAGTGTGCGTCGCTTATGGTACGTAACGACCGACGACCGACCGCGATATAGCGTTCATGGTATTGTGTTCAGTCGTCGAATGTAGGACACGGTTTCATAATATGCTAACAGCATGCCACTGCCATGCCACATAAATGCGCGCACTCACATGAGAAATGGATATCGCATACTCAATCAGATGTATCTGTAGCTGAGGCAGGAGCAGGTGCAAGTGATGCGGTATGAGTACTTGTATTTTAGTTGGAGGGGGAACACTTGCGGATGCAGCAGTATCAACAACAATAGCAACAACAACAATAGCAACAACAACAATAGCAACAGCATCAGCAGCAAAAGCAATAGCGGTAACAGCACAATGAACTGATGATGAATATTGCAGATTCAAATCGAGGTTGCCACTGGCCCGGCCCTGCTACTACTATTGGACGGCAACAATAGAACGATGAGAATTGTTTTCAACTCGAAGGTCGTGCAGCTTGCTTTGAGTCTGCCTTTGCCGTTTGCCGTTTGCCGTTGCCGTTTGCTGTTGCTGTTGCCATTTGCCAGTGACGTTGATGGTAACGACGATGACGAACGTTGATGATGATAAAGATGACGATGATGAATTTTCTATAAGTAGGTCAAAGAACGGATGTGAAACAACAACGATATGTGGTTGATGTAGGGCTAGGGGCTGCTTGCCGAAGGCAGCAACTTTTAAAATATCATTTTGACAAATCCTTTTAAGGCTATACTCGTACTATAGAATACTTATCCAAGGCATAGTTGGTTATGGAGACAATAATTGAAATGCCAGGTGAAATGGGAACAGACTCGCTGCTCTACTTTATTGGAAGCAAAAGTCCTTGATGGGCTTTTTGCTTTTAGTTACGAAATCCACTTAACACATTTCAGTGGTATTCAAAAGTTTGAAATTTAACACTCGGTTTTATCGTGATTTGCTTGTACTGTCTTTTGAGATACGCCTTTAATTTTTTGGAGCCGACCTTGTTGGCATTTGAAATTAGTCAATAATTCCACCGAGCACCTTTATTACTACCGATGTTGGTCATATCGCTTGCGTTAATTCGGTGGAGGACAAATAGTTCGTCGAATCCGAATGTTTTGGTAACAGAACTAAGAGAAATGCATTTGTTGAAGGAAACTTACTGTGAGTATGTCTGATGATGTCTTCCCTGATCTGGAATCTGGTCCCTTTTAAAGGCATTTTCAGTTTGGGGAAAAGCGAGAAGTCACAGGGAGCGGAGTCAGGAGATTGGCGAATCACAAGTATGTTGTGTTTGGGTAAGAAATTCCGAATTATTATTATAAGAAGAATGAACGGGTTGCCAACTTCCATTTGCCCACAGGTCCAGCCATGAAATGTCAGATATTCGCTCAGTCGGAAATAAGAAGTTCTGTAGTGAACATGTGTCCAAGAACGCAAAATTTTTATTTTTATAAAATAAACTGGTGCGTGTGCTTGATGTGTGAGAATTTCATTTCAATTTTTCTGCTGTCAGCAGTTCAAATTCGAACTCTCTTCCTTAACGAACTTAAAATGGGGCATAATGCGTCATTGGCAATGAAAAACATTAATAACGCATTTGAGGATGTAGCAGTAAACGAACGCACTATACGACGTTGGTTTGGAAAGTTCCGTTCGGGAGATTTCAGCCTCGAAAATTAACCACGTGGAAAGCCGGAAACTTTAATTGACGACGATGTTTTAAGAGCAACGGTGGATGCGGGCCCAACGAAATCGGAGGCGGGAGATTGCACAAAACATGGGTGTATCCCCAATGGCAATAAGTTGACACCTTTCTCTCATAGGCAAGGTAAATAAACTCGATAAGTGGGTACCCCAAGAACTGAACGAATGCCAAAAACTACGGTGCCTGGAAATCTGCGCATCGCTTACATTAAGAAACCAAACTGAACCGTTTTTGCACCGGATAGTCACCTGTGGATACTGTATGATAATCGTAAAAGATCTGGGCAGGGGTTGGAAGCAGATGAAAAACCAAAACACACCCCAAGCCCGATCTTCACCCAAAAAGTTTATGGTGACAATTTGGTGGTCATCGAAAGGACCAATCCACTTTTCATTTCCTTCAGCCAGGAGAAACGATAAACGCTATAAACTTTTATGAGGAAATCGACATATTGCATGCCAAATTGGCTGAAAAACAACCTGCGTTGGTCAATAGGCACGGTTCATCCCCATACTTCACAAGTAACGGTGCAAAAACTGTTACAGTTGGGATTTAAAATTCTCCTGATATTTTCCCAACGGATTACCATCTTTTCCGCAATCTGGATTCATTTTGCCGGCAGAAGGTCTTCGGGAATCGAGCAGAGGTCATAAAAGCCTTTGAAGGGGTTTCATTGCCTCCAAAAAGTCAGCACTTCTACGAAAAAGGAATATTTGACCTTGTATCACGTTGGAAGAATGTCATAGATGCCAATGGATCCTATTTTGATTGAATAAAAATTTACGGAAAAATACTCGTAATATTGGCTTTTAAATTTTTACTGTAAAGTCGGACATTTCATATGGTACAACCCAATAGTATCTCTCGGTAGTACTTCTTGGTGATTGTAGTGCCACGATGAACGACGTCAGTCGAGTCAAAATTATCGTCAATATGACATGCGCATTATTGCGGACCTGCCTTGGTTATTTGGCCATCCAGGATGTTGAATTGTGATGACTAGAATTTGGTTTGTGAGACGTACCCACATCCATAGAGAACTAACTTAACATAGATGTCAAAGTCTACTAATACTTTTGCAAACCCTTAAACTTCGCACAGACACACCATACGTGAATTAATAACACATTATACAAGCCAGAAAGTGCTAGAATTTTCTAGAATAAGAGCAATTTACCTACAATTAAAGTTGCTAGAATGAGAGCATGTAAAGTTTACTATGTAAAGGGTGTTTTTTTTTGAGTTATACAAATTTGATATGGAATAGAATAACTGAAACTAATGTTAATGTCTATGATATTAGCTTTATTTAATAGTACATTTTATGCCATTAGTGTTTAAATATGATATCGGGTATATGCGTGCCACGACTAGCTCGAATGAAGCGCAATCCTGAAGTCAAATTTTCGACAACTTTATCGAGCAACTGGGGTCGTATATCAGCAATACCACGACGAATATTGATTTCCAAATCGTCCAACGTCTCTGGTTTATCGCCATAGACCAGTGACTTCACATACCCTCAAAGAAAGTAATCTAAAGGTGTGAGATTACTGGATCGTGGAGGCCAGTTCATGGCATGTTGCGCCATCTCCAAAGCTCTGTAACGTCAATGCCATTCAACTGAGGAACGAAGAAGTCAGAAATCATGTTTCTATAGCGCTCTCCATTGACGGTAACATTCTGGCCGGCATCGCTCTTAAAGAAATATGGGCCGATGGGCTTCTGGGTTTTCTCCACTCCAAATTCGGCAATTTTGCTTGTTTACATATCCTCATCCTCATCGGACAACAAAATTTTGCGTTGAAAATGGGGATCAAGCTGAATCATGTTTTTGGCACATTCATCGAACCTACGACGAGTATAATGGTCATGGGGTTTCAACTCTTGCACAAGCTGGATCTTGTAAGCTTTTAAGCCAAGATCTTTCCGTAAAATCCTCCACAAAGTGGATGGGCATAGCTCCAATTGCTGTGCACGATGGCGAATCGCTTCATCCGGATTCTCCTCAACGGCAATAACTTTTCTGTTCGCACTGTTTGTCGTTTTTAGGGATGCGTCTTACCCACTAGAGCGTACGTGGTGCGAAAACGATTCATCCTGGATGATTATGTCGACCGCAAAATGGACGTAGCGCAAGAAAAGTTTGGTGAACCGAACCATGGTTTTCAAAATAAGTTTGCATTAATCTATTCATCGTAAAATGTCAAAACGTATTAACCACAAATCAACTTTCAACTGTCAAATTGACGATCTGTAGAATTAGTGTTGCCAGTTTAAAAACCAAACCTCCAAAAAAAAGTACCCTTTATTAAGTACGTTTTGTAAGTAAAATGTGCGGATTTTGTATAAAATTGCATTTATGACAATTCACACATATCCACAGTCAGGGTCACACGGATAGAGGCGATCAGTGGAAAGCGATTTTTGGATTTCCAAAACTTTGAACTTTTAGTTCAAATGATCAGGCCAATCATCCGCCTCCAATTCGCGAAGAGAGCAACCTTGGTTTTAAGAGGATCATTCATTGATTGTGGCCAGACATTTTTGCAGTTTAAGGAATATAGTTTTGAGGTTCTTTGCAGCTCATCATCTGCATTTCACTTCAGGCTATATTAGTGGAAAAGGAGCAGCTTCCAGTTCTTGAAACTCATGTTGAGTGTAAGACAGAAGACGCAGTGCGGACTGTTCTGCGCGCATGAACTAGTCGTGAATTGGTCTTGATCTAAAAGCCGAAATATGAAGCACAATGCTGAATAAAATTAGCCCCTTACATAATTTTTTGATCAGTAAAAATGTCAGGTTTCCTTCCGAAGCCGGTGCGGGTAAAAATTTCACAATTTCTACCACCGTTGTTGGACCTGGTAAAATATTTAGTACGGGCACGGTAAGTTTTGAACCCCTTACTCTAGCCTATAATTTGTTTCCAGTATTAGCGAAATTTTGACATCTTTGCGAAGTCATTCCCTTTTCGCCGCTATACGAGCATGTTTCTTGCCGACTTGCAAAAGTGAATGCGTCCATTTCCTGAACAAGATCAAGACAAATTTCTGTAATACATTGTCTCCATAGAGCAGAGGTTATTTTGTTGGCTACAGCTTCACTTATTTCAAACGAGCCATATACCGGTTTAAGGCAACATTTTCATTTCACGTTTTATCTACATACATGTCTTTAAATTTTCTGGAGCCTTAAATGGCACATTCTATAGAACCTATTTGGAATCCGACAATCTGAAATACACAAATGCCATTGTCTATCCACCTGCTTTAGCCAAAAATTATAAAACAAATTCAAACCATTACCTTACCAGAGTTGCGAGTACCTAAACTGCATATTTTCCCAGCCAATTATGCAATCTGCAGCCGGGCAAATCTATTTGCTACAAAGTTACAATTGCGATAGCAATCAAAACTCTACAACAACAATTTTAATCGTCCTAATCTGATTAGCTACCCAAGAATTAAATGCAATCCGAGCTGAATCCCCTTGCTCATGTTCAAGCCTTCTTGTCAGTACTGTCATCGTCGTGGACGTGGTCGTTGTCGTCGTTTTGATTGGCGATTGCCTCGTCTGCGCGTCCGCTCCAGCAGTCGTAATTGGGCATTATGCTCTCGTCATTTTGATTCCACAAAACCCGCGCGTAAACTTACAACGAAACCTCACTACAGGGAGGCCACCTAATCCGCTTCACTGGCCGACTGGCTTAAGTGCACGTACGCAATCCAGATACATTCCACAAGTCATTTACAGCACCGACCCACACATTGCAGCGCTGGGTGAGTTGATCTCCTGTAATGAACGCTATGCCAAACCAAACAAATCAGCGCTATGCGTGCATGTAGTCATGGGTGATATGTGGTGTGGAGAGATGGATGAGACGGAGCACCAGTACCAGCACCATCGCCAGCAGCCCACAGACAGTCCAGCTACTGACATAAGAGCACCCGTTGCGGGTCAATGTACCCTCTTGGGCATTAAAAAAATGTTTCCTTGGCTTTGTTGACTAACTGCCGGTGGCTGGGTGGCTCAACAGCTCAAGAGGCAGACGGTAATAAAATTATTGCAACAGCAACAGCGATGATGGTGATGATGCGCTGCGTGGTGAAAGTTTCTCAATTTCCAACGCGCGCACAATCCATTCGCTAAATTTCCACCCATCTCTTTTCATCAAACACACAGGCAAGCACCTTACTCATACTCGCTCATGCAACACGTTCAAGAATTGATGCACCCCACTTGTGCGAATGTCATAAGAAGCAAGTCAGCTCAACTGACAGGCAGACAGCAATCACTCGCTTTACATAAGATATGCGGATTAATTGACAGCAAGGAAGAAGCCAGCAGCAACACCATTATCAAGTAGCGAATAGCAACATAACGAAAGCAACAACAACAAAAATGCAAAAATCAAGAAATAACGGGCGGACCAAACAAAAAGTATTTCCCAAGAATTCATTGACCCCATCACTCCGCTGCTCTTCTTTTTCATCGGCCGATTAACTGCAACAAAAACGAAAAAAAAAAAAAAAAAAAAAAAAAAAGACAAACCCCACGAAACATGGAAGCAACGACAATGGGGAGAAGAAGTAACAGCACCATCCACAGCTATAGCTGCTATACCAACAACACCATGCTCGCTAGCTAGCTAGTCAACATCCAGCGGCAAAAGCAGAAGCAGAAGCAGCATATGAGCAACAGAAACAGCAACAGCAGCAACAGCACAGCAGCAGCGATGTGGAATGAAGTGACGGAAAATGAAAAGTGAATGAGCGCAAGAAGTCAAAGGCCTCGCAATGTGCAAAATATACGCAAAAGGAAAACGAAAAACAACGCCAATAAAACACTCACACTACACTCACACATGCAAGAAAACAACGGCCATGATAAGCCCGGGGGGATAATAACAAAAACAACAACAACAACAACAACAACAACAACACCAACAGCACAGCAGCAACAAGCGACAACAGAAACGTCAACAAATAGGTGAATGATAGCGTTATGTCGTGTGCGGTGCCCGATGACTGATGGTAACTCCAACGAGGAAGAGATAAAATTTGATATGCTCACCACACGGGTGATGAACTGATAATTACCATGATTCGATGATTCGCAGTGTCGTCACACTTAATTCCATTAGAGCGGCTCCTCTAACCAACCCAGACACTTGGCAAATGCACACCCCCGCACGATTAAGCACCGTCGATGCGGACATTGACATATGACAACGTTGCGATACGATGATGCGTCTAATCAATGGAAATGGCGTGAAAGGCCAAGCAGCGATCTATGGTATGTAGAGCGGGAGACATTTTGTTTTTGCATAACTTTGAAGCCACCTTCGCATCATCTTTGAATTAAATTGTTGTTTGTTTCCAATTTGTGCCGTAGTCCGTACGGTGTATCAAGCCAATTCGAATTTGAATGTAAACAACAAAAGTAGGGCAATCTCTCTCTTTCTCTTTGTTTTTAATTTTTGACAAAAATAGTATCACAGCACAGTGATCACAGTTTTAATGATACACATATTTGAATAATCAAATCATAAAGAAACTTTCAAAAGACAGACGAAATTTATTAGTCTATTGAGTGGCAACGCAATGTTATTAATACTCGTACCCATGTTCGGGTATACATTGTATTGTTTCAGCTTACATTGAGCAGATCTTTGGCTTAAGACATACGACGGCTTTGACGTACCATATGTCATGATAGTACTAGCTTTGTTCGTTGACGACCATAGTGCAGCTAGTTTGCGTTAAAAACGCACTTTTCGTTTTCAGACAGGGTCGCACTAAAAGCACGCATAGTGCTTGCTTGCTTCATTTGACATAAATACATAGTTCTACAATTAAGAGCTTGTAGTTTTTTCGAATTTCTTTCCTATACAGTGTCTTCCAATAGGTACTTCCGAACCTTGACAATTGATAGCTGCCATATTGTTGAAACTACAATACATCTGTCAAATTTGCTGTCATTTATTTAGTCTGTTTTGCCAAATTACGATGGACGGACATAGCGTTCAAGAACACGTGTAAATGATAAAATTTTCGCCATAATCGTCCTACCAAGAGGACTATTCGCAGTGTGGTGGATAAATTTGAGTCCACTGGTTTAGTAAACGATAAACCAATACCCGTACGTCGACGAAACGCAAGATCCATCGAAAACATCGCCGCTGTCGATGAGAGTGTGCAGGGGAATCCGAGGCAATCGATTTCGCGTCGCTCACAAGAACTAGGCCTTTCGCAGACCACAACTTGGCGAATTTTGCCTCGTGACTTGGGCCTGCACTCATACAAAATTCAATTGACCCAGGAGCTGAAGGTAAACTACCATAGACAACGACGTGTGTTCGATGAATGGGCTCTGGAGCAGTTGGAAACTGACCCTAATTTTCATCGAAAAATCATCTTCAGCGATGAGGCCCATTTCTGCATGAATGGGTACGTCAACAAACAAAATTGTCGAATTTTTGACGATATTAATCCACATGAGATCCAAGAGCGTCGAATGCATCGCGAAAAACTCACTGTTTGGTATGGATTTTGTGCTGGCGGCTTCGTCGTCGGTTCATATTTCTTTGAGAACAACTTTGCCAGAACATCACCGTCAACGGCGAGCGCTATATAGGGGATGATTACCAACTTCTTTTGGCCTGAATTGGATGATATGGACACCAACAACATGTGTCAAGACGGCGCTACGTGCCACACAGCTCACGCCACATTGGAAATTCTGCTCGAGCTATTCGAACGCATGGTCATCTCACGTGGAGGTGATGTGAATTGGTCACCGAGACTTTTTCTGTGGGGTTTTCTGAAGTCGCAGGTCTATGCGAATAAGCCACAAATCACGGCGGCCCTAAAAGCTAACATAACCCATGCCACCGGTCAAATTCAGCCTGATTTATGCGCCAGAGTCATGCTTCGGGGAGCTGTCTGGATCATATTTATGGGCGTCTCAGTAATGTTACGCTCAATGAATGCGAAAAATGTGTCTTTGACCTGAAAATTACTGATCAATCTCTTAGTAACACTTTCTAAGACTAGAGGCTGCAATTCTTTTAATTTCTCTCAAAGAAGAGTGAAAGTTGACTTTAGTAGGCTAAAAAATAATTTATGCAATGAGTCTTGAAAGGATGTTTATGCTTGTAGCGTCCAAAAAATTTGTTAAAACACTTAAACCTTGGATATCCAGTTTATTATTAAACAAAGTTTAATGTAAAAAACAAACTCAGAATAAAGTGCAATAAGTATCCCGATAACTAGGATCTAAAAAGAAGGTATAAGAAATTGTGTGCTGAATTAAAAATAGAGATTCCTATTGTCGAGATAACTATTACGAGTATATTACCCGTGCTGAATTCAGTTCTGCACAGGGAAATCTAAAAGATGAATGGCGAATAGCTTACTGTTTTACGTGTTGATAACTCTGAACTGTATGACAAATTCGTTATTGCTGATACTTTTAATTGTTATTTTACTAATGTTGGCTGCAGTCTACAACCGAGTCCTGTCCAAGCGTTTTGTCGTACTTGTCTTTCCATTTGTAGGTTTGCTGACCCATTGCAATGTTGTAGTTTTGTTTTTCAGCCCACAACGGTTTTTGAAATCTTGAAAGTTATTGGTACTCTACCCAATTCAACTTTGTGCGGAGCTGATGGTGCTCCAAATTGTGTACTTAAAAAAATTGCATGTTTCATAGTGGATGTCTTGGCAAATGTTTATAAACGTTGCGTGTTTGAAGGGGTCTTTCTTGAAGACTTTAAATGCGCTGAGGTTATTCCTTTACTCAAAAAAGGTCCCCATGAAGAAATTGGTAATTACAGGCCAATCTCACTTCTTTCTGTTTTTTTAGCAAAATCTTCGAAAAGCTAATGAAAAATAGAGTAGTGAGTTTTTTTAGATAAAACTAGATTTTTCAATCCAGTTCAATTTTGTTTTTCTAAAAGGCAAATCGACGGAAGATGCGCTTTTACAAAGGTTTGTTCCCAAATAATGTCACACCTCGATGGGAAAAAATGCACGGCTGGTTTATTTATTGACATAACCAAAGCACTCGATATGGTCAACCACAATTTCTTGTTGAGAAAATTGGAAAAAGCTGGTTTTCATGGTTTCATGCTCAACTGGTTTAGGTCGTATCTTGAAAATAGGTCGCATAGAGTGAATTTAGATGATATAAGGAGTGAAATACGGTTCCTTAACCTGGGTGTTCCACAAGGTTCTGTTTTGGGTCCAATTCTATTTTTAATCTAAATCAATTCACTCTGTAGTGATAAATGTTTCCTAGTAGAGAGAGTAGACGTCATTTTTATTATTTGCGTAACGTATGCTCAACCAAGCTATTAAAGATAATTTATTATGGTATATTCCATTCCAAGGTAGACATTCTAGCTTTCCTTTGTTCTGTGCCCTGAAGATTCTTCCTGTTCGCAATTTGTGTTGTTTTAAGGTGTTAAAAACGTCCTTCATGAAGTCCGGTAATCGCAGTATCCGTCTTATTTCTAATTTTAATTTACGTGTAAACTTTTCAAACATGCTATCGGTACCACTGCATATCGTAATTTTTTCTCTGTTTTGTTATATCGTTTATTTAATTAATTCCCTCAGTCAATCAGGACAATAACAATACCTGGAACGTTCCTAAAACGCGTAAAAATGTGGCTCTTCAGCCTTGATTATGCTGCATTAGAATCTCGTATTTCTGATGTTTTGGTGTAATCTTTGTTTTCATTGTTTTCTTTCTTACTTTTTGCATTTTTTACAATAACAATTCTTTCTTTTTTGTTTGCATTGAATTTATTTTTGGATTATGCTTCTTGTAATGTTTAGAGTTTATGTTTCTTTGTTTTTTTTTTCCTTTCTTCTTACTCTGAATTCTTAAAGGGTCACCCCTTTATTTAGTTTTTATTTAGCCAATTGAAGTGGCATTCAACACTATTTTTTATTTATTTATAAATACTGAATGTCATCAACTTTTTTTATATTTTGCTTCTTGAACTTGAATTCTCTTACATTGTATGTATTATTTAATTGTTTAATAATAATAATAATAAATAAATTGGACAATTCGGATGTGCGCCACCCAGAGAAGCCGCAGTGTTATATTCCATACATTATGGCATCGATAGGCCTTTCAAATGAATAAAAAATGTCGTTGATATCTCATACACACTTTGTTTCATTTAAATTTAAAGATAGGAAGTGCTTAATGAAAGATCCATTACATTTTCACAGCTTTAATTGTCAAAACCAAGCAACAATTTTATCCTGTCCCTACTTATACTTCAGTTCTAGTGCTGTGCAAATCTACGAAAAACAGCCCCAGGGAAGAGATAATATTCTTCAAGTTTATATCACGCTACGTAGCAATGAATTGTTCATCACAATTACCGAACGTGACTTGGAACGTCATATAAAACTTAAGTAGAAACACTATTGTGTTTTTCATCTACCTCAGTCGTACAACAATTTGAAGTTCGAAACGCAGCTAGGAGATACTTTACAATGGTTTATTTTTCTGAGTGGTCCAGGGACTCAGTTAATATGCCTCACCAGCTAGTATGATCTTTTGCCATCTGCCGCCAGTTGGCTAAGGTCCCCTTCTACTTGCGTGCTCTACCTAAGATGAGATCGTTCTCTACTGCGTTGTCCCTCTGGGTAGAAGTCGAACATTTTCCGGGTTTGGATGCGACTGTGACCTAGCCATCTAAGCCTATTTATCTGAGCTTTTCTGAAGAGGTCCGCATCGCTCTACAGCCCGTAGAGCGCGCTGTTGAAATGTCTAAAAATTATCCGAAGAACTTTTCTCTCGAAGCACTCGAGAGCATTTTCATCCGCTTTCGTCAGTGTCCACGTTTCTGAGCCGCAAAGCAGATCTGGGATGATCAACGTCTTGTATAATGCCTTTTTGGTTGCTCGAGAGGGGGCTTTACTACTCAATTACGTCTTAATCCTACAGAAGCAGCGCTTAACAAGGGTGATTCTGCGCATTATTCCTCGCTGGTGTTGCTGTTGATAATGGAGCCGTGGTACTCGTAGACAATGTTCCCCACAACCTCAAAGTTGTAGCTAGGTGTCGATGTTGTGTGCTCATCTTTGTTGACAACATATATATACTACGTAGGTTGCTATCTAAGTTTTGAGAAAAACAAGGAAAAACAAATATTTATCATCGAAAATGTCGTTATTGTTTTTCAGAATACACTCCATGAAGATCAATACACAACCAATGTTCGAATCACTTTTTCCACTCCGAACGAGGTAACTCCAAACCATGCCGCTTCTACAGGCGTCGAAAAACGTTGACCTCGCAATTTATTCTCGATGTGCGGGAATAAAAAGAATTCATTGGGTACCAAAACATCTGCCGTGCGGCAGATGACCCGTCAATTCGATATTTTGACTGCTCAAAAAATCACTTGTTGGAGCCGCATTTTCGTGTGCGGGGGTTGCTTTTCATTATTTCTCCAAAGACATCTGGAAATGGTGGTGTACAATTTCGAATTGACCGTTCGACGTTGCTCTAATGGTATCGTAGCGACATGTCCAGTTTTTCCGAAGAAACAGGCGACATTTGCTTCGAAGTGCTTCGTGCGCGAACAACTTTAGTTGGATTTGGCTTGTCTTGAAAAACCCATATAGTCGACTCCTGTTTATTTTCGGAGTCTTACCATTTGCATAGATCCATGATTTGTCGCTTGTCACGACCTTATATACGTCTTTTCGAGCACCGCGATCGATTTTTTTCTTTTTGGACTAATCGACACGAGCCATTTTTTGAGCGATTGCCAAATATGCGGCATACAACGCGAAAAAAATCTTTTTGAGGGCCA
Source organism: Volucella zonaria (assembly GCA_963966105.1). Taxonomy (NCBI): domain Eukaryota; kingdom Metazoa; phylum Arthropoda; class Insecta; order Diptera; family Syrphidae; genus Volucella; species Volucella zonaria. The sequence goes on along the minus strand of OZ014534.1, from coordinate 83,067,506 downwards.
ACTCTTCATGATATCTGGTATTTCTAGAATAACAACCGATTTTTGACGACTTTCATGAAATTCGTCCTGGGACGAACGGCGACCACGATGGAATTCAGAAAACCAGCGCAGCACAGTGGGCTGGGATGGTGTTTCATCACCATAAGTCTAAGCGAGTTGATCGGCAACCCTTTTGTTGAGTTAATAAATCCACGTCGAAAATCATAGAAAATCATCGCACGAAAATGTTCACTATTTAATTCCATTTTTTGGGAGAACTGAATGTTTCAAGTCTATGTAAAAACAAATCTAATAGCACTGGTATGACAAAACGTTCTGAGCACATGTACCATTGAAAACGTTAACTTTTACGATGCTAATATTAGGTTCAACGTATCTACACCAATATTGCCATATTTCAAAACTTCAATGGCAACCTACGGTTTTGTGTTTCCTTCGTTGGCCGCTAAACCCATATGTCGCTGGCTGTGTTCTATCCATTAAGTCAATGTCGTCTGCATATGCGAGCAATGGCGTTTTCGATTGGCCGATAGAAGCCTCCTTTTTGCGCTCCGGAAAGAAAAAATTAAACAAAACTGTTCGTTGACACTCTTCTCACTTTTTGATAAACACAATTTTGCATTTCAGAAGGGAAATTTCTCTTCTGGATCGTATGTCAGAATGTACTAACACATATAAATATAAACGTCAAATAGTATTGTGTACATATATTGTATTGTATTTATTTTCGTGCAATCGACTGTGTTTGGCTTCAAAGTAAAAAAGAAGTTTTTAGTGTCCCGTTGGAGTCCAAATTGCGAAACCAATTGAAAACGCCATAGCTGGACAGACTTTTGAAGTTGACTTGTGAGTTTCGCACAATTCTTTCAAAATGGATATTGGAAAAATCACATGACAACGCATCGCCTTATTTATGTAATTTTCTGTCATTGAAGGTTTCGGTTTTGTCATTGCCGACCTTGACGGAGCAGCGTGCATTCTCCATCAGCATCCTGTATAGTTGAATGAGCTTGGCAAGAATGCCGAAACAAGACATGGCTCTTTATATCTCTTCTCTATAGATTCCGTCATATGCGGCTTTAAAATCGATGAAGAGGTGGTGTGCATCAATTTGGAACTCCAAGACCTACCGTAATATGAACATTTCATCTATGGTGGACTGGTCTAGAACCACACTGATTAGAGCCGGTCAAGTCTGTTTACGAAGGGGCTTAGACGTTGACATAATGCGGCAGAGAGAATTTTACATGCGATGTGGAGGAGACGCGCGTTTAAAAAACCAATAAAAAAATGCCAGAATCATATTTTTTTATTAAAGTTACCATTTTTATTCAGAATTGCTTAACATCGTCTATTGCAACTTTCACTTAATTTTTGTGCATATTCTAAACTTAGGCCTCTCCAAATCAGGTTCAAAACTCCCGAAAGTTGTTTTATGGTGTCCCTTAAGCCTCCGCTTCATTAAAGACCAAACATTTTCTAATGAATTCGCATCAGGATTTTGTTACGGCCAATCTAACGTCTCTATACTATTTTCCTACTTCCAACGCATGTAGAGGCGACTTCGATGTTTTGCATCATTATCGTCTTGCAAAATCCAATCATAATTGTTTAGTTCATGCAGAGATTCGGCAGACTTTAGCAAACCGTCCAGGTATAATTTTACCATGAATTGTGCGTTGAGGTTTTGTGTGAATACTATTAACTTTCCCAATCCTTTTGGCCTAGAAGCCTATGAACCTTTGCTGGATATTTTACGTTGCGTTGCAGCAACTGTTTATCTTTTTCTGTCCAATAGTTATAAATAAAAAAAGATGACTCATCTGTAAATATGTAAATCCGGGTCTAAATTCTGCGTTGCCCAACCTAGCCTCTTTTCAATATGTTTTTGGGTCAGTTTGGTACTCCTGTTTTTAATGCCAGATTCTGTCAAATGGCGTCGTATTATGTTGATGGATATTTTAATTCCTTTTCTGCATAATTTTTCATTTGCGTTATTCAGACTAATTATGTGGTTTTTCCGAAACAATTCACAAATTAATTTATTATTCTTGCCGGATGTGCTTGCTTTGATCCCTTTACCTGACCCATCATCGACATTACTCCATTCCTTATACCTCTTTATCTGCTTTCACATAAATGCCTCTGATGTTTGTAAATACATATTTTGCAGCCGACTTAATACTCATTTGAGGTCCTTTTGGGTGAGTTACTAAGAAAACACGTGGTAGTCTATTGGCTTCCCAATCGGGCGGTTCGGGGTTCAATACCAGCCGTGACCGAAAGACTTTTTTCAGGCAACCATTCATTTAATTTACACTAAAAATTAAGTCTCCCCATTAATGTTGGATGCCACTGATGGAGCGAAATAGCCATTGAGCTCAAACATCTTTCTTTTTCTTTCTGTCCAATTTTCGGAAAAAAAATTAGCACATGCTTTGGCGTCATGCCTACTGGAGTGTTAAGTTCTTAAAAAAAAAAGAAAAAAGAAGCCCGAAAGCCGCACTCAATTTATAATGATGTTATACCACCGAAGTATGGAAATAGACTGAGGAAATGAAAACAATGCGCAATCGGCAATTAAATGCAGAAAATAATTTGCCTATAAACATGTGAGTGAGTAACAGAAGTACTATATTTTAACGCACGTTTTTCTGAAACACACTGTAGTTGGCGCAATTCAGGGAATCTCCCTTCTTTCGGACCGGACAGACAATGGTGAGCGCCCATTCGTCGGGCATACCATCCAATCATCAACCGCTGCTTTAAGCAACTCGCAGTTAAGCCATCGGGTCCAGCAGCTATATTGGACCTAAGCTTGGAAAAGTCTGTCCTGACTTCATCTTGGTCGGGTGGATGGAAATTTGGCCAAGTTGAAAGGCTGATTCTGCCTGACGGTGGGATGTTGTTCGTTAACACCGTTTAAAGCAAGTCACCAAGGTGCAAATTTTCAAACGGCACATAGGCTGTCAAAAATTGAAATCCATAAGGCTGCATAATGCACATTATAATTGGGTGTGTGCTCTCGAATGTTTTCAAGCTGGCTATGAGCAATTGGGAGGAACTGAAACTCATAAACAAAACTTATATAAATGTTACATGCTGCAGTCGTATTCTGTTGTTTCTAGGGTATATTGCCCTAATTGCTTTTATATGCTCATATAATGGATCTTTTTTTTTCAGTGTCAGACTGAATAGGTGTTAAATGTCAAATCGGCTGTCACATTCAGCTGCCAAGCTTCATTTATTTCCAGTACAGTTTGCCATTTTATTGGCAAATTAAAGCCATAAAGACGATTTCAAATCGTTGACATTTATATCCAAAATTTAAGCTCTTTTCGCGAAACTTATAAAGCGGTAGACATCGTCGGCCACCTGAACGTGTTATTTATCGAACTATTGAAAAATTTCGCAGGAAATGGACCCGTCATCTAGCCACTAAGATCGTGTGATTTGACGCGACTGGATTATTTTCTGTGGGGTTACGTCAAGTCACTAGTTTATGCCGATAAGCCAGCAACGATTGACGCTTTGGAATAAAAATTTCGCAAATTGGGCCTCTAGAATGTATTTTGACATATACCCGGAACTACTCGTATTTTCAAATATTAAATGACATGAAATACTGTGTCAAATGTATTTAAAGAAACGTCATCAAGTTAATTTCTTCGTGTTTTTATTTAAACAAAAAGTTATGAAACTCATAAGAGGACGCCCTTTGCTCGTGGTCAAAGAGAAGACGGTGCTGATTTTAATTCAAATAAAAAATACACAGAAAGAACTCTATGACAGCATCAGTCCGAAGATTATATTATATTCCAGGAAGTAACATTAATTTCACAATCAAGATATGCATTAGCATTATTATAATGTGGACAAGAAATGTGAAAATTTAATTTCGTCAAATTCATGGAATTATTATTGCTCTATCGCGGCAGGTGATAGTTCGCGCCCAACTAAATTTGACTTAAGAGACGCAACTACTGCTTCACTATCCGGCTGGCCCTGTAGGATAGTAAAACTTGTGTCGCAACTCGACTTTAACTCTCCTATTACGAGTATGCTTTCATAAGCCAGTACAGCTACTGCAGAATAAATTCGCTGTTCATGAAAAGGAGCCCTGGTATATTATCGGTATCTAGACAACGGCATCAGTTGGTAGAATTGCATTATTGCCTTCTCGCTGTGCTAGTCACATAGATAGATCGTTTAGCATTAGACACAACCTAGGTTCAGGGACTTCTAAGACGGTTAGGATCTGTAAATAGTGGTTGATCAATCCTAATAGTTCAAAAATGATTTAACTTGTAAAGATGCGGACACAACATGGAAAATCGGGTTAGATCGAGGAATAATCTGCAAAAAGCCGAATTCTTCAATATAAGTATGTTTTGTACATAAAGTTCTATCGATGAAACTGAAGCTTGCTAATGCTTTTACGAGCTCTTGGATGAACTCTTTGGAGCGAGAGGGTTATAATAGACTGCTAATCTGTAAAAATCGGTTTCTTCAGAGGTAGCAGTGTCAGTTTTTTTTTTCGCTGACAGAATCAGAACTGCGATAGGGGAGAGATAAAAATCATAACGTTTCGTATCTCAGAACGCCTGGGATAGCTGGAGCCTATGATGGATACATAAGCCGATTTAGGCTACCAACATTCATTAAAAAAGAAACAGTGATATAATTAAAAATGAGCGCCACATATGTGGCATGGAATGTGTGCTTTAATCTAGAGATAGAGCAGCAATTGAAGAAAAGTGAAGCAGTAGTACAAAGAATGAGGAGATTCTCGACTATTGTACGTATCTAATGATTTCAAGAGCAATGAATTTAAAGATTGACCTTTATGTGGCAGATTATACGAGTAATATTCATTGGTCGAATATCTGCAAGAAAAGACTGCTTAAGATGAGTTAGAATGGAAGCCACTATCTTTGATGATTCAATTCCTTACTGGTCGCGACAAACATGTCTATGTAGAATCATTTAGAACAGTTAATGAGAATAAGACAAAATATAATCTCTCAACCAAAAAGAATTACTTTGACTGGAACAACTGGACTTGGAACTACAAGAAAGACTAAGATGATGCTCTACAAAACTCTGGTCGGGCTTGCTTTATTCTACCGGTCAAGCATTGCATGAATCAGCTGAAATAGGGGGCTGATATTGAGGCCTTCGAATAAATGGATGACAACATTGCATCTCCATCTATACCGAATTGGGTCAACGATCAAACCATCGCAGATCTCAGAAAGCTTGTTGTGATAAACTGGACCCAGCGCTTGCGGCATCAAGAAGGGACTAAGTATTTATGTCTTAAGAAGATAACTTCAAATAAGCCAAGCCATTCACTTGGGATATGTACTACAAAACCCTCTCCCTTGTAGCTTTTTGCTGAAGTTGTGAGAAGTCCAATAGATAGGTTCGGGATTCTATCAGTTCTAAGCGGTTCCATAACTATTATATCGCTTGCTGAGATGGAGGCAAATCCTATGTCATAGTTTTAGAGTAGTGGTTGAAGTCCGCAAATGTGTACCTTTTTTCGCATTTATGTAGTATTCAAAGTATACATCTATTGGGTATTGCAGTACAAACATGATACAGAATGCTTCCAATTGAGGCATTTAAGGATCAGTAATTTCCTTTCCGAGATTGATTCGATTATATTTGGTTCATTCCAAGCCGAATATTAGGGAATACACGTTTGGTTTCTACATAGAGTTGTATGTAATTATGATGGGGCGATGGGCTGTTATTTATTAGAGAACCTATAAAGTGTATGCGAGGAAAGAAGATCAAGTATATTGCGTAATATACTCGATCCATAAAAAGCTGGAATTAGCTTGGAATTTATGCAAATTCGTTAACCTTCAGATCAGTATTTGATTAAATGCGATATTTTGGCCCATTCCCGGCGAAGTGCTTGTTTGAGGTGGTCCAAACTTTGGTATTTTTTAGTGCCAACCTTCGCCTTCAAAATACCCCAGACAGAGAAATCCAACGGATTTGCATCCGGAGAATTTGCAATCCATTGTGTCGAAGAAATGAAGTGTGGAACATTGTTTTTTTAACCAATCTTGGTTGACGCGCGCTTTGTGAGACGGTGCCGAGTCTTGTTGAAATGTCCACGGTCTCCGAGCGAAATGATTGTTTGCCCAAGCCTTCAATACTGCCTCTAAGACAGTTTCACTGTATACGATCGTATTCATTTTGACGCCACGGTTCAAAAATATGACCGGAGAGTGACCATCGGCGGTTATGGCGGCCCAAACCATCACCATCGGTGCTGCCTACTTTCTGGTGGCCGTCCGAAAGTGTAAATTTTCGAAGGACCTCTCTGGCAAGTAAACTCGGTCATTTTGTTTGTTGACATATTGCTCGATAACAAATGGCGACTCATCGGAAAAAACCAAATTCGGCAACTCACCACTTTCGTGCAAGCGTAGCAACTCCTTCGCTCTTTCGACTCTTAACTTTTTTCTGTTGCGGTGTAGGATCGTGTGCTTTATGGAAATTCAATGACTTGAGCCCAAGCTTAAGTTGGTTGCAGTTCGAGTCATTCAGGGTGTACAGTCAACGCTGACCAATTGGCCCTCCTAGTATAGGAAAAATTGCTCTCAGTTCTAATGGAAAGTCTTAACCATGCGTTGTGCGAAGAGTTAAGGTTGCGTTAATTGTCTTCATCAGAGATTGGGAGAACTGAACTTAAACTTTCTAGATCTCCAAATGTGATTTTGGATTCTACATAAACAGAACTGAAAAGAGAACACTTAACTTAAAACAGTGTTTGTTAGACCCATCAAGAACATGGGTTTTGATCTTCCGGTCTGGGCCCAAATAAAACCGCATCAAGGTTCAGAGAAGAGCTTGCGTCGGAATTCTGGGATAAGTCAGGACGACAGTCATATCTCTCGTTGGGAGACTGCCGCCAAGGTGTTATAAACTAATTACATATGTAGTTCCAATGCTGCTTTCTGATAGGAATTCTGAATTATTCAAGCCACAACAGTTATTATTGAAAAAGTTACAGCCAGGTAGGTGTTAAGACTCCTGAATCCGCGAATCTTAGATCACGGATCATAAGAATATTCGCGAACCTTCTGAATAAGTTTTCTAGTGCACATAGTCACTGGCATATTCCAAGTAACGGGAGAGATAATGAGTTGGCGGAGAAGTGTTAGGCGCTATTATAGCTCACATGACATTGTGCACAGATCAATAAACACATAGAAGATGAGGCAATCAGTCAGCCAGGCGCACCCTGGTTTGCATTGCAAAAAGACATCACATTTTCTCATTTAACCAAACCGCTAAGTTGCGCGAGTCTCTGGTATTATCACAGACCACTGCACTATTGTACATCACAACGACTTCCGCAGATACTGCAGGGAAGAAGAAGAAATTAAGTCTGTGACTGTCTGCCCCATTCCGGAAAAAAAATATAAAAACTGTGGTCTTACTGAGAAGTGACCCTCCTCCTCACGAAGCATCTTGATTTTGCTTCAGAGATTTTCATGAATTTAAAAAAAAAAATCGAAAGGATGTAGTGTCCGGAGGTATAGGTCAGCCGTATTGATTCGCCCCGGTTATCCATTTCGGTTGTATACTCTTTAAAATCCTCTCCAGCTAGTAGTAGTTTTCACAGAAGACTTCCTCCATTGGTCAAATTATTTATGTTAATGACGCGTATCAATTTCAGAGTTTTCTGTGTCGATAAGTCGTTCTGGGTAAAAACAAAAACAAAAACAAAAACAAAAAAATACTCATACGCCCCATAATCCCGTGTGGAAATACCTTGCGTAACTAAGTTCAACAGCACAATGCAAATTTATTCAGTTAATCTCCAATGTGGTGGTATGGTGCCATATCCGTATCCGAATGCATAGCACTGCACTGCACTGCATTGCGTCATTTACAGTCTTCCGCAAACATTCCATTAAGCGGAAAACAAAGACAAGAGGAATTATTGCAATTTGTTCTGTTTTTTCTGTATTTCAATGCACCCGTCGTGTGGGGCGGGCAAATATCCGTGAATGTGTAACGCAGGCAGGTCTACGATCTTGGGCACAGTGACAACCTGCTGATTCACGCAGTGAAATTTGACCAGGTACATGCTGTTGTTGGTGTTTTTTTTTAATTCTACTAGTGGTCAGCCACTTTTCTCATGTCGAGTGAATTTCTCTTGTCGAAGAAATGAGGAAACTCACTCGTATACAGTGACAATGCAATGTTTGTTGGTAGATTGTTGCGGCATCTTTACGAGTACTACCGCATTCATGGGGTTACCTCAAAGACAACCGTCACACAGTTGGCACTGTAACTACGAAGAAACTAACAACAACTGTTGCGACGACAAGTACTAGTATCTATGATCATTGTTGCTTCAATTGTACGACATGAACAATTCTTTCCCAAGCGTATGATCGGTGCTTTTGTTATGTGATCCACTTTTATGTTGCTCGTTTTCTTTTTCTCCTTTGATTTGCTTTTGTGTGATTGTTTATCTTTTCTTCGATTTTACTAGCAATCGCTGTGATCTTTCTTCTTTGTGGTTTACTTTTTCGAATAAAGGTATTTGAGCCGATACTTAACTTTTTGAAGTCTTTCTGCGATAGAACATGTTTCTTATGAAATTTTGTAGCTCCATAACCGCACAAATAACACAAATAACACACAAATGCTCAACTCCAGGGCATTCTTAAAAGTTCACCCTCTAAGAGAGCTAAACTAGATTCCTACTTCCTACCTAGATGTAAGCTTAAGTAATCTAAATCCGGATATTGTTTCGACACAAAATGTCCTTTTTCCTTATTTAGTGTGATTTCATATGCCATCCCCCTAGGCTTTTGCGCCTATCGGTCTTTTCTAGGTCAAGTGTATTCAGTGCCAGTGCAGTTTACAGTGATCCCTAAGACTATCTGAGTTAAGTGGAGTGTAATCCTAAAATTCGATTTCTCTTTATAACTTTTCTTCAATAGTTTCTCAATTTCGAAGAATAATTCCGGGCAAGTTGATGGCGTAGTTGCTGCGGTCTTTGCTAGTCTGTCCGCTTCCTCATTGCATATTACGCCAATCATTACATATGATCTGATCCTGGTCTGTGGATAAGTAGTCTAAAGACGTGACGGCGGCTTAGCTGTTGGCAGTTATTTGTGAAAGATATAATAACGTAGATCTCTGTTTGAAAAATGCTACCTTACTTCACCCAAGGTTCATAAATGTAGGTTCTGACAGCACTCGTATGTTACTGGGCTGCACAAAAACGACTTAACTACCAACGGCCTTTACGTCGGCCAACATTTAGTGTTTGGTGCGTCGAAAAATTCTATGGAACCAGCTACAAATGCGAATAACGAAAATTATAGGCGCATGATCATAGATTTTTTACCTAATTTGCAAGCACATCCATCTTGCTTGTCAGAAACGGGGTTTCAATAAGATGAAACCATGAATTCGCTGAATTTCCTATGAACGCTGATCAGCCGCTTTGGAGACGTCTTGTGGCCACTGAAGTCTCAAGATTTAACACCAATAATTTTTTCTTACGGGAATTCATCAAAAGTAAAGACCACACTTATAACCCGCGTTTTGTCACGAAGCTAAAAATAAATATCCGCCGTGAAATTCACGACATTCTGGCAAGCATGCTGTAGCACGAGGTACGTAGGACGATGGTCCGCTTTCTACAGTGTGCGCAGCTAAATGAACGGCATTTGGCAGATATTATTTTCCAAAAATAGAATCCGCGTTTCTACTCCTTATGTTAAATTAAGTAAAAAACAATATATCCATTGTTTTTGTTTTATTCACGTTTAGAAACATAAATCTACCACCGAACACCCTGTACAACTAGAATGTATAAATAAAATATATATTAGGTGCGCAACTAAGTTATCGCTGTTTTTTTGATGAAAATGCAACTTTATTGTGAATGTTTACAACTGAATCATTCAAAGTATTGCCCATCTCTAGCTACAACTTTGTCCCATCTTTCTGGCAGAGTTCGACTTACGGTAAAAGTGTTCATCTTTTGAGGCTATCAACGACATCGTATGATGTCTTCATACGAGCGGAACTGCTGATCAACCAGACCATTTGCCATCGAACGGAACAAGTAACAATCGGACGTCGCAATATCTGGGGAATATTTCGGGTAGGGTAGAACTTCCCATTTGAGCGTTTCCAGGTAGGTTTTAACAGATTTGGCAACGTGAGGCCGAGCGTTGTCATGTTGTAGAATCACTTTTTCCTGCCTCTGCTCGTATTGTTACCGTTTTTCGCATGCAATCGCTTGGAAATGGCTTGGCGGGTAACTCCTAATGCTGAAGCAAGCTCTTCTTGCGTTTGGTACGGATCCTCATCGAGCAATATCCCCAATTCAGCGTCTTCAATGGATTTTGGTCTTTCTTCAAGCGGACGGTTCAACATCGAAATCACCGTCTTTGAAGCTACGGAGCCAATAATGGCACGTTGTTTCACTGAGAGCAGTATCTTCGCAAACTTTTTGGAGCTCTCGATGCGCTTCAGCCGCCAGTTTTTTTCGAATGAAAGAAGAAAATGAATACTTACCGCAAATGACGATTATTTGGCATATAGGACGCCAAAACAAAATCACTAATGTTTACCGGTTTGTTTACCATATGTCTAAGCTTGGTTCATGACATTTTGGATATGTCAAAATCGAGCAGTACTTACTGCTGGAGTCATCTGAAGCCAACTTAGTTGCGCACCTAACACATATTTTAATTTGAAAGCATGAAATTATTGGAAAAAAAGCAGTAAAAACTACTTGTTCTGACCCGTGTACCTAATGGTGGATCCAGTGTTCCACTCGTACTCCAAATAAATTCTTTGGGGCACATTGTCCCATTTGAATTTTGAGAAAAAAAGGTATCTTTTTCAGTTTTTCGCAACGTCCTTTAGCACTCTGCCCTATGTCCCAAGCGACTTCGAATCCCTCTTAAATGTTCTGCGTCACATCAGCTTAAGGCGAGAGTTGTTTAAAACGTAACATAGTATACCCTAACATGCAGCTTAAATAACAGCAATGCCCCTTCTGTGTAGTGCTGTCAATATGAACCCAGGATTCACATTGCCAAAAGTCTCCTCGACTTCTATAATAAAAAGATGATGCGGCGGAATCACTACTAGAAGCGTTGTTCAATAATGGAAATTGAACCCAAGTCTTCTTTCGAAGAGACGAACACATGCACTTCAGCAGGTTTCTCTGAAGGCAAAGAGCGAAAGGGGCAAAAAAGACGAAAAGGTTATTTGCGCCAAGCGTTTGTTATAATGGGTTTCAAAATCTCTCAGGGGCGTTGTTGATGCCTACCGATTTTAGCCTTCTTGATGGGCCTATTACGTTTTACATTATGCTTCCTTTATCTTCATATGGAGCTGGGGAGTCAAGTTAAGATCTCTACTGTTGAGGCCACTATAATTTAAATTTTAGGTGAAAAATGCCCATCGGTCCATCTCCGGGTGCCTGTTGATACGAGTATTCATTCATGTGATGTGGTTATTTTATTTCTTACTGGCAAAAATCGGCCCTCGGTTTGGGATTTTTTTCACTGATTTCCATTCAATAATTGATTACTGCGACTTGGTGTTTGTTTGTTTTCCTGAGATGACTGATAACTGTTGAACTTAGTAATAGTTCCGTCTCGTTTTGACCCTAAGCGGGGTTAAGCCATCTTGTTGCATCCGCGGGTCTGAAAAGAGATATAAGTGAAGCATCAGATAGTTCCGAGAGGTCGTGGAAGTATTAACATCTAAAGTACTTTGCTTCAAATTGTTGAGGCTGGGACAGTGGAGGGTATCCCACCGCGAGCCTATGTCCCCACGTCGTTAGGCACACTTTTATTTCCTGCACCCCCAGAAGATTATAGCCAGTGAGCAATCCAACAAGATAGTTCAGCTCTGTTTTTTAAGAGAATCTTACTTGCTCTGGATTTGCAGAGTTCTAGCCCTAGTTGTCTTGAGGTTTCGCAGATTGGAAGATTTTCCACCTTTCATTGGCTCTTATTTGAATCGTTCGCCCCATTTGTATTCTCAGAGTGCAGAGTAGAGGTTAGATACATTGATCTGTCAGTTCCCTTTCTAGGAAGGATCCTTTTCGAGCTAGCTCATCTGCATGCGCATTGTCTGCCACTCTTTTGCGGCCGGGAACCCAGCACAGCGTAACCTTATTCTGCACACAAAGAGCCTGAAAATCTTCGTGACAGCGCTCCACAAATCCCAATTTGATTTCGATTGCACGATGACTTTGATGGCAGTCTGGCTGTCAATAAATACATATAATAATATTGTTCATGTCAAAATATTGTAATGTCGCCCTAATATATGATTTGTAAAATAATTGAATTCCGAACACATAGAGGGCACTTAAGATCTCCAATTTTTACCCATTTCCTTCCTTTTACTGACCATAACTTTTCTTCTTGCATCAGCATTCGTAGAGGTAAGACGTTTTAGTTCCCTATCTTACAATAAAAAAAACAAATTGAATAACACAACGAATTTCTTTTTACTTCATTCGGTATACGTATGCAAAACAAATTTGGTGCATCGCCTTCGGCACTCCAACAAATATCCTCGTGGGATACTGTCTTTACTGCCGCAAGTTTGGCTGCTTCTGCTACAACCACTATCTCAGCCTGGATCAGAGAAGATCCCGGTGCCGGTTCCTGTCTCCATCTTTGGATATTGAGTCTGGTACCATTTTTTTCCTCTCTGCTTGGGAAAATACAGGCGAATGGTGTTTCGAAGTCGTGGTGGGGTACTATGTAGTCCGTACTGGAGTATAAACCCATTTCACTTGTCAGGATCGAGGAGTGGCCTTTCGGGTTTGGTCTCCCTCCATTAAGCTGACTTAATCTTAAAGGGCTTTTCGCTGCAGATTTTTACATGTATATGTAGATTTATGGGCAGGAGGCCAAGTATATATTTCCGTCCCGCCGTTGACGTCCTTCTCATGGCATGAGTGAGTTCTGCTTATACATGCAATCCTCTGTACTTTTGTTGCTAGTTTGGTTTGTGAATTGCCACCATATTAAACTGTATGTTAAGATAGGTTTGAAGATAGCCGTGCGCATCCATAGGATAGTCTTAAGGTTAGATCCCCATTTCCTCACAAATTTGACCTTCCAATGCAGCTTACTATCTAGTACGATACTATTGGCAAGTTGGAGGGTTGTCCCATCTTTGGAAGGAAGATCAAATTGTTACATTATCCTTTTATGTGTGAATAGAACAAGCTCTGTTTTTTGCGGGTTGATTCCCAGCCCACAGAGCTTGGCCCAGTCTGCAAGGATTCCAAGTTTAGAATTTCACTGGTCGTGGGGAGAAACTTGCCTGTGGTTATAAGGGCCACATCATTCCCTTCCCTTTTTAGATTCAGAAGTATTTCATCAACTACGAGGGACCACGGAAGAGGTAATGTCACATATTGTTGAGGGTTGGCCCTTTAGGTGCTGGCCCTCAATATCGTGTTACTTTGTGTTGCATTGATATTCTTGTTGCGGAGCATACAGGTTGTTAGGTTCATTAGTGCAGGATGAGCTCCAGCATTTCCAAAGTTTCTACTTATAACGGGAAGGTTGATATTGTTGAGGGCTCCTTCGATGTCAAGGAAGACCGCTAATGTGTGCTTTTTGTTTTGAAGACTTTTTCCAATCGTTCTAACTACTTCATGTAGGGCCGTTTCCGCACCTTTGCTTTTTGTATGGGGTTGAGGCTAAGTCCTCAGCTTTTGAAATGTATGATGCTAGGCTTATGGGCCTGAGGTCTTTTCGATGAGTATGGCTGGGCTTACCTCCCTTGGGAATGAACTTGACAAGCAAGGCTCAGAAGAGTTTTTTTCGGACCCGAATCTACAATAGGTCTGCCTGCGTCCTCGGCTAGTGCTTCTATTATCGGAAAATTTTGCTCCTACAAGTCCTATTAGAAGTCATCGCTATCATTAGTCTACGTCAGTCAACTAAAGATGTTCAGTAATCGGCTACAATTCTGCATTAGATTGTTGCTTATTCCACGAAATTCCTATCCTACAATTGACTTCCGCAGGGGCTTTGTCATTTCGTATTGGAAACCAATTGTTGGTTCTCGAAATGAAATTCGTTTTCGTTGATAGCTATGAATCGGATGAAAGGGAATAACGTCTGCTAAATTTTATTTTATTTTCCAGAAGAAGGTGGATGGTTATCAGGCTCTCTTTTGAGAGATTTTCGAGTGTATCGATATTCCTTCTATATAAACTATCAGAAAGTGATTTAAACAGAAAACTTGATTACAAAATTACAATGTTGTTTTCCGAATTCTAGTGCAATTTTAATTTCTGACGTTATCGTCCCTATAGTAAAGTATAGGAAAACATCCTTTTCCGGTAAATGTTGTCCAAAAAAAAAAAAAAAATCTTTCAAAACCACAATAAATAAAAAGAAAATGTATTCAGCCATTGCAAGCAAGCCCCCACTGTAAATATCCCACTCACTCCTCTCAATGTAGCGTATCTGAAAATGAAAAGTGGGGATGACGAGGTGATAGTATTCTCGTTAACACTTTACATTTCGTTCCACAAACATAATCCACCATCCACTTCAATCCAAGTACAAAACCATCAGCATCAGCTTCATCATTAACACCATCAATACCCACCACCACCATCGCCAATGGCAACAGAATGGTTGCACCCCGGCTACCCCCAAGACCGAGCAAATGCATCGTCATCATCATCATCAACAATTCTGTTGCTTTTGCTGTTGGTGTTGCTGTTGCCGTTGCCGTTGCCGTTTTTGTTGTTGTTGTGTCGATGGAAACCAAAACAAAACTCGAAAACTATGGTTAAGATGCCTCCCCGCCTTCACTGTGCCTTTGTACACACATTGATTGACCAAACACAACGGCGCACACACACAAATTCTCCAGCTCCAAATACTGTTTCTCTATTTGGATGAAGGGAGCCGTAGCTGTGGTTGTAGCTGTGGCTGTGGCTGTTGTTCGTGCTCCTCGTTGTTGTCGCTGCGTCGTCGTCATCATCATCTTCGTCGTCGTCGCCGTCGTCGTCGTCGTAGTCGAATGGGGAGCTTCTCATTCGGAATTGTTTGCGGTGGCCCTCTCTGTGCCTGACATTCGCCGATTTTTTGCAGTTATCTCTCGCGTCTCATAGCGAAAGCAGCAGCGGCAACATCGACCGCGACTACAAGCCGCACATTTAGGTTATAATCAGTCGTTACGGTATCCACAAGACAACGCGACTGAAAAATCCGTTTGCGCGATTGAATAATTTCCCAAAAAACTATCGACACAGAATACGGGTACAAGAACACCCCGTCAAAAAGTAGCGAAACGTGAATCAAAGTGAAATAACGCGAATAAAATAAAACCGAACCGTGCGTCCGGAATTAACAATTCGCGTCTCAGATACATTTTGTATGGATCCGCTGAACACTTGCAACAAAAACGGAATACGGCAACGACTACGAGTACGGGAACACAACGAGAAAAAATTTGAATAACTCTCCACAGAGCAACGTATCTGTTTCGTTTTTTTTTTTTTGTGTTTTGGTTTTTTTTTTTTTTTTTTCGTGTTTGTTTGAATTTCAAATTTCGAAGGTAACGAGTTCAAGGATTCTTCTCCCTGTTGTGCCGAGATTCTCGTACCTTTTGTGCAGAAAGTGTAACACGGCAGTGAAATATGTGTGGTATTCCCCTATAAGAGATACAAAGATACAAAAGAGTGCCTAGCTAGTGCCTAGTGCCGTGTTGCAGTTCCCTGGAGAAATTTAATTCATTTCTCGTTTAATCTTGGTTATACGGCTACCTACCACTACAACCATAAGGTTGACCCACATTTTTTTTTATTTTTTTTATTTTTTGTTCTCATTCTCATTCTCCTATTGCTCCACTATTTTGTTCGTTTGCTGGTTTTCTTCTTATTTTTATTTGTTTTTAAGAAACAATCTTTTGTTCCTTATTTGGTAGCGTCTTTGGAATCTCTCCCCAATAAATACACAAATGCAGCGGCAGCACTCGTCCAAGTATCTGTCTGTCTGTCTGTCTGTCTGTCTGGCTGGCTGTTTGAATTGGGCTGTGATTGTTTGCATCTGTGTATATTCTCTGTTGTCAGAATGACATTCCACAGTGTGTGCGTTAAAAACAAGTGCATTGACACTTCTTCTTTTTCTTCTTCGTCTCTTCGTCTCTTCGTTTGTGTTCTTTATTTATTTGTTTTTTTTTTTTTTTTTTTTTTTTTCGTATCCCCTTTATCGAGTGCCTTGCCTTCGTCACATCTTCAGCTGATCTTGTGACGAAGATCGTAGTGATCATTGTGTGTAGAGATGCTTGTAGTTTGTAATTCCTTGGCCCGTCCGTAGTTAGTAAGCTCACTGGCTTGTTTTAGGCCCCTACTGTTCAATCAGACGAATGAACTCTTTATTTTCATTTAAAGAATCAACGGAGAAAGAGGACACGAGGCCGAGGAAACAGAATAAAGATACATACAAGAAAATGTAAACGAAAATAGCATTACAGCAGCCAGAAACAGAAAAAGAAACGGCGCGCAAAGTAGCAGATACTGATAGGAGGAAGTGGATCGTAAAAAGTAAAGAAGCGGTTATTTTCAGACCCGTCTTGGCCCACCTCGACCGCCGTTTACCCGCTGGCTCTCTGGGTATGATCACTGTTTTTTGCACCGATCGCGAGCGATGACATTTAAATAGTTGTTGTTTCCGTGCACCACCACTATCACTTGTGCTACTACTACTACTACTACTACTACTACTACTACTACTACTACTAGTACTACTATTAACAACAACAACAACTCGGAGAGAAGTCGCGATCGCCGTCGCGAAAAGCATGAATAAAAATTCCTTGATAGTTCAACGGCACTTCTTAGATTGGTTACTCTTCTTGGCTGTTGTTGTTCTTGGTTTTTTGGTTTTTTCCTTTTTTGTCTCCTCGGTTCTCGACGATCTATGCATCTATTTCTATATTTCTTTCTATTCATCGCAGTTGTTGTTGTAGCGCTATGATGGTGCTTTTGCTAGATGATCACCATTAGAAGTGGTTAACGGTGTGATCGTCAACGATCGGTATCTAACACACTAAACGGTCTGTTCATCGCAGTGTGAAAATGAATTCGTGCTTAGATACAACAATGAGGGGGGAGGCCAAATGAATACGAAACAAATCGAAGAACAGAAGAATAGTTTTTTTTTTTTTTTTTTGTTGATGTTGGGGTCGCACTTTACAGTCGTTTTGGTGATTTTTTGGTTTCGGATGTCGGGTCTCGTCGATCTCGTCGATCTCGGGTAATAAAAGATCCCTGTGTCGATTTGTGAGTTTTTTTTTTCTTGAAATACATGTACGAGTATCTTTTGCTTTCCAGAGTGTACGAGAACTGTGAGCGATTTTGTTTTTTTTTTTTTCAAAAAAGTGCTAAATTCAATAGTGACAGAAATACTTAGTATTAGATACTTTGTCTAAAGCTAATAAGTAATAGATTTCAATAACACGTTTGAATTGAAAATTTGGAGCCAAGTACCTATTACGAGCATGTGGATTATAGCCGTTCAACAGTTATGCAGTGTGATCTTTCCAGTACCCTATTATGCGATACTATAATATCTCTGAGTGATAAATGTAAGAATTAATGTTAATAACCTTTTTACATATAATCATAGCATTTGCATAAATTTACTAGTCTAACGCGACGATGGGATCTCTAAAAAAAAAAAAAAAAATCGCAGAGGGTTTTCCAGCATGGAAACAGAATTTGGAAAGGGTTAAACTGGTTTCTTGATTTATATTTTATCATATACTTTTTTTTTATCATTGCCATCTTTATAGTCGTAAAATTTTTATGATGCCCACAGCCTATTGAGCATCTGCAAAATTAAAATTGAACATCCGCATAGACATGGAAATGATTTGTTTAGTCATGTGCGGAGAAGATACTTTCGATTTTTGTTCTTTTTTTTCTTTTAATCTTATTCACGAGCTGATATTCGGTGGAAAGCTGATTTAAGTTAAAATGACCAAACCTGTTGATCTTTGAAAGAGCGATTCAGTTGCTCCTTTCTAAAGGAATCATTCAAAGATTATCTCAGCTGAATCACTATTGCCCACTCATACTTATAAACGTTTTAACCTTGTTCAAAGTGATTTCGAAGATGCAAAAAATCATCTTACAATCTTCTTAATTGCGCACCAATTCGCCAGATGTAGCCAATTGATATGTTTTTATTGTTTTGTTCTTTTGAACTAAAAGTTGTGAACATACCACGCTAAGCTGGCTAAGATAAACATTGTTGGCTGGGTGGTATCACTATGGTAATAGATGAATTTCTTTAACATGTTCTAAAGCTAATTGTGAATAAAACTGCGTATAACATATTTGTGCAGATTTCAGTCAATCTCAAAACAAAACAGACACTAAAGTTTAGCTTACTATTCAAAAGCTGAGTCTCGTGATCAGTTAGGAAAGACAACAGAATTTAGTTGGTTTTAAAAATCAGGACTCTCTTTTCAGGTTCCAATTCGAAAACTCCTTCGACATTCTGGACAGACAACACCGGCAGGATGGTGTGTTGAGATCTTCGCTACGGAAAACAACCTAACCCAGCTTGTAAATGAGCCCGCACGAATACCTCACGTTGATAGTCATAGCGCCAACACCCCGGACTTGTTTTTAACTCCTCACCCTGACAATGTGCATTGATCTCTACAAGGTCAATGTGCTATCCCCTCTATGCTCGTCGGACCACTGTGTCATATCAGCTAATTTCGCGTACACCGACCACACAGTTAAAGAAAAGATTCCTAGAAGAACCGTACGGCAATATGAGAAAGCCAATTGGAGCGGACGTAATAGCTTCGTTATATTTCCTCGATAACGACGCGGATGCCGCTGCTGATATGATCACAGCACTATTCTATTTGGAATGAGATCTTTCATCCCTCATTGGAAGAGTAGTATCAAACCAAAAGAAAAGGCGTGGTACGACTCGTGCTTTAAAGAAGCTGTCAGGGTTAGAGAAATGTTTTTTCGGTCTTATAAGACCAACTCGACAGAGGAAAACCGAAAAAAGTTCAAACGAGCCAGGAATGAATGCAATGTCTTTTCTAAGCAGGTAAAATTCCAATACGACCAAAAACTGAGGCAAACTTCATCAAAAATATTAGAAATTCTGCCTCATCCCAACTTTCATTTACAATGACATTCCAGCTGTCAGCTCTTTGGTCAAGGCAAATCTGCTTGCTGCATACTTTGCAGTCAGTTCAACACTCCCAGATTGTGCTTTTCTCTCTGCCTACACTTGGGTGCGTCGAATCTTCAATGGTACAAACTCACTTTCGCACTCGTGTAATAGCAAGAGTTCTTAAGATCTTAACATTCACAAATCCGCTAGTCCAGATGGTACTATATATCTCCCCTCCTTCTGAAAAGGTGTTCTTCCTCGCTGACAAAACGACTGCGTAAGCTTTTTCATCAATCCTACTCTGTCCGAGCAGAGGGAAAACAGTATTTGTCCAGCCCGTTCTAAAAAAAAGGCAAATCTTCCTCTCTCTCCTCCAACAGACCCATTGCACTTACGCCCTTTCTTTCCAAGGTCATGGAAACGCTGATAAACCGTCAGCTCATGAAATATCTCGAAACACGAAAACTTCTCATTGACCGACAGTACGGTTTTCGTAGCAACAGGTCCACTGGTGATTTGATGGATGGATTTGGTCAATCTGGCGAAAGCAAGATAGTTGCACTTGATATTTCTAAGGCATTTGACAGAGTTTGTGATCAGGCTCAATTGTCGAAAATGCGTGCTTTTGGGATCGATGACTCTCTTCTTCAATGGATTAGAAATTGCCTTTCGGAACGTTCAATTCAATTGGATAGTTTCAAGTCTGATATTCACAAAGTAAATGCTGGTGTGCCCCAGGGCTCTGCTCTGTCTCCGATACTCTTTTTTAATTTTCATCAACGATCTCTTGTGTGCTACTTCTAATTCAATATATTCCTTTTTTGACAACATTACTCTCTGCTTTTCATATTCGTTCCCGGACTCACGCCCCTGTTCTTCGGCTGTAGATCGAGAATGCCAGCGTATGTTAAGCTCATTAAATCCTGATATTAACAGCATAACTAATTGGGGAACCACTAACAGAGTAGAATTCAATGCTTCCAAAACACAACTCTGTCTGCTGTCGTTAAATCGAAATTTAAACACCCAGCCATTATCCATAAATGGCACTTGCATCGTCGAAACCGATAAACTTTCCATTCTCCGTATGTGTGTCATTGACAACCTACGTTGGAATGACCACATATTCGTCAAAATTCTGCAAAATGTCTAGGTTTTCCCAAGCGTTGCAAGAAATATTTTATCCCCTCTGATTTGGCCTCGATTTATAAGGCATTTATCTGCCTGAAATTGGAGTACAATGCCCACATTTGGTCTGGTGCGCCCGAAACATCTCTGCACCTGCCTCAAAAAATGGACACCCACGAGCACGGACGTAATGTCTCGTGTCTCACTCTGTTTTATCGCTATTGCTATTTTCACCACCAGTGCTCCATAGACATCGCCAGTTCCGCCTAGCTTTGCCTAGCTCTTTATTTCCTAGTCATTATAACCTTCAAACATTTAAAACCAACGTTCGCCGGTACCTCTCTTTCTATTCTCCCTGATTTTCCTTCGCCCGCGCTGTGTGCATTTTAAGGGTGTTTAAACCCCTTGAGCTTAGGTAATATAAAAAAGTGGTTGGTCACTCAAACGGAACTCCATGTACTTTTACCTTATACCATTACCAACCAATCTTAAAAACACACTGATAAAGAATGAAAATTAAGGCTTGTACAGATGGCAATCTTATAAGCAACGTGAATGAATCTCTCTGTAGTTAGTGCAGCACTGAGGAAATATCTTTTTATTGGAGATTGAGAAAAACATGTAGACTTTCCATTTTTTTGGTTCACAAACATTTTTTTGAATAGCTTGCGGCTTATCAGCGTTTACAAAAAACCTTACAAAGTCCCACAAAAATAACCCGATTGCCGTCGAATTACACAACATGGACCGCCAATTCACTGGTAATATTTTCGTTCAATCGTGCCCTCAGTAAGTCAATGTTTTCATGGTTTGATGGGACAACACATCATCCGGATCGGCATCATCTACATATATTTTCGAAGAAATAATCACAAATCATTGTCCGATAACATTGGCCATTGACAATCATGCGAGCTTCGGTCTCATTTTTGGAAAATAAGAACCGATGATCCCACCAGCGTGAAGACCACATTAACCGGTGCACTTTTGTGTGCGCCTCATGAGTCTCTTCCGCACTCGTTACAGTCCAGAAATAATAAATTTTGTTTGTTCACAAATCCATAACCCAAAGACATGAAAATGGTCGACTTTAAGCTGCTTAAGAGCCTGGTTCATAAGTTTCCATCGGAAGGTATGGTCTCGTAGCCTTAGTTCCTTCATCAACTAGATCATATATGGGTGTATGCCAAGATCTTTTTGGAAAATTTTCCACATTGTGAATGGACAAAGACCAAACTGAATTGACAATTCCGGATCTTCCGCAATACTTTCACTCACAGCAGCTATAGTTTCTTTTGTATGCACATTACATAGACGCGTTGTTAGCTTTGAACCATTAAATTCAGCCTGAGGGATGCTCCCCCCAGCCAACCAGCGTTCCGGAGTTATCGGAAAACTGATTGGCCAAAATACAGAGGAATACTGTCAGAAACGCTATCCTCTGAACTCTCAAGTCCCCCGCGTGACACCAACGAGCTTGATATGAAAGTCAAGGAATTCACCCTGGCTCTCTATCAGGCTATGACCCTCTGCCTTCTTATTCAACCTAGAGGCAAAAAAAGCCGCACTGAGTCCGCTTAGAAACATTTGCAGACAACTTTCAACCTAGCAAAAAACAAAAGAAAAGTGACTGACTGGGACTCATACAAAGAACTCCTCAAAATATATAAAAAAAGAACTGAGGAACGCAAAGCGACAGTCCTGGAGACCATTCCGTGACAAAATTACAGAAACCTCTGAGGCGTCGGTCGCGGCTAAGAAAAATCCTCTCTACAAATCCTATGATGAATAGCTGGGTTGGTGGTGGTGAAGGCTATATCTAAGCCTTTCCTTCCGTCTTCCAAATCACTGTTCCAGGCGGAAATTTTGGCGATTGAAGAAGCTCTGTCCCGCATCTTTTCGGATAGTCAGGACACTATCAAATCTCTGGACTAAGTCTCATTAAAACTAAAATTGCCCTTGAATGCCGATCATCTCTTACGGAGATGTCAGAGCAGTTCAACCTTCACCTTTGCCGGGCCACAGAGACATTCCAGGGAATTGTAGAGTCGACGAACTCACCAAAATTAGAAGTTTAACCACTCTACCTATTCTACCGGAAAAGGATTGCATAGGTACACCTATCGCTACGTTTAAATCAATATTAAAGCTGGATGTTAATAAAAGAACAGACCGTAGGTGGAATGTTGGACCAACATGTCTAGCGGCCAAACACATCTGGCCAGAGCTCTAAGAGTCTGATCCTTCTAAATATTAAACACCTCAGCGCCATCATAGGTATCATCATTGGACACTGAATTATAGGCAACCATGCAAGAAGGCTTGGCGTTTTTACATCACAAAGGATGTCTGTAGAAGCTGCATGAACGAGGGCGAAGAAAATGTAACAACACTGAGTTATTTGGATTTAACGCTATCTATCGGCAAAATCTTTCCTTTACCCAATATTCAATATTTCGAGTGTTGGGATCGGATTGAGTGGCATTTATCAATGATTCCATTCACAGAAAACCCTGTTTTTAGTTTGCCTTTTTCATCTTTCCAAAAATGTATGTGCATCCTTCACACATTATGAAGGACTAGAAGGATATACTGTTTTTCAGCCTTATTGACAGCTCATATAGCCATTCGAAACAACTTACACGCATAATTCCCAATTCCCATAATTCTGAAGGTTGGAACAGGTATACCACATGTGCTCTATAGACCTCTGTTCTGTTCCATGTATTCTGAGAAAGTAGGTCGTCGTAATCATTCCCCTGTTCCAGAATTTTTATTCGAATGGTCCTTGTAAGCTAGACAAGTTCCATGTTTACACAGCATACTTAGATGTGTCAGCATATGGGTATTGTCATACTTTGTATCAAATTAATTGCAGTCCCTTATCAATCTAAATGTTTCCACAACGGATATCTGTGTTCTGCATTTCCTAAGGCAATTGCAACATCACATACCACATGTCTCGCAATCAGTCTCAGCACAGTCTCCTGACAGATAAATCATGAGATTTTTCTAAAAATATCTCATTTTGGCTTGAATCTTGATGTTGCATCGAAAGTGCCCCGTTTCTGTCGACACTGTGTATTTTCTAGAATGTGACCAAGTGGGTGGAGGTGGTGGTGAAATATTTCATACCCACAACCCTGCCATTTTGGTTGTAAATTGTTGCATTTTCTCCCCCATCCACGATTATTGCTGCAATTATGTATGACATATATTTGTGTATGTGTTCGTAGCGCCACAACGCAAATAGTGTCACGGTGTTGAGTGTTTTTCAGCTTCAGCTTCAGTTATTTTTCATTTTTTTTGACGTTCACGCTCGTATTTTGTCTCAAAAATATGTAGGTGATGTGGAAACGATGAAAAGAAAACAAATTGCCATCAGCTGCCACACAATATGATGAGAGATTTGTGTTTTTTTTTTTTTTTTGTAATTCATCAGCAACAACATTGCCCGAGAGATGGGAACACTGATGAACTTACGGCAACGAGTGCATCCAACGTCAGCCAACAGGGTGATAATTAATTTCGGATCTAATTGACTTTTGTATGTTCTCTCTAGTAGAAACTATTCCGAGGCAAGACGACTGGATAATTGGGTTGAAATCTCTAACCTACTTAAAAGGCTAAATAAATGGAAATTAGGCGATTAAATAATGCATAAAGCAGAAAAGCATTTGCAACAAAAAAAAAAATAAAGGAAGGTCTACAAAGACTCGGAATATCATAAAGTCTGGTGTTCTCTTTAACCTCAATCTGTCACTTTGGATTTAGGAGATTGACATAAGTTGAATGCGGATTTTTCCAACCAATGCGGGCTGTTCAACAATATTGAAATTGGGATGTTGTCAAGTGGTGAGGATATTCTCAGTTGTGAAGTCGCCTAAAAGCGTCTATTACAATGTCTTTTGACATTAATCTTTCTACTCAAAAGTAGAATTGATAGAGCTTAAAGACTAGCATTAAGGTCAGCAGAAGGGTTTTCGTTCCAACAATAGTGGAAGTAAAGGAATTTTTTTTAAAGGTTTGGTTTTTAAACTGGCAACATTGTTTCCACAGATTGTCAATTTGACAGTTAAAAGTGGATTTGTAGTTAGTACGCTTTGCCATTTTACGATGAATAGATTAGCGCAAACTTATTTTGAAAACCATGGTTCGGTTTTCCAAACTTATCGTATGCTAAGTCCATATTACGGTCGACATAATTGTCCATCTGAGCAAGTTATTCAGAACACGATGAATCGTTTTCGCACCCCTTGCACAAATAGCGAATAACAGGCAGCGGATAGACGACAAACAGTGGGAACAGAAAAAGTTATTACCGTTGTGAAACGCAGTGTTGAGAAGAATCCGAATGAGTCGATTCGCCATCGTGCACAGCAATTGGAGCTATGCCCATTCACTTTGTGAAAAATTTTACGGAAAGATCTTGGCTTAAAAGCTTATAAGATCCAGCCTGTGCAAGAGTTGAAACCGCGTGACCATTATACGAGTCTTACGTCCGGTAAATGGGCCGAAAGCATGATTCAGCTTGATCCTCATTTCCAACGCAAAATTTTATTCTCCGATGAGGTGATGGATATGCCAACAAGCAAAATTGCCCAATTTGGAGTGGACAAAACCAGAAGCCTTTGTCAAGACGGCTTTACAACCATTAAAACTCACTGTTTGGTGTGCTTTATGGGCTGGTGGAATTATCGGCCCATCATATTTCTTTAAGGACGATGCCGACCAGAACGTTACCGGCAATGGAGAGCGCTATAGAAACATGATTTCTAACTTCTTCGGTCCTCAGTTGAATGGCATTGACGTGACAGAGCTTTGGTTTCAACAAAATGGTGCAACATGCCACACGGCGTGCAATACCATCAATTTATTGCGGGAAACATTTCCTGAGCGCATAATTTCGCGTAATGGACCTGTGAACTGGCCTCCACGATCCTATGATTTCATACCTTTAGATTACACTTTCTTTGGGGGTATGTGAAGTCACTAGTTTACTCGTATGTCGATAAACCAGAGACGTTGGACGATTTGGAAGTCAACAATCGCCGTGTTACGAGTATTACTGATATACGGGTCCAGTTGCTCGATAAAGTTATCGAAAATTGGACTTCACGATTGCGCTTCATTCGACCTACCCGTGGCATGAATATGTCCGAGATCACTAATGGCATAAAATTATCTATTAAATAAAGTTAATAGCATAGACATAAACATTAGCTTCAAGTATTTTATTTCATATTGAATTTGTATAACTCTAAAAAAAACACCGTTTACTTGCTTTTACGACTTTTCTCTTTATTCATTCTTCATAATGAGGAGGATTCATTTTGTTGTTTCATTTAATTGACGTCTAGCTCTGTTAAGACGTAAAACATGTATCACAAGAATTCCATTTTCTGGTAGCATCTGAATAGTTCCATTTGGAGTTTCATTGATGCTAAAGGAGTGGGTAAATCTATTTCAACAGGAGGAGTCCCCTGTCCAGCAAGATTAGCTATCGGTTTTGCAGTTTTTTGGAATATTTTTTTTTTGAAATGTAAGAAAGCTGGGTTTTACATTTGTGACATTGCCAAACCAATTTTGATTCCATCGATGAACTCAATGATTGCCATAATTTCTGCTTGAAAAATACTGGTAGTGCTTTAGTTTCCGGTATATCAGAAAATATTTCAATCCTTGGCTGGCCTGGATCCTCGATCCATCTTTGACCCGTCTTTGGTCTAACAGAAATTCTGTCTAACTCTCAGTCAGTTCTGTTGCAAATTCTTTAACATCGAGTCGCGATAGGAAACCACGTATTTTCACTTTATCAAGTCTTCTGTCTTCTGGCAGCTGCAATGATTTTTCCAGTTGATGCTGTGTATGGATATCAGGTCCAGGAGAATCTGAAAGCGACTGTGGAAGATGTCATGACGGCACCGACGGCGGAAACTTCACTGTTGAAATTACTTTGAACACATCTCATTTTGCTTCTTCCCGCGATTCACCAGAGCAGGATGCCGTGCACGAGTATAGGATCTGACTAAGAACCCAATAAATGAAGAGAAATGGTGAACTTATTTGCGTGCTTTATGGTGTCTTAGTCATTAGTTGATTTTTTTTGTCCAATTTCACTTCCAGATCTCACTGGTTTGCTGTCAATTCTGAGTTAATACATGTGTGGGACCTTATATCCTCTCCTATAATGTTGTCATCGTTCGTAAGGATGCACCTACAACTTAGAAACGAATCGGTTTCGATGTCGGTCTCTGAAGACATTACCTCTCCTTAAGTCTTTTGAACTATTACCGTGTCTTTTAGTCCTAACCCATCACTGCTGCCTTCATCGTAAAATGATATGGTCATGCTACAGTCAGGCGGCTAGCAAATCCCTCACATTCATCACAATCTGATTGCCTCGTATCTCTTAAAAAAACAGGTAAACGGATTTACGGCTTCCATTGCTGGATAATAGCTTATTGTAATGTGCCAGAGCATTAAGAAGGTAAAGAACATCGACTAGACGATGTTTTTCCAGTACAAATTCCATGCCCATAACCTACATTATGAGGGCAAGGTAAAAAGTTCTCGGGCTAGTAGCGAACTAATTAGTTTTTTTATTTTAAAAATGCATTTGTTTCTCAATGTACATAGTGTCGCTTTAGTTCAATACAGTTTGTCCAACGTTTCTCCAATCACTGGATTGCGTTCCTGAAGGTCTTCAAAATATCCATTTACCACAGCTATTACCTCTTCATTTGACCCAAAAGGTTTTCCAAACGTAAATTTTTTAAGATTTGGGAATAGATGTAAGTCAGAGGGAACCAAACCTGGCTAATAGGGAGGATGTTTCGACAATTCATACTTCAAGAACCTCAATTTTCCCATTGCGATTACTTTTATGGGCGGGTGCATTGTCCTTGTGAAGGAGAATTTTCTTCGTTTGCGAACCAGGCCTTTTCTCTCTAATTTTTGGTCGAGAAGATGTGCGTGGTATTTATTTGACCCTTTGGCGGGGAGTCAATTAAAAGGATCCCTTTGCTATCCAACAAAATCCAGCTATAATCTCTCCAGCCGATGCAATTGTCTTTGCTTTAATCGGTGCAGAGCCACCGGCTTGTACTCACTGTTTTTTTGACTCAATTGTTGAAGCAAAAATTCGAGTCGGACCAAGTCGGCCTGGGCTTTTCTATTCACCGTGAGATGTAACCTACTTGAGGAGACTTTTCTTTTCATTCACTCTCGTGAAAAATTTCGCTTTAGGATGTCCGCCATTACCCACCGAAAAGGTGAGATTTAAACGCGGATCCTCTTACGTTGTAGTGTACCATGGCATCACTAAGCTAAGCACATTAAGGATTATCTCAACTCGCTTTTTATAGACTTTTATAAACTCTTTGTCGGTGCACATTAAGAAATCAAAAACGCAAATACATGTCTTTCTTAAACATCAGGAAGTTTATTAAGATTTGCACTTAACTGTTTCGCAAACAGATAGCGTTACTTTACATGAAGACATTAAATGAGAAAACTTTGTACTAGCAAAAGCTGTTTTTTTTTTTAATTTTTGAGACACATTGGTGTAATTAGTTCTATTCTATAGTATATACGGTGGGCTCTACGTGGTTATTTTCAAATAAAAATCTATTGATTGTCTGGGTCGCCTTCCAAGTAGCTGCAGTCAAGCAAACCACTCCATTTGCATTCAATTACCTCCTCATTTAAACAAATTCACAGTTTTTCCACCCAAAAAAGAAGAAAAAAACTGATGAACTAAAGTGCATCGCTAAAGTGGTTTATCCTCTCAGATACCCGTTTTTTCTGCATCACCAATTAATCTTCCACTCACGAGTACGAGTACGGGTATACTCGTAGTTGGTAAATACAAAAGTCGGACAATCAGCCAGCCATAAGCCTAGCAAACAAGACATGATGGTTAATATCAGTTGCTTCCAGCAATAAAGCATCTGAACTGAACATTGACCCACTGAGCTCAATTGGCCTTCCATACACACGCAAGTCATCTCATCGTCCGTGCTTTGTTTTCTTAGCCATCATCATCAATGAGGTTCTCCGAATTAAGGCCACGCAGATGAAATGCCATTACAAGCTGCTATTGCTGTTGCCTTTGCTGCTGCAGGCCAATTCCAACTCCAAGCACCAAGTAACGAGCACCACCTGTTGAGCATAAAGCTGTATTAATCCATCTATCCGTTCCTCCTTGTCTTTGAGATTGAGAAATCTCTGTCCAGACCGCGGCGACGGTGGCGGCTCATATATTCAAAATAAAAAAGTAAAAAAATAAACAACTCCCAATCGAACGGACTTAATTAGTCATGACATAATCATGGCGTTGCTTATGTCCATGTGGCGTGTTTGACACAAGTCGGTATAGTAGAGCTGCTGGCTTAAAAAATGTGTGTCACAAGCAACGGTTGGCGGCTGTATTAGTAGAAGTAGTAGTGGCAGCCGCAGCATTACCTAATTAATAGTTGTGCTACAGTGGATGCACATTCCGCGCTCTCAACTGACAAAATGCAATAAATCTAAGCGGACGGGCGCATGGACGACTAAGACTATGATAGCGACAACGACGAAATGAAGCAAATGACCCAACAATGTAACGCCTTGAAGTCCCAGTTACACCACCATTGGGCCAAGTAATGCCACATCGGTTCGTCATCGTCGTCATGCCATAGCCAGTTTACACGGGCTACTCTCGTTCAATAACGTGAACATGCAACATTTCACGAAACAAACAAAACTACGACAACACAATAGCGTAGGGTATGATACATATATCCGTACATATTCATACTCGTATGAGCGAAAAAAAACTTTCTCTGTTCACTGCAATGCACGGTACGCGAACGACCTTAAATGAGGGCAAGCCGCCACAGCCATACTGGCTTTGGCTTGGCACCGGCCTCACAGAAACAGCCATTCATACCAGCGATGTCGGAATCCATTAAAGTTCGTGCCTTGTTCGCTGAAAAATAGGCATCGACCGACACACATAACATACTTTGTTAGGCATCGACATCTGTCAATAATGGGATGAACGACAAATTGCGATGAGGTACGTATAGAGGTCGTTGTTAGGTGTTGATAAAACCAACCGCGGATGGTGGGTTGGGTAGATGTAGTGTCCAATTAATTTCTTTCACGGTGAAGTAATTAATTCGTTGTGAGGTAATTATCGCTAGGAGGGTAGGTTTTGATAGATGGAGTAGTGGAAAGAGGATTATAGTAGAAGCAGAAGTAGGTCATGTTATGAGGTGAAATACATTTTTTTTGACAGGAGGTGGTTGTTTGGAGAATGTTCGGACCTCGGAAAGATGTCGATTTCGGTGATTGTCAATTTGGCTTTGTCATAAGTTGATAACGAGTAGCTGTGATGTTGGAGTTTAGAGTTTTGTGGTAAGTTGACGTGAAGGCTTTTCGTCTTCCTGGTGTTGACGCTGCGGTTTGGAATACTTAGGGATAATGGTAGATAGGTGATCCCATGTTATTGTGTTCAGTTAAACATTTCCACTCTCGAATTATGGGCTTAGAATTCATAAAATGCCATGGTGTTCTACGTTTTCTGTTTCTTAACACTTAACCACCTTCTAATAGATTTGGATGAAACTTGGACTAGAACCATTGAAGAAATGGGGGAGTATACATCGGAGATCATCTAGAAAAGCTCCTGAAGTAGTTATCCTCAAAGGAACGGTAGCAATCGAAAATTCAATTCAAAGTTATTTGCCTAGTCAGTGGAACCTCTTGTTTAGAGCTGGAGGATTGCTGCAGGATGTACATTTTTAATTACGCCATCTACTGTGTCTGTGTCATCATGACACTACTAAGGACATGGACCTATGTGCATGGCTAGCTTATTAGGATGCTTAGCAAATTGTAGTGACTTAGAGACAGCAGAATTGCCACTTTTAAGAGAAGTCCAGAAGAACTCGTTTTTTTTGTATCTTTTAGAGCAATGCTACCAAAAGAAAGTTGTTCCAACTGAATGTGAGTAAATGGAATGCCAATAAACCATGTTGGAAAGCGCAGGCCCAAGTCCTAAGAAGTTCTTCTCTGAGCCTTATTTAACAAGTTCATTGGTGATCTCTTTTCTCGCGATTTTGTGTTACCTTAGACCTTGATAATAATCGGTGAATGTATCCTACCGACCGCATTCAGTATTGCATTTTGAAAGAGTTGAAGGGTGAACCAAGACTTAAGGTAAAGTTTGACTATCGCAACAGATGCAAATATTTCGCTTGCATGTTAACGAAATAACGAAGTCTAAGGTTCTAGGCGAAGGGGCCACAGCCGTACGTAAAACTTCGATCACATTCATTTGGTGGCCTGAATGCAGGAATATCCGTAGTTCTGGTATCATTGTATCATTCGAAGCAGAGGTAGACGTACTTATATGCAATCTAGTAAAAGCAACAGGGACGATACTGGATGAAAGGCTATTCAATTAAATATTTTACTTATGGAAAAGAATGGGCCTTATTGTAGACAGCAGACTGCCTGAAAATTGGGAGTCGATTTCGTTTGAGCAACAGATTGTGACATGTCTTGGCACAAAATAAGTCCGAAAGTAGCTTTCTCCTCAGACTGGGGAAGACAACGTCGGTTTTGAGAGGGCTGGCTGAAAGGTGTGCGCTTTAATGTAAAAAGATGCTAAGCTTGATCCTAATGACATGGAAATTACATTATAAGCATGTGCTTAAGGGTAGACATTTAAACTATTGAGAGCTTTAAGCAGAGATTTAACCCACATGGAACATTGAAGTAGTTACAAGGCGCGGCATTTCTTTTTTCTGTCGGAACAGAGCACTCAGACAAAGAACTAGTCCATTGTACTTCTGAAATTGCTTGGTCTTTCAAAGAATAAGGCAGGTAAGCGCCTCAGTAGTAAAGTAGCTACAGTACCAGCATCCACTACGTCAGGGCCGAATATCTGCAGCAAGATATGAGCGGAGGTCGGACACTCAAAGAGCTGTTGCATCACTTATGCGCAGCACAATTAAGTGCTTAGCAAAAGCGTAGCACGATGCTAGTAAATAGCCTGCAGTCTTTCCTACTAAGGGACAGTAGGAAAACCGCTTACTCTTTAGAGATGTCGGGAAGACGTTTGGTCTGCAGAAAATCTGCAGTATGCAGGCAGACCTAACGTAGATTCAGGTCCTGAAAAAATTCATCGACGACTTCATTTCCCATGCTCCCATTGTTATCTGGGACCCCAGGCAAGACTCATTGAATTCAGCCTTCCGACTACGTTCAGTTAAGTCTTCCATTCTCCAACTAGCTTGGAAGTCGTAAGAGGGGTCATCAAGGGCTTAAACGCAGCTTGGGTGCCCTCTACCGGTTCTTCAAAATATATATTAGTTCGTTGCCATCAGGATTGCGTATATCTCCACTAGGAAGACTGGCGCAAGTTTTCCTAACAAAGTGAAACCTAACGTTGTCGTCCTTCCTCCATAAAGACACCAGCGCCGCATCCTATATCAATTTAGGAAGCATGCGTGAAAACCCGACTATATTCAGATTCTCAGTTTCTGGCCGAAGCCATTCCTTGTCACAGGGAACGTCATACTTTATCCGCAGCAGGAGTTCTAATGCCATAGCATCAAACGGCATGACCATATGACTAGAGCCAAAAGACAGTCGGCGCGCAAGATCATCAAAATTCCAGTGTGTGCATCAGTGCGTTTAGAGCAGAGCCAGGCGTGCTAGGGTTAGCCCCATGCATGAAACTTGTAAAAGCACCAGTGAGAGCCTGCTCCACCAGACAACCAACTCATAGGATATAATAGCCCTTATCGTAGCCGTGTAGATCCAATATCGGTGACAGGTCCCATGTCTTGCCGACAGTTCCTTTACACTGTCAAAAGGCCGATTTAACATGTTAATATCAGAGAAATTTGTTATCCAGGATGTCACCCTTCTTTAAAGAATTGGATGATGATGTCTTTAAGCTCTAAATAAGTCAGACTAGTCAGCGTCTTCCTTCTCTTAAAAAGAACAACTTCAATTTTAAGAGGAGTGACTGAAAGTCCATTTCTAGTGCATCAAACGTCGATCACGTCTATGACTGCCTGCGCCTTACAGCAGACAATCGCTAGACGCAATCCAATTGACATTACAGCTACATCATCTGTATATGCTTGAGCATAGATGTCAGAACTATTGAGAGTGTTCAGCATCATACACAGTGGAGATAGAACGCCGCCTTTCGGGCAATCCTTGTTTACTATCCCGTATTGGCCGCAGTCAGCATCCGCAATCAGTGTCCTATTTACCAGCATTGCTTTATCCACAAAACTGCGTTGTCGTTGTCAAAAGTTGCGTTGTCGAATGCACTCTCAATGTCGATGAAAATGCCTAGGGCGTATTCCTTGTCGAGTGCACCTTCAATTCTGCCTACTAGCTTTTTAATCACACTCTCGCAGGATTTACTGCGTTAGGAAGCATATTACATCTTAGACATAGGATGCATTTGCAAAGCAGTTTGGTGTATATCATACATGGAGCTCAACCATTCTGCCCATGCTCTTTAACATGAAGGAAGTCGGACTTATAGGCTTGAAGATCTAAGCGACCGTGTAGACCTCTTTTCCGAAATACTGTTCACCATGGTTTCGGTATGCATGCTTGTGCCAGGCTGGCAGTAAAGATTTTCTTCAGAGTCACCAGCAGCTGGTCTATGCCTGTTTGTAGCATAACTGGGTATAGGCCGTCGGTGCCAGGCGACTTGAAACCATCTAAGTGAACAACAGCATGTTTGATGGTTTCATCCGTCACCACAACCGATGCATTTGCATTGCTTTTATTCTCATTGCTTTCTATCTGGCTTTATCTGGACCAGTTTAGAAAGACGTCGGAAATCATTCACGTGCTAGTTAAGATGTTGCATCTTAAACAGAGAATACATCTAGTGAGTAGTTTCGCGTACATAAAGCACGACAAAGAAAAACAGAAATTCAGACTAATAGGTCTGAACGGGAGTATGTAGCCATCTTAAACGATTTTTTGTATAAGAACTACTCCCACTTCAACCAGGGGGTTGTATTCGAGTATATACTCGTATGTATTATAAATCAGTGGTAGCAATGAGAAGTACCATTAAAATTGACAGCCGTAGTCTATACATTCTTGAAGCCTAGTATCGGTACTATGCGATTTGAGGTTACCAAAGTACGCAATAGTTTACACTGACTAACCAAGCTGATTTATGGATGTCAGCCATGCACTGCGGGTTGGACTGTATTACTGAAGATTACAACTTGTGTATCACTATGCACTCGTTTCTACTGACAGACAGTTTGTGTTATTTTTTGCAACTAAGCCAGAGCGCTCTTCCTCATTCCTAAATTCGACATTCGCAGGTGAAAAATCTTTAGTGTCAGATAAGTAGGTATGATAGCATATATTCGCTCGTAATGGAGAGTTATTCATTGCAACGAATACCATCAAGACCACTTATTTCTAATACCCAACTTTCGCTTTAAGCCACCCCTTCTCCTGACCCAATTTCGAAGTCTCTACGCCTCAAATATTGACGAATTTGCGTCTAAATAGTAATGTGTAACTAATTACGTAAAAAAAGTATCATAACACCGTTGTTTACGACGAGTACGTATCGGGTACAAGTTTCCATCAAAACAAACATAAATCTACTCCAATCGTTACCGTGTGGTTGTTGTAACATTGTGACTATTGCAACTTACAAATCACAACTTATGTGTCTGTTTGTTTGTGTTGCGTGTACGGTTGAGTGTACTTTTATGCCGCTTTCTGTCGAAATCTCTTTACTACGGTACGGATACCTACCTCGCGTCACGATAGGTTAATGGCCATGTTTTTCAAGCAGCGCCCCATTATTCCGTGCTTGTCACAGTTGGCACTGGCACTGGCACTGGCAGTTGCTTTACATTTGCGTTGACGTATCTAACGCAAGCACATTGATGACTTCTCAATTTTATACTTTATTCAGAGTTTATTCTGTTGAGAGTTTTATTTAATTTTTTAGCTTTTTCCAAGGAAACTGAGGAGAAATTGTGAAATCTACACCAAAGAAGTAGTTGTATTCATAGAGGCAATAGTAGTAGATAGCCAAATGTAAACAAAAGTAATACCGCCGTGCTCGGGTGAACACAATGAAAGCGGCGCTCAATTGCGATGGCTTTAATGGTCTCGTCTGTTGCAGGTTGTAAATGAGATCACACAGAGATTCTGTAGGCGATTAAGATTAATTTACGAAATAGAAAAACTCATTACGGAAGACTTTGTGAGGATTTTTATTATTTCTTTTTTTTTTTTTACGGAAATAAACTCAGATAAGACTTTAATTACGAGTACTACAAGCACAGGCAGTAGGGTGCACACTTTGGTATTCGTAACCAGTGAACGGGAAGTAGACTTTTACTTAATCTGAGGAATGCGCCGTCACCGGTAATAACGTTAACCAAGAGGGATAAGGTGCTGAAAGTAGATTGGTTCTTATTTGAAGCTGGTATCCAGGTGGATTAAAATAACCGGACATAAAGGAAAGTGTCTCTGAACGATCGATTTGGGAATCCTTGAAGGAAAAGTTATTTTTTATTTATTTTATTTATTTCATCAACAAGCTTAACTTACAGATTACGAGTATATAACAAAAAATATAAAAATTTATAATAACTAGAATGAGTACAAAAAAACACCAAATTTAACTTTGACATAAGAAATAATTACTATAGCCAAATAGCTACGAGTAAATTAGTTTGCAAGCAATCTGAATAAAATGCCTTTAAAGCGCTCTCTCGAAATGTGAAAATCTATATGGCTCTTTTCGAAAACGTCAAAAAATCGTCAAATTCGATCGTCATTTGATCGTCTTGCATGACGCAGACATAAAAATCGTCATTTATGCATTCGTCCCTCTTTGATCGCCGCATTTTGTTTTTTCTGCCAATGCATTTGTCTTTTAAGAACACAAATTAAGAACAAATATGGAAATACTAAAAAAGATTTTTGCAAAGATCGCCATTGAAAATCTTTTAAACAAAACCCATGACAATCATTTTTATAAAAATGTTTTTTAACCTTCATCGGTCCTTTATTTTAGGTAACTTTAAAGTTCCTTGTGGGTCAAATTGACCCACATATTACACTGCTTATATTATTGTCTACGAACATAATCAATGACGGTTTTCTAATTGAAAATTGTTAATTATTTATGTCTTTATTAACTTAAGTAAAAAAAAAAACGGGTTTTGGATGGATTAATATAAAAAGATAACATAATATTGCCGAGGCATTGGAAAATTAAAAAAAAAAATCTTCAAAAGTGGTCAAATTGACCCAAGCAACCGATGAAGGTTAAGAAAAAAAACTTATTTTGTTGAAAGCGGGGGAAAACCCAAGAAAAGGATGCCAAAAGTGCGAAACTATATTAATATTATTGAACAGTTTTCAAGTGAGCAGTTTCATAATCACTTCAGAATGTCCAAGTGTCTTTTTTCTGTAAATTTTATTTCTATATTACGAGGGGCGTTCAATATATTCTCGGTATCGATATGAAGGAAAATGCGAATTCAATTTAAATTGTTTTTATTTTTCAATATACTCTTCCCTAACATCAATGCATTTGTTACATCTTGAGATAAGCTTTTTTAAACCCTCAAAAAAATAAATTTCCTCTTTCTCTGCAAAATACCGACTTGAGTTCTTCATCATCCGAAAATCTTTTTCCACGAAGACATTTTTTCAAATCCGGAAACAGGAAATAATCACTAGGGGCAAGGTCTGGACTATAGGGTGGGTGTTGGATTTCTTCGAAACCACAATCACGCGCAGCAGCCTTGGAAACTCGCGCCGTGTGAACAGGAGCGTTGTCATGAAGAAGCAACACACCCGCTGTGAGTTTACCCCGTCTTTTCTTTTTAATTTCCTCCCGAAAATTATGCAAAGCGGAGGCGTAGGATGTGGCGTTGATGGTTTCACCTTTTTTTTTTGTACTCAATGAGCAAGATTCCCTTTGAGTCCCAAAAAACTGTGGCCATGAGCTTCCCGGCAGACGGAGTGACTTTGAACTTCTTCGGGGGGTCTGTTCCTTTTTTATGCCACTGCATGGACTCTTGTTTGCTTTCAGGGTCATAGTGGTGGACCCATGTTTCGTCCCCAGTAACAATTCGATCCATAACACCGTCCGCGTTCTCACTACACATCTCCAAAAGCTCTCTACAGCATGCGATTCTCACTTTTTTCTGAGGCGCTGTGAGCATTCGTGGCACCCACCTTGCACTGACCTTTGAAAGGTTAAGATGGTCATGAAGAATGGTGTGAATGGTACCAATTGAAAGCTTGGTGATCTCTGCCATCATTTTCACCTTTATTCGGGCATCCTCAAGAACAAGTTTTTCGACTTCTTTGATGCTTTCTCCCGTACAAGCAGTAGCCGGGGCGCCGGAGCGGGGGTCGTCTTCAATGCTCTCTCTGCCTCTCTTGAACTCACTTGACCACTTTTGCACAGTTGATAATGAAGGTGCGGAACCCTGGTAAACAGCCACCATCTCTTCATGAATAGTTTTTTGACGTTTTCCTTGCTTAGTGAGAAATTTAATTACAGCGCGATGCTCAATTTTCACCATCATCGTCTCAGTTGCCATTATGATTCTGTTTAACTAGAGATAAAACGCGAATTAATAATCACATTTATATGAAATTTTACATGAATGCACTAAAATAATAGTATTACTTGATAAATAAGTCAATTTATATATACAACCACAGCTTCACCCCGATATCGAGAATATGTTGAACGCCCCTCGTAAGTCCTGTCGCGGACAAAAATTCCTTTTGATGTTCTTCTCAAAAAAAAAGTTATTTGCAAACAGTTTACAAATAAAAGATTTCTGAAGGAACTTTTTTTCAAGATAGTTTTTTACTAAATTCCTAAATACGTCTATGTTAACCATAAATATTTACCTTTAAAAAAATTGCAATCAGAAATGGAGCCAGTCTTGAAAACCGCAAAAACTGGATGGCCGGGTACAGACTGAAAAGAGAGTCTGTACATTACTCTTTGGGCCCTGAGCAACAAAACTCATAAAGGGAAATTGGCGATCGATTCAATTGCGTTTTCCATATTTTTTTTAAAATCTTGCAAAGCTATTGTTAAATTGTTACCGAAATTTGTAAAATGGCTTGCACCCATATCAAAATCTTAAATCTCAGAATCCTAATGTAGTGTGATTTCATGTTTGCGTTTAGAAAAAAACGACTTCTGCAGCTGCGTTTAAAAACATTCTGCAATCGCATTTATGACACAGATGACGTTTTCGAAAACGGCCTATGTCTATTAATTTCATTAAACGATTTCAGCGATTTAGAAATCGGCTCATTCTGACCAAAGTTTGTTTTATGCTCCATAGATAAAAGTGTAGGACACTTAATACGGGAACACAGAACGTCTCTCACAAACATGATGTCATGTGGATGCCTTCTTGCACTGAGTGTCATTATACCTAATAGCTGACATCTAGCTTTATAAGAAGGCTCAAAATCCCAATGTATTTTAAAGAAGACAAACTTTGTAACACAAAGCTGAAAAGTCCGCTCCGTTTTATAGTAAAACACAAAATATAGTTGCTTTCGAGGGCGATACACTGATTGAAACGATTTTTCAATCTTTCGATACCAGTTTTTTTTAGTACGATTTCGGTTTAGCCTCAAAATAGGCCTCTGTTTCGGTGATTCGGTCTTAAATCTCTTTCCGGCAAGCATTCCTTTGAGGTCTGCGAACAGGAAATAGTCGCTGGGGGCCAAATCTGGAGAATATGGTGGGTGGGGAAGCAATTCGTAGCCGAATTCATTCAATTTTGCCATCGTTTTCATCGACTTGTGACACGGTGCATTGTCTTGATGAAACAGCACTTTCTTTTTCTTCAAATGCGGCCGTTTTTCTGCGATTTCGTCCTTCAAACGCTCCAACAACGCAATGTAGTAGTCGCTGTTGATAGTCTGCCCCTTTTGGAGATAGTCGATGAAAACTATTCCATGTGCATCCCAAAATACGGATGCCATAACCTTGCCAGCCGAGGACGAGGTTCGTCGCCTGCTCGCCACTCAGCTGACTGCCGACTTGACTCTGGTGTGAAGTGATGGAGCCAGGTTCCATTGTCACATACCGACGCAAAAATTCGGCTTTATTGCTGTTGAACAGCTTTAAATACTCATCTGAATCATCAACACCTTGTTGTTTTTGGTCGACAGTGAGCAAACGCGGCACCCACTTTGAACACAGCTTTCGCATGTCCAAATATTCGTGTATCCAACACGTTCTTTTGATATCTTCAGAGCATCAGCTATCTCGATCAACTTCACTTTGTGGACTTTTTTCATGTTTTCATCTGAAACAGCCTCTTTTGGACGTCCACTGCGTACATCATCTTCGGTGCTTGTATGACCACTTTTAAATTGTTCAATCAACTTGCGAATGGTTCGTTCGGCTGGTGCAGAGTCCGGGTAATACTTATCAAGCCATTTCTTTGCACCGGCTGCATTTTTTCCCATCAAAAAGCAATGATAAATCAACACACGAAATTGCTTTGAATCCATTTTTTTTCACAATAATAAAAGTTGCTTCCCTCACAAAGCTATATCTCGAGAGCTAATCGTCCGACAGCTGTCACATTTATACACGTATCTTTTGAAGGTTGGTACTAACTGTAAATGGTATGGATTTAATTCAAGTAATGCCCTCTCTTAGAAACGGCACGGACTTTTCAGCCAATGTGTTAAAGCGCCTCTGCTCTCTTTCAATACGGTCCGAGTGGGTCTAATAGTTAGTATTTTTATTTCCGTCATAAAAAGCTTATACATTTAAGTCGCACAATTTACAATATAGAGATTCGATATACAAAAATATCTTTCTGCTATTATAAAATTTGACATTTCGAAAATATTTAGAAAAACAAAGGAAAAAACTAATAAAACCTTTATGTAAAAATCAAAAAAAAAAAAAAAAAAAAAACCAAAAAAAAGACAATTGGTAATTATAACAAATAAATAAATAAATTAATTAATTAATAAATAAAGAAAGAAAAAAAAGCCAAAAACGCAAAAGAAACAAAGATCTAAACACTATCATGTTTCACTGATTAAGTTTCTTATTAGGCCATTATCATGTAAAACAACATTCTTAGCAAACGATGCTTTTAATTTGTAAATTCTTTCGGAAATCATCTCAACATTTGATAACTTATGCAGGACTCTAGAGAAGTAGGAACGACGTAGATTAAGCATCATCTTAAGAATTTGGTTTTGTACACGTTGAAGGTTTTTTTTTATGACATATTGCAAAATCTCCCTAAACCTGGCATCCATGAAGCAGAATTGCCTGAAATATTGTCATGTTGTTTTCAAAATTTAAATTCGATCTTCTATTAATAAAAGGATACAACATTTTTATTCCAATTTGAATTTTTCTACTGGTTTGTGCAAAGTGTTCATTAACCTTTTAACCTTTAACCTTTTATCCAAATAGATTCCCAGATATTTGACATGTGATTCTCATTGTATTACTTGACCTCTCACTTGAAGAGGGTT
Organism: Volucella zonaria; assembly: GCA_963966105.1. Lineage (NCBI taxonomy): Eukaryota > Metazoa > Arthropoda > Insecta > Diptera > Syrphidae > Volucella > Volucella zonaria. The sequence continues at coordinate 83,027,601 of OZ014534.1, read as the reverse complement.
ACACGGAAGATAACAAGGTTTTATTTTTCGAGTAAAATAGATTGCTTGAAACTTACCTGTGTTGACTTTAATTTTCCATTTCGTGTAATAATGTAACAATATTTCTATCGCATTTTGTAAATTTGTCTCGATGTTGAAACCACGTCTATGCGAAGAAAATATTGCCACATCATCAGCATAGACTGCGTATTTACATAACGGAAGCTCAGGGAAATCGGATGTAAAGATATTACAGTACAACCTCGGTAATTCGAACTAATAGAAACCTACAAAATAGAAACCTACCTTAGTTTGATCCACGGAAGTTTTCGGATTACTGGATACCCTTTTCATAGACACTATTTTGTATGAAAAATTTGTTTTAAACAGATTGTAACATTAAAATAAATAAGTTTATTCAAAGAAAGTTTTCGGACTCTTAGTCCGAAGATAATTAATGTAATTCAAAATTAAATCTGTTTAGCAAAATACAAAATATAGTTACAGTTGCGTAAAAAAATTTGACATTTTAGTTTGTTTCATTTTTTTTTCAATGGTTTTAAATTATTCAATTGTTCGATTTGCGATACTGGAAATTCATCTTCAACTAGATAATCCACTAGCTGATTCACAAATTGAAGAGCACTGCCACTGCTGATATTTGTTTTAGGTTCAGGTATAGTTTCAATTTCGCTGTCAGAGTCAGTCATATTTTCGCCGTCCAAATTTTCAATTGCCCCATCTTCTACCCGGTCTCGAATTTCTGCATTTCCAAATAAATCATCGTCTTCATCCCATTCCGATTGTCGAGACAATATTTTCGACCAACATTTTTCTATACTCTTCGACGCTATTTGACTCCACGCTGAAGCTAGCAAGTGCATAGCATCTCTTAAACTGAACGACTTGATGCACTTGTGGGATATCGGTTTCTTCTGAAGCTATTATGGCTTCAAGTAGAGACTTTTTACGAGGGTTGTCTGAATTGTCCGACCAAACAATGATACAAGACATTTTTTTCTCAATTTTTTTTTTATTTTTCTGCATACATAGTCTCCTTGTAACTCTACACACTTCTCCCAGCGATGCTTCCATCTCTCTAACCTTAATACTTAGCTCTTTTCTCGGCAAAATAATTGTTCACGAAGGTGATTGCCTCCTCATTTGACGAAAATCTCTGTCCTCCGAGCGTGGTTTTTAGATGAGGAAACAAAAAGAAGTCGCTTGGGGCTAGATCTGGTGAATAAGGCGGATGGTCGTAATTCATGGATTTTCGCCATGGCAACCGCTGAGGTGTCAGACGGCGCGTTGTCTTGGTGAAACAGGATTTTCTTTTTCTGCAAATGTGACCGTTTTTCCGCAATTTCTGCCTTCAGCTTGGCAAGTAATGATGCGTAGTATGCTCCTGTAATGGTTTTTCCTTTTTGAAGATAATCAATTAAGATAACTCCTTTACTATCCCAAAAAACAGTCGCCATCACTTTCCCAGCCGAAAAAACAGTTTTTGCTATTTTTAGAGCCGGCTCGCCCTTTGCGGTCCACTGTTTTGACTGAATTTTTGTTTCGGACGTATAATCCAAGTTTCATCTACAGTAATTAATCGGCGCCAAACAGAGCGTTGGAAATATTCATTCGAACACGTTTTTGGTCTAACGTAAGCAAACGCGGCACCCAATGCGCGGACAGCTTTCTCATGCCCAAATCTTGATTTAATATGTAACAAACACGTTCTTGGACATTTTCATAACCTCTACTATCTCTCTCACTTTAATTCGGCGGTCATCTAACACCATTTGGTGAACTTTAACAATGTTATCGTCAGTGGTTGCAGTTTTTGGACGTCCAGAACGTTCATCATCTCCCAAGCTCTTACGGTCACGTTTAAATTCAGCTGCCCAAAATTTCACTTTGGTAAACGATGGTTCAGAGTCCTCATACACAGAGTCCAACTCATTTTTGATTTGCGTAGGCGTATTGCCTTTCAAGAACAAGAATTTAATATCGGCTCGATACTCAATTTTTTCCATTTTCACAAAAAAACACTCACATCGACTCAGTCAAACAACTGTCAACTAAATGACTGAAACTTCGGTAAGTAACTGTCAAAAGATGAACAACTAGCATTCACTAGCTTTTATTGACGAGTGCCGCTATCTTTACGTTGCGGTCGGCAACTTTCGTATATAGTATGATATTTTAGGAAATTAATTACGCTTTTGTCCATCGGCTGGATGAGTGCAGTTACATTGGGTGGAAAATACATGCATACAAAAGCGCCATCCGTACTTTGCAATCCTTTTGAATGGCATGAACCATTATCCAGTAACAACAATGCTTTCTGGGGGAGAATACTTTTTGCCAAATATTGTCTTATCTGAAAAAGATTTTGCATAGGATCATATGATAAGGTTAATAACGAGGAGCGTAACTTACCTCAGGAACAAAAACTTGATGAAACCAATTCTCAAAGATTTCTGTTGTCATCCAGGCATTTTTAGAAGACTTGTTGAGTTTCTTAAACACTCTTGGGTTTGTTGACTTTCCAATTACCAATGGTCGAACCTTGTGCTCCCCTGACTTATTGCCTTTCCTTGCTTACCTTTCTTCCATTAGCACTTTTTTCGGATGAAGTTACTAGAGTCTTGTCAGGAAGTAAGCGCCAATACAATCCCGTTTCATCCGCATTGTAGATCTGCTCTTTTGTGAGGTCCATGCTAAAGGCGCGACTTGATCGGCAGCGCTAGAAAATTTTTCGCCAGCTATTTTTAAGATCTTCACTCCATGTCACTTTCGAAATTTTTGAATCCATCCCCTGCTGGCGTTGAAATTTGGGCACGCCTTGTAAATTTCGTTAAGCTGCTTAGCCTTTTGCGACAGTATGGCAGCGGATATCGGCGCATGTCTTTTGCTTTGTCTGCAAAAACCATTCGAACAGTTCCTTCTCCATTTTGGGCATTTCTGGCATTTTCAACGTTTTCCGCTTTCCATTTCCCTACTCAGTTTGAGTTGAATATGCCAAATATTTTTTCGAATTTTGTTTAATGTATGTTACAGTCGATTTTCCAACTCTAAACTGATATGCTACACTGGTGGCGTTTTTTCCTTTGCTTAAATCGCCCAGAATTTCACATTTCTGCTTTATGGTTTAAAAATATATGTTGCTTCTGAGGGCGGTTCATGGTAAAATGTAACACTTTTCAAAAAACAAACCGAACACAAGACTAGTTGACACCAAATGAAAACTACCTACTCAACACCCTTCAGCGTCCTTATCGCAAAAACGTTTAACCAGCACGGCGGCAGACTTAACGGGATTCGACACATTTGTCTTTCTCAGAAATGTCTTCATACTTAGTAACTGAAGGGATTTAGAAAATTCAAATTACAGAGTACGGATTTTAGTAAGCGGTCGAATTATAAGATAAGTAATGTAAAAAATTTGGTGTTCGAATTATCGAGTGTTCCAATGAGCGAGATTGTACTGTATAAAGAATCGGACCAAGAACTGAATCTTGTGGTACGCCTGAGAAAATTTGTTTGAGCTCAGAAGGACAATTATTAACATGGACAATAAAACTTTTATTACGTAAAAAACTTTGTACAATTTCGACGAGATATACAGGGAAATCAAACGAAAGCATTTTGTGTATTAGCCCATCGTGCCAGGCTGAATCGAATGTCTTTTCGACGAAACCACTTGATTCACCAATAAGTCTTTCATTTTTAATGTACTGACAAATTCTGTTTGCTTGGTGCATCGTGCTATGCTGACTTCTCAAACCAAATTGTTCATTGGGAAAAATACATTGGCTCTCAGTGATTGATAACAGTTTGTTTTTGAGGACCCTTTCCAGAACTTTGCTTATACTACTAAGCAAGCTTATGGGCCGGTTACACGGTTTGGTAATAGGAATCACTTTAGCCATTTTCCAACAATCCATAATTGTAATTTTACGCACGAGTTTATAAGAAAAGTTAAAATTTATTGCTGAAATTGGCAATTTTTTTTAAATAAATGTTTTTTATACCGTCAATGGCATCGCATTTTTTAAGCTTTTTAGAACATCTTTAACATTTTCCAGAGAAACATACGAGTACATCAGACAAACACACATTTTGTTGTGACAGGCTGATCGAGGAAGTATTCACCAAGGCACTTGTTATTGCATTACCGATATTTTGAGACACATTGTGGTTTTTAATGAAATTAGAAGCAAGGGTATTGGCTTTTTCTTTGTCCATGTGGTTAACTTGACCATTACCTATAAGACTGGGAATAGGGTTGTTTTTATTTTTAACTACAAGCAATATATTCCACAAAAGTTTGTCATTTTTTTCTAAAGTGCTCAGAGTTTTCCCCCTTTTTCTGTTTCACTTTATTAAAATACTTCACCATTGCATAGTGAAAGGGCTGGCGATTTCTCTGCCACGAACGCCTATGAGAATTTCTGTTTCGAATATATGAAAGAATATAGTCTGGATTTTTAAGTATGCGCTATTGTTTTTATTATTAACCGCAGGTATACTTAGATTTGCAGAATGCAAAACGCTTTCTGAGAACACCTTAATATACATATGTGTCTATATTTCCCTTATACAAAGTATTTTCTAAATCAACAGGTGTATTGTTAAATTTATTATTTAATTCTCGTTTGAACATTTTCCAGTTGGCAATTCGCAATTAAGAGAATAACACTTATTTTCAAAGCAAGGTTGCGAAAACTTCGAAGCAACTGGAGTATGATCAGAGCTTAATTCTTGAAAGGCGGTTGGATTAGAGAGTAAATTCGCTATATTTGTTATAAACAAATCAAGAACACGCGAACTACATGGAACATAAGATGGACTTGATGGAAACAAACCGGAAAACGGAAAATAGTTCGGAAGTCCCTTGAGAATATTTCCCCAGAAATTTGCCCTATTGCCCCTCCAGCTTCTATGCTTACAATTGAGATCACGACCAATAACACACATTTTTTGTTTTCTGGAAAAACGCAATCTCAAATCATTTTTAAGCAATTTTACACGCTCTGCAGATCTGCTTTTCCCAGGAAAGTAGGCCCAGTAAATGTGTATAGTAGTTAAGTCGTTGAGAAATATTTTAATTCCAATGTTTTCGACTAACGTTGATATAAGCCCACCGATGATATCAAACTCAAAGGCAACTACAAATCACAGAAGGTCTCGCGAAACAACCTAAGCAACGTAAATCAGGCACGCGTCAAGCGCCAGAGGACAGGACAGATTCTCCGTTCGAAGATTCTCTTGTTCCAAAATCCATTAGTTTCGAAAAATCGATAAAAGGACAAGCCGGAACCAAATCAACGTATAGATGATCAAAGTCACATGAACCCTATTTGACTAAGATTCCGAGTTTTATCCAGGGATTTGATAGCGAAGCTGTTAAGGCAAAGGATAAGTTCTGTAGCTCACTAAACCAACTCCAGGGATTTGGTGGAAAATTTAACCCTGTAAGTAAAGATATATGTGCAAATCAATTACCGAGTACATCCTGTACTAAAAAACACTCTCAACATGAACGCAACCTACCTCAATTTTATGAAAGAAAGTCCGAGTCCAGACATGGCACTTGTTTTTGTTGCCAGAGGGATGATGATTTAAGATGTGCCAACAGTGAGGAGAATGTGCTGTCAATATGCTGTCTGCGATCACGTCATACATCGCTACAGAGGTCTCCATATTGTGATTCCGATAAGGACACTTCCAATAACTTCCATGGACCTGTGTCAGAACACCATTTGCTTGATGAATGCCATCAGGATATGAAAACAATAAGTACGAGGGGCGTTCAAGATATTCTCGGTACCGGGGTGAAGCTGTGGTTGCATATATAAATTGACTTATTTATCAAGTAATACTATTATTTTAGTGCATTCATGTAAAATTTCATATAAATGTGATTATTAATTCGCGTTTTATCTCTAGTTAAACAGAATCATAATGGCAACTGAGGCGATGATGGTGAAAATTGAGCATCGCGCTGTAATTAGATTTCTCACTAAGCAAGGAAAAAGTCAAAAAACTATTCATGAAGAGATGGTGGCTGTTTACCAGGGTTCCGCACCTTCATTATCAACTGTGCAAAAGTGGTCAAGTGAGTTCAAGAGAGGCAGAGAGAGCATTGAGGACGACCCCCGCTCCGGCGCCCCGGCTACTGCTTGTACGGGAGAAAGCATCAAAGAAGTCGAAAAACTTGTTCTTGAGGATGCCCGAATAAAGGTGAAAATGATGGCAGAGATCACCAAGCTTTCAATTGGTACCATTCACACCATTCTTCATGACCATCTTAACCTTTCAAAGGTCAGTGCAAGGTGGGTGCCACGAATGCTCACAGCGCCTCAGAAAAAAGTGAGAATCGCATGCTGTAGAGAGCTTTTGGAGATGTGTAGTGAGAACGCGGACGGTGTTATGGATCGAATTGTTACTGGGGACGAAACATGGGTCCACCACTATGACCCTGAAAGCAAACAAGAGTCCATGCAGTGGCATAAAAAAGGAACAGACCCCCCGAAGAAGTTCAAAGTCACTCCGTCTGCCCGAAAGCTCATGGCCACAGTTTTTTGGGACTCAAAGGGAATCTTGCTCATTGAGTACAAAAAAAAAGGTGAAACCATCAACGCCACATCCTACGCTTCCACTTTGCATAATTTGCGGGAGGAAATTAAAAAGAAAAGACGGGGTAAACTCGCAGCGGGTGTGTTGCTTCTTCATGACAACGCTCCTGTTCACACGGCGCCGAGTTTCCAAGGCTGCTGCGCGAGATTGTGGTTTCGAAGAAATCCAACACCCACCCTATAGTCTAGACCTTGCCCCTATTGATTATTTCCTGTTTCCGGATTTGAAAAAATGTCTTCGTGGAAAAAGATTTTCGGATGATGAAGAACTCAAGTCGGTATTTTGCAGAGAAAGAGGAAATTTATTATTTTGAGGGTTTAAAAAAGCTTATCTCAAGATGTAACAAATGCATTGATGTTAGGGGAGATCATATTGAAAAATAAAAACAATTTAAATTGAATTCGCATTTTCCTTCATATCGATACCGAGAATATATTGAACGCCCCTCGTAATCATTGCGAAGCAATAGCTAAATGCTGTGATACTATCAAACAGGTAACTTTCAAAGCGAGTCCGATTCAGAGCATTCCCATACTTCCAAAGCGGCCAAACAGTCCGAGGCAGAAGCAGAAATATCCCCAACAACTAAACACCATACCAAGAAAATATCCAACAGCGCTAAGGAGCTAAGACTCACATAGGGAATCAGTTACAAGTCCCTCCGGGATGGAGAATTCAAAGGATTAAAGCAGAAACAATTTATGCCGAACTGATTTCCTAATCAAAATCCCTACGTCTTCTCCCAGTTCTGTTAGCACGATAGCACTTGTAATTTGAGTTAGACAGCTTCTTATTACCTTGTAACCAAGTTTCGGTCAAAAAATTTTAGAATTCAACAACTTTGTTTTGAATACCTCTAGCATTCCAAGTTACAATATTAACTGGACTGATTAACATACTATTTAACATATTACTATACAAAAACTTAGTTGCTAATTGTGTGACTGCGTAAAATTGTTCATATTTTGTCTTACATTTACCTAAACCATTAATCATTTCCATGACAAGTGCATTAAGTTCATCCATTGAGAACAAATGATTGCTGTTCATTGGGTCTTGTCCAGTGTTGTTTCATAAATTGCATGTGAACGCTGGGGTAAACTTGGAAAATCGTTTGTTGGCAAAAACGAAAAGGAATTTTTGTTCATACCAAAAAGTTCCCGGAATTTATTCAGTAAATTAGAAATACAAGTTTATTCATCTAAATCTATATTGTCCCCTTCAGAGTAATCCCCATCGACTGCAACACACTTGCCAGCGCTTGATCCAATCCTCGAAACATTTTTTTATATTTGGTTTTTGGTATGTCCATCAGTGCTTCCTGTGATTTTTCCATTACTTCTTCTCGGCTGCTGAAACGCGTTCCCCGTAGTGGTTTTTTAACTCGATTGAACAGAAAGAAGTCACAGGGAGCCAAATCAGGTGAATTCGGTGGCTGTTGGATGGTATTTGTTGCATTTTTTGTCAAAAAATTACGAATAATGATGGCACTGTGCGACGGTGTGTTATCATGGTGCAAAATCCACGAGTTTTCTGTCCACAATTCTGGTCTCACAAAAATTCATGATGCACTACACCGTTGTAATCCATGAAAACCGTGAGCATTGCCTTCTTTTTTGACTGAAAACGACGGCTTTTTTGGTCTCGGCTCATTTGGTGAACGCCATTCACTTGCCTGATGTCTGGATTGCGTGTCGTACTCATAAACCCACGTCTCGTCTCCTGTAATGATCCTTTTGATGAATGTGTGGGATCGGATTCAGCCTCGCAAAATCATCTCTTTTGCGACGTCAACACGGTCGCATGAAATGGAGGTCTTTTGGCACCAACTTTGCTGCTACACGACGGAAACCCAAATCATTAACCAAAATGTCTTGGACGGATCCATAGGCAATGTTCAAGTCCTCCGCTATCTTTCTCATGGTTAATTTGCGGTTATTGACCAACATTTCTTTTACTTTATCAATGTTTTCGTCGGTTTTCGATGTCGATCATCATCTTCCATTGACTCACGACCGTTTTCTTTTCCAACATTTCCAACGTTCGCGCACAATTAAATCCGTTTTTTACGCAAAATTTAATATAAGTTCGTTGTTGCAAACTTAAATCCATTTCTAAAATTATAAAAAATCGCTAACACACCACAAATGTCAAGCTATGTCGCTAAGATTTAGAGGGATTGTCAACAACAGATTTACCAACTTAATAAAAAAAAGCAGAACTCAAGTCGAAACAATGGGAGCGCCACACGATGGTGTCCCCCAGGAACTTTTTGATCAATGTGGGGCTTTCGCTTTCACGTGGCCTGTTCAGGGTCTGAGCATTGCTGGTGTGAATCCGAACGTTGTTGCCGTTTTTTCGTTTTTCTGGGCCGTCAACCATGAATCCATTCTTATCTGAGGCTCTGGGTTGCTTCGCAATTATAGTCTTGACGTGGTAGATTAGTTTGCGAACCTACCTCCGCAACCCATTGGGCATAAGAAGGCGGATATTCCGCAGTTAGTAATCCACTTCATCCGTCATCATCTCTATTTCGACTTGCTATTCCTGACAATTTTTATTGACGTCGTGTGTGAAGATTTGTTGGTGCACTGTTTCATATTGTTGTAAGGGCATAACACCTACAGCAATTTGTTTCAGTAAACCATCGTCAGAATTTTCACTTCGCAGCCCTGCTTAGTATCGTTGGTGTTTGTGTTTACTGTGTTTGTTTGGGATTATGTCGAGGGAATTCAGGGTGGACGTAGCCAATATACGCGGGCTAAAAAGTAATCACTTTTCTGCGTACGTCCACGTCTGTAAGTACCGACCAGCTGTTTTCGCACTTAGCGAAACACAGGTAGATCCCCGCCCACACCTCTCAGACCACCCTGATCTGAAGCTACCTGGCTACGAACTAGTGCCACTATTCTTTCCCCATCGCGGTCTCGCCATTTATGTGCGTAGTGATGTAGCTTACCAAATTCCACCACAATATAGTCCCTGTTCCAATCCGGAATTCAATTTCATGTGGCTAAAATTCCATCTCCGTAAGCAAATTATCCACTACTGCTTTATTTACAGAAGCCCCAAACTGGACAGCAACTCGACCTTCCACGAGTTTGATGCGCTGTCTGATTCCATTCAAAGAATTGTATCCCTGTATCCTCATACTGAAATCGTGATTACGGGCGATTTCAATATACACAATTCTGGTGGGCTTCGACATTCTGGACAGACAACACCCGAAGGACGGTGTGTTGAGATCTTCGCTGCGGAAAATAACTTAACCCAGCTTGTAAATGAGCCCACACGCATACCAGACGTTGATAGTCGTACCGCCAACACCCTGGACTTGTTTTTAACTTCTCACCCTGACAAGTACTGCGTTGATGTGCTCTCCCCTCTAGGCTCGTCGGACCATTGTGTCATATCAGCTAAATTCTCGTACACCCACCACACAGTTAGAGAAAAGATTCCTAAAAGAACCGTATGGCAATACGAGAAAGCCAATTGGAGCGGACTTAACAACTTCTTTAGGAATTTTAACTGGTCGTTATGTTTCCTCGATAACGACGTGGATGCCGCTGCTGACATGATCACAGAAACTATTCTCTTTGGAATGAGATGCTTTATCCCTCATCGGATGAAGAGTATCAAACCAAAAGAAAAGGAATGGTATGACTCGAGCTGTAAAGAGGCTGTCAGGGTTAGAGAACTGTTTTTTCGGTCCTACAAGACCAAAACCGAAAAAAGTTTAAACGAGCCAGAAATGACTGCAACGCCTTTCTTAAGCGTGTGAAATTCCAATATGACCAAAAACTGAGGCAAAAAATACTGCAATGTCCCAAAGGCAGTAAAAATTTTTGGTCATTCGTCAAAAACATTAGAAATTCTGCCTCATCCTCCATCCCAACGCTCATTTACAATGACATTAAAGCTGCCAGCTCTTTGGACAAGGCCAATCTGCTTGCTGCACACTTTGCGGCTAGCTCAACACTCCCAGACTGTGCTTTGTCCCCGCCTACACTTAAGTGCGTCGAATCTACAATGGGACGAATCCACTTTCGCACTCGTGTAGTAGCAAGAGTACTCAAAGATCTCAACATGCATAAATCCGCTGGTCCAGATGGTATATCTCCCCTTCTTCTGAAGAGGTATTCTTCTACGCTGGCAAAACCACTGCGTAAGCTTTTTCATCAGTCCTACTCTTTAGGACTCTTTCCGAGCAGATGGAAAACAGCATTTGTCCAGCCCGTCCCTAAAAAAGGCGAATCTTCTTCTCTATCCTCTTACAGACCCATTGCACTTACGTCCCTTCTTTCCAAGGTCATGGAAACGCTGATAAACCGTCAGCTCACGAAATATCTCCAAACACGAAATGACCGACAGTACGGCTTTCGTAGCAGCATGTTCACTGGTGATCTGTTGGCATGTCTCACCGAAAAGTGGAACCAAAGCGTACATCAATCTGGCGAAAGCAAGATAGTTGCGCTTGATATTTCTAAGGCATTTGACAGAGTTTGGTAGCAGGCCTTTTTGCCGAAAACACGTGCTTTTGGGATCGACGACTCTCTCCGTCACTGGATTAGAAATTACCTTTTGGAACGTTCAATTCAAGTTGTCTTGGATGGTTTCAAATCTGATATTTACAAAATAAATGCTGGTGTGCACCAGGGCTCCGTTCTGTCTCCGACACTCTTTTTAATCTTCATTAACGATCTCTTGTCTGCTACTTCTAATCCAATATATTCCTTTGCTGACGACATTGCTCTCTGGTTTTCATATTCATTCCCGAACTTACGTCCCTGCTCCTCGGCTGCAGAACGGGAACGCCAGCGTATGTTAGGCTCATTAAATTCCGATATTGACAGCATAACCAACTGGGGAACTATCAATCGAGTGGGATTTAATGCTTCCAAAACTCAACGCTGTCTGCTGTCATTAAAGCGAAATTCAAATACCCAGCCATTATCCATGAATGGCACTTGCATCGTCGAAACCGATAAACTTTCCATTCTCGGTATGTGTATCAGTAACAACTTACGTTGGAATGACCGCATATTCGATGTCGCCAAAAATGCTGCGAAATGTCTATACTTTCTCAAGCGATGTAAGAAATATTTTACCCCCTCTGATCTGGCCACAATATATAAGGCATTTATGGCCTGCCGACCTCTGTGTTTCCTGGTCGTTATAACTTGCAAACATTTAAAAACAATGCACATCGGTACTTGTCTTTTCTTCCTTCCTAAATTTCCTTCGCCCGCGCTGTGTACGAACATTTTAAGGGTACAAAAACCCCTTGAGCGCGCGCCAATTATAAAAAAAAAAAAAACCTCAACTAAAAATAGATTGAAAAAAGCACATTTGATATCTCACGCTGACTGTTGATCACAGAGTTGATTCAATCGCCGTGAATTTATCCGATATAGTCGTACCTTCTCCCTCTGAGTGTAATAGTTCCGGGGATCTTTTCTTTCTCAACACTCGTGCTTATAATTTTATTATGCCTGGACGGTGACTACCACGAGGAGTTAAGGTGGGCACAATCGATGTGAGGTTTCATTTAGGACATTGACAGATTGACACAGTGCCTTCCCTAATTGTACTAGTACCAGTACAACACCCAATGAATTAGGTTCTAAATAATAACACTGATCCTTGATCTCTGCAGTTATGGTATACGGCTTCCGAGTAATCATTATATTGCGTATGGTCTGGTGATTTTGTAAAATGTCTCAGGTTCCATTTGAGAAGTTTTTGCTAGAATCTTCACTTTTTTCCTCTAGGCCTGTCCGCAATCAGACTGATGTTTTAAAATGCAGGTCTGATGCAGAATTACAGCGGAATGGTAACTCATCATTTTTCGATTCAAGCGTTTTCAGATGTCATTCCCACCCAAGTCTTAGTTCCACATGCAATTGCAAAAGCAAAACTGTTTAGTAACAATGCTTATGATGTTGATTTGGGTTAGGAGAGGTTCGCATAAGATTCCCTGTAAGCTATTATGTATATGTGCCGCTCAGAAAAGCAAGCTTTCTCCCTATTTTTGAGATCTACTGATTGACTTTTTGCTAAAGCAACCTTAGTCTTGTGCAACGATTCCAATAAATTTTTCCACGCTGGAGGAACTACACAGTGATTCTCTTTCAGTCAGGTGACGCTGCCTTGTTTAGGTGCGGTTTCCTTTTTAAAAAACTTGCAGGAGCCGCTGTTGTTTTAAGGGACACTCTAATTAATTCATTAATAAACTTGGAAAAACTATTCACAATCTCAACCAAAGTGCTCTCCAGCGCTGACAACAACTAATGGCTGCTGGTTATTTACTTGTATCCTTTTGTCATATTTTTATAAAATAAATCAGCGTATATTTGTTTAAGAGGAAACCGGATCCCTCTAGTATTGATAACAAAAAACTAGTTTCATTACTAGGGGCGCCGCCGTCGAAACTCGTTACGTTTTGCAAATATCTGTTTAAGTGTTTCATGTCCTTGAGCTACCGATTTCCCTTTCTCTGTAGGCCTAAGTAATTATATGTCTGATTACCATCAAATTGGGCTACAAGTTGTTAAGGTGCAAATCTAACTCCGTACATGTAATTATCTATTTCTAGAGCTCTTGAACAGAAACGTAAAATGGAAACTGGAGCCATCAGCACTAGTCTCCAGCTAGACGTACAAAAAGAACTTAATCGTCTGTAAATCGCAAGTTCTAAATATTTGATAAACGATTTGAATTTATTGAAGCCTATGGTTTTATAGTTTGTAGCCACTTAACCTACTTTATCTTCCATCTTAATGTAACCATCACTTCACGTGCGCGATAGACCTCGGTGTTAGTGAAACCAATCTACTAGCTCTCCCAATGAATTAGTCAACTCATATTTGGAGCACTGAATTGCCCAACTGGCGTTTGGATTTATTGTAATTGGATGTGATAAAAAAAAATAATCTTTTCCCATCGCTGTAGGCCTAAATGGAGAGACACTTTTATTATCAAAAGCCAAAAGAACCGCTTTAATTGGCCTGCGGTATAACCAAGAGATATGCTATCTTCTTCCCATATTGAAGGTGGCAGTGGTATATCTCTTGAGGTGATCCTGGCCTCACATTACAGATGTACAGATGATGTTCAAAAACACATATTGAAATACAAAAGTGACAAAGTTCAGTCAAGGCTGTGTTTTAAAATTCACTCATTCCATTCTATTCTTGAAAATCTGAAAAGTGGAGGCGAACCTCAAAAAAGTCATTCATATCGCAAAACTATCTGCGACATGCGCCAAACTGAAAATGAGTCTTGACATTAAGTGTCACTGAGGCTTTGACTTATATTTTATGAGTAATATGTGTTGCAAAGAACTGCGGCTACTATCGCTTGAGCTCATTTCTGTATTGTGTCTAACATCCAGTGCCACTATTCCCTCAAATTCAAACAACAGCTTCAACATAGATATGTGGCATATGTACGAGTATAATTGTTGTACACAAACATAAAGTTTGATTGCATGTTTCCTCTATTATGTACTACGAATATATGTACTCGTATGTATGCTCAGAAATGGCACCGAACTGAAGGTCTTTAATGTCATTGATCCCGTTGTATGGATAGCGCTAGTTAGCTAGCGTGTGCACTTAAACTATGCGTTGCTGGTTGCTGCCATTGTTTAGTCTTAACATAGCCGTTTCTGTTCTGTTGAGCAATCTAAAAAGGAGAACGTCTGCATTCATAATTAAGATTAAATTCGCAAAAAAAAAAAATGTAGAAAAAGAAATAAATTTAATGTGGTGCGAAAGTGGGTCAGAAGTAAAAAAATAAAATAAAATTAAGTATTACACCTCACCGCTCGCGTCAGGCGACACCCCTTCTGTAGTTGCCCCACACTGATGCGCTAGTTTGTCATTTCATAAACGAAATTTTGCGTTGCGTCGTTTTTGCGTGTTTTTATGTGCTCTGTGTTGCTCTGTTCAAACCTATTTTCATCATCTTGAATCAAAGAAACACAATTTACGAGCATACTACGAGTTGCATGTATCGTTGTCGTACATACCCGTACGAGTGTACCTACATACATATGTACATATATGTGTATCTTTTGTGTTACAAACAGAAATATTTTGTATTTTGTGTGTTCTACGAGTATTGGATTCATGTCACAGTCGAGTGAGCTGTGAGTTATTGTTCCTTTTTGTTTGGTTGGATGGTTGGATGGTTGGCTGGGACGGCCTGTGGCGGCCGGTATTTTGCTAGAGAACATTGTTTGCGGTTTGGCAAATTGAGTTTGAATCAGAGCGATGCGATCTTGGGAGCGTTCATTCAGTTCATTGAAAGAATTTTTAATTAGAAAATTCGATTTTATGTGTTTCGTTTCGGGTTTACTTGTTTTTTTTGTTTTTTTTTTTGCATTTGAATTGATGATTATTGTGTGTGATGATTCAATGGCAAAATTTCAATTTGAAATCTCGGCTATTGAACTCATCTTGATTTGCATGAACATTTGTATTGTAACTGTAGACTAGTCACTTGCACCAGAAAGAAGTTTACTTAAGCGCCCACCTTAATTTAGATGATGAGTAAGATGACATCGAATTTGGAATTGAATTTAGTTTCAGAGAACTTAACGGACATTTGACCTGTTTTGGAAGGATTATTCTTTAGTTGGAGCAGCATTTTATTTCCAGACAATTTCGTCTTCCTCACTCTCAAATCTGGGCGTCTAAATTATTCACCTTTTTAGACCTTAACGTTAACGGGGGTAACGTTAATTTGGCAAAGAAAAGGCACATTTTTAAGAATTTGCTTAGACTCTACGGGTAATACAAATTTATTGATTGTGACACATGAATAATATAATTAAGCCGATGGCAGCAAATCTTCGGGGGCGCCTCGAAAAAAAGTTGTCCGCCGGTGAACCGTATAACTCATGACTGGATCATCTGAAATCAAAAGATCAAAATTATTAGATAATCGCTTTCCCAAGGTATCCCTGTGAGGAAATTTTTTTTCGATTTTTTATTTGTTGGTGGCACTTAGAAGTGAAAACAAGGATTTTCTCCTAAAAATTGGTCCAAAAAAGCTCCCGGATATACTTGGTCATTTATGTAAGGAAATGGTACCTCTGTATAATAAATTTCAAAAGAATCAGTCGAGTAGATTTTGATTTAAACCCTTCACCGGCTTCAAAAATGACAAGTGTCAGAAAATCGCTTTAAAGTTTTGTATACCAGAAGATCCAGTATTAAGCATGAACAATTTGTGCATACGCGTACCTAAACAGAGTCGTCGATTCCTGGTCCATAAAGTGCAGCAATGTCAGCACCCATATCCAGAGCATCTTTTTGGTTTTGTCTACGTAAAACTCTGTCATATTTGCTGTCGTGTGTAGCTTGTTACTCCGCTATGCTGATCCGATTACTGTCCTCTGTTCGCGCCCATTCGCGATTTTCATGTCTTGCATAAAAGTCAGCAAAGCTGCAATTTCAACAATGATTGAAGTACCACTCACTGATTTCGGACTGATTTTCCAGATAAGTTGATTCAGGCTCTCATTATTATTTTGAGTAAAGTCTCCAAGACATCGTTGTAAAAGTGCGTCTTTGCTCAAGGCCTCATAAATCGGTTTGATGGCTACAGCAATATCATTTGGAAATATTGAATCACTGAGAAAAATCAAACGAAACAGAGCACATTATGAACAATCGCACACAGCGAAATTTTAGCGTCGTCTACAACTGCTCAACGCAGCGTGTAGTTCTAAACTGGTTTATATACACTACAAACCGGAAGTATAGCACATTAGTATAACTGCAAAGACCCATCGACGAACAAAAGAATTTAGGAATTCTAAGAGCACAAAGCTGCCAGGTAAGCGCAGCTGCTGAGCAGGTATACAAAACCGTATCGGAGCAACGAACGCTTAAAGTTCTATATCTTAGTTAGCTTTGTTCCGATTTGTTTCAAATTTCAATCATGAAACAATAAAAAAAAATTCAAAAACGCTTGGTCGTTCGTCAAAAATATTAGACATTTTGCCTCATCCTCCATCCCAACGCTCATCTACAAAGACATTCCAGCTGTAAGCTCTTTGGTCAAGGCCAATCTGCTTGCTGCACACTTTGCAGTCAGTTCAACACTCCGAGATTGTGCTTTGTCTCCGCCTACACTTGAGTGCGTCGAATCTTCAATTGGACAAATCCACTTTCGCACTCGTGTAGTAGCAAGAGCTCTTAAAGATCTCAGCATTCAAAAATCCGCTGGTCCAGATGGTATATCTCCCCTGATTCTGAAGAGGTGTTCTTCCTCGCTGGCAATATCACTGCGTAAGCTTTTTCATCAATCCTAATCCCAGGCGAATCTTCCTCTCTCTCCTCCGCTGATAAACCGTCAGGTCATGAAATATCTCGAAACACGAAAACTTCTCATTGACCGACAGTACGGTTTTCGTAGCAACAGGTCCATTGGTGATTTGATGGATGGATTTGATCAATAAGGCGTTTGACAGAGTTTGACATCAGACCCTTTTGTCGAAATAGCGGGCTTTTGTGATCGATGACTCTCTTCTTCAATGGATTAGAAATTACTTTTCGGAACGTCAATTAAATTGGATGGTTTCAAGTCCAATATTCACAAAATAAATGCTGGTGTGCCCCAGGGTTCCTTCTGTCTCATACTCTTTTTAATTTTCATCAACGATCTCTTGTCTGCTACTTCTAATCCAATATATTCCTTTGCTGACGACAGTACTCTTTGCTTTTCATATTCGTTCCCGGACTCACGTTACTGCTCTTCGGCGGTAGAATGGGAACGCCAGCATATGTTAAGCTCATTAAATTCTGGTATTAACATCATTAATAATTGAGGAACTACTACGAGTATCAGAGTAAAATTTGATGCTTCCAAAACAAAATGCTGTCTGCTGTCGTTAAAGCGAAATTTAAACACCCAACCATTATCCATAAATGGCACTTAAATCGTCGCAATCGAAAGACTTACCATTCTCGGTATGTGTGTCAGTGACAATTTACGTTGGAATGACCACATATTCGGTGTCGTCAAAAATGCTGCGAAATGTCTAGGTTTCCTCAAGCGATGGAAGAAATACATCACCCCCTCTGATCTGGCCTCAATATGTGAGGCGTTTATCCTCCTGAAATTGGAGTGCAATGCCCACATCTGGTCGGGTGCGCCCAACACATCTCTGCACCTGCTAGATAGGATTCAAAACCGTGCGATAGAACTCATAGGTGATACTAATATCGCTCAAACAATGCCTCGTGTCTCGCTTTGTTTTATCGCTATTTTCACCATCAGTGCTCCATAGAAATCGTCAATACCATTCTGCCCCTTCAAACTTTTAACCGTAACACCCATCTCACTATGAATGCTCAACAGTATACGCTCAAGCCCACTTTCGGATGTACTCTAAAATATCGTGATTCATTCCTAAGCCGTACAATTGCTTATGGAATGCCTTGCCTAGCTAATTATTTGCTAGTCATTATAACCTTCAAACATTTAAAACCAACGTTCGCTGGTACCTCTCCTTCAGGGAGAATACCCAGATTTTCCTTCGCCCGCGCTGTGTGCAAGCATTTTAAGGGTGCTTAAATCCCTAGAGCACGAATTATGGTTGTTAAAAAATAATGTTGAAACAAAAATCTTCTTGTTCAAAGCTTGATTACAACGGAACTTATTTCTAATTTTTATTGAAATGTAAATTGAATTTGCAATATTTAGGTTATTCCAAGAATTACACGTGCGGGATGCAGCTAGACTTTCTTGGAATTAACTTGTACAGTGTTTGCTGAATACAGTATTTTAATTATTGGTTTTTACAAAATTATAATTGTTTGATTTAGGGTTCTGAGAAGTGGTTGAATTGGATAGGGGTAACGGATGTAAATCGCGCGCAAAAAATAAAATATGTATGACCCTTATCAGGTGATAATGGAACAGTTTATGGTTATTTGCAACAAAACATTATTGCGCTTCTTTGCGAGAATGTCATGAATGCTATGTAGATAGTCTCAAATTCTTTAGTTTACTTTAAATATTCCGTAACGAGGTGAGGCTTGAAAGAGATGTTGCCATGAAAATCATGTAATTTCACACCATCTCTGATTTGTGCGTATGGATAGGATACCGTCTAGAGTAGTGGGCGTCATACCAATCAGTAACTGCATGGTTTTGTTTTCCTAAAGTATGCTTCCGCCCGCAAGAATAAAACTGGATGGCTCTTACTGAATCTGATTTGAGAACGATGTCAGAATTTTGCGAGTTGGCGGCTTTTATTGACAAAATCGGAAGCAAGTTAGTGAGAAAGTCGTCCTTCAAGATACGACGTCTTCTGACTAACCGATTTCCATGATACAAGTAGCACGAAATCAAGTCATAAGTGAAACAATCTACAAGTAGTAATATGCAACAATATATGTCATGTGATTTTATTGCGCAGTAAAAGAAAAATCCATAGAAACAAATTTCCAAAGTATAGCATTGGCATTTGCCGTCGTCCCAAAAAGGGAGATTTACAATTAAAACATACAATTATTTAATTTAATATAATAGTACTTAAAATGCTTCATCTTGTATTTGCAGGTGATATTTTAAAGCTGACTTTAAATAACTCGCCAGCACACTTCAGTTTTACCCGTTTAAAATTGAAATAACTTCGTCTGATGACAGGCTACTTTTTCCTAACCACCTTCAGTATGTGACATATTCCAATGAAGTGATAAATGTCTTCTTTGCCACGTAGATTTCCTTCGGTTCTATACCGCATGCAATTTAATCGGAGACGCTCACCTCTAGCCTTGAAAATGAACAAGATTGCTGTGTTGGTCGTGAAAATAATTTTTTTTCAAGTGGTCATATTCAAAAGTCCAGTATGTGTTCCTGGAAAGACTTCCCGTTGCTCTTTCTCTAAAAGCAACACGGGTGGATAGATTGGTCTTAATCAAACAGCTCCTGAAGGATCTCTTTGCAAGATGCTACATTATAGTCTATCAGTGTAATATTGTGTTCACTGTACAACCTAAACCATTCCCTGAAGCATTGATGTATTCTTCATAGTATGTGCGCTCATAGCGTGACTCGGGAGTGGCATTACTTTTAAAATATGAAGGAAGTGTCGCCTTATTGTAAAAATATATGATAGTGTCAGACAGGTTTCCAAGAAAAGCATATAGCTTTTCTGAACATTTTTTTGGTAAAGTATCTCAGCTGTTTTTCAGCTTCTTCATACTTCATACATGATAGACCTTACTACTGCTTCATAGACTTTGTACTCTGTGTTTTTTTTACAAAGTATGCCTTTCCAGTTACAATTTATTACCCTTTTGGCTTATTTTAGTTTTCCTTGCAGAGGTATTATCATGACTTTGAGATATTTATACTCCTTCATATTCTCTAGTTCTTCGTCTTGGCACGTCCATGTTTCACCTCTTGCGTAGCCACTAGTTCCATTTCGGAACAACATTATTTTGCACTTTTCGGTGTTGACTTTTAGGTTCCATAAAGCGCAATATTGCTCTAATTTATTAATCATGATTTTCATTATCGTTGGTGTTTCCGACAGAGTTACAATGTCGTGAGTGTATAAGAGCAGCTTTATCTTAGTCTCCGCGAACTCAATTCCACCGGGCATAAAAGCTGGTAGATCATCCAGGAATAGCGAGAATAGAGGACGACAACATTGATTGATACCCGTTTTTGACTCAAACCAACTTGACTTATTTTCGTGAAGGCTTTGCATAATTTTGAGTAATTTTGTTGACACTCCCAGATTACTTAGCTTGTAAAAGAGCGCCCGTGTTGACAGTCAAATGCCGGCTTAAAATCTACGAAGTACGCATACGACTTCTTACTCTCGTCCAAGTACACTTGCGGTCATAAAAACCGCACCATATCAAAATGATTGAAAAATTGTTAATAACTACAATAATAATTTTTATAATGAAATGAAATTTTTGTTGAGTACTCCGCAGTAGTTTATAAGTATTTCTATCTAATTTCCATCTGTTTATTGAATGTTTGAAAAAAGATATTAACAAAGAAAGAAAAACCAGGTAATTTTCTTATTTTTTTAAAATATTTTAATACCGTCATTGGTTAACAAAATCAAACGATACATTTTTTATGTATGTGTATATAAGATGTTTAGATATGCCCCTTTTACCAAAAAATTATCAATACCGAGTTGCTCCGCCTTCGGCGGTTATAACCGCTTTTATTCTAGAAGGCATCGAGTTTACTAGAAGTTCAGTAATATCCCTTGAAATTTCAGTATTCCATACATGTTCCCGAACTTCATTTAGCTTTTTTTTACTCTCTGGTTTATGTTCAGCCACCTTATGTTTCATTACATGCCACAAGTGTTCGATTGGGTTTAAATCGGGCGAATTAGCTGGCCAGTCTAGTCTGGTAATTCCGAGGTCATTAAACGTTGTCTTGAGCTGAAAATTATTGAAAGACTCTAGTTACTTGTCTGTTTATTATTTATAAAGTAGACATCTAGAAGTTGATTTATAACACTTTACTTACGGATTTGGCGCGGTGGCAAGGCGCAGAATCATCTTGAAAAATGCACTTGTCAGTATACGAATGATGCTGTTCAATTGCTGGTACCAAAAACTTCCTTACTACTTCTCCATACTTTTGAGCGTTCATAGTTCCACTAACAAAGTGCAAAGGGCCCAAAATGTAAAAAGAAAAACATCCCCAAATCATCTGGCTTTGAGAACACTTCACTGTTTTGACTATGCACTCGTCCTTGAACCTTTCACCTGCTGACCGTCGTACGTATGGCAAATTGTCGGCACACAATAAATTAAATTTACTTTCATCGGACTATATCACACATCGCCAATCATCCTGCGTCCAATCTTCGTACTTTTTTGCCCACGTCAAGCGAGCTTTTTTCATTTTTGTGGTTAGGAGAGGTTTTTTCGCTGGTCGTCTTCCATATAAACCTATCTCCCGTAGCCGTCGGCGTATGGTTTCGGCGCTTAGATCAACTTGATGAAATTCACTCAGCTCTACTCTTATACGGACAGCACTTTTAAAGCGATCTTTCGTGCTAATTCGTTGTAATACATTGTCCGTCTTCTGGGTTGTTTTACGTTTTCGTCCCGAGTCTTTTTTCTTTTCCAGTGGATCCAAATTTTCTTTTTTCTTCATCAGTCGTACGATAGTTGAATGACAGCATTGTATTTTAACCGCAATCTCACGATAGCCAAACCCTTCTTCGACTAAAGTCAATATTTGAACTTTTTCGTCCCGAGTCAGTTGATGATACGAGGGCGGGTGAATAAGTCCGTGACTTTTTGAATTTCTGACCTCTTTACTGAAACAGCAACACTGCTCCTGTCAACAGGCATCTGTCAGTTGACTCCTGTCAAAATTTAAACTTGCTGCGTCAGTTAGTTTGTGTTTGACAGCTATTTTTATCAGACTACTCACTAATTTGAGGAGAAAATGGAAAAAAGTGAATTTCGTGTGCTTATTAAACATTATTTCTTGCGAAAAAAAACCATTACCGAGACCAAGGCTAAGCTTGATAAATACTATGGGGACTCTGCACCATCGATTTCAATGGTAAAAAAGTGGTTTACTGAATTTCGTTGTGGCCGTACAAGCACTGAAGATGCCGAACGTCCTGGACGCCCAGTTGAGGTCTCTACACCCGAAACAATCGAAAAAATTCACGATATGGTGTTGGCCGACCGAAGATTGAAAGTGCGAGAGATTGTGGAAGCCGTAGGGATCTCGCATGGCTCAGTGGTTTCAATTTTGAATGATCACTTGGGCATGAGAAAGCTTTCCGCAAGATGGGTGCCGCGTTTGCTCACAGTCGACCACAAACGCAATCGTGTAACTTCACAGGAAGGTTTGGCGTTGTTTAATCGCAATATGGAGGAGTTTTTGCGCCGTTTTGTAACCGTGGACGAAACATGGATCCATCACAACACACCAGAGAACAAACAACAGTCAAAACAGTGGGTTTCTAAGGGTGAATCGGCGCCAAAGAAGGCCAAGGTGGGTTTGTCAGCCAATAAAGTTATGGCGACTGTTTTTTGGGATGCACGCGGGATAATCCACATTGACTACCTTCAAAAGGGAAGAACAATCAATGGGGAATATTATGCCAACTTATTGGACCGATTCAATGACGATTTGAAAAAAAAACGACCTCATTTGGCCAAGAAAAAAGTTCTTTTCCACCAAAACAATGCAAGGGTGCACACATGTGCAGTTGCCATGGCAAAAATCCATGAATTGGGCTATGAATTGCTCCCTCATCCACCCTATTCTCCAGATTTGGCTCCGAGCGACTACTTCTTGTTCCCAAACCTGAAGAAATGGCTTGGTGGAAAAAGATTTGACTCCAATGATGAAGTCATCTCGCAAACAAAGGCCTATTTTGAGGACCTCGACAAATCATTTTTTTTGGAAGGGATAAAAAAATTGGAGAAGCGTTGGACAAAGTGTATAGAGCTCAAGGCAGGCTATGTTGAAAAATAAAATTATTTTTTTATCAAAAAATCTGTTTTAATCCTAAAGTCACAGACTTATTGACCCGCCCTCGTATTTACCAGACATTTCACTTTTTTTTACTTGTCATCGTCATAACTCAATTCAAACTGATTTTTTTTGCTATGGGGAATACCCTTCATTAGTATGAGAAAAACTCTTACGATCTGATGTAATTAGGAATTTTTTGAGAATGGTGGTGCGGTTTTTATGACTAAGTGTAAGTCCTAACAATACTAACAATACTTTGTAAAAATATTGTCTACCGTGAAATAGTTTTTCCTGAACTCAGCTTGGAACTCGCTAAGTAGGTCATTTGCTGTACGAGTATGGTATGTTCTAAAATTATTGTATTCCCGTGAAAATATTCACTACTGAGTTCAGAAACGATATTCCTCTGTGGTTGCCTGGGTCTTTGGGATCTCCTTTTTTATATTAGAGAAAAATTGTATGGTTGGCACATCACCCACGTCAAAAATGGAATTATAGACCTTTGTTAGCTTTTCCAGGAATTCATTGGTCGCATATTTGTAGAATTAGTAAGGAATACGATCTTCATCAAAGTACAAGACTACAAACATCTTGTAATAAAATGGTACGGTCCAATACATCGACACTCTGGAAAGGAAGTATATAATGCAGTTCGTTCGTGCTATAGGGTGGGTTCAGCAATTGTTCGAAATGATCAGCCAATATATGTAAATGCTTCGGATTGAATACATGTGCGAGTTTCCAAAACGAACGACTGTCCTTGATTCCTGCAAGCCTCGTAGTCAAGTGTTGAGAGTACCTATTTTGCTTCTCCCTTCATATGGTTTTATAAGTTTTGTTGGCCTGCTGGTACATGATTTTTCCTAGCTGCCACATATTCCCAGTCATAATCGTACCATAGTTGTTTTTTCTCACATCTTCTCCTACCTTGAAAGGTTTTTACGGCGTGAGATGTGCAGGAAACAAGAATGTCCGCGCCGCTCATGCGTGGATTTCATTATCATGTACAGTGTTACCTTTACGGTTTAGAATTGTTTTATTATATATCTAACTGCGAAGCTCTGCTTCCAAGGAATCTTTGGTAATAACCCTGTCTGTCTTGTGGATTTACTTTAGGTTAATCGTAGCTGTTATGGGCAGATGTTCAGAATTGGTTTCATTAGCGTGAGAATCAGTCAAGCCATTCCACGTACAATGCCGTAATCAATTGTTGAGGAGGCAGTGCCTCTGAAAAAGGTAAGATCATCCTGGCCATGACCTTTAGATCGCCCATTTCTTATCGTTAATAACATTTTCCCCATTACCATCCATTTGAGGACCTTCTGCGTATACATACGAGTATATCCTTGATACAGTTAAAAACTCCGGCTCCATTTCTAGCAGCTGTGTACTACCTACTCTCGCGCAATCTACAATACATGGTTGCATTACCATCCACATTGACCACGGGCTTGTTGATGCCGGACATATGTACATCAAACAATATGAGATTGCATCCTTCCGGATGGACGAATTTGGTCTATGACCATTTACGAGTATTTGTTTTTGGCTTTTACCGATGCCGATTGACAAATGACAATAAAATACGAGTACGCTCCATCTTGAACAACAGAAATAATTTGGGCTGTTGTTAAGTGTTTGCGGAAGCCAGAGTCCAAGAATATCATCTGAACGCGAAGCTCCCAAATATGTAAGCACCAAGCAACAGCGCAAATAATCAGTGAATCTATGTATAGTCGCATGGATTATCAAAGCTGAATGTGTAGGTACATTAGAAAAAGGTGAAATATGTTGATGAGGCATCAGCAAGCATTGCAACGTAAAATGAGAGCTATTAAGAGTAACGGCTTATTAAACTTTGGATCTTAAAATATGCGTCAGAGTGTTGGACGATGGACCTAATGAGGTGATCTAAAAGAGAGCGGCCTCCAGAATAGTAGAAAGGTCGGCATATTTAACCAACACAAATGCAGACACGTGGGGGGAATATGCGGCATATTTTAACGGTTGAAATATGAAAAAAAAATGAATACTAAATCCCTAGGGCAGCAATATACATAAGCTTGCGGGAACAGTAAAAGCAGTCGCCCATCTACTGTGGAAATGTTTTAAATTTGTTTGTCCCATCAAAATCGACAAGTAGCAGTGTGGCTTCTAGCCTGGCAAATTTACTTACAATACTTTGAAAAATCATTGGAAAGACCTGAAACCTTCTCTTCGTTAATTTTCTTGAAAGTAGCGTACGCTGACATTCATCACATAAGGGTTTATAAATGCGATGACAGAATACGACTATTCCCGCAAAAATAGATTTAACTTGCCATCTCGGAAACCCGGATGTAAACGCTGCGTCAATCCATTTCAAAAGACCCAGGTACTATCAATCTATTTAGCTGCTGAGCTACGCTGGCGGTAAGAATATTACAACTGTCACCTGTCCGCAGTCAGCCGCTGTTTGATGATTTGCGTCAATTGAGGGGATGGATAAGAAACATGGTATATGTATAAATTAAAAAAGAAGAACATGCTATCGACAAGCAAAAAGTGGTCAATCAACTGCTTATATTATAATAAGACGTCACTATCGACAGCTATGGTATCTAGCTTCTGTAATACTTATATTTGGAAAAAAAGTCGAATTTAAATTTTTTTTTTCGAAGTAAAAAAGGTTATACTTTTAAGATCCTGTCATTTCACTATATGGCACCGAGTATTCGAAGATCAGCAGGAAAGAGCAGATACCCTACAGTTTACTAACTTTGGCTATAAGTGAAGCATTCTAAATAGATCCATGTACAGCCTAGATAATTTTCCATTACAGCAGCTCATCCACACTCCTCTATAGCAGACGGAACCGAAGATCACACGGTGAATTCTCTTGAGAGCGTTCAGAGTTCTGCGCTGTTGTTCAGAAAGGCTTTTGCTGGTCAATTGCTTTCTTAGCTCATGGAAAGAGTGTTTCTTTGCTTGATCTCCTCGCTTACGTCATTATTTGGGTTCACTCCAGAGTCTAGGTAGAAATTATAATTGTCTACTTGTCCAAGGCGTCGACATAATATGATGATGTAATCTTCTTTGATGATAGTATATACGGCAGAGCCATTTTTGCGATTTCAGCCTCAATATGCAAAAAGTTAGGAGGTTTTCGAAATGTTGGCTTAAGAGTTGGCCAGCGAGGGCAACGATAATTCCTCATCATGCATTAGTAGGCTTATACTTTTATAGCTGGCACAGTTAATGGGGTCTGGGATGAACTGTTGGATCCTTCTCGTCAGTTCATTTGGAAAGCTTGCGGGCTGGAGCTGTGAATTTTTGAGTTTGGATATTGTTATTTTTACTTCGTTTTGGTCAGGTTGATGTTTTTAAGCTGTTTGTCTGGGTTGAAAGATGCGTCCTACCTTTCTGTAGTATTTTCGTCTTCTTCGCTGCTTAAGCTCGCTGCCTGGCGGCCTCGTACTTCAAGGTATTTCCCGGGTATAATCTTTTGGGATATAATTTTTGAGGTCCTAAGGGACCAATAAAAAAATAGATTTTTTGAAAATTCTAGAGTGGCCTAACTCCTTAACATGCGTCTCTATTACATTGCCTTTGCAGAACGTATCAAAAGTGATTCACGATATGCAACCTCCTTGGCTGAGATCCTCCACAGGCATTAATGCGGTCGACTTGTGAAATTCAGCTCACCAGAATTCGAATTTCTGATGGCACTTTCTGATAGGCACTAGCCTTCTGGACTTGATGCTCGTGGTACGACGTCAAACTTTCTCACAGTATTTTCTGGGTGCTGTATTGCCTTTGATATCTGATGTTGGGGCATCGGATTGTGTGGGCGCCTTGATTTTTTTCTTTCTGTCGGAGCACTAAAACAAAGAAATGGTCTGACTTGTCGCGTTTTTATCACGAGATCTACATCTGCTCTTCTGGACTCATGACTACATATGTTCCGTCCACTTGCAAAGTCTGTCAGCTTTCGTTCGTTTCCAAGGCTGTCCATGCACCTCAGTGCCAATGGTACACTCTTCTCCTATTCGTGCATTAAGGCCGCCGGGTTCGATTTTTAGGTCTTACTCGGATCCCTTCTGTAGATCCCTTCTAAAGATTAGATCTAATTGAACATGGGATATATATTTTAATTCAGAGCTCTGAGAGCTGTCGTCAGCATGCTGAGGTCTCATTGACTGTAATTTTTCTCAATAATTCCGACAAAGACCTGACAATTTTAAAGACCTTGGTATCATAATTGAGGATTGGATGGTTTCTCTTTGGCAGCATCTCATTCGGAGTCCGTAACAACGATGTAATTTACATAACAGTCGTACCAATTACACAACATTAAAAAAAGAAACAATTTTAACATGCAACAATAGTACATATCGTATATAAAGGGGAACTTTATCATCTTTGGTTTGGAATTAAAAGCTAAATTTGTGATTGAGAAGGTTAAAAATCTAAGAGTTAACACTCAAAGGTCAGATTTACGATTTGGAATTTCTCATTCACGATTACTCCAAAAATGGGAGAGTCTTTTGACATGTTGAATGCAAACGACAATCGTTGTTATTAATGGTTAAGGTTAATGGTCCGCCTCAATGGAAAAGCCATCAAATTGGGCAATATATCACCAAAGTTTATTGTGCGGTCAATGGGAACGTTCATTGCTCATTTGGAGGTTTCACAACTTAAAAGCGCATTTGTTTGGATGTTTTTGTTTTTATGAGAACAAGTTCTATGGAATATCTGAATTTGGCTGGTTTTTTATGATTGATATTAGCCCTGTTGTTTGGAGTGATAAGAATTGATAAATTCATATGGATCAGGGCTCCAATCTAGTGTAATAATTTAATGATACTGAATTTTATTAATTTGTGCAGATTGGATGCCCATCTTATATGAGTGGCAAACTTTTAGTTGAGACAACCACAAGTTACTTAAAATTATTGGTGCCCCATTAGATAAGCAGTCTACAGTCCCTACAGTCCCTTCTAGAGACATCGGAGGACATTTGTTAGGTCTGTTAACATCTACGAGAGTAGCTTATATAGTAATTGTACTCATGACAAACGCAACTGCCGATGGAAACTCTGAACGAAAATGCCGGCAGTCGTAACACAGATTGCAATCAAGAAATAATTCTTGGAGCTTCAATAGCAAGTTCATCATTTCATGAACAAGAATCAGCTTATGTCGCCTACCGACTGCTTTAAGCTCTTGCACCTCGAACTATGAAGTTAAAAATTGCGCAGAGTCGAGGAGCAGATTCAACACAGCTTAGCCTTCGCTTCAGACGCTGACACTTCCTTTCTTCTAGGTGGTTATGTAGTTGGGTAGGCGCAGGGATGCGAGGCTGCGTAGCAACTTCATAAGACCCTATCTGCCAATCGAACACATCGCAATCTTAGTGAGGTCAATCTAAAAGCAGACCTTACAACTGATTTAAAACATCATTTTTTCATGGGGAAAATCTTACTTTCTCAAGGCTGATGTAGGAATACATAAGTGCCTAAGAGCTTTCTTCGTAATTTTGCTGTTCCCTAACACTCAGGTAGTATATGTCCTCCAAAGCACTAATATCCTCACAATATCTGCAAACCTCCGAGCCGATAAGAGATAACCTTTGCCTAATTTTCTCCGAGTTGAATCCATAGAGTCTTGACGACCCTAAAGTCAAATATTTCTGCTTATCCTATGACTGCTTGTCCGATTACAAAATCCGTGGACGTAACTCTTGATACGTAGGATGGTGGCTTGATGAGACTTGCTTATAATTTTAAACCGATTCTAACTAGCTTATCGGCCAGATCGTTTCTCTATATGCCAAACCACAGTAACCTGGCCTCACATAATACTGACACGGTTCTGTGCGCATAGTGCCTTAGGATACACCCATCCCATCAGAATGGGATAGCATCTGAGCAGATTCTTTTCTATTTAATGTTTTGTCTGCAAACCAAGCAATAGTATGTGTTGGACTTATGGAAGACTGCCGCCGACATGTTGCGTACAGTAGCCATAAGGTCAATGCTGGTCCTTCTTTGAATAAATTAGTATGTTTGCATTTGGTAGACATACATACGAGTAATATTAACAAATGAGGAGTGGAATATTAGGTTGTCGGTCTTATTAAAATCAGTTCTGAGCACAGAGGAAATTGAATGTAGTCTGAGTTCTTGTCTGGAACAAGTGCCAAAGGCCGAGAGATAATTTTGAGTGTGAAGCTCAGGATAGAAAGGGAGATTTATCAACGCATCTTAAGCATAGCCAGACACTGCTAAGGAAAAGTTCTATGTAGACCAGATAGAACGTATAAAATTCATATTTTGTATATTCATACAAAGCACGGAAAGCATAGGACAGAACGGTTTGAAAGTGTAGGTCCTTTCAGGTAACAAACCTCTTGGGTTGCAGGCAACTTTTTCGCAAGCATAAAATCAACAGCGTCTTCGGTGGTTTCGAATTGACATGTTAAGTACGAAGAAGTATAAGAACAGGACTAACACTTGACTCAATATTAGGTCAGTCAGCTTTAAAGTTTATTCTTGCAAAGATATTTAAAAAGATCGACTTAAAGTCGCTAATGCATATTTTTCTTACGATTTTGAACATATGTATAGTCGCTGAGTGTTATCCGATGGATTGTACATCAATACCGTCTCTCTGTGTCTGAATACAGGCACTTGCGAGCGGCAAAACAGAGTCAACCGAGATTCACTATAGCTGTGGAGACAGGATTCCATATTGCAGCCAACCATAGTTCATGAGTATATTGCG
Organism: Volucella zonaria; assembly: GCA_963966105.1. Classification (NCBI taxonomy): domain Eukaryota; kingdom Metazoa; phylum Arthropoda; class Insecta; order Diptera; family Syrphidae; genus Volucella; species Volucella zonaria. The sequence goes on along the minus strand of OZ014534.1, from coordinate 82,997,715 downwards.
TATTGATCGCTGTCCAAAATGTACTATGTGCGAGTATATATGATAATTTAGTGGCAAGTTAGTAATAAGTAGCGGCTGTCGTGTACCTTATTGCTACGCAAACATACGCGATTGATACTGGATAACTCGAGGTCTAGGAAGTAAACAAAAGCGTGTTTAATTCTCTTAAAACCGATAAATACCAATAAAAACAAGCTATGGCGTCTTACTTGGCTTGTAATCAGGCCTAATAAAATAGAATCAGGTTGTAAGCGCGATTTGACAATTAACAAAGTCTAGACAACTATTATAAAATTCCAAGTAAAGGGTCATCAGATAAGAACGATAGGGGAAAAAATTTAAATAAAGCACCAACGGTATGAGATATAAAATTGAATCTGGCTTTATTTTGAAGCTACGTCCATGCCATTGTGTATGGAATAGCACATTATTCAAATGGCCGCCTCGGCTCCGCTGGCAGTGCCTCAAGTGGTCGGTCCAGTTTTTGATGACTCGGTCCAATATGTGCGGTGTTATTCCGGCAATATCGTATCGAATATTGGCATCGAGCTCGTCCAAAGTAGTTGGGTTGATAGCGTAGGCCAATGACTTGACGTACCCTAGAAAAAATAATCGAGTGATGTCAAATCGCATGATCGCGGCGGTCAATTGATGAACGCTGGCCGTGAGATGACCCAGTACTTCACAACTTCGAGCTGTGCGTCGCTTGTGTGATATGTAGTGCCGTTGTAACCATACCTCGGATATATCGATGTTGTCGAGATCTGACCACAGAATGTCGGTTAACATCGCTGTATACCTGAGACCATTGACCATTGACCATGAGGCCATCATGGCCCCATGATGCTGCCATGCTATAAACCGCACCAAACAGTCAATCGTTGTGGATGCATTGATGCTTGGCCAGAACACTTGCGGATTGTGTTCGCTCCAATAACGGCAATTTTGCGTGTAGACATAGCCACTTAACTAAAAATGGACCTGATGATTTTTTGGCCAAAATCCAGATCTTCGGCCAACATTTCCATCGCCCAATTAGCGAACACACGTCGTTGTCTATGGTCGTGCGGCTTCAGTTCTTGCATCAGCACAATCTTATACGGATGTAGGCCCAAATCCAACCGCAAAGTAAGCCTGGTTGACTCCCTGGCGATGCCCAGTTCAGTTGATCGGCACCGAATCTACTTTTCTTCGTCTTTTTCGATACTGGCCGCTACAGCGGCTATGTTTTTTTTCATTTCGCACCAATCTCTGTCTGGTTGGTGGCTTAAGATCCAAAAGAGTGTATTCACGCTCAAACTTTTCCACGGTGCGACGAATTGCCTACACACTAAAACCATGATGACGATCGACCTCATGATGAAATTCACGTTGACCCGGTATCTCGATAATATTTTTTTAATAATTTCCATACGTTCGGCAAGCGTAAAACGATGCATGACAAAATGGCAAACCTTACTGAATATTTTGACAGCTGGATGTCATTGGTAACTTTGGCAGCTGCTGAAAAATAACAATTGCAAGAACTATCATTGCTATCTGGTCACCCGCTACATATGTTAGTAATAATTAAGTATAAAACACTCCCATTCTGCAAATGCTTTATGCGTTGAAGATGTCAGAGAATTCCAGTTGCAGTTTTTTAAATGCTTTGCCACTTTGAAGGTGCTGAGCAGGATAACTCCTTACAATTACTGCTGTTATGCCTTGTTTCACGGGCTATATTAGCTGAGTCTTATTCCATATTATCCATATACTAGTTCAAGCCACACAGTTTCAAATGATGCCTTGTTCATCAAGATTTGTCAATGTTCGATGGTTCAATTGATTCAAATCTTCGGCTATGTCCTTGCTTAGATAATTATGTGTTTGAAAAGGCTAGGGAAAGCCAACAGATGCGAAGTACGAATTCGATTTTCCCTTCCAATGGCAATATCAAACGTTTCCTCTTGGAAAGGCTATAACTACCTGCTCTTGAAAATAGACTCCTGTCAGACCCAAGAGGCAGTAGTACCAATTGGGTTCATCTGGGCCAATTCAAAATCAAATGTAAACATTATACTCGTACAATTATCTCAAGTACTGTAGTAGCCAGTCATAATTATATATTCCACTGCATTGAACCGCTGCTGATGGCTTGCTATTTTGGAGTAGCGAATTATCAACTTTGAACTCCACAGCGGCGCAAAAGGTTGAGAACAAACCCAATTAACTGCAAGTGTTCAGCTCCAACTGAGATTGCAGATAACAAAAACCTTGCCTTGGATAGAAAAACATATTGGTCAAGGTCTTGCCTCACCCCGAACAGTAGCGTTGTCGGTATTTTTTTTTTTTTTTGAGTAAATCACTGCGACTTACATGCAGTAAGCCATTAAGCACACATCACGTGTACTTCTGCCTTGACACTTATGTTTGTTTAACTCGATTTTATCGAAATGATTTTTTTGCTCCAACCATCATTGTGCCAAAAATGTAAATCTCGAGACGACAAAGCCCGATGAAACGACGAAAAGTTGAAACGACATAATGAAACCTTGATGCTAATGTTTTCGAAAGTAAAACCGTATTTTCTGTTGTTGTTTTGTATTTTTTTTTTTTTGTTTTGTGCTCGTGTGTTTCGCGGCAAACAAAACATTTGTCTTATCTGAGTTTTGTGGCACTTTCTTCGGCAACTTCACGCAACATCGCATACATCAGAGGCCGTAACCTTAACTGCCCACAAATATGTTTGCTCATTCACTCAGTGGTCGATTGCTACATACTTTTCGCGTTTATTTACACCACAAAAGAAGCTCCAAAAAGCAAAAAAAAAATCGAAAAAAAGAGAAAAAAAACAACAACAACAGCCCACTAAAAGCAAATAATGAAAAAGAAAACGAAAAAAAAAAAACTCGTGTCGGGCACACACAAGGAAATGACATTGAAAAGCGAAATGAAATTAATTTGCGTGGCACGTAATTGATAACCAGTTGATCCTAATGGCGAGCGTGTGGGTGATTACCCTCCTCTTATTCACTTAAAGGCCCCGCTGGGCCGGCCAGAAGCCCGCAACAGAAGAATGTTCCAAAACAACAACAATGACAAAGACAAATACAGAGAAGGGGACCAAACATTAATTTAAGAGACAACTAAAAGCATAATCACATCTCAAGATACTTTTTCTGTTGCTGATCCGGTTGTTGGTATTTTTTTGTTTTTTTTCTTTTTTTAATTTTTTTCTTTAATTTTCATTCGTTTTATCTTCGCAGGGGGAGAGATATATTTTTATGATCTTCGTTCACATTATCTTTTTTTTATTAATAGCTTTTTGGGATGCGGGAGTGTGATGACCTGATGATAGCTTAAATGGCCTCGAATGTGGTCAGCTTCCGACTAACGCCCACAACATGGTCTCGTATTTTCGTATTTTACCCATTAAAAGAAAAACCAACAATAATTGGCAATCCAAAATGAAAAAACAATCTACAAATACGAGTGCCACATGTGGCTAGAGATAAAGCTAATATCTCTCTAAAGATGTGGATTATTTTTTCCCTTCTTTAGATACGGGTACTTGTATTGTTTTGAAGTAATTAGATGGTCAAAGTACTTGTGAGCATCTTAAGGCGGATTGATGAGTCGTTGTTGTTTTTTTTTTATTTTTTTTTTTTTTTGGCCATGGATTAGTTGGCAGATTATTCCAAAATTGAAAAAAATATTTTTAATTTTATTTATAACCACAAATTTTGGTAGTTGCTGGTTGCTGAACCTTAAAAGTTTTCCACTAGTGAGGAGGGCAAGCAAATCGACAGTATCTTTATTATAAATATTGTGCTTTAAAATATGGTGGATCTAAACATACATAGATCTGTGGTCAGTAGCCGAGAAGGTGTTAAATGTGCTAAATATGCTTACTTTTTTCGCTGAATTCACATACCATATTGGTTTCGTTGTAGGCTTTGTTAATATCATATTGACATTTTGTATAAATTTTTTATGTAGCCATGGACCCGAAAGGTCTCAGTAGAATGCTCTGCAAGTGGAAATGTTACCTACTCCCTAATTGAAAAAAGATTGTACTCGTATGTATAAAAACAAAAATTATATTGTACAGCAGAACATCCGTTGTTTACTCATCAGGATACAAAGAGTGTGGCGGTTGGAAAGTGAATTTTAACATTGCACAGTTGCAGAACTCTGGAAAAGAAACTCCATTTTTTCAGTCTTAATAAATAAATATGTGCTAGGATAATGGGATCTTAACGAGTGACATGGAAAGCGGCAGTTCGATAATTTATACTAACTACATATATACGCAAGGTGACACGATAGTCTTCTCTCTCTAGACGTTAGAGTTTTTTTTTTTCAATTAAGCCGCGAAGTATCGGTCAAGTTTCACAGCCTTTCACATGATTTCTCTCCAAACTTCTGCTCATACATTTTCTACTCTTTAGGGCAGCCGAACTCCCTGGCTATGTATGGAACCTTGATTTCGAAATAACCCAAAGATAGAAGTTTTTGAACGGTTAAAGGACTATCTTGCCGAGCATTGCAAACGACAGCGGTCGCAAACGCTTTCTGTAGAACATCCAATGTCGCTCTTGGTCTATGAGCCTTCTGGAACTAGATTTTTCAATATTCAACTCGTCAATTTGAAGTCAGGGGTCACAGTCACAGTAGCGATGTTGCCGACCATAAACGCCGTTGGAGGAAATGTGCCCCATCGCTTATGATGATTTTCAATAAAGAAAACTTTTGAGCATTTGCAGTCATAGAGGTTATATTATCGGCCACTACTGCTACAGTTGCATGTTGTGGCAGTTTCTTCTTAGAAAGAGTCGCAACTTTCTCCTAGTTCATGCCACATGACCAGGAAATCAATGAAGAAATTCACGTTGAGCCGACCAATTATTTGTCAAAAACATTGACGTAATTCTGCATCAGCGACGTTTGCCCCAATAATAATAACAATACACCCCGTAAGTACGAGCCAAATGGATGAACTAGTAAGAGCTAAGAGTTGGACTACAATTTTAGAAGAAACAAACGTCGAAGTGCTTTGCAATTCACTGTGGAATCAACATTTATTAGGAAACAAAGAACTCGCCGAAAAAATACTGCATGGATTACCAGAGACATCATAGAGTGCTGTAAGGAACGAGATAGACTTTACCGCAGATGGAAGACCAATTAGAACAATTTAACATATGAAACATTACGCAATCAGGTCAACAAGAAAATATCAAAAAGTAGGAACGAATATTATAAACTAAAGTTCGAACAAATAAAATGTGATCCCAAAAAAACATGGTCCATGATTAACGAAATGTTGGGGAGGAGTTAGACGTCTATTAATGAAATCATTACGAAAAATTGTTCACTGAGTTCGAGTAGCGCTTCTAGCAAACGATTTTGGACAGCCCTTCTCGCTGCAAGGAGTATCTCTTATCCATTCATGCAGTATGGTAACATCCACCCATCAAAATCCAACATTGAATGCGCAGAAATTATGAATTTATTGAACAATTGAAACATTAATAAGGCGCCTGGAGTTGATGGAATAGAAGCCAGGGATTTGAAACCAAGTGCCGATATCTTTGCTCCGATAATCACGAAAATTGTGAACCTGAGTTTCGATACGTCAACCGCACCAAAGAAGCTAAAAGAAGCGGTTGTAAGACCAATCTGTAAGGGAAGCTCAAAAACTGCAACGTCAAACTATCGACCAATTTCAAATCTGCCGACAATAGAGAAGATTATGGAACACATTGTAGTTGACCGTATATGGAAATTCGTCGAAAAACATAAAATAATCAGCAAACGTCAGTACGGACTCCAAAAAGAGAAAAGTACAAACCGACTTCTTGATGACTGCAGATTTTAGTCAACTCAAGTCTAAGCAAAGGCACTAGTTCTATTTTTAGATTTTAGCAAAGCCTTCAATACTCTTGACCACAATAAATGTTGCAATAATGAAAACGAAATGCAGTACGGTGTTCCACAGGGGTCTAAACTTGGCCCCCTACTATTTTTTCTGTTTACGAATTGAAAATGTTGACTCATTCGCGTATCCAGATGACATGGCAATCGTAGTATGTCACAAGTCTCTTCTATAGACAACAACAAGGATGATGCAAAGTGAAGGAGGGAGATGGTGTTATGATAATGACCTTGTTATCAGCTTGGTCAAAAACCAAGCTTATGCACATTCGCAGCCCAGCGACACAAATACTTAGAGCTCAAAACCTTCAATTGTACCACTCCATTAAGAGCTGAAGTAATAGAGTAAGTGGGTACCTCCAAAGTACAAATACCTCAGAATCACTATAGACAGCCATTGGTTGCACCCAACGCGCGGACTGCTTTCTCATTCCTAAATCTTGATTTAATATGCAACAAACACGTTCTTTGGACAATTCCATAACCTCTACTACATATCTCTCTCACTTTAATTCGGCGGTCGTCTAACACCATTTGGTGAACTTTAGCAAAGTTATCGTCAGTGGTTGTAGTTTTTGGACGTCCCGAACGTTCATCATCTCCCAAGCTCTTACGGCCACGTTTAAATTCAGCTGCCCAAAATTTCACTGTGGTAAATGATGGTGCAGAGTTCCCATACATAGAGTCCAACTCATTTTTGATTTCAATTTCAATTTTTCCCATTTTCACAAAAAAAAACTCACATCGACTCACTCAAACGACTGTCAACTAAAAACTGCGCGTCCAAAATGACTGAAACTTCAGTATGTAACTGCCAAAAGATGCACAACTAGCATTCACTAGCATTTATTGACGAGTGCCGCTATCTTTACGTTGCGGAAACTTTTCAGACAACCCTCGTAAAAACAAAGACACTTACTCACTATCACTCTCACCTTCGACAGACGAATCATTCCCAGATCTCATGCCAGAATCGAATGGTGGAAACGATGTAGCTTTGAAAGTGGAGGAAAGTGAAAGCAATTTCAGTGTAAATCCTTTAGGATGCCGACTGTTTAGAGCGACATCTCTAAACCAGATTCAGAACCAGCGGAGAAACCAGAACCTACCAACAATTTATCACCATACGTCTTATAACTCTAATAGTCAGTGAGCTGTTACAAATATGTATGCATGAAAGGTGGACCGAAACTGCATTCAGGTCACTCTTAGCATTTAATTTTTTAGAACTCAATCAAAGGTTAATTTCATCGAAAAAAGATTGATAATAGTAGAAAAAAATTAACGTTACATTTCAAAACATGCAGATATCTAAGTGAACATACTTGATACTCCTCATAGGTTTAATGTCTACGCTCAGCTGTATAGGGATGATGCTCTTTCAGACAATCCTTTCAAAAGGCATATACCTTTCGAATTCTCTGAAAGCTCAGCGATATTATTGGTGAATATTGACACTATCACTGATACGATTGCTTACCTTTCTGCATTTAAAGACAAAATATAGGGAGTAGAACGGACTACCACTTTGTGTGAGTGCTCTTTTCCATCGACAAAAAATTTGTCATTTGCTTGCGAGTGTTTAGCTCCAAACAACAGCATACTGAGAACGATCCTCAGTTACTGTTGAGAAAGGTCCTAAGATTCACGTAATTAGCGTAAACTACTTATAGCAGCTTACTAATATAAAATTTCAATATTTAAACAAAAATCGGTTTAGTGGCTCCCAACTGAGTTGGACCTAATATTGTCAGCGAAGTCAGCACTGTGATCTTCTCAACACAAACTTTATAGCATCCGCTTCGCAACCAAGTATTGCAAATCCTTCTGATCCCTTTGAGATAGTAGGAAGGGATGAAAACGATAACGCTCTAAATTTTTGTTGCGTGGGTAATTAGAAAGTACTACAAGTCGTACTGTCTGCAAAATCAACCGGAATAGCCCAAGCCTAGATGGAATAAATCCAAGGTTTATAAAATTAATTTTGTCCACTATTATGCCATTTATAAAGCTTACTTTTAAATCCATCGTTACACGCTTAACTTTCCCAAAAGACAGGAAAAGGCAAAAATAATACTAGTACCTAAAAAAACCAACTCAACCTCAGTGGAATACATATCGATAGCTATTTTTCTTTTCCTGTCAAAACTATTTATCTTTTCTCAAATTCAAAAGCCAAATATAAGTTACTTACAGCTCATCAATCTGATTTCCGAGTAAAAAGAAACTGTAAAATTGCGCTGTTATTGGTTGTTGAGGAGTTTAGAGAAGCTCCAGATAGGAATGAAGTTAGACTTTTTTTACTCTCTGAGATTTTTTAAAACCCTTCGACACAGTTAATCATTGAATTCTATATAAAAAGTTTAGGAAAGACTTTAAATTCTCTTGGGAATTGACAAAACTAGTGAAAGATATTGGTGGTGGCGTACCACAGGGCTCCATTCTAGGACCAGTTCTCTTCACTTTGTATGTGAATGAGCTTACCGCCCAGATTAAAGATTGTTGTGTACACATGTTTGCGACGATGTGCATATTATTTTAAGTCGGCCTCTTCATATGACAGATATACAAACATAGCCGCAAAGCGTGTGAATGATGACCTATGTGGTACACAAAATTGAGCCGTAAAGAATGATCTCTGTCTTAAGTCAGCGAAATCTAAAGCACTTGTCATTTATAAAAAATTCTTAGAATTATCTGTCTTTCCAAATACTAAGCCTGGTGATAATAGTATCGAGTACGTTGAGTCTACAAAAATTCTAATATTATAACTAATGTGACCCTAACTTGGAATGCTCATGTAAGTGCCACCATAGGTAAAATTTACTGCGGACTCAGTTCCATTTGGCAATCACAACGTTGTCTCACAACTAAAAGTAAGTTAGCCAAATCTCTCTTGCTGTCAGTTCTCATATATGGATGTAAGATCTTCTCTAACTGAGATTATGACTCCAGAGGAAAAATGTTTGTCCCATACAACAACATTGCACTGTTGTTGTATATATTCTTAAACGAAAGCACCGCATTTCAGCGTACTCCAAGAAAATTTGCGGCTGATCCATCTTAAATTTACTAAAGCTTCGTTCACTTTGTCTGCTACACAAACTGGTTAGCCAGAATACCTATATAACAAATTAACTTTTGTACAGTCACACAGAACGTTTGTGTTGGTCCAAACGAGATACTCCTATCTGACATCCGAAAGACAATTCTTCGTAAGCGTCGTTCGTCTTTGGAACTCTCTACCACTGAAAATCAGAATTTCCTTTAAGAGCTTCTTTTTATATTACTCGTACTTACTTCTTGGCTTTCAGACTGGTCACTTTGCTTTGCGTTTCGTTTGTATTTGACAACCATTGAAAGGAGATAACTTTTCGTGTCTTTGCAAACACGGAGAAAAATGAATTATTAAAAAACATTACTAATTCACGGAGATGCATAAACCAACCAAGTAGGGCTGAATAAACATTACGGTCCACTAACACGATTTTTCGATGCAAATAAGGGTCGACTTTAAGCTGCTCCAGAGTCCAATCCGCAAACTCAAGTCGCAAGCCATGTTCTGGTGTCTTTATTTCCTACGCCAGCTGGATCTTATGTAGGCCGAAATCTACGTATATTCGCAACATTTTCGATCAACGTCATTTTGACAATTCCGGAACTTCCAGCACATTTTCACACACAGTTTCTTCTGTGCGAACATCCTATTATTGACGCGTTTTTGGTTTTCATCATGTAGAGTGTATGTGGTAAGAAATGCATCTTACAACACGAGGAATAGCGAGTTCAGCTAGTCGAATATATTCAAGTCATCTGCCATATGTTTCGCGAATTGAGGCCGATTTTCAAAACAAATTTGAATGGTACAGAATGATTTGTCAAATAATTCTGAACATACTCGTATAGTGTCAACGAACTGTCTAAAATAACTGCACGGTTTAAAAGTTGAAGGACTACGACAGAATCAGATCGCAAAAATACCTAAGCTTGTCTTTGACCTTCGGTAAAAGGTCTTCTTTTCTCATTCGAATGACAAAAATATGCTTACTCACTACAATGATTCAGTATCCTCCAACATTTTGGGATCTATGCATACAAGAATCTTTTCGATATTTTGACTGATAATTTGCTCTGTTCGTATTCTATGAAACATTTCCTACTAGGGTTTGGTTTTTCCTTGTAGAGATCCAAGGATTGTACCTTCAAGTAAAGATGTTTCAAAACAACCTAGTGTTAATGGTCAGTCTTCTACTACACTATCTTAATCATCTGTTTCCGATGCCTGATAAATTTACATAAGGTCAGCACATGAATAAACATAAGTTCGTTGGAATAAGAAAAAGAAGTGGAGGCGTAGCCGTTACTCGTATATTTATCTTAAACTGGAGCAACACTTTTAATATCGTTTCCCACGAGCATACTCGTATCAATCTTGGAAACGGCCGCGCCTGAATTCTTACCCAAACTTTTAACAAACAAAAAAACATTCGTTCCTTTTTCCATAAAAACTTTGCGCATTGACCCAAATATACGAGTATATCTCCTATTCGTATCACAATGCGTGTGTGTTCTACAAAATTTATGGGAATCTGTTCATTGTTAGATAGTGGTTTTGTTGACTTTTTAATTCTTTTTACAAATTTAAGAATTATGACTAATTCAGCCCTTCTTCTTGGTCGTATCGTTGCGCTGTACTCGTATGCTACACACAATTTCAATTTTGATCCCGAAATGAATTAAAAATTCTATTAAGCTCATTCGTTTGAATGAAGAATGATTCAGTAAGTCGCGCACATTGACATCATACTCGAACTCAAGTTAAAAAATAAAAAAATAAAAAAAAACAATTTTTTTGTTTATTGTATTATTCTTTTACGAATTGTACTCGTAGATGTCCGAATATTGTTTGAATTTATTTTTGTTTCGGGCCCTGGTGATATGTGATTGGTAATGTGACATTTGGAACAGTTATTGTGTATACTTTATTTGAACTTGTAGTACGTTATTGTTCTCGTTGTTCTCCCTCTGTCCAAATTCAAGTCAACGAACACGCCCCATTTAAATAAAAATTGACGTCTGGTTGCTGGCCAGAAAATAACTTCAAGCAATGTCCATCGCTGACGTTGTTGCTGTGATTGTAGTTGTGCCGTCATTCCATTCGTAAGGTCAATGAGTTCTTTCATCGATACTCTTGTGCATTAATAATTTTTTTTTTTTTTATGCTCAAGATAAAAATTAAAATTATTGTTTTGTTTGGATTTTTTTTTCTCTTCTCTGTGTATCTTTTTTGCTCGAAAAAAAAAAAAAAAAACAACACAAAAACATTCCAGAGCGAGTGGCGAAAATATCATCAGATACGACGGCGATGGCGACGACGACGACGACGCGACGCACAGTATAACCAAACACACTGAACAGTTTAATACAACACCGTACAGTCAGGCAGCCAGAAAGTCAACCATTCAGCCAGCGGGTGGAATGACCCCGTTTGTAGATTGACTGAAGTGGGTTAATTTATATCGCGCACTGAGCTGTGTTCAGTGGAAGTGTAAAAGATAGTTTCAGTCAACCCGATTGTTTATGGTATTTAGATATTCAAATGAAGTAGGGTGAGAAACTAGGTCGATGGCAGTTGATTTAGGGACCTGAGAAATTTGTTGACAATTTACTTGCGCTACGAAATCTGTTTTGAATAGCAACGTACTCGTAAAATGAATCACTGAAAATCACTTAAAACACTTATAGGAGTTTTATTATTTATTTGAGAATTTTAAATTAGTTGAATGCGCTTTGTTTCGTAACTTAATGTTGCAATTTTAAAACTGGGATACAATTGAGAAACGTTCAACAGCTTCGACGGCTTGACACCACAAATCGCATATTTCGGGACAACTAAAGATTCCACCTCGCATCAAGCTACCGCTGAAATGCACTTGCTACGTTTCCTAATTTAGTGATATACAAAAGCTCAAGCATTTCAACCAAAATAACACAATGAACATGATGTAGAACGTGCACAGGAATATTCGCTGAAACAGTATTGAAATAGTTTTTTTTTTTTGTTCCTGTATAAAGGCAAACGCAACACGTAAAACTGTAACAATTATCGACCGCTGTAGGTTATCTTCCACAGAGTGAAAATTAACGAATTTTTCGAACTTTGTAGGATCCAAATCCATCTACGGTACGGTTCAAGGCTTATGAATAACGATGGAGCAACAGCAGTGACACTGATGTCCTTATGTGGCCTTAGTTTAGCCTTAAAGTGTTGCAACGTCGGAGGATCTTCCGCACAGATACTAGATGGAGTGAAAAGTGACCTCCTTGGGAATTAAAAAAAAATTTTTTTTAAATGTTTTTTTGTACTATTCAATATAGTTCCCTTTTAGTTTGATACACTTATTCCAGCGATTTTCCAACTTCTTAATTTTCCGGAAGGTCTGCAAAATACTCCTCCGTGGCGTCGATGATTTCCTCGTGTGAGCTGAATTTTTTATTGATGAGCCATCTTTTGAGGTTTGGGAAGAGATAATAGTCCGAGGGATCCAAATCCAGTTACCAATCGACACCAAAAGTCCGCCCGATTCCGCATCAGCAAGTCCAAACACTCTTTCGAAGTGCTCTCGCCTTCGTGTCTTTGGTCATTCGCGGCACCCAGCGGCAGGATAACTTTTTCATATGCAGAATATTGCCCAAAATATCGCGTGCGCGCTCAGTACTAATCTTTGTGGTATCTGCTAGCTCGCGCACCCTCACTTTCCGGTCAGCCAACACCATTTCATGTATTTTCTTGACATTGTCCTCTGTAACCGCATCGGAGGGCCTGCCACTAAAGACAGTATCGCACTGAAATTTGGCATGTCTGCCTAAATATGAAGGGCCTTCAAAGCACCATAACCTTTTTTGCAGTAGCAGCGCATTCTGGCGGTCAAGGATGTCACTTTTCACTCCATCTAGTACAAGTCTTTACGTAGTTCCATCAAGAAGAATCCATTGATGTTGACTACATGATTTTGGCGACCAATTGGTGTTCCCCAAACGTATGATGCATACAATTTTCTACGCAAGACTTCCATCGAATCACACACTCTGTCAAGATCAAAATCATCATGTTCGTCCCGCTAGCATGCGCTTATAATTTACTATAACTGTTTGACCTTCATCGTTTTGAAAAGTAACGACCGATGACGCCGCCTGAACATTTTTTTTTAAGCGTGCAATGGTCTTTCCTATATCATTTAGAGATTCTCACCTTCTCATCGTTGAAGAAAATTTTTTTTTGAAAAATCATCATCAACTGCTTCTTGCTCCAGCAGCCAATCTGAATGTGTTCTGTGATGAATATACAATATGTTCTCTATAGAAGCAGATGCAATAGTCACCGTTCTAAATGGCTAATTGAAGTTAACCTCGTGGAATTAACATCAAGCCACATTTTCACTAACGACGACGCTATTCTCGGACGGATGAACTTTACGGTAATGCCCATGTCTTACTCTATCCGCAATATTCCTATTTTTTTTCTCGAAATAAGCCACAATTTTGTAACACGGCGCATAGTTGCTACTAAAATTTACCTATTTTTACGGGTTGTGGAATTGAAAAAAGGATCCATATTTACAAATTGTAGGTGACAAGCTATGTGTAATCTGATATCTGACTGCTATCAGTATGACAGATTGGTGAAGTTCTAAAACTCGAAATCTATAGCCCGTCGCATTGTGTAAAGCCTTTGGTTTTCGATTTTTCTACTGAAAGAGCATATCGGTGTAAAGGGTGTTTTTTTTTTTTTAGTGGTAATGGCCATGATATTAACTTTATTGATTTCCTGGCTTGAGTAAAGCGCAATCTGGAAGCAGTTCTTTTTCGAGCAATTCGTTTCTGGTTTATCAGCGTAGACTAGCGACTTCACATATCTTAACAGATATAATCCGAAGGTGTTAAACCACATGATCTGGGAGGCCAATTTGCAGGTCCATTAGTCGAATTTTTCCTACAATAAATTGATTGTGGAATAATATAATATGTATATTGGTATATTGAGTTGTACCTCATGAAATGTCCGATTTTGTAGTAACAATTTAAAAGCCAATATTATTTTTCCGTAAATTTTTATTCCTTTTTCGTAGAAGTGCGGACTTTTTGTGACAATGAAATCTTCAAAGGATTTTATGAACTCTGCTCGGTTCTGGAAGACCTTCTGCCGGCAAGCTGAATCCAGATTGCGGAAAGGATGGTAATCCATTGGAGAAATACCAGGAGAGTACGGTGAATGCGGAAGAATTTCAATACCATTGTCATGCAAAAGGATGGGACCGTGCCTATTGACCAACGCAGGTTGCTTTTCAGCCAATTTGGCATGCAACATATGGATTTTCTCACAAAATTTGATAGCGTTTATCGTTTCTCCTGGTTGAAGAAAGGAAAAGTCACACACGCCAAGCACACGTACCACTTTATTTTATAAAAAAATAAATTTTAACGTTCTGGCACAGATGTTCACCCGATAGCTTCTTATTTCCGACTGAGCGAAAATCGAACATTTCAATGCCAGCCAATATATGTATAAATAAATTGCAATTGGCGAACGAAAAAGTCAGTAATCATGGATCTATAGCGCTCTCTATTCATTGTGAAATTTTGGCGGAACGATTTTTGAAGAAATACGGAAGATGTGGTGAAAGAGAGACTAAAGATCAATTTCATTCTCGAACTGTACCAAACGTACGGCGTACACGTTAATCAAGCGGAGTCAATTCTTGCACGATCTGGACTTTGTGAGCACTTAACCTAGGATCTCTTTTCGCAAAATCTTCTATAAAATGGATGGTCGCAGTTCCAATTGATGTGCACTCCTCCAGATGAACGATTGTAAGGACGAAGTCGAATCCATACACTACAAATCAAGTCATATATGCCGTATTCCAAAAATTGAAATCTTTTGGCCCGCAAGGTTATTATCGTATTATCTTATTTCCAATGTCACTTATAAAGGGTGTTTTTTTAGAGGTTTGGTTTTTAAACTGGCAACACTGTTTGCACAGATTGTCAATTTGACAGTTGAAAGTTGATTTGTGGTTAGTACGATGAATACTTTAACGCCAGAACAACGCGTGCAAATTGCGCAAACTTATTTTGAAAACCATGGTCCGGTTCGCCAAACTTATCGTGCGCTACGTTCATTTTACGGTCAGCATAATCGTCCATCTGAGCAAGTTATTCGGAACACAATGAATCGTTTTCGCACCACGTACACGTATCTAGTAGATAATACGCATCCCCAAAGATGACAAACATCTGAAGTGAAGCGCAGTGTTGAGGAGAATCCGAATGAGTCGATTCGCCATCGTGCACAGCAATTGGGGCTATGCTCATTCACTTTGTGGAAGATTTTACGGAAAGATCTTGGGTTATAATCTTATAAGATCCAGCCTGTGCAAGAATTGAAACCGCGTGACCATTATACAAGTGGTAGGTCCGGCAAATGGGCCGAAAGTTTGATTCAGCTTGATTCTCATTTTCAACGCAAAATTTTGTTCTCTGATGAGGCCCATTTTTGGTTAAATGGATATGTAAACAATCAAAATTGCCGAATTTGGAGTGGAGAAAACCCAGAAGTCTTTGTCGAGACGCCCTTACAACCATTAAAACTCACTGTTTGGTGTGCTTTATGGGCTGGTGGAATCATCGGCTCATATTTCTTTAAGAACATTGACGTGACAGAGCTTTGGTTTCAACAAGATGGCGCAACATACCACACGGCGCGCAACACCATCAGTATATTGCGTTAAACATTTGCTGAGCGGACCTGTTAACTGGCCTCCACGATCTTGTGATCTCACATCTTTAGATTACTTTCTTTGGAGGTATGTGAAGTCACTCTTCTATGTCGATAAGCCAGAGACGTTGGACGATTTGGAAGTCAACATTCGTAGTGTTATTGCTGATCTACGGCCCCAGTTGCTCGATAAAGCTGTCGAAAATTGGACTTAATGATTGCGCTTCATTGGAGTTAGCCGCGGGAAGCATATGCCCGATATCTTATCTAAACACTAATGCCTTAAAATTGTCTATTAAGTAAAGCTAACATCATGGTCATTAACATTAGCTTCGAGTATTTTATTTCATATGGAATTTGTATACCTCTAGTTAGATAATTTAATAAAAGACGAAAGTTGATGCACCTTATAAGAAACGTGTGCTGACAGATCAAAAAGTTTTGTTAACCAGTGTCAAATATGATCACAGAAACATCAAAATATCATATAAAGTATTATACTTAGAAACTATCCCCGCTTCGGATTATACGAACAACTGAATTACAAATCACCGATTGTAGAAACCAAAACTATGCTTAGTAAGTTTAATATTAGTTTTTAGTTCTTTGACATCTATTAACTTATCATTGTTATTTTTATTGACCATGCCTTGGTTCATAAACACTTCTAAGTTACTGGCTTTCTAACCTCGCAGGCCATCTGTGGCACTCCCTGCCTGAAACTCCTCCTAGATCCCGGACACGTATTTCTCAGTTTGTCACACAAAGATTTCCAGCATCAGTAATCGCTTGATCCTTAAACTAAAAATTTGATCTGGAATGGATGCTTATCTGGATCATTGTAGTTTATACGCTCGATGTGGTCGAGCCAGTGAAGCTTTCGAGTTTTGGTTTTTCAAACTGAATTCACAACTTGATGTAGAGTTAATTGAGTTCGGGATAGTATCTTCACATTCATTTGCCTTCCTTGCTTCTTTCTTTCAAATGGTCAAAATGTCATAGCAATTCCGCCTTTCTGTTTTTCGTTAAACACTTGCCGTCGAAGATAAATTCTGGTAGCATCAGCTACGAGCTTTGAACCCAACTGTTTCACCAAATCAAAGTTGTAATGTTTTGCTTGAGCCATTTTTCGTGGGATAATTGGTTCGATTTTTATAGGATCCGCAATCAGTAACTGCGTTATAAAACTCTACCACTCTAGACTGTAAATACTGTCTTATATGGCTTCAAGTCGATAAAGAAAGGTGGAATTTGTTGCATTACGGCTATTAGGATAAAGGATTAAGACTACAAAACCTCAGACGAGGTTTACGCTTTCGTTTGAATCAGGCTCCAAGCGTAGATACCGACGTCCTACCGAAGATTTAGGCACTGCCTAATAAAAGACAAAAGGCTTATTCCTGACCCGGACAAAAAACGCAATAAAGGTAGACCACAAATTCGAAGGTTTGAATGTTGGAACAACCCTTACGACGCAGCATCTGCACATCGGAAGTTCTACTGATGATCTCTTTACGCAAAACCATAGATCAGCAAAAATTCAAGCACAAACAGGAATAATGTTTGTCAACAAAGCTTCGAAACTGCCCAAGGGGCCCGACTAAGTAAAACAAAAGTCATGTGTTCTCCATCTACGAGCGCGAGTATTTTGAACGTGATTACGGAATATATACTTTGAGTGAAACTTAAAAGATATATTCTCCCTCTCCAGCCCCTTAATAAATCTAGAGCCATCCTACCTCGACTTAGGCTGTGAACATGACCACTGATGAACTAGCGGTAAGTCTATGTTGTAATTACATAACTGGCTGGATTGAACATTACTATAAATCAACTAAAATAGTAATAGTGCCTTTGGAAACAAAAAATCATAGAGGAGTCGTCTTTCAGGTCTTTGGTGACTTCACAACATTGAGTAGCTTAGCCTAACGGATCTAGACCAAAATCAGACCAATGGTTATTTATCGAACAACAATTTGGGTAAAACGAATCGGTGGAATCATAACGTAGAACACACTCAACAAAAACAAGAGATAGGGATATCCGTCTGCATAACTGGATCTTCTTCTTCTGGAAATTGTTTTGGAACTCACTTCTTTGCCAAATGTGCTAATGTGTCCCATGACGGCAGGATAAGAAAATCAAATTTTTGGAAGAATTTTCTAGCCAAGCTCAAATGAGGTCTAGATGGAACAAAATACTCTGAAACCCTGGGTAAAAATTGCAGCATCCAAATCCATTCGGTAGGAAGTTATAGGAATTACGATGTCTCAACAAAATCCCGACGACCGCCTCTTAATTGCTGTACCAACCTGGGACTGTATCATTCTCAGCCGAATCTGGATTTTCTTATCTTTATCACTCTTTTTATTTTTATGAATGTGAAATCCATTAACCAGACGTGGTAAGATTTTACGTTCGTAAAACAACGAAGCGCCTCGGCTCTGAAAATAAAGTCATCTTCCAGTTACCTAGCCTTTGGAGTACACCTACTTGTATTCCGGGCCTTGTTTTTTATCACGGGAGTTGCTCTAGTTTGTCTTTACAGCACATTTTTGTGTGCCTTTTCTCTCGCCCGTTTCATTTGTACTCATTATAACAGGAGGTACAATAGATTCCCAGACATATTTGAAAAAAAAACTATGCCAATTGCAAATCACAGGCTCTCCGTAAACTACCCTTTATAATTCGAAGACGCCTTTTTGATTTGTAATCATTCACAATCGACTTTTTAAAACTCTGCTGATGGTGCACTTTAATCTCGACTTCATTTTATGTTTTATTTCTTTTCCTATCTCTGATTTAACCCAAAATAACTTTCGTTTTGTTTTCTTTTGTTTTAGCTGTAAGATATGGTCGAGTACCGAAGCGTTCACGTGAACTGAATGGTACGCCCGACGAACAACAACAAAGTAACCGTGTCAGTCCGCCCGGCACATCAAGTAGTACGAGTACATCGCAGCAAGCACCACAAATGTGTTCCGTAGCATCACCGCAGGATGTGGGTGGATGCACAACCCAAATGCCAGCGCCACCACAGACAGCGCCGGCGGAAGTCCCCGAAATACCACCACCGGCAACCGAACTCACTGTCTACGATATAATTATGTGTATCTCGCAAGCTCATCGTATGTTCTGCACTTATACAGAGGAGCAAACTAGAGAGTTAGTAAGACGACCAGTAGTTGTACCACTCAATGGAGTCAACGATGATAATGAGGTAGGTGGCTACAGACACTATTTCAAGTTGGGTTAGAAGGATTTAATGGGAATCTTGTTTTTTTTTTTTTTATTTTGCTTTTAGATGAATGCGCCAGTTGCAGAAAGACGAGAACTACAAAGGATTTGGCTGTGGCAGCAATTTTCCGCTCGTATGACACCAGGTGTTCAGCGTGTTGTTGAGTTTGCCAAACGTGTACCTGGCTTCTGTGATTTTATACAAGATGATCAATTGATTCTAATCAAATTGGGATTCTTTGAAGTGTGGCTAACTCATGCCGCTCGTATGATCAATGATACGGCATTTACCTTCGACGATGGAGTGTATATGACACGACAACAATTGGAACTTCTCTACGATGTAAGTTTTGACTTTTGGTCTTTAAATATATTTTATCAAGTTCAGAAGGTCGTCAGTAAAATAGTATGAGCATTTTCATAGAATTTTCTTATACTAGTGTCTCTTATAAATAATAATGACTGATCTCAACTGCTGTCGGATTTAATAAGATTTCAATTAAAAAAAAAAATGCTTCAAATTGCTTACTACGTATCAAGTCTCTATCATTAACAGCCTTTTGGCTGATACTGCTAATCTTAAAAACTAAACAGGCGATTAAGTGTTTTTGAAAAACACGGAGAAGTTACTTCGTGAGTTTTCTCTGACCTTCGACAATGATAACGGCAGTGATTGTAAGGAATTTCAAAATATATTTTTCCCGAAGGTACTTGAACTTGAAAAGAACGAGTAATTCGTAATGTTTGACGAACTTAAAAAAGTACTTCAAGGTTGATGACTTTATTTTTGTTTACTTAAATACGTACGCAGAATTAAAATGCATACATATGGGTAGCTCAGTACCTGTCATGTTTCTCTATTCATCATTTGCACCGAAATGTAGGGCGATCAACGCTCTTATCTCGTATGGCGGCACTTTAGACTTAGATAAGGTTGGTTTAGAAATAAGTCTTACTTGCTTTCAGTACCGCATTGACGGTGGGATCCTATGATGAGTACTTTATTCTTTTTGATCAGGTTCTTTTGAACTCAATCATGTAGATTTAATTTGATGCATTCTCGATCCTTCAAGGGATATCAGCAGTGATCATCATTTTGTTTGGTGGAAACACTGCGAAATGCGGAATTGCATTTTCTAGTTTTTATTCCTGTCGGAGCAGATCACTCAGACAAATAACTATTTCTTATCTATTTCTTTCAGTGTATTATATCATAGAAAGACAAGAAATCTATTCTTGCAGCCTAGTGCGCTCGAAAACAGAACAGTTCTAGGGGCGGCTCAGTGTAATTTCATCTTCTTCCTCGGGCCAGGCATCGCGAAGAGTGAAATCACGTATGTCTAGCGCATCAAGATTCCTTGCAAAAGTGTAATGTCTATTGAGATGCTAGAAAGCAGTCTACAGCCTTCTCAGGTACTCGTACAACAAAAAAAGCCTTGACTTCTTAGAGACGCCGTGAAGTATTCATTAGGTCTACCGGTTCCTGTAGCAAAATGCCTCCTTCGCATACATTTGTGCTCACAAGAAATCCAATTGTCAGTCGCAGCTTTAAACAACGGGCAGTCCTGGTGTAGGTTTAGGTCATATCAAGTTTCTCATCAGCAATCTTTCTTCTTACGATCCCAATATGACATGGGACCCAGGCCCAGTTCATTGCAAAGTATGTCTCCGTTTATAAAACAGGTGCACGTTTATCTATCGAGGAGTGAAATTAAAGATTGTCGTCCTTCTGAAAGACGCCAGCGCCGTATCCTTGATTAGTTCGTCGACTACATTCGTTTTCCGCCTAAATTTCTTCAATTCGAGTTGTACGTATCAAAATCCATTTCTTTTTATTCAAATGATGACTTTGAGAGTGCATCTATTCCGCTCCACAAGCAAAGTCAATTAGCCTAAGTCCGTTTTTTGACGTTGTGTCATGTAGGCTATGCACATGAGTTGCATGTGTTCTTTTTCAGATGCGAATGTTCCATTTCCAGATTCGAATATTGCTGTCCTTTGTTCATTACGCATGGTTGACAAGAGTAAATCCATTTTTATCGCAACAGTAGTGATTTTACAATACCGGGTAATGGATCTTACGTACAAATTTCCCAAAATAAACTGAGCAAAAACATTAGTTTGGCTATGTAGCGTATCGAAAGTTAGATCACTCCTAAAAAAACTGACATACTCGTAAGTAATAGTCTGACGAACATACTTTATACTCACAGCACTAAACTAAACTAGTGTTTAGCCTGTTGTCAGTTTAAGTTGTTGTAAAAATGACTTAGAGAATTTTTATCAAGTTTTTCTATAACAATGGAATAAAGCCCAACAATGTGGTAGAAATGTTAAATATTGGCTTTGTTGGGACTGCCGTAAGTAAAACAAGAGCTTTGCAGTTTGATAGGCGTTTCCAGGCATCCAGACCCATGCCATAATATTTTTTCAGATGTTTTGTGTATGAAACGTGTTGTAAAATTTGTTCCGAAATTTTAGAATTTCGAGCAAAAACAGTGGCAAATGAAAATTGCTCAATGAAGTCAACAATGATGCAGAACTACTAAACGTTATAACAGGTGATGAATCATAAGTTTATGAGTTAAAAGATATGACGCCGAAACTGAGGCCCAGTGGAGTCAGCACCATGTGATGTGATGTGTCTAGTTTGTTTGTTTAAAATATAAAGACTTTTGTTTAAGGTAGTGTTCGCCTCCAGCTCGTCTAAAGTTTCTGGCTTGTTGGCATAGACCAGTTTCTTATTGTAGCCTCAAAGAAATGAGTTAAAGGTGTTAAATCGCATGCATTGGACGGTCTATTGACGGGGCCCTTTTTGGGAATAAGACGATCACAAAACTTCGTCTTCAAGAAATTGATTGGCACCATTTTGTTGAAACCACATTTGCTTCCATTGACTGTCACCAACTCAAGTCCCATTTACAATACTGCGAGATGCAATACGTTGTTCGAAAAATAGAGCGCATGAACTGTCAAAAATATTTCCTTAACATGTACTTCAATGTGTTTGTTTACAATAACGCGAGTCTCGCAACAAGCATCGCAGCCAATTTCGAAAATCTGGGAAACTCTCACATCTCGCAATGCGCGACAGCTAAATTTTTTTTTGTTTTCATTTTTCCCATGCGTTATTTTTCCCATGATTAGTACTTAACTTGAAAATTGTTCGTTGCGTTTTGACGTATCATTGTAAACAGACGTCCGATGTCCGAATGCGAGGCGACCCTCGTATCGCATCTCGCAGTATTGCAAATGGGACTCCACTGGCATCATCTCGGAAGCAATACGGCCCAATGACACCTCCGGCATGGAAACCACACCAAAGAGTCAATTTGTTTGTGTACAAGGAATGCTGTTGGAATAACTCTGGATGTTCGCTTGATCAAATGCATCAATTTTGCTTATTTACAAAGCCATTTAACCAAAACTGTATCTAGTCAATGCGGATGATATTTTAGTGAAAATCCGGATCTTTTTTCATCTTTCCAATCAGCGTAAGTTCGACGTGCATGATGGTCATCTCAGTTAAGCGCAAAATACGCGACAATGACGCTTGGAAGTTATCGAGCTCTTGAGAATTTCGCGGACTCGATCGAATGTTGGCTTGACTTACCGACTTGGCTACAGACGCAATAGGTCTGTTTCATGACTGCAAATTTGTAAAAATTTGTACAAAAAGCTGTTCCCGCGAGAAAAAAATTTGTAAAAGAGAACGCATTTGAGCGAGTAATTCATTTTCCCACCCTGGCAATTCTTACAAATTTCTGCACAAGCTTTTTGCAAAACGTCAAATCAATTAAATTTTAAAAGAACTGTCAAATTCGTAAAAGTTTAAATTTGTGCGAATTGCGACAATTTTATGCAAATTAACTCAAAAGATGACTTGGACATAGACAAAGGGCGAAAAAAGAGCTTCATATTGAAGGGAATTGTTATTCGCCTAATACAATAGAAGTCATTAAACACATATTACATCAATAAAATAGTAATAATAACCAAGTGACGTAAAACCATTTCCCCTCTTTTTTCAGAAACAAAATTTTGCTTCTCGTTTTTATTTGAGAATCAAAATTTCTCTCCTGGGTTTTATGTCAAAATGTATAAACGTCAAATAGTATTGTGTGTCAAACTAGGTTTCTGTTTTCGTGCAATCGGCGGCTGTATTTCGCAGGCAAATTTATTTAAAAAATAAAAGTTCAAAGGAGTTTTAGTGTTCCATTTGAATCAAAATCGGAGTACACAAAAAAAAAGCCTTCTGATTGCCCAAACGAAAACCCATAAAAATCTTCCTCCTGTGTTACTAGTTTTGACGTTTCAAACACATTCTACAAAAACGTGCTCCCGCGAGATTTATGGTTTAAGAGAGAATTTATTCCTACTCCATAACTTAAGCAAAAAATTCTCTTTAACAAATGGTTATAAAAATCTCGGGGGAACAGACCTAATATTCTCTTCCGTTTCGTTGCCTATATTATGGAGGGAGTAAATCGATTAGAATTTTTTTAACAAACACACAATTGTTCGTTTATCGGGACAACTAAACCGTCCAATGTTACCGTACTAACGTAATTGTAATTGTTGAAGCGTATTCCTTTCTATGATTAAGTGGTTATCAATCTTGATACAAATAAGTCATAAGACATCTTTCTTGGTATGCGTGAGTTCACAGCATGGGACGCATCTAATAATAAAAATGTACCTACTCACACTTTATTCCTTGTTCGTGAATTTTTGGCCAAAGCCAACACTGTAATGATTTAGTTTTTTAAACATACCTCGCATAACGCTAGCTTTACGGAGCCTCTTCAAAGAAACAGGTCTGCGAGAGTAAAGTTATACCGCTAGATTCAACTTTTTTAATTACGCCTAAGAGTATGCAGTAGAATTTGTAGTATGAATTCAATTTCATTCATTTGCTGAAGTAGCAAATTAAACAGCAATAACCATGTGCCGAAATAGCTCAGTTGGGAGAGCGTTAGACTGAAGATCTAAAGGTCCCCGGTTCAATCCCGGGTTTCGGCAGTCCTCTTTTTTTAGTTTTTGTATTACATCTGTATTAAATGAATCCATATTCTTATTCATCATCATCTACATATATGTTTACTTTTTTTTTTTTTCATTTCAGCCTGATTTCATTGAAGCAATGGTGAATTTCTCCAACTCACTGAACGCCTATAATCTGAGCGACACCGAAATTGGTCTATTTTCCGTCATGGTGTTACTTGCACCCGATCGAACTGGCATTACCGAGCAAACTTTAGTTACTCAAACTCGTGAGTTTGTTGTCGAAGCCCTACGTGTACAAATACTACGCTCTAGAGCCGGCTCCACACAGGCAATGCAACTATTGCCAGCTTTAGAGGCTAAAATTCCCGAACTAAGATCACTTGGAGCAAGACATTTCTCACACCTAGACTGGCTTCGAATGAATTGGACAAGACTTCGGCTGCCGCCACTATTCTCCGAGATCTTTGACATTCCCAAAGCGGACGAAGAACCACCAAGTACTTCATCCTCATCGTAAAGGGGATTGCCTGTACCAGAGTACCAGATTCGGAGAATGCTAATGTTGTGGAGAGTGCGCGGTTTAATTCTTAAAATGTCACGCTTCGCATGCAAGCAAAATTTAAATTAAAACAAAAAAAAAAATAAATAGAAATAATAATAATAATAATTAGTTCGGTACCGAGCACACAAAGTGCGCATAAAATGTTAAACATTTGAAAAGAAAAAAACACACTACTATTATGGCTGCGAATACTCGTTTATTATTATTATCTAGATTTAATATTCTTTTCTTATTTTTTTTTTATTTTGTATCCTTTTTTTGTTGTAATTGATAAGTAATAAGATCTTCTTTTTTTTCTAAGTACTAGTTAGTGAATTGTAAAACACATCTCAACAGAAACACTCAATCGTAAAGCAAATGCAATATTATCCGCTAACGGACTGTTGTCTCTACATAAATCTACCAATATTGTTTCTAATTAAATAAAAAGTAAAAAATAAAAAATAAAAATATAATGGAAAAGTATGTAACACTCAAATTAACAAAACAAATGTAGTTGATCAAAAATGAGAACACAAATAAAAAATATTTTTAAAATTAATACGAGTTTTCTTTTGTTTTTTTTTTTGCTATCAAAGTGTATATAAGAAAATAATTTTTAAACAAAATTTTTAGATGAAAAATGAATAAGAAATATTTTGAAAAAACACGTTATGAAGGCTAAGATTATTTAGTTAAATGAAAAAAAATAAGTAAGAGAAAAATACAGAAGAGATACAAATAATTTATTTTTAATGTACTAGTTTGTAGATGAATAAAATAAAATTTACATCAATTTTTATTAAAATAAAAAAAAAAAATATAAGAGAATATTTCAAATCGTGTTACATGAGTGATATAGAAAAAAAAAAAAAAAAGAAAAAAAAGCAGAATCACACTTTTTTATATATGTATAAACATATCAGTTCAATTATTTATTTCATATACATTTAAAAAAGAAAAACTGAAAATTAAAATTAAAATTACTATATCTTAAATTAGTAGACAAAAGAGAAGGAGAGAAAATATTTTTACGAAGCTTCAAATCAAGTAAATCATAAAGACCTGTACAATATATTAAATCTTAATGATTTTTAAATTAAAATCTATTATTTTCTATTTTTAATTTTATAAAATCTAATTTTAAATGAAAAGGAAAAAAAAATCAATTATTATCAATTTTCTCGCTGATTTCGAGCAGAATGTTGGCTCGAAATATACTTTTAAGATTTAAAAATTAAGTGTCGACATTATTTTTATTTCTTTTTTAATTGTGTTGTGTGTAAATATAATTTTAATTAATTTTAATTGAGCATTTTGGACTAGCTCTATTCATTCTAATTTTACTATTTTTTTTTTTATACATACATAAGATATCGTCTCTTTTTTTTAAATTCAAATACATAAACATATTTTTTTTTGGTTTGAAATTGTGTGTTTTTATTCTTTCATTAATTTGGTTTGGTTCTAGATTTTCTTTATTGATTCCGAGTGAATGTGAACATGTTTATTGACAATCGTTTTATTCTTTGAAGGTATATCTGTGGAAGACTGTTGAAAATGAGCTTTTGACGAATTCTGATAGGTAGAAGTTGTTTTTCTTTTATGGAATTAGTTACTTTGATATTTCTGCAACCGTCAATTGAACACGACAGAATAAAATTACGCAAAATTCGTCCCCTAAAAATTGCTTTATTGTCACAGATTCATACGGATTATATGCTTTTTTATAAAAAAAAAAAAAAAATAACAGATACTCGTACTTTGTTTTTGACATCACAGTCGTGTTCATAATAGTGTGTATGATATTCTTTTAACATAAATTTCGCTAATTTATTTTTTGGAAAATAAGGTTCAGTTAGCTAAAATTACCTCCTACTCTCATCCTTCAGCCATTATTCCATCAGTGTAGAATTTCTGGGGTTTCTTGTTGAAAAACTGAGTCATTGAGTTTTGAAGCCAGCAAGAGATCTCTGCAACAGATCGGAACAAATAATAATCTGACGGTGCAATACCAGACTATACTATCTTTCAATTTTTGCCGAGTCATTAAAAATATGTGATGATGTGATGTCATGATGAAACACAACATCTTTCCTGTTGATCAATTCTGGCCTCCTTTTTTTAATTCCTTGCTTCAACCGCATTAACGGCTGCCAGAAGACATTTAAATCAACAGGTTGAATACGCAGAAGTAGCTCATGATAGATGATACCCCTCCAGTCCCAACAAGCACACAGCACGACCTTCCTTGTTGTCAATCCTGACCTTGCTACCATTTCGGGGCTTCGTCATCTTTTTCCGATCAAGACCGATTTCGCAAAACATTGTCGTATTTGACCTATATTTCATCATTCATATTTCAAAAATGGCTCGATTTCGTTCCGTTTCAACCGGGATTCGCATATGAAAATTCGATTAACGAGTTTCTTTTTACAATACAACCAACTCGTGCCAAATGATGTTAAACTGTTTTATGGTTATTGTTAAATTTTTTTTTATGATTTCATCGGCGTTTTCAGTGATAGCTCGACCAGAGTACATACAAATTTTTAGGACGAAAGCTAGCGAACCATCTCCTGGCAGTACTTTTCGATATGGTACCTCTACCATAAACAGCATAAATCTTTTCATATAACAAATTTTACTCTAAAATTTTCCAAATTTTTTCTTTTAAATACAATGCACCTATCCCAACAGAATTTATCATAAATAATCGACTGATCTCTCAAGTTATAGTATTTCCAAGTCAAGTAAACAGAAAAAGCTGTATACCTTTTCCCCAATCTAATTTATTTTTTTTAAATCCACGAAGCCGTCTATAATATGAAGAATATGACTGAAAAGTTCTCAGTTAGTACGAAGTTGTCTTTGTTAAGGTACTGTCCAGGAACTAAACCCATAAAGGGCCCTTATTTTAGCAGTACACTATTCGTCTTTGACTCCAAGTTGTGGGCAGTTGCTATATCCTGTGAGAGAGCACGCAGACTGTTCATATCAGCTCAATGCTTCCTCCAGGCAGAGCTGCCCGGATGAAACCACTGATTCCAAGTAGAGCAACGGAAAAGGATTGCAACCTGATCGTATTCGATGCGAACTCCAAATTCATCTGACATCTTACCGTTGTGTAAGCGGTGAGGTGAGGTGGGACTATGCATCCTTATCACTGCGGGCAGATTAGGCCTAAATGTGATTTCTTGCCGTTTTATAAGACATGACATTTATCTCCATCATAGGTATTATCGGTTGTGTAATAGCGACTGGTTTTTTTGTGAACCTCTCCTGACGGGCCTTCCCGAAATCGATGAACAATAAATGTAGCGGGGATCTATAATCCAACCATTGTTCAAGATGTTAAAGTAGTCGATTCAAGAGAATGGAGTTCAAAAGTCGGGCTGTTTAATGTCGAGCACTTAACTCTTATTCAACTTAACAATCATTTCGCTCTTTCAATCTGCGGGAATGTTTTGGTTTCCCACGCATTTCTGATTAATGGTTGTAGGATATCCGCCAAAAAGTTGGACCCGACTTGGAAGAACTTGGGCGTGATACCGTCTATGCCATGTTTTTTTTCGTGGGCGTCTTTTAGCGTCACTGGAGGAATATGCGTATTTATTGCTGCGGAAGGCTGGGCTCACCGGAGCTTAACTCCGTTACCTTACCTGTTACCTTAGTGGTTAAGTACTACTGATAAATGCTACCTACATGTGGAAATCTGTTCATCATAAGAAGTCAGCAGATTTCAGCCGCAGCCCTTTAATAGGTATAGTTAGGAACTTTGTCTACCGCCGAGTTTCTTAGTAAGACTATATAAGTAGACGATCCTGATGTCAGGCTTATTTGCTACTTTCCCAGCCCTAGTGACTAGTGAGTTGATGAAGTCACGCTCGTCTCGTCTTACACTGGATTTCTAATTCGGATCGCTCTACTGCTGAAGCCGCTGCATTCCTTGCAATAGATTCATTGTTCCGTCTCAAGGTGTATGATCTTCGGAGCATTATGATGTTACTTCATTGCTATCGGTAAACTTTGAATCACGTCATATAACGAACTGTCCTCAACCACGAGGTTTTGATTATATTACGCTGTTGACTGTCTCAAAATTTCTCATATGTATGTTTTATTAGCTTTACCGAATGATGATTGTTGCTGTTCGTGTTGCCTTTGCTTTTATACCGTGGAACGAGAAAGCTCTTCCTCTACTTGTTAGACGTTTATTCCTCAACTTATTGGACAAAATTGCAAGCTATTGAAATACAACGTTTTCAATTTACGCCGATTCGCCTCGGCGCGTCTCCGATTCATTTACTTTTATAATTTGTGAGATGTTCCACTTTGTCCTCCTTATGCGCGAAGGAAGAATATTATTACGGGCGAATTCTTCGTTAATCATTTTTTCGGTAAGGAGCAGTCTTAAAAACCCATCCATTTCTTATAAAACTCACGCCATCGGGTAATACAGCAAGGCTCATACAATAAGGGCCCTATAGAGTCCTTTCGTAGTTACATATTCGTAAGAGGAGCTAATTTTCAACAAAGAAGTACGAGTATTTGCCGCTAGGCTTGAATGCTGTAAATCTTATTGAACAACATTTAGATTGATTTCCAATCAGTGTTTAAGCAACAACGACACTCATCTCTCCTTGTAATTTTGAGTTCATTGTTTGCGATTGAAAAACCAAATGTTTTAGTTGGTTCCTTTTTTTCTCAGTCGATTTCGGTTAAAGGCTTGTAGCAGCGAATAGTAATGGCATTTGAAGCACAAGTTGTGGAAATAATAATAAAATAAGGCAGCGCAAAGATTTTGAATCGATTAAGTTAAAACTATGTCCTACACAAGTGTTTTTACATTCACATCCAGCAGGTGCTTGGAAGTTTTTTGAGGATCGAACCAGATATACGTAGCAGATAAAACCCTTAATGCGGCTTATCTTTTTCACATCTACAGCTAGAGACCAAGCTTCAAAATTGACATACTCTTTCGGATTTTTTTTCGAAAAATGTTTTAATGGGTGACAATTTAGAATGCTCAATAATGTGAAATTCGACAGTATTAGCTTGTCACTTAAATATACAATTTTCAAAACTGAATTCTGAAATAAGAAGGAAGCTTTTCGAAGTTTTTCTGTGTCTTATTACTTTATGATCCTGCTGTCGAACACTTACCCCGATCAATGTTTTCCAATTTCGGCCTGATCCAAAAATTCTTGTGTCACTCCTTCTTTTATCGATAAAGTTTTTATCATTTTAATTCGAAAATCATTTATTTTGGAGCTGTAACCCAAACCTGAAACCGCACAGTCTTCTATTGGTTCTTGGAAGCTTTGTGGGTGGGTACTCTTCAAAAAGTCAAAGCGTCTCAATCCAATTATTCCTTATGGTACTCGTACAAGCCTGTACAGATGCAAAAAAGTATTAATTGTAGGTCCACTTTTGTTTTTTTTATTAGCCCTGTATGCCGTCGCTGAAAAGGGCTATTTGGTGTCTTTTATATGTGGAACCTGCAAGTGGAAATTAAAGTAAACAGAAATACAATTTTTCTTCTTGAAATTGAATCAACAAAAGTACTCGGAAGTGTCCTTAAGCCTCAGTTTAGATAAAGCCTTTATACGCTCTCAACGCAGTCTTTTGAAAGTCATAAAAAACCCTCATATGAATAGTTCATTTTTATTGAAGAGTGCAAAAAAACACTCTATAGTCCTAAAGACAAAATACGCTTACGCCGATTCAATTAAAATCATTTTGGTTGGCCTCGATGATATGTAATCCAACTGGTAAACTGAAGACATTTTTCCTCTAAACAAAACCAGAAGTCAGGAATGGAGCAATCAGTTCCTTCAATTGACGTAATGCAGTCGAATAGAATGAAATATTTCTACTACCCTGCATTCGTGGAAGTCATGGAAGTCACGTTAAAGTTATCTTTATTCTTATCATAATCCTATAAAGACAATTAATGCCATGAAACCGTTGAAGTCGTATGTATAGCTTATTTAATTCCGATATTAACTGCATAACTAATTGCGAAACCACCGAGTGGAATTGACTGCTTTCATAGCCGAAATCGAAAAACTTCCCAATCTCGTTATATACGTTAGACTGACTACAGATTTGATGTCGCCAAGAATGTTGCGAAATGTGGAGCATTTCGTCAACGATGTAAATAATATCTGATCTAGCCTCAATATAAAAAGGATTCATCCGCCCAAAATTGAAGCAGAATGCCTACACCTGGTCAAATGCTCCTAAGACCACTTTGCACTTGCTAGATAGCATTACGAATCATGTGGGAAAACACATAGATAATGCTAATACTGCACAACACCGACGTAATGTACTTTCCTTACTTTTTTCTATCGTTTACTGATGGTGAACAGTGTTCAAGCGAAATTGTCAGTAGCATCCTCGTCCTCGTCTCGCTACAAATGCTCATTAGTTTACCTTCAAGCCCATTCAGACGTACCTTGGACTCGTTTCTAAGACGTACAACTCGCTTCTATAAAAATATTGGACTGATATAACAATCTTCTTGCCTCTCTTAGATTAAACTCAAGTCCTTCATAATACAAGCAGGCCATATGCGTTGCCTTGCCAAAACTTAGCCGCAAAAATTAGTTAAATATCATCAACAAAACTCTAAGCTCAAAATTCGGTCAGATAAAATTCCATAAAATCGGCACTAGTGCAGACACTTAGGGCACACCACTTTATTTGGTTTGTCTATATGTTGTGTACGGAAACAATTTGCAAATAACTTATCACTTACATATACACTACTTCTATCAGAATTCGAAAGCTCAACAGGTGTTAGAAGGGCTTTATGTCAAGGGATATACTCCTGCTTGATGAGAAAAACTTTAGCTCGTATTGAGCTAAAGTTCGTATGGGTCGAATTTGTTAACATTTTTTAAAACAAACGCTTCATACAAAATGTGTATATTCCAAATATTTCTTGTAGCTTTTATCCTGGTTGTGAATTAAAAAAAAAGAAAGAAAAAAACTAAACTTGAAAATTTTGCTGTTAAACTTCCTTTCGCGTTAAGAAACTTTTTGATTTTCTCAATAATATATCTACATCATCCAATTCTTCTTTATTATCGTATTGTATTTAGTATATATAATTAATCGACAATTTAGCGGTGCTATTTTATACCATCAGTAACAAAGCTTTGGAAGAAATTTAATTAAACTAACATATAAAAAATTATACATATTTAATTCCTCGTGTACCTTAAAAATAAAAACATAAAAGAAAACTTCTAGATAATTTAAAATGAAGTATTTTAAAAAAAAGTAAAAATATGACAATTTGTGTACGTCTGCATGTTTTGTTGTTTTTTAAATAAAACAATAAAAAATAAATAAATTGAAATACAACAATACTAGTACGATTTTAAGAACAATTTAGAGCGAGAAAATTTATTTTATCTTTCGTCTTATAGAAAAAATAATTAAATTTAAATAAATAGAAATATATATATTAAATGTTATACACTTAACTTAGATAAAACTAGCTTGAAACAGAAAACAAAAGAAATATGTGTCAAATTTTTAATATATACATACGAGTACTATACAAAAATAAATATATGAGAATATATAAATTGAAAATATTCGTCGAATGAAACAAATATTAAATATTGTATATGGGCATTCAAATTTTCTTTGTTTATTTATTTTTTATTTTTTTAAATACGCAATATAAAAGTAATAAAATATTTTTACCAATAAAGAAGATTTCTTTAATCAACTAAAATTTAGCAGTGCAAAAATAAAATGAAAAAAAACCCCTAGCAAATATTACTCCTCGTTCGTTGATGGATATCTATAGAAATAATTATTCAAGAACTTTTATGAATTTAAGCAAATCTTTATTAAAAAAAAAAAAACAAAATCTAGTGAAAATTATGTGAAATGAAAATAAAAATAAACAAAGATGATAATGCTTTAAACAAAAACAAAAAGATATCGTATAGAATCTGTAAGAGAATAAGTAAGAATTGATTGTCATTTGAAAACCAAAAAAATAAAAATAAAACAGTTATTGTAAGGATTTTTAGAAATGTAAATGAAATAAAATCACGGAAGACTTATATTTGCTCAAAAAGGCTCTCAAATTGTTCTCTTTTTTCACGTCGCATTGCTGATTGTCCCATAACTTGGATTGGGTCAGAAGCACAACAATTATTAGTTTGTAGCGTAGTGCCCTAACACCCTTCTAACTTACTTCTAACATCTTATTCATGCAGACTAAAATTGGAAATGCGTGCTTGACCAATAAATTGATACTGGCCTAGAGATAAAAATAATGTGGCGAACCAGCTAATAGTCTCATAAAATGGCAGATTTATTTTTGACGACCGTGGCAAACAATTAAAGGACAACGATCTTCGCATCCGCAATTGGAATGTTCGGAATATTTAACGGACACAGCCGCCATTCAAGAAGTGCGATGGGATGGACCGGACAAAAACAAAAAATGAAACACTGTGACATCTATTATAGACTAGGACAGTAGTCGCAGCCTTTATTCGGATGCGGATTCGCCCTCAGAGGAAGATTTAGGGAACAAGTGTTGAGCGTCAGCCATGTAAGGACTGAAACGAATAAAATCTGTAAATTTTAATACGGGCTATACTTCCCATGCGTAAAAATTGCAATCCCATTTTGTACCCAAATTACCCTGTATATTCTCTAGTTTCAGTTTGTTATTGATTTTAGTTCGGTGCGGTTTAAAATACTTATAAAATATGAGTCAAGAGGAACGCCGTAAAAAGATCGTCGACAAATGCCTCGAAAATACTTCGCGCCCAAACCATTTCATCGCAAAAAATTTAAACATAGCTCGCAGTACAGTGGATTCTGTTATTAAACGATATTTGGAGACGACATTTGGATCTAGAGATTTTGCTCGGAAATGTAATACCAACCAACCAATGGTACAAAGATCTAAAAAACGTAGCGGTCTAAAAACACGAAAAAAAAAACATACCAAAAGTTACTGAAAAGCAAAAAAAAAGTCATACAAACACGAGCCCGAAAGCTATACGAGTTGATCGGCAACAAGAAAGCGTGCTTGGTTTTGGAAGACGAAATTTATGTCAAAGCTGACTTTACTACGCTTCCAGGTGCGCAGTTTTACAACTCGTTTGAAGCTGAGATTCTTCCGCAATCAACAACATCGATTGAGATGGAAAAATTCGGGTCAAAATATCTCGTTTGGCAGGTCATTTGCCAATGTGGACACAGAAGCTCATCGTTTATTACAACGGGAACAATTAACGGAGAAGTGTACATAAACGAGTGCCTAAAAAAACGGTTGATTGCTTTCTTAAACAAACACGAGGGTTCAACATTATTTTGGCCAGATTTAGCTTCAGCTCACTGTGCTCATGCGACGTTGAGCTTTCTCGTTGCTAAAAATGTTGACTTTGTCCCAAAAGACATGAATCCACCCAATGTTCCACAGTGCCGTCCCATTGAAAGGTATTGGGCTTTGGTCAAAGCTAAATTGAGGAAAAGTGAGCAGTGTGCAAAGGACGTAAAAGATTTTAGTGCTAAATGGAAAAGAGCGTCCAAAAAGATCACGGATCTCACTGTCACCAACCTTATGAAAGACGTTTGAAAGAAGTTGAGGAAAGAATGGGAACCCAAATAATTTTTTTTATTTTTTGTAATTGTGAATGAATTTAATAAAAACAGAGTTTTAAAGCAAATAAAAAAAAAATTACATGAATTATGAAAATATTTTTTTTTTTTACTTTGAAGTTTCCAAATTTTATCCGTTTCAGTCCTTAAGCGAACATATAACGACGATTCGCATTAAGTCTAAATTCGCCAACATAGAAATCATAAACGCCAACGCCACGACAGTGAATAAGGACGACCTTACCAAAAACTTCTTCCACGAGCTCCTCGACAAAACCTACAAGCAAAGCCCCAAATATGACGTGATAATAGTCCTTGGCGATTTTAGTACCAAGCTAGAAAAGGAGGATATCTTTGATAATATCCACGAAATCCCGGAAACGAACACAGGCTTATTGATTTTCGGGGGGGACATAATGTAACTATAGCCAACTTTTGACTTTTGATCAACAAACCTTCAACCAAATTGATCATATTGCGATCAACGAAAGACACTTGATGCTTTGGATGCCCCAGCGTTTTAGCAGCCATCCTTTCTATTATCAAACTATTATCTTTTTGTAGCCAAGATGTGGAGATCCCTAACAACCGAAAGCCAGCGAACTATCGTAAAGAAGTTAACCATCGAAAGGTTAAAATCTCAAGAGACACAGGAGCCTTTCCCGATCCAATTTCCTGCTGCTAGCATCGAACGTAGAAGACCAGAGCAATCAGATTCGATGAGGAATGCATACAGGCAAAACAAGAAAAACAGTAGATAACAAAACGGACCTGCAGAAAACAATAAAAGGGACTCGTGAGCTCTCTGATCAGAAGTGAAGGGAAGAACATAGCTTCCATAGAAATAAAAGAAAGAGCACGAGAAATGCTCTAGCGAAACCTTAGAGTGTTGTTATCAGAAGAATGACGTTCGGAAGATATACCAAAAGTCCGAACAGAAATGTGGAAGGATAGAGAGATAGAGATGGAAATCTCATAGTAGGAATACAGTCGGTGCTTAGAGTCTGGAAAGATTATTTCTGCAGACTATTATACGGTTACGATGAACAACGTCCCACCGCCAGAATCAATGAACCACTTAACCTGGAGGAAGACACGCATCATTTCCGTCCACCTGACCAAGATGAAATAGGAACAATAATTTCCAAGCGCATTTGTAACAAAGCTGCTGATACGACGGCTTAACTTAACCATCAAATTTTTACATTAGGAATGTGACAGCATCTATTTATAAAGATGAACTATACAGAGTCATGTCTAGTTTTAGCATCCCGGCCAAGCTCATTCGACTATGCGTTATCCTGCACGCTACTCTGTAATGACAAAACCAAGACCTTCAACGTCAGGGAATGACTTAAGCAAGGCTGTGCGTATTTTTTTCGACACCGTTCTTGAAAGAATTGTCCGAAACTCGCAAGTCAACTCCAGATAAACGGTCTTTCAAAAGTCTGTTCAGTTACTCGTATTCGCAGACGATATTAATACGATGGGAAGAACACAGCGAACTGTCAATGGAGCGTTTGCGACTATTTAAACAGAAGAACAAAGAAAGACACACACACTAACGCTTATGGCCAAACGTCGCGATAAGCACCTACAACTCGCTATCAACATCGACAATGACACCGGCGCGGAAATTATGCTAAGAATCACTATTACTGCTTCTTTGGGGTTAGAAGGCAGTTGAGTAGTAAAGTCCTCTATCGAGAAACGAAAAGGACCGATCATTCCAGTTCTGCTTTATGGCGCAGAAGCTTAGAAACTGACGACGGAAAAGTTCTTCGGTTAGTTTATGATCCCGATCGCATTGTATGGGCTCTACAGCGATGCCGACCCTGCCTAAAAATATCGGATATCCCGGTTTAGACGGTTAGATCACCATGAGCGCATAGACACCAGCGTCGGACCCGGAAAGTTTTCGATTCCAACCCAGAGGGACAACGTAGCAGAGGACGAATTCATCTTAGGTACCACACAAGTGGAAGGGTACTTCAGCCAACTTTGTGTGCGCTACTGGAGGCAGCTGTCAAAAGACCACACCAGATGGAGAGGCATATTAATTAACGCTCTGATCAACAAGAACCTGCAAGGCGTTACTGAGGAAGAGAATCTTTGCTCAGGTTCAACAAACAGTTCCAGTAACATGTAGAGCCAGAATCGCGGCATCATTATAAAAGCAGCTGAAATCATCGCCAATCCCAAAAAATGGTATGACGGCACGACATACAAATATATGTATAACATACAGTTACTTAGTTACTTAAAGTGGCGCTACAGTCCGGGATGGATCTGTGTTTGAACCAATAAGCGTGTCCAGCCAGCTCGATCTTCAGCCAGCTGATTCCAGTTTCACACGCTAAATTCGTTGAGGTCCCCATCCACTTGCGTGCACCACCTGAGTCGCGGTTTTCCTCTACTGCACTGTTCTATGGGGGCGTATTCGAAGATTGATGTCCATCCGTTCTACATGACCCAGCCATCTCTGTCGTTGTATGTCCTCCTCCATTCACAGTCTATGGTATGTAGACGGGACCGAAAATCGCCAGAAAAATTTTCCTCTCAAAACAGCCAAGATTAACTCCATGCCTCTGCTTGGCTTTAGAGGGCTTTACTAGTCAGGGCTTCCTAGCCCAAAGAAGCAGCGATTGGCAAGAGTTATTCTTTCCTTTCCTGTCCTTTCTAGTTGACAGCATATACTTGGTCTTGCCTTCATTGACCGTTAAACCCATCTTCCGATTAC
Organism: Volucella zonaria; assembly: GCA_963966105.1. Classification (NCBI taxonomy): domain Eukaryota; kingdom Metazoa; phylum Arthropoda; class Insecta; order Diptera; family Syrphidae; genus Volucella; species Volucella zonaria. Next base: position 82,960,845 of record OZ014534.1, on the reverse strand, counting down.
GCCAATATCATCGGCGTGAATGACTGTGCCTTTTGTGCTGCTGCGTGAGTTTTGTACCACTCTTTCAAGAATGACGTTAAAGAAAGCCCTGTCTAAGCCCTTTTTTGACATTAAAGGTCTCGGTGAGTTCTTTACCTTGATGTAGCAGCGTGCACTCACCATCGTCACCTGCACAAGCGGACCAGATTGGCATGGATGCCAAAACCAGCTCTGAGCTCTGTATAGCTCATCTCTATAGATGCTGTCATACGCGGTGTCGGTGGTGTGTATCGATTTTGAGCGCATGTGCTTTTTTCCAAGACCCGCCGTAGTGTGAATATTTAGTAGGTGGTGGAGTTTCCTGTCCTAAAGCCACACTAGTATTTACAGGCATTCAGACAACACGACAGATAGGATCTTGTATGCGATGTTAAGAAGACTAATACCTCTGTAGATGTCGTTCAGGGGGTTTCCTGTTTTGAGCATCGGAAAAACAATAGATGGGTTGGTGTATGTTCCTTACCAAGATATCGCCTGCCGCTTTGAAGAGCTCGGCAGTCAGGCTGTCCGCTAAAGGAACTTTATTAAACTTCACTCCATCGAGGTCGGGTGGACGGAATTGTTGGTCTACATCGTCCAGGTTGAAAAATTCATTCTGCCTGACAGCGGTATTTGGTTCGTCATCGCCGCTATACGGTCTACCGAAATGATCTTTCCAAATCCCCAGCATCGACTGCGACTCTACTACTATATTCAATTGTTCGTATCTACGGACTTCGGTTCGGAGTTTGAGCCCGTGGCATGCTTTTTTTTAGCTTTGGGTAAAACTTTCGCTTCTCATGCTTTTCCCTCCTGAAAAGCAAAAGCATCTTCTGCTTGTGAGCTGCTCTAGTCCTTCTATGCAGCCCTGCTCTGTATGCATCTTGCTTAGCAGAATGTGCTCGCCGACACTCGTCGTCAAACCATTGGTCCGTTGTAGCGGCTGAGTGGCACTTTGGAGGTGGCATCTCAGATGATTTTTTGGCAAAATTGTCACTGGTCTTCTATACTTGATGCTGGTGGCATAGGACCTCTTAAGAGATTAAGAGAGACTCGGTCGGAAAACGATTTGGCAATTTCTTGCGATTATAGCCATTCGACGTCAAACTTCCTCGCAGTATTAGTTTTCCTTTCCAATGCTTGGGATATCCGCAACGGCAACTTGGCTACAACAAGGTAATAGTCCGAGTCGATGTTGACCCCTCGGAGAGTTCGGACATCCATAATACTGGATTTGTGCCCTGCGTCGATCGCAATGTGGTCAATCTGGTTGATGGTTGATTGATCAGGAGTTCTCTAAGTCTCCTTATAAGTATCGGGATACGGAAACCATTATCGGAAGTGGTGTCGTGCATGCTATAATTTCCGACAGTACCACCAAAGATGCACTCTCTTCCTAGCTTTGCATTATAATCGTCAAAGACAATATTTCAGAATATTTTGCTCACAGCCGTGCGTTGTTCCAGCATATACAAGTCTATCTGAATTTGATGTCCACCGCATAAGGGTAGTTCATCTTTTCTTGCCGAGTTCCTCCATTTTATTAAAATCCAGTCAAACGATTCGGCTTTTTGCTTTTTTTTTTGTTTGAATCCGCAAGTCAGATAGTTGAATCATATGCTATTCGCACGTTTAATATAAAATAATTATCTGGCATCTGCCAAATGATTGTGCAATTTTATCTATCACCGACACTACATATTTTGTATTGTCGCTTTAGAGTTTAGAGTATTATTACGTGTTCAGAATATGCTGATTACATTCCAGTTTAATTAAAAAGCATTTCAACTTCAATCACTCTATTAGACATGCAAAACTATCGCGTGTAGATACTACAAATTGGCGAGCACTCATCGCTGTTATCTGGTCTGATAAGAAATTGTCTAATTAGCAATTCACATCCATGGGCCTTTGGCTGGTAATAATTTCAAATCGTGCCTCGCTTCCTGGTTCTAGAAAATTACACCAGGTAAACTAGTCGCAAATTAAATTATATTTTTTGTAAGTGTTTACATACAAACATTGATTACATTTCCTATACATACAGAACTATACATCCAACGAATTACGACACTGGTAACAAATTTTTGGTGTTGGGTTTCTCTTATCTTAGTCATCTCTTGGTAAGGGATAGTACTGGGTTAAATTTTTGGAAATTTCCTTCGCTAATTCTTGACTAGAAGCAGCCAACACCCGCCTAGACATCATGTCGAACTCCCCACCAGCTGGATCAATAACAACTCCACCAGCTTCACGGACAATAATGTCTCCAGCTGCTACATCCCAGGCATGAACTCCATACTCGTAGTTGACATCAGCGACTCCCAACGCCACCATTGACATGTTCAAAGCTGCTGAGCCTAAAGTGCGAAGACTAGGGAAAACAAATTAAAAGCTACCTTTACAAGAAATTCAGAGTTTGGAGTTGATTCGTCTTACCCATGAACTAAACTAGACACCTTGGCCAAATTCTCTAATACCACTTTCATCTTCTCGGGGTCACGTGAAGTACCAAACTCCGTGGTAACCAGAGCTTTGTGGATGTCCTTTTCCCCACTCACGGTAACCTGCTTTCCATTGTAGAAGGTTCCTTGGCCCCTTCGAGCTGTAATTTTCTGATTCAAGATCGGATTGTAGACAATGCCGATTTCTGTGACTTTATCCACGACGAGGGCTATGGATACACATGAATGCGGAAAGCCGTGAACGAAATTCATGGTTCCATCGACAGGATCTATTATCCAGGTGGGAGCATCGGTCAATTTGGCAGTAACTCCGGAAGCACTCTCTTCCTCACCTATGAATCTATAATTTGACTCATATTGCAGACATCTTCCCAGAATATCACTTAAAACCTTACTTGTGAGAGGGAAACTTTTCCAACAATCCATTCATTAGCAATTTCTCGACCTCCTGGTCGGTTTCCGTCACAAGGTCAATGTCGTCACTTTTGCAAACGAAACTCTTCCTTCCATCGTTGCGCTCTGAGATAATCTATACAAAAATCGAATGATTTTAGTTTTGAATAAGAATATGTACTGCAAATCCCACCTGTCCAGCTTGATGGACCAAGTCCATGACCACCTCGAAACATTTATCCAAATCTCTATCAGCCTCAGCCATCGTGAAGTTTCTTAACAAACTCAAATGTTAAAAGCTATAGTGACACAAACCGTTAGCGTAAGGCGGTTATTTCTAATTTAATTAATGGAAAATTTCCAAGTTATCCACTTAAGGAACGGTTTACCGCCGACGAGGGTAGTTTCGATTGAACTTTGCGAAAAAAAAGTAATCTCAGTCCCCACTCGATCCATACAGAAAATTATTATAAACAACTTATTCCGGTTATTCACAATGATTGAGTAGTGAAAACATTACAAATGCATGGAAGTGTATCTGAGTATACTACAGTTCACAATGCTGAAAATAAATATTTTTAAATTTTTTCTTTTTCCTTTAAAAATTACACTTTGATGAAGGGTGATATGAAAAACTTTTAGTTGTGGTACTCCTAATTGAAGTGAGTTGTATTTTGATGCTTTTGTAGAATATGACAATACCCTTAACTGGTACCATGGGATTAAGTGTGATCACGAGCATATTAAAGCTACCATAGGAGCAACCTACGCTAGTTACTGGTGTTGATGACAAGAGTAGGCACCGGTTGGCGTTAACATGGCGACGCCCTGTATTGTAACTATGACAATACGTCAGTTGTGCTTATTTAACCACTTGGGCATAGCCTCCGCTTACTGATCTCATCAACCAAAGCTTGTCTTGCCAATATAATAAAATCCCAGAAGAAAGACTTAGGGCATTTGAATTCAAATGGCTTATAACAGCAAGGTAAACTCTTTCTGACCTACTTCAACGTATTTATCTAGGGTTGATAGGGATTTTCAGAACTTTCCAGGTATTGAAATTCAGATGGTCGCGGATGAACCCTTATTGTGTCAACATTACCTCATATCTCCGAAGTGTGTTATTGGCCCAGGAATATTCGACCTACGAGTTTTCGGAAAGGCCTTGCCTTTGTACTTATACGTTCCGCTAACTACCCGACCACCTAACCACCCTAAACCTATAGCCTTAGATATTAGGGCGGATTTACTATTGATGATTCTGCAACATGAAACAATGACAAAGGCCATCGCATCTGCACAAGGGATGCTCATACTTTATAGAAATCACGTGAAGTCAAGCAAATTGCGGACTAGACTGCTATAAAGCACATACCACCGTCATCCAACGTGGGATGGGCTGGACTATATTTAAATGAAAACCTGTGCTTGTATTTACTACGGTGACTGTTACAGAGCGAACGTCTGGAAATGGCCTTCAATAGTTAGCACAAGTTTATCTTACATCAATATTGGAAAAAGATCACTGCGGTCACCAGATGAAATCAAATTGATCATGTTGCGATCGACGTAAGGCACTTCTCTAGTGTTATAGGTGTCTGAAGATTCCGAGTGGCGGATATAGATTGAAACATTACCGACATCCAAAACGTAACAATAACGGAGATACGGTGAAATTTGTTGAACAGCAGCAATCGCAACAAACAGCCAGATTATTTGCCAATTTCCTATCGCTTACTCTCCTTAATAACCGAAGCATAAGTATCAAAACAGCTCGCCTATGAAATGTCCCTGCATAGAAGAACAGGGACGGCTTGTGCGCTCTGCGACCAAATGCGATGGGAAGAATATCGGTTTCTCTTGAGGAAAAAGGAGCGAGCAATAGAATAAATATGTTAAGCCAACAAACCTCGAACAGAGACTTGAGCAAAAAAAAAAAGAAATTAGTAATGTGAGGTAACAGTCGGTGCTAGGGATATGGAAAGACCAGTTCTACAGCAGATCTTCGGATTCTAAATCACCACCTACTACCGAGAACTTTGATGTATAAAATTTTGATCCTCCCAGTCCTCTTCTATAGCGCAGGGAAATGGACTTTATCATAAAAGGCAGAGCGTGCTCTTAACTGTTTTGAGAGGAAAATTCTTCCGATGATTTTCGGTTCTGTCTGGATAGACGTTGAGTGGAGGAGAAGATACAACCGAAGAGTGAAGGTCCAACGACCGAGGTGGGTGGGTTATGTAGAACTGATGAACATGAATGCTCCGGTCCAAACAATTTCGAATCCACCCCAAAGGAACAGCACAGTAGAACAAAGACTCAGGTGGCACACGCGAGTGTGTTTAGCGTGCAAAACTGGAGGTAGCTGGCTGGAGACGCTTGTTGGTGTTGAGGCCTAGGTCCAGCCTGGACTGTAGCGCCAGCTGAAGTAAGTAAGTAAGCATTCAAAAGATAAGAGACGTCATTTGCAACACCACAAGTAGCGTAGTAGAAATAAATATTAATAAAAGAAGAAAAGGTAGGCTTAATTTTAAAAACCCCTCATTTTCCTTTTTTTAAGAATTGAGCATTCAAAAGGCTATGAATACTCTGAAATTGCCTTCCACTTGAATGATTCCATGCAGCTGAACTAGTGAACATCATCGAATTCTATAAAGCGGATCTTACTGGACAAATACCAGTATATAACGAAGGCGGATTTTGCCTTCAAAAGGAGACCTCGGCAAGAAACTTTGAGCTTCGGCATAAAGTATGTAAATGAATGACTGGTGATAATACGCTTCAAAGCTAAATTCATCAACATTAGTCTCATATGAGCGGACGACCTAACGACAGCAGGATAATTGTTTCAGTATAGATGCACGCAGTTTTACGACTCCTTCCCAGGTGATCTGGCTGTCAATCATTTTGGGTTTTATACGAATCCTACAACGAAATTAGTGAATTGAAAATAAACGCCTACAAGTAAATTCAACAAACAAGGATGAATATATAGGGGCTTTGAACAAGACGTTCCTACGATCAGGGGAGAAGAGAAAACCAACGAAAAGAGCGCGCGATCGGGGATATTGATAAGCGCTTATATTGATAAATGATATACAGAGGCTGAACCTATAAGTAAAAGGCTTTCGAAGCCCTTACATAGGCCTGCCGAGATAGTCAAGGAAAACTAGTAGAAGATTCACAATTGACATTTAGAGCTTGAACCTCTACAGATCGCAGAATGGTCTTCTAAATAGGGACAAAAATCAAAGACAGCCAACAGTTCTCCGAATCCAACCAGTTTAATGTTAAGATAAGGTTCCGGCCCATAGAATCTGTTGCGTCCGTTACGACGCCGGATAGGTTGACGTTGACGTATTTGACGGAAATGACAGTAGCATAGAATCTGTGACATACGTTGGCAGAATACAGCCGATAACGTTTTGTTATTGCTGAGAGCGTTTTCTCTTCAAGCTGTTCTGCGAAAAATTTCAAACGAAAACCAAATAATAATGAACGAAACGAAACAAAACAATTGAAATGTCAATGTTTTCTTTTCAAGCTTTGGCAATTTCTCTTCATTCTCTCAATGTCTCCACCAATGAAAGTGCTTACTCTCAATTTATAAATGCGTAAACCTCACTATGTGAAAATACGGTCCTCAATATGTGAATGTGTGAACTGCCAACGGATTGAAAAGTAGAAAGTAATTCTACCTTATCCGTCCGCTCCGTCATATGCTTTGTTTATTGCCCTGCTTTCATAACAAAGTGTATATTCTATCCAGCTGTCAGTCGATAACGTCGACGCAACGGATTCTATGGGCCCTGGCCTATAGATTTTTCCAAACAAAAAACACGAAGGCATCGAAAGCTGAATGTCTACATACCAAGCTATTTAGAACAGCAGGTTATACATAAACTAATACGGAGAATGCGGGATGAATGAAATGTGCTCTTTCTCTGTGCTAAGGAGCCAATTGATTTGTAAAATTTTGCCATCAATCTTTATCTGCTTTACGGTGCAGAACCATACACTCTAACCCAGGCGGTTGAAAATATGCCATGCTGTCTCGAAGGCAAAGTCCTTCTTAAGATATGTGATAGCGAAAAGGACTTAACGAAGAATTATCATACATATATCTGGGATAACTAGAACGCGTTAAGCTCATGCACACTGCTTCTTCTGCCTGGAAAGTCTGAGAAATAGATGTCTTGAAGGTGATTATTTTCTGTAAGTCTTCTACTCTCTCTCAAAGATACAAAATGCAATATTTGTAATCGTTTAACTAAAAATTTGAATTGTTTGCCTTCCCCTACTTTAAGTCTTGCAGTAGGTACTCGTATCTATAGTTCAGAGCAGAATTCAATTCTGAAAAGAATTTACATATATTGCGTTATCTTGCGTTAACTGCCCTTGAAAGCAATTTAGCAAACACTTTTTCTTCAGGTCCTACAATAGAATGTTTATGGTGGTAGCTAAGGCAATTTCTGGAGAACTATCCGTAATTTAGGAATTATGTAACACTGACAATTGTTATCTGCAGTCCAGCACAAATGCCCAGAAAGTCACCAAGATGATAGTGGTTACTATTTGATCTTCCTTCCTATCAATATCAGAGGCTTCTTCTCGCCATAAACAAACACTGAAAAACTGTTAAACAATCAGAGACATGTCGATAAAGGCCTCCTTACTCCCGAAATATGTCCGATTATCTCTAGTTTTCAGCGATCTTAAACAAACTTCAGCTATTGTGTAAATTCAGCAGATTATTTGTCATTTATTTGTGTCAAGTGAATAGAATATCTTAAGTTGCAAACTGCTTAGACGGCGTCAATTATGAATTTTGAGACAAAAATGCGGCCATTGGAGTTCATTATACCCCTTCAACTTGGACGTCCAAGTGTACTGAAACTAATTAAGCGTCGATTTTCAGTTCTGAAACAACAACACGCGCCTGGAGCTAATCATATTTCATTGAATTAGTCGCGTGGTAATATATAACGTGCTGTCGTTATCACAATTTCCTTAGTACTCCACTACTCGAGCAAATATTCTGAATAGCTGCCAGAGATAAGGCCATGCCAAAGTCATTGTCATGCCATATTTTCACACCACTATCATGGTAAATTTGACATCAATATCAATGTGAAGGATGATCTAAATTACGCTTTTGACTTCACTTCGTGGCAAGATCACCTTGTCAGAAGGCACATTTTGCATCAACGGATTAACTTTTTGAATAAGCTTCGCTGTTAGAGTGAAATTGCTTCCCCTAGTTAGCCCTGAGATGTGTCAGGGGACACGGCACTGTTGTCGGCGTAAAATATCATCCGATTGTGATAAGAGTACGCTGTTTGATCTGCAGAGGGCAGAGATCACTCGCTGCTGACAGAAGATCATTGAAATCAGTAGTAACCTTTTGCAAAAATATAACCCCAATGGAGATGAGTTTTTTTTTTATTAATTCGGTTGAAGTCAAAATGTTCATGGTAACATAAGGACTTTGGATAGACTAGAAGCAAGTTGAACCTTGGATTATTTCCATAAGGCGATACGGTCGAATTTTCTGTTATGCTGCCACAAGTCAGTGCTTTATTTTTACCATTTGATATTCTATAAAATGAAAAGTAAATGAACAGGGAGATTGTCTGGTTTGAATAACTTTCGACATCACTCCACAGGCTTCTGACATAATATACTAGACAACTTGGGTTTGGAATAAATGCTTTCTTTAATGACAACGACTTTGCTGCTTGCACTTATTAGGGAATATCGTTTAGGAAAAGCTCTTATCGCTGGAAATTGGAAGGAAAGAAACTAGCCTGGATGACAAAATCTGAAACAAAATTATAGAAGAGATATGCCGTCGATAATTTCATTATCAGCAGCAGTAACTTTATAAGTTTTTGCAAGCCTCTGTATAAAAATCGTTCCCAGCTAGCTCTGCCTTTCGCTTTTACTACTTTTATTTTCTGTTGCGTTATTTCGCAGCCTCAAGGGTCAAAATGTTTGTATTTATCTGTCCTATACTCTCCACATGTGTATGTAACCAGTTGTTTCAAGATCCGAGAAAAAAAAAATTCGAGTAGATATTTAGCTCGCCGTCTCTCGCTATTTATCCTTTGGTTTTATTGTGGAAGGCTTGTGGAAATCGAAGCGTTCGGTGAGCGCTCCACTCCGCTGTGCATCGAACTAGTTAAAGAAATTCGTTAGCTCTTGTCCCCATCTAACCGGGGCAATGGACCATAAAAAATGAAAACAAAAATTGCATGGCTCTACTTAGTTGTTGCAAGATCGAAGCTTATAAAACTGATTGCGTTTCGTGCAATGGAGTAGATAGTAAGAAAAACCTCCAAAAACACAGAAGCCACCTAACCTAACTAATTGTTGAAGCTTTGGCCACGATTGAGGAACAAGCTAAGCGAGTTGGTGCCATGATGAAATGGATCCTATAAGAAAAAGACCATATCCATGTCTAGGTCCGAATGTGAAATTCGACAGGTAGTGAATCATCACCTCAGATCAAGTATTAACTCCACAAGTGACGACCTGGTGGAGATTCGGCAAAAGATAACCATAGCCAAGCGTTGCTGCTTTTGTTTTTTTCAAGCAGCTAACATACAAATTCCCAACTGGAAGAACCAAAATCATGCCCTATAAAACGTTCAGCCTGTCAGTTTTGCTGTATGGAACTAAATGCTGTACAAAATTACGTCTAAATTTTGGTTTTTGCTGCGAGGCAGGTAAATGGAGAAGAAGATACAAAGTAGAAATAACGATTTGTATAAAAATGTTGATATAATCCTAAAAGGAAAACCTGCCAATCGCACTGACTTGACCACATTGGTCGAGTGGACAAGAATGCTCCAGTTAAGAGATCACTGAAAACGGTGTGATCAAGACTATGAAAGATGGAACTCAGCATTTGTCTAAGCTTTGAGCCTTTATGGTTCCTTTACCTATCAGGAACGTAGGTAATAAAGTCATCCTGCACAATATAGTTACTTAGTTAAGCATTTGGTGCTGTGGCTGATGAGGGGAAAATTGTGTTGCGAATAGCTACTGGGTTGATGTTGACCGTAAAATTTAGATAGCGCTCTATAAACATTTTTAATTGAACTCTACTTTTGTCTGGCGTAAGTCTTTGTATGATGATTTGCCAAGCAATACCATAAATGAACTAACATTTCCTCTTTCCGCTTTAGGTGGCGCTACAGTTAGATGTGAACTAACAAGCCTCTGTAGTTAATTCGCTCTTTTGCTAACTGCTTCCAGTTGCGCACTCCAAGTTGGTTGAAGTCCATTCTACTTGTGCATGTCACCTATGGTAAGGTCGTCCTCATTCGAAGACTCTTCGGGTCGAAACATCGGTGTTCCGGACCGAACATTTTCCATAGGATTTTTCTTTCGCAACGTCTGAGGATATCCTCATCCGCCTTCGATAGGGTCTATGCTACTGGGCCACAAAGTAGGACTGGAATGATCAAGGTCTCCTTAGTATTTCGGAATAGGGCCTTAGTCCAAAGAAACAACGAATGTCAAGAGTGATTCTTCGTTTTATTTTTGCTGGCGTGTTGTTGGCAGAATTCATAGCAGGTCCAAGATAGACAAAGTCCTTAACTACCTCCAAATTATAGTTGTCGATTATGACGTTCTGTTCAATTTGTCGATGTTGTGTGTCTCTTCTTGTTCAATTTCAATACTAGCGAACGCACCGGTGACAGCCCGCTGAGCTCTCCCAATTATGTCGATATCATTGGCGCACGCTAGCAGTTGCACAGATTTTTGAAAGATTGTGGCTCCAGGGTTCACTTGTGAACACAATTCTTTCAAATGTGATGTAAAGAAGTCACATGACAGCACGTCACCTGGTCTAAGACCTTTTTTGACATCAAACGTTTCGGTTAAGTTACTCGTATTACCGAACTTGCCGGAGCAGCGATCGTTCTCAATCGTCATTCTGCACAGACGGACGTGTTTGGCTGGGATGCTAAAACTTGACATGGCTCTATATAGCTCACCTCTATAAATGCTTTCATATGCTGCCTTAAAATTGATGTAAAGATGGTGGTGTATATTCGGACTTCTTGGGTTTTTTCCAAGGTTTGCCGGAGTGTGAAGATTTGGCCGATTGTGGACTTTCCTGGTCTGAAACCGCACTGATAGGGACCAATAAGGATGCTGGCTGAGGGTTTCAGACGTTCACACAATATGGCAGATAAAATCTTGTATCCGATGTTGAGGAGACTTATACCTCTATAGCTGGCGCAGATGACGGTGCTTCATTTGTTGTTATTCGAGTATACACTCTTCTGACCAGATCTGAGAAATGAGTTGGTGCGTGTTCTCCATAGAAGTCATTTCTAGCAGCTGCGAATACCTCGGTCCATATTCTCATCATCCTACTGTGCCTCCACTACAAGGTTTCATTCTTCATCTTTACAGGCTTCTGTACGGGTGTTTTTAAATTGATACGTTATTTTTATCTGTTGGTAAAACTTCCGTACGTTATTCGTGGAGTACAACTTCTCATTATCTTTTATCGCGTGCTTCTCGTGCTCTTTTTTCCTCTTCTGGAGGTGCCGATGTTCTTCCTGTCTCTTCTGCAGAGCTTGCGAGCAGCTCTCATTCTTGGTTGCAGCTTCGCTTTGTAGACTTCTTGTTCAGCTGCATGTGCTGCCGGCATTCTTAATCAGACAAGGGATTTCTTAGTGGTGGTCAGGTGAAACCATCGCATTAGTTACGGCGTCTCTGATGACACATCGGCAGCATTGCCACTGGTCTTCGGTACCTGATGCTTGCGGCATAACAGTTGTTGAAACGTTTCGAGATACGTGTTCGGCGAAGATTTTGGCGGTCTCTTGCGATTGCAGTTTTTCTACGTTATATCTTCTCACAATAGTTCTTCTTTTTTGTGGCACTTGGGAAATCCCCATTCGCAACTTGGCTACAACAAAGTAGTGATCCGAGTCAATGTTAGCTGCACGGAACGTTCGAACGTCCAGATGATCAATTTGATTTAGCGTTTGATGATCCGGAGACTGCCAGGTATCCTTGTGTATATTGAGATGAGGAAACCGTGTGTCTGGTATAGTGATATTTCGTCTGGCTGCGTAGTCAATAAGCCTAAGTCCGTGGGCTATGTTTACGCTATGCCTGGCGTCGTGTAGGCTGTGTTTACCAAATTCTTCTGGCGTTAAAATAACCTAGACGATTTAAGGACATTGCTCATATGTCTTGTCGAGGAACTGGTAGTCTGCCGTAGATGGCAAATTCGCATAAGCGCTGTTTCTTTTATCTATATCAATCACCATAGTACAATATATATCACAGTTTTTCATCCTCCTTATGTCTTGCCCAATCATTCTGCCAGTTATGGGCCTCTGCTAATTGTTCGGCTGCAGGTCACCTGTTAAAGGTCCGAACATTCCACGCGCAAACCCGAAGGTTGTTGCCCTTTAAACGTTTGTTAGGGTCACCAACAGTGAGCCCATTTTTATCCGAGGTCACTAGTTGGTTCGTCACATATTTTAATCTTTTCCGTATAAGGTTGTGAACCTTATGACGGCGTAAACCTGTATAATGCTATTGCCCACGCATGCTTTTGCCATTTTAGTAAAGGTTTACTCATGTAGTTACCGGAGGCCATCACTGGGTGGTAAGGCCAGCACTTCGCTACGAACTTGTTTGTTCCACTGCTGGGCCAATCGAAGTTATAGGATACTCAGCAGTTTCCCGACCAATCGGCACGCAGGTCCCTAATGAACTAGCACATAGTTCGTTCATTTACGAACAACACGAACTAAAAGAATGGTGTCAGCTGTCAAGTGAACTATGTGCTGACTGAGTGTTGCCATATCGAATAAAAAACCTAGTAAAAAAAACAGTATTTGTGTTGCAATAAATAATTTCAGATTTTATACAAGAGGTCTGGGTCCGGCTAATAATGGCAAACCTTAGAGTTTGCTTATAAAAATGTCTTTTTTTCTCTCGCCAATTTTATGTTCCTGTAAAAAATCAAAAATGAACAATACAGTGAGTGGAAAGACTAGGCTATGGTTCATATCCCAGGCAGTCAGGTCTGGGGTTGTCAATTTGTTTTTTTATTTTTTGTATAATATTAATAGATGCCGGTGTTACTTAACTCCTGCTTGTTTTAATATCCAGCAGCTTAATTAATCTGTATTTTCTATATCTCTGTCACAGCCTTGTCTTAGTGAGGTTAGCGAAATTGATATCGACCGTTTCAACCTGCCTATTGAATATTAGTTACCAACACAGTTGAGCAGTCTGCAAAAGTAATATTTTTTCATTTTTAGCATGAACAGTGCTTCTACAACAGGCTCATCCTACAAGAGGTGTCATTTTGAATTTCGCACTATTGCTGAACATTCAATTATCACTGCGATGACATTTGATAAGTAAAAGCTAGGAAGTTATTAAATATGGATGGATACATACTATATTCGCACAACGTGCTGAAATATTGAAAATTCACTTTAAAAAACGGTGAAAATATCGCGGAAACTTTTCGTATTGTTCGTACAGCTTTTGGTCATCATCAAGCGCCTGCTCGCACATCTATAATGAATCTAATCGACCAATTTGAACATCTCGGACAGGTTAGTGATATTATGACTCCAACTCGAGTTCGTCCGGTAAGGTTATCTAAAAATATCGCCGCCATAGCTAAGAGTGTGTATGAAAACCCATGAGTGTCCATTTTAAGACGATCACAGGAATTGGGCCCATACGCAACAACTTTACACCACATTGTTTTTTTTTTTTTTTTTGGTCGGAGAGGGAAGCATGATGGCTCCACATTGTGCAAGTGCCAATGTGAGACTCTGACCCACTAAACCTAACCTAACGTCTGCAAAGAATCAACGTCTTTGTCTTATCGCACTGAACCGCCGTAAAACATCTTTTCATGGAGTAGGAAAGTGACTTTAGGTTATAAATAACGGGCTTGTTTGTTCAATTACTCGTTTTGTTGTCATATTGTTGACTTATTCGACGGAAGAATATTTGCACCGCATTTTGCATAAAGATCTTGGCCTACATGCTTACAAGGTCCTAATGATACAAGAATTGAAGCCAGTGGACCACGCACAGCGATTGGGTGCTGGAAATGAATGAACAAGATCATGATTTTTTATTATTATTATGAGTGATGAGGCTCATTTCCATTTATCTGGGTCAGTAAACAGATTGACGTGGACGGTGCCAGATGTCACGCAGCCGGTGAAACAATGGCTCTATTGCGTGACGAATTTCCTGGACGCGTGACGGAGACTAACACCATTAGACCTTTTCCTTTGGGGCCATGTTAAAGATAAAGTCTACGCCATTACTCCGCCAATGATTGATGTACTAAAAGAAAATATCAGACCTGTTATTCGCGAAATACAGCCGCAATTATGCGAAAACGTGCTGAAAAATTTCATCAAATGAATGACTATTTGTAATCCATTGTTAACTTCAGAGTTTGTACTTTAGATTAAAATAAAAATACGAGTACATCACAACAAATATTGCGTTTTTCTATTGATTTAAAATGACACATCTTGTTGGATGACCCTATACGAGTACTTGTCTTTATTTCTGCAAGGATTTTTTTGTGGTGGTCCACTGAAACCCAGCACATCAGCTATTGTTATTTAGTGCTGGCAGTCACTCTAAAGGTTTTAGGAGGCCCGATTGTAAACCAATCTGACAGCCACTTACGAATGGAGCCATTCGAGATTCTAATTGTATCCTTCGTTGTTTTAGTCTCCGAAATGTTGGCGTTCGGAGACGCTTAGTCGATTGCAGTGAGATCAATTTGGAAATCCGCAGGTTCCTTTAAGGTGTGCGAAACGACTTCAAGTTATAATAACAGTTCATCCTGCCACAAAGGTGATTACATTCATCCCTTTCCCTATGTTTGTCAACCGCCTCGCCAAAGTAGCAATCATTTTCACCTAAAACATTGATGAGCAAGAACAAGAAGCTCATATTTTTCTTACAGGTTCTGCAGTCTTTCCCTGCCTCTGTGAAGCCTGAGCCAATATATATTACAATACAAAAGCCTAAGATCTGTGAACTAAATATTGTTACGATGATTTTGCGTCCACATACCACCTTGATCAAAAAGTTCCCGTACCACACCACCGAGTGGCGCTCACATTGTTCCGATTTGAGTTCTGTTTTTTTTATTCAGTTGGTAAATCTGTTGTTGATATTCCCTCTAAATCCTAGCATCATAGCTCGACATTTGCAAAAGTTGCGTAGCCGAGAGTACATCTATCTCTGTGTGTGTTGGCGATTTTTTACAATTTTAGAAATGGATTTCAATTTGCAACAACGAACTTGTACTCGTATTAAATTTTGCGTAAAAAACGGATTTAATGGTGCGCGATGTTCGAAATGTTAGAAAAATGTTTCGGCAACGATTCTCTAAAGAAAGCGGTCGTTTACCGGTGACACGAGCGGTTCAAAAGTGGTCGTGAGTCAATCGAAGATGATGTGGCAGACCATCGACATCGAAAACCGACGAAAACATTGATGAAGCAAAAGAAATGTTGGTCAATAACCGCAATTTAACCGTCAGAGAGATAGCGGAGGACTTGAACATTGCCTATGGATCCGTCCAAGACATTTTAGTTAATGATTTGGGTAGCAGCAAAGTTGGTGCCAAAAGACCTCAATTTCATGCAAAAAAGGGACCGTGTTGACGTCGCAAAAGAGATGATTTGCGAGGCTGAATCCGATCCTACATTCATTAGAAGAATCATTACTGGAGACGAGACGACACGCAATGCAGACATCAGGCAAGTGAATGGCGTTCACCAAATCACCCGAGATCAAAAAAACCACGTCGTTTTCAGTCAAAAAAGAAGGCAATGCTCACGGCTTTCATGGTTTACAAGGGTGTAGTGCATCATGAACTTTTGCCAGAAGGCCAGACAGTAAACAAAGAGTATCATTTGGGCGTTATGAGACGTTTGCGTGAAGCAATTCGCCGAAAGAGATCAGAATTGTGGGCAGAAAACTCGTGGATTTTGCACCATGATAACGCACCGTCGCACAATGCCATCATTATTTGTAATTTTTTGACGAAAAATGCAACAAATACCATCTAACAGCCACCGAATTCACCTGCTTTGGCTCCCTGTGTCTTCTTTCTGTTCAATCGAGCTAAAAAAACCACTACGGGGAATGCATTTCAGCAGCCGAGAGGAAGTAATGGAAAAATCGCAGGAAGCACATGTGGACATATCGAAAACCGAATATAAAAAATGTTTCGAGGATTGGATCAAGCGCTGGCACAAGTGTGTTGCAGTAGATGGGGATTATTCTGAAGGGGACAATATAGATTTAGATGAATAAACTTGTATTTCCAATTTTCTGAATACATTTCGGGAACTTGATCAGTAGTATACTTGTTCCCTTTCCTTTAGATCATGTCTGGCTCGCGCCGCAAGTGCTTAAACAGCCGATTCATTTTGTTATATATGCGACAGTTTTACCATTCCCAGTCAAAGAACAACCATCAGCGCATTTGTCAGGGAAGCGTATTTTGCATATTTTAAAATGAAAGTTGGTGATCAAGATAAATGTTGGGCACCTCATAAGGTGTGCAAACAGTGTGTTGAGAGTTTACGGATGTGGGCAAATGGAACACGAAATAAATTGCAATTTTGTATACCTATGGTTTGGCGAGAGCCCAAAGATCATTCAAGTGACTATTACTTTTGTATAGTGAAAACGTCCGGATATAACAAGAAAAACAAATGTAAAATAGAGTATCCCAGTTTATCATCAGTCATATGCCCAGTATCTCATTCAGCTGAAATTCCAGTGCTAGTTTTCAAAGAACTACCTTCTTTATTACAAGAATACGAGTATGGTGGAGATCGAAGTGACGCCAACGATGAAGATTTTGAAATGGAAGATGACTCCATTCGTAAGGGATTTGATCAGAAAGAGTTAAATGATCTGGCCTGGGATTTGGGACTTTCTAAAAAGGCTTCAGAGCTCTTAACATCAAGTCTCCACGAGAAAAACTTGCTTGAAAAAGGAGCTAAAGTACACTACTTTCGATCAAGAGAAATTGCACTTCTGCAATACTTTCGAAGTGACGGCAAATTTGTGTATTGCCATAACATACTCGTAAATGGTTTAATGGAGGAGTTGGGAATTCTAGCCTATCACGCAACTGAATGGCGACTGTTTATTGATAGCTCAAAGCGTGTCCTCCTCCATAATGGAAACGTATTTGGTGCAGTCCCAATAGGCCACTCAGTTTGTTTGCGTGAAGAATATGAAGACATAAAGAGAGTCATTGATTTGTTGCAATACCACATGCACAAATGGATCATCTGTGTTCACCTTAAAATGGAATGCGGATATACCAAGTATCCCTTTTTTTTTGTGTCCCACACATAGCTCGTGAGAAGCATTGGCTACAGTCGAATTGGCCGCCAAGATCTGAACTCAAACCTGATGATCCAAACATTCTACATCAGCCGCTTGTTGACAGAAACATAATTATGTATATTTCCACCTCTGCATATAAAACTGTGCCTCATGAAGTCAGGAGACCTTCTCAAGTACCTCATTTCAGCATTTAGTCGCCTGTCTTTTGAAAATATAAAGGTCGGTGTGTTTGACGGTCCACAGATTCGGCAGCTCATTAAAGATGAACATTTTATTGGGACAATAACAGAACTCCAAAAGAATGCTTGGTAGGCATTCAAAAACGTTGTCAAAAACTTTCTTGGGAATACGCGAGCAGAGAATTACACAGAAATTGTCCAGCAACTTTTAGAGAGCTTCAAAATGCTTGGTTGCAACATGAGCATCAAGGTTCATTTTCTGCATAGCCATCTTGCTGACTTCCCGCAAAATCTAGGTGCAGTCAGTGATGAGCAGGGTGAGCTATTCCACCAAGATCTAAGAAGGAAGCACGATACCAAGGTAGATGGGATGTACATATGATGGCTGACTACTGTTGGAGCATCATGTGAGATTGTCCACAGAATGAACACTCCATCTATAAACGAACATTTTTACCTTGATATGTATGTTTGCCGTTTTGTTAAAGAAGTTTACTATTTTTATGAATAAAATTATTTTCTTTGAACATTTTGTTTGGTAATTGTTTCCTTAATTTATTATTGTATGCACATTTTGTATGTTATTTAGTTTAGAATGAAAATGTGATATCCTGTAGCTTAAAAAGGTGACGTGATAGTCAGAAACTGTGGCATTCAGACGCCAAAAATAAGTCAAAAACAAGTGTCAGGGCTTAACCAACGAAATGTGTGTTTCTCAGTGTAATAATCAATGCGGAATACGATACATACTCGTACAATATATTCCAAAGAAAAACTTGATCTCTGAGTATGTCGAAGCAGCTGCAATGGGGTTAACTCTGAGTCAACCTCTTACGTAGCTCTTAATTCCATCTAGGGAATATCTCCATCGAAACGTTCGAATTGTAATTTGCCTTCTCCGAGTTTGTGCACTCATGATCACTCAGCTGTTCAGGCGCAGGTCCGAGTGTTGAGTTGTATTCTCATGGTCAAATTTTAATACATTTACGTGTTTTCCTTCATGCCTTTTCAAGGGGGTTTGTACTGACTATGTCGCAGTAACCACTTCCACACTCAGCTTAAAAGTAAAATTCTTCAGGATCTTAAGATGTGCTGCTTAACCAAAACTCTCCGGAACGTAGACAACCCGACTGAATGCGGCTATAAAAGGCAAACGATAGTCTTGCCGGCTTATTTATCAAAAGTACTTGAGAATGACGAAAAAAACCCGTTACAATAGGCGCGATAATTGAACGAAACCTCATAATAGTCCAACCCACATTACTATGTATACAGGTACTCGTACATTTGCAATAAAATGGCGTCCATCAGTACATGTACTTTTTTTTGTCTTTTTTTAAACAATTCTGTCTTAAATCCAACTATTCCTGTGTCCTAGTTCCCACGTCAACCATCAAAAATATCATCGTGAACGACCAAAACGATTCCCTTGAATCTGATTACTCATTCGAAAACCAAAACAAAAACAATAGAGCAAAAAAAACAATCTACGAATTTCGACACTTATCGCATGGATTGATGAGAAAAATCACATTTTACGATACCATCACAAAACACAATAATATCATGCAGATAAAAACCTATATCTCATCCGCAACTGATTATCTTTTATCAGGAAAAAAAAGCTTTCAATTAAAAATTTTGAGTAAAAATATCCCATCCGACTAATCCTCGAAATTCACACGAAAAAAACCCAACACGCCACCCAGATGCATCCCAAATCTCGCAAGTGCATCCGAGTGTGAACACTTCACTCCTCAGTCACATTCCGAAAGAGAGAACTCAAGAGAATATTTTCAAAAAAGCTTCGCTCTGAAAGTAGAAATAAAAAAGCTTTTCTATCACCTCTTGCCGCGCCTCATTGAAGAAATCGAACGAGCCGACGAAACTATACACACTCGACTCATTCGATTTGACAGTGAAAAAATCGAAACGACCAACTTACTACTCAGTTCGCGAATTCAACTTACGCCGATTAGACGGTTATTCGTCTCAACGGTCAGCAAAAAAAAAATACAAAACACAAAGTAACAGCATCTCTAAAAACAATAAAACAAAAAATAAAATCATTACACTCGCTTTCTGTTTTAATTTTAATTTTTTTTAAATATCTGTTCCAAATTTTAAGTGAAAAAAAAAAAACACAGCAAATCAACTCAAATCCATGTGACAGTGATTTTTTTTTTGTCCTATTTGCAAAAAAGTGATTTAGTGTCCTGACAAGTTGTAGAAAAAAATTCATAAAAATTGAAAAGGAAAATTTTGCAAAAATGCCGTCAGAAAAATCAATTTACAACCCGAATCCGGCAATCAGCCGCAATGCATACATTTCCAGCATGGAAGAATATCGCAAGTTTTATGCGGAATCCCTGGAGAAACCAGAGGAATTCTGGTCACGAGTAGCCAAGCAGTTCCATTGGGAGACTCCAGCTGACCCACAGAAATTCGTTCAGTACAATTTTAACGTTTCCAAAGGACCCGTCTACATCAAATGGATGGAAGGTGCCTCAACGAATATTTGCTACAATTTATTGGATAGAAACGTCCGCAACGGTTTGGGAGATACTATTGCCTACTATTGGTAAGTTTAAAAAATAAAAAAATTGTGAACAAATTGCGATTCCTACTTTGGTCAATGGAATCCATGTTGTTCTTCGTAGCAGGGATATTGATTTTTTTACTGCACTGTCATACAGTCGTAAGCGGAATTAAGTTGCGGTTGCGAGCTTCGAGGGTTGTGTCTCATCGTCCTTGTTTTTAACTAGAGAAAAAATAGAGTGACTTGTGACCACAGTGAGGGTTGGATAAAAAGGATTTCTGGTAATTTCGAAAAATTTCAAAATCAATTAGATACAAGTGAAAATGACTTGAGAATGTATAATCGTATCTCTTCTCTTTGAACAAATCAGACAAGTTTTATTGGGTAAAAATGTCCCAGCTTATGCCATTTGTAGATTACTTCTTTAGAAGAGGAATGATAATCCTAATTGAAAATGAAACTGCTTCAATTTTAACCGCAGTTGCAATGACAAAATTCGATTGTAAAAAATATTCTACCAATTGGAGATCATTGACATGACAAATGTTAAGTTACACTGAACGGGACACATGTTTTTAAATTTGACATTGACACTGACTTCGATTCGATTGAGATTGAAACAATTTCTTAACGTCGATAAGAATTCGAAAAAATAAATGTTTACAGCTCTGGATGCTTTGTTATCTTTTGAATTGTTTTCAAAATACTCGTACAATAATAAAGGACAAGGCGTGCATATTATAAATTCGAATTTCGTTTTTGATATATTTTATAGCTTACCAGATTGTAAATTCTTGATTTGAACATTTCAAGCTATAGAAGGTGTGTTTTACAGCGTGTTGTTTTTCTTTTTCTTGTGAACAACTCATTTTTTGTACGGTTAATCAGAAGTTAAAAAAAAATAAGACGGGTCAAAATCCATTCCTTTTTCGATCCATCAAATCCTTACATTCCTTTGCTCCATCTTTTCAGTTGTGGTATGGGAGAATCGAATTATTGAGAATTTTTGATCTTGGCGAATGGTAGAGAGATATATTTAAGGTTCAAACACTTATTTAGCTGTAGCTGATTCAGAAATCTGAGAAAATTCTGAGATTCTCCCTCAATTGGATGTCCCAATAGGACTTATCTTTTTTTCTTAATTTTTTTATATTGAACCTGATCGGTTTTATTTGAAGGAAATAGAAGTACGGGAAATATCTCTATGAATCTGCTGCTGATCGAAAAAATCGGCTTTGAACGAACTAGTTTTCCAACCTCTCTATCCTCATAAATGTGCTTTTTCAGTTGTTCTCTAGTTTAAAATAAATAGTTTCTCTCATTTGTCATCTCGAGTTCAGATCAGATAACCTTCCTCGCTCATTTGACTTTATCCGGGAAACTTTTAACCGATGCTAAAAATTTTACCTGAAAAAGCTGCTGTGTCATATTGCCTTATCGTGTTTTCATCATCCTTTTTTTCATCCACTATTCGGAGGCGTGGTGTATTGAGAAGGATCAGTGATATATCGAGCCTGCACTACTTTTCACCAAATCGATTTCCGACTGCTTCCTGGGAAGGGATTTAATCCTTACTCTGGAGCAGTTGAAGTCTTAACTACAATACTTCAAAATTGTTACTGTTAACAGTGACATTTTGTCTAAATAACTTTATACACATGTATACTCATATACGAGCAGAGCACTCGGATGAATATCTAGAGGTTCCTTCTAATCTATTTTTTTTTTAGTTATTCGAAGAAAGATTTTTTACATAGGTATATTTTTAGTGATTCATTTTCTCACATTTTCTTGCGAGATTAACTCATGCACAAAATAAGCAGGACCGCTTCACCCACTTAGACCCTAGAAAAGAGTTTGCATTATTTTCCTTGAGGGACAGAAGGAATGCCATTGACTTTTACTTATCCCATTCACTTGGTCTCTGTATGAACATCACTGGTGGCCCCGTTCGAGGAGTTCAATTTTCAATTGTGACTTCAGACTCAAACAACGGTAAGTTTATTGAGTTTTTAAATATTCAAAAGTACTTGCATTCTCAAACTGGGAGTTTAAGACTTGGTTGTCGCTACAGACGCAGATTCAAGGTATAAATTTAATCTAAATTCAACCCAAAAGCAAACAATAGTTTCAGTGAAAAACCACAATCCTCTTTTTTTTAACTGTGCTATAAGACAAATTAAATAATGATTTCTTTTGAGCTGCATCGGTCATTGTTTAAATATTCACTACATTTCATTTTGTCTGATAATACGAGTAGTAGTGAGATTTGTAATTTTCCGACTCTAGTGCTAAAAGAAATGTAACAACTCAAGTGTTCTGAATTCTTTTGGTCTTTTTTATAAATTTATTAGTTTACTCGTACATTCAATGCTATTTCTACTATATTTAGATATCTTCTTAATCGTATGTATAAAGCTAACTTAGTACCAGTTGGTCAATGTTTACCATCGGTCCAATTTTATAGGTCGTGACTATGTTAAATGTAATGACATTCACACCTATTTTTGGGTGACAATTAATCACTAATTGCCCAAAATCCAAAACTAGTTTCTATAATAATCGAAATCGATCTCTGACAAAAGAAACAGAATTTCACTTTCATTGCAATATTTCCGTAAACATTCGATAATGTGTAAATTTGAAATGCTGGCACACTTTTACTGACTTGACTGTCTGTCAAAAAACAAAGTCAAATTTTTGACTTGCGCAGTTTAAATTCTGTGTAATGCTTGGAATATGAAGACAATAGGAACTTTGTTATGGTACTTTACAAACCTTGTCTTATAAACACCCCCACAATCCTCTCATTTGAACGATGTTTTTTTTATGGAGATACAGTTATACGTATGCATCCATTCTAGACAAATTGCATAATTTTTGAAGGCAGCTTTCAACAGGGATGCTGCAGTATCTTTTGGGACTAGTTTAGGAGATTCTTAATTGAAGGTAGGATCGATAAACGAAATGTCAGTTCTCTTGAATATCCTTGAACTATATACTCGTAGTTGTTGGTAGTTTTTTTTTTTTTTTTTTTGGATGTCTTTTTCCAGTTATTTTTTGTTCTCATTTCAAGGACGAAGAGAATTTATTCTAGTTTGGTCGACTCCTCTTCTGTTTCATTGAACATGGTTGGGAGTGTTTACGTGGTGTTGAAGTTATGTGTCATGTATTACGTAATATGTCTTTCCGAATTCCGTTGACACTTGGCAGTAGGTCATATGATATCTTCCCACATGTCAGGGTGTTTATACATATGTATATTTGGGTACTGAACACACGCATTTTGGGGTATGTTTACAAGGAATATAATACAACGTCAAATTGACATTATAATTATAATATGTACATACATAGCATACTCGTATGTCCAGGGATGATTGCTTTCCCATTTATTAAATACCCAATCCTTAAGCAAAATGTTTTTCCTGCGAACTTTAATCACGTTGTCCTATAGGGGTTAACGTGTTTTTATTTATCTATAATTAAATCTGGGCGGGCTTTTAGCTATGACGATTTACTCAAGGAGTATCTGGAATCTGTCACTTTTCTTATAATTCAATCTCTTCTAGTTTGTGGGATCACAATTTTCAATTTTCATAGACCAAGTCAGTTAAAATATAGAAAACTTCATTCTGAATGGGTATTGTCTTTTTCAATTAACATCTCATTTGATTCTACAATAATTCAGTCACTTTACTCGTAACTATATGATACTGCAAGCATTATCTATCATTTTGATATCTAGACTCATTCGGTAGGAAAATTCGCTGAGAACTTTCTATAGAACGATTAAGAATTCATTCGGGGTAGCTATTTTTTCAATAGAATATGGAAAGTTTGCTCTTAAAAGAATAGTTCTAAAATTGCTTTTTTGACAGTGCTCATTGTTTTCCTTAATGAAGACAATGGGGAGCAACTGAATTTTATTTTGAAAGTTATTTTGATCGCATAAAAATTCACATAACTTCAGTAAGCACAAAGTACCATACAATTATTAATGCGTTCTCATTAAAATGTACATTTAGCACTCTCGTACATCTTTTTCCGCATGCCAATTTTAAAATTTATTACTCGGGGGTTATCAAGTATTTTCATTATGCAAAAATTTACACTTTGTTCCTTATAATCGAACAGAATAAACGAACCTTTAAAAAAAATGTTTGTTTACATTTAAGAAAAAAAAAAGAAGAAAAATACAAATCTTTGCATAAGCAATAAGACAGGGGTCGAGAACTTTTGATTAGATAAACAGTTCAAACGTTCAAGGCAGTAATTTCTTTTCTGTCCTGTAAACTGGACGTGTGCACTTATTGCCGAACCAATTGTTTTTGATATATGGTATGTAGGCTAAGAATGTCCATAGTATTATATCAGCGCCTTTGTTTATTTTTTGAAACTAAGCCATTTCCAGGATTGTGAAATTTTTTTTAAAAAAAATCTTATAAGCTTGGACGGATATAAGTAAAGGCGTTAATTGAAATTGTTTCTTATGGAATAGAGACACAAACATTTGATCGCATAAAGTCTTGGCCGATGCTAACCTTCGTTTCATGTACTCTGTTAATTTAGCTGAACTTTTAGCGTATGAGCATTTTAGTACCACACATTTCCGTAGAAACGGAGTAGAAGAGCTATTTTTGAAACAACGCCAGTCCGCCTTTGGACATTTTAGCATGAGTTAATATTTTCCTCATATTCGATAGCAGGCATAAAATGAAGATGATCAGTAGTTCTTACATCAGTAAACGTCCTGCGTTAATCCAAAATGAGTGAATTTCTTTATCCGATTTAATCTCAAACGAAGAGTACAATATTTGGCTCTAATCAATCAATCAATGAGATTTTATCTCATCTCAGTGAAACCAAAAACTGAAAGTGGTCGACTTAATTTTGTAATGGGTGACCAGACAGCAATGATAGTTTTTCCAATTGTTATGTTTCAGCAGCTGTCAAAGCTACCAATGACATCCAGCTGTCAAAATATTCAGTAAGGCTTGCCATTTCATCATGAATCATTTTACGCTTACCGAACGTGCGGCAATTATTAAAAAATATTATCGTAATTCCGTTTCGGTTGTAAATACGCAACGTGAATTTCGTCGTGACAGTATGCAGGCAATTCATCGCACCATGGAAAAGTTTGGGCATGAGTAAACTCTTTTAGATCTTAAGCCACCAACCAAATAGAGATTGGTATGAAATAAAGAAAACATAGCCGCCGTAGCGGCCAGTAAAGAAGAAGACGCAGAAATGTCGATTCGGCGCCGATCAGCTGAATTAGGCATCGCCAGAGAGTCCACCCGGTTTATTTTGCAGTTGGATTTGGGCCTATATCCGTATAAGATTGTGCTGACGCAAGAATTGAGGCCGGACGATCACAGATAACGCCGTGAGTTCGCTAATTGGGCGCTGGAAATGTTGGCTGGAGATCCGGATTTTGGCCAAAAAATCATTTTCTCAGACGAGTCCCATTTTTGGCTCAGCGGCTATGTCGACAAGCAAAATTGTAATTATTGGACCGAACGCAATCCACAAGTGTTCGGAAACCATCAATGCATCCACAAAGATTTACTGTTTGGTGCGGTTTATGGCATGGCGGCACCATCGGGCCTTACCGTCAATGGTCTGAGGTATAAAGTGATGTTAACCGACTTCCTGTGGTCAGAGCTCGACAAGATCGATATATCCGAGCTGTGGTTCCTACAAGACGGCGCGGGGCTACATGCCATACAATCAGCGCAACGCTCGAAGTTGTGAAGGAGAAACATAATGGCATGAACGTAGTTTCAAAATAAAGCCACAATCAATTGTATATCTCACACCGTTGTTGTTTTACTAATATTTAAATTTTTTTTCCTATTGTTCTTATCTGGTCACCCTGTAGATGGTGCGGCATTTCTGTTACCTATTACCCGTAAAAGTCACAAAATAAAAACTAAAATTCCTGTAGAATCTCACAAGCCTCTTATAGTTTATGCAGCCTTGCTCCCTAAGTGACCAAACCTCGCCTAGATTTAATCATCTCGTGTTGGCCTTTTTTATAATTTTATCTTAAATGGTATACCCGCTTGCTTGCTTTGCATTATGTAACGCCTTGGTCATTATATAACAGATCCTGATTATAACAACACTGATGCTAGCAGATTCCAGTGCCTTGAATATAGACTGTCAATGCACATTGTTTGGGATGCTTTACCACATATTGTTCCTATCGGTATTAGCACTGCTGCCCTAGACTAAACGGCTAGAACTTCTAAGTGTAGGATACTGTATGTGAGTGGTCAAACACTTTAGGATGTGGTTCCGATTTCGATTAACCCTTCATGTGTAGATGGTGTGACTCGCCCAAAAAGTCATTGCTCGTGATATGACCTCCACTAGTCGCTCTAGATTTTTGATCATAAAAGATGACAGATTGATTGACCCGAAATATTTTACTGAGTTGTGCCCCAACTTGCCCAGTTTGGGCTGGAGTATACTCCATTTTTGCTTTCTTTTAGACTACCTAACCTAGTACTTGAATTGCTTTTTGTTTTCGCTGTACTTGTTCTGCTTAAGCACTGTTACCTACCATTAAGACTGAGGCTTTTTTGGTATTATATTGCAGCAAAACGAATATACATATACGATTTTATTCGTTCAGCTACTCAAATTACAGGACTATGTTGGTTCACCGATACCACTTACCTTCAAGCTTGTCCTATAACACAATTTCCATCTATAGTATCATTCCTGAAACTTGAACCAAGCCTTACTGAACTGAATGTTAATTGCAGTTAAACTCAAACAAACTGTAAACAATCAGTGGCGTAGGAAGTATTCGTCCTCAACAATGTTTTTTCTTTCTTTTTACACAAGAGCATTTCCATTTGCGTATTTAGGATGAGTTTAAAAGATCCAAGGTACCACACAAGAGTAAATATTGAAACTATAATAAGGTAAGCTACACCGTGTTACAGAAGTTTAATATGGCACTTAAAAGAGTGATTCCATTCCGTCTAAACAAAATATGATGAATAAGTTATAAAAAAAATCATATAGTCATCATGTATTATTCAAGAAATAGTTTTTAATGAAATGCGTAACTGAAGTCAAGTTCATGAGCTGTGGTTTCCGTAGAAAACTTCCGACATGTTAAGGATGGACAATTCAATTTTCGTATTCAATTCAAAAATTCGTATTACAGATATTTTAGCGTCATTTGCTTACCTTATACGAGTATTTTTTAAACTTCCTTCATTGTTTATTTGGTTACCAGATAGCCTTTGCTATTGTATTTTTAAGGGCAGTAAACGATTCCTATAATTGAGAGTATCATGTAATTTATCAAACCTGATATTGCAGTTCTGCTATATTGTTTAGCACTAAAATGATTTATTTCTTTCTGATTCGCCTTGTAATCGTATACATAATTACGAGTAACATTTACTTTTATCTTTCAATAGCTGAAATACAGAATTCTGATAAAAAAAAATAAAAATTTACAAATTTGCGAAATTTGCCCGCGCGCGCTCAAGGGATTTAGGTACCCTTAAAATGTTTGCACACAGCGCGGGCGAAGGAAAATCAGGGAGGATGGAAAGAGAGGTACCGGTGAACGTTGGTTTTAAATGTATGAAGGTTATAATGACAAGGAAATAAAGAGCTAGGCAGGGAATTCCATAAGCGAGTTGTTCGGCTTAGGAACGAATCACGATATTTTAGAGTACATCCAAAAGTGGGCTTGAGGGTATACTGATGAGCATTCATAGCGAGACGAGAGGTGTTAGGATTAAAAATTTGAAGTGGAGGAATGCTACTGGCAATTTCTATGGAGCACTGGCGGTGGAAATAGCGATAAAACGGAGTAAGATACGAGACACTACGTCGGTGTTCGATGGGTGTCCATTGTTTGAGTGATATTAGTATCACCTATGAGTTTTATCGCACGGGTTTGAATCCTATCTAGCAGGTGTAGAGATTTTTTGGGCGCACTCGATCAGATGTAAGCATTGTACTCGAATTTTGGGCGTATAAACCCCTTATATATTGAGGCCAGATCAGAGGGGGTGAAGTAATTCTTACATCGCTTGAGGAAACCTAGACATTTCGCACCATTTTTGACGACACCAAATATGTTATGTGGTCATCCCAACGTAAGTTATCGTTGACACATATATCGAGAATGGAAAGTTTATCGTTTTCGACAATGCAAGTGCCATTCATGGATAATGGCTGGGTGTTTAAATTTCGCTTTAATGACAGCAGACAGCATTGAGCTTTGGAAGCATTAAATTCCACTCGGTTGATAGTTCCCCAATTGGTTATGCTGTTAATATCGGAATTTAATGAGCAGGGGCGTGAGTCCGGGAACGAATATGAGAAGCAGAGAGTGCTGTCATCAGCAAAGGAATAAATTGGATTAGAAGTAGCAGATAAGAGATCATTAATGAAAATTAAAAAGAGCGTCGGAGACAAAACGGAGCCCTGGGGCACACCAGCATTTATTTTGTGAATATTAGACTTGAATTGAACATTCCGAAATTTAATTTCTAATCCATTGAAGAAGAGAGTCATCGATCCCAAAAGCACGCATTTTCGACAAAAGAGCACGATCCCAAACTCTGTCAAATGCCTTACAAATATCAAGCGCAACTATCTTGCTTTCGCGATATTAATGTAGTCTTTGGTTCCACTTTTCGGTGAGACATGCCATCAGATCATCAGTGGACCTGTTGCTACGAAAACTGTACGGTCGGTCATTGAGAGGTTTTCATAATATTTTATGAGCTGATGGTTTATCATCGTTTAGATGACCTTGGAAAGAAGGGACGTAATTGCAATGGGTCGGTAGGGGGAGAGAGAGGAAGGTTCGCCTTTTTAAGAGACGAGCTGGACAAATGCTGTTTTCCATCTGCTCCGAAAGTGTCCTGAAGAGTAGGATTGATGAAAAAGCTTACGCAGTGGTTTTGCCAGCGAGGAAGAACGCATTTTTAGAATGAGGGGAGATATACCATCTGAACCAGCGGATTTTTGAGTGAGATTGAGATCTGTAAGAGATTTTGCTACTACATGAGTACGAAAGTGGATTTGTCCCATTGAAGATTCGACGCACTCAAGTGTAGGCGGAGACAAAGAACAATCTGGGAGTGCTGAACTGGCCGCAAAGTGTGCAGCAAGCAGATTGGCCTTGTCCAAACAGCTGACAGCTGGAATGTCATTATAAATGAGCGTTGGGATGGAGGATGAGGCAGAATTTCAAATATTTTCGACGAACGACCAACATTCTTTACTACCTTTGGGACATTGTAGTATTTTTTGCCTCAGTTTTTGGTCGTATTTTACACGTTTAAGAAAGATGTTGCAGTCATTCCTGGCTCGTTTAAACTTTTTTCGGTTTTCCTCTCTTGGGTTGGTGTTGAAGGACCGAAAAAACATTTTCTAACCGTGACACCCTGTCTCAGATCAACAAATTCTATTATAATAGAAAGTGGTAACCCCGAACAACTTTTACGCAGTGGTTTAGCAGTGACATAGCATTTTTGACAGATAGAACTATGTACAGGGTGGACTTAAATAAAACCTTTGCTGAAGTTTACTCTCCAAAACATAACAACAATCACTCGGAGTTGTGATAGTTTGGACTGTTTTTTTTTGTGTAGATTTCAACATTAAGTGAACGAACGGCTGAGAGTAAATTCCGTTGCAAAAATCATTTCAATGTGGTTATTTTGAAAGTTCACATAGTCTTAGATTTTACTCAGGCAAGTAACTTGAACCTGAAAGATTCCTCTATAGACTATGTAGTTTTGTTAAAAATCATAATCTAGATTCACAAGAATCTAGGAAAGAATGTGTAATCTGTTTTTCCATTTAAAAATTTGTCAAAAGAATTGCTTGAAGAGATTATGGTTTTCTTATGTAATAATATAACACATTATCAAAATGGCAATTCTACAGCATTTAAAAATCTTAAACTATAATAAATGAGTAGCTACATTCTTCATCATAAAAAAAAACTCCTTTAATACCTACATCCAAACATACATGCGTTTATAGTGTACCTATGTATGTACATACAACGGAAAGTACAATAATCAAGCCACTTTTGATTCAGCTATTCAAATGAAATGCATTTGTGACAAAAACGTCACAGGCTGGCGGTATAGTGAACTTTGCTAATTTCGAAGCGCTTGCGACCCGCTGTCAAGTTGTTGCTAAGGTGTCACGTTACATTCAAGCGTACGCATTTAAATAATGAAATAAAAGCAAAGCATACGTTGAAACTCATGCCTACTTCCGATTGTTTTGATGAGGTTAACCTGTTTGGCCACTAGCCGTTTAAACATAAAAATTCGACACTTCATATATCATACTTACTCGTACGTATTGTCCGTTCATTTTCAGAGCAAATGAAAGTAATGATGATGTCACTGACATTGGAAAATACCGCTGCACATGGAGAATACTACAAAGTCAGCTGCCACCGTTCGATGTGCGTCCGAAAAGTCACATGAAATATTGTAACGTTTTCTGTTGAAGAAAGGAATTGTATAAAATCGCAAAATCCCCAGCTTTGGGGTTTCCCCCTTTGGCTTACGGACATAAGAAAGGTCTACTCTTGCCTTTGGTAAAAATTAACGTCATCCAGCAAATTAAAGCCTTTATTATATTTGTATCACTCCCATACGCCCATCTTACGATTCGAAAGAGATATTGAATACATTTATCATTAGAAGGGGATTTTTTTTTATAATGATTCAGACTTGACTGATGGCATGACTCCTAAGATCTTTTATTGTTCTCCGGTCTTTTGAAATTATTTATTTATTGCATTTCTATTGCTAAAATTCTAACAACCAAATTGTGATTTGCCCCTTCACATTCACTCATGTAAACTAGCTTACAAAAACATATGCACCCATGGAGGTCATTATTTAAAGTATCGCGTGCGAAAATATCAGAGATAATGGTACTGAATTTTTACTATCTTTCTAATATATAGTATTTGGCATGCGATACCTGTTTTCCGATAAATTGTTTGGACATTAAAATGACCAGAAAATTGTCTTGCGATGCAAACTTGATTATTTGAGATAATTGGAAACATGTAAAGGTTACTTAAAATGCAGGTAATTGAAAAATATAATGGCATTTGAACTAATGAAACCTGAAATTAATTTTCAATTAAGTGACGATCAAATGTGAACCAAGTTGTGCATCCAACCAATTTGTAGTTGCATCTGAAACCCTTTATCAATTGTTATCTTTTAATGAATGCTCATTGGAATTTTTAAATATTAAAGTAAACAGTGAAAATGTTTGAAAAGGGCTCTCAAAAGCACTGCTGGACGAAAAGCACTTTCAAACAAATCAAAGCTATTATACTACTGCAAACATTAAGACTTGCTTCTGCCTGAAACTGATAAGCAGTGCGATGCGTGCATTGAGACAAATGGGGAAACGCGTAAACGTTGTCGGCATTTTATTCCTGTACCATGAATGTTCCTCCCAGCAACAAGTGGATTAAGAGAGGTATTTTTGACTTGGGGTTAGTCAATATTAAATCTAACTTTGTTACAAGCAATTAATACTTCTCGTCAGCCTTAAAATTTGACCAAAAACACGGCTACGGAAAGTATGTATTTATATAAGAGTATTATCTCTTACTTTTAAAAAAGAAGGTGACCGTAAACAAACTTGAAATTTTGAGTAGAGACTTTTGTTACCTCCATTGATAATAGGTGACGGATCTCATGATATCAAGCCCTGCTCTATCTAACCTAATTACTAATTGGCACCTCTCGCTATATCCGATCACAGGAACATCAGATTGTAAGCAATCTCTTTCAACTGGAACCTCTATACTGAAACTCTTCGGGGTAAATTCAATCCATTCTGCTGAAGACTCTCCATACAGTCTTGCTAAATAAGCATCCTAACTATCCAATCATCTCTGTATACCAATCTGCGATAAACCCTAAAGCTCTGATATCATTCGTCATGTGCTCTGGTGAACAAATGAGCTCGAAACCTTCAGCTCATGGAATAAATATAGAAAAAAGTTCTTGCGACCTATAGCTCTGCTATTAGAAAATCAAAAGCTATCGCATAAAAAGGTTTTGCGAAACGATCTCCCATCGGCGCAAAAACACATAATAATAGATTTGTTCCCCTATAAAAATGTCCACGGATCTAGAGAGCAATGATAGAACTCTTCCTATTATCACATTTTTTTACGCTAAAGTTTTCCACACGATACCCCAGTCATGAGGTATTTCGGCGAAGAAACTGTAGAAAAATGAAATTTTCCTAAGCCCCATATAGAATAACTAATCGACATCTCATTCAATCCTTAGTGCCTATCTTTATATCCCGGTATGAGCGTAGATAGCTCTGTTTCGACAGGATCGAGAAAATTTAATGAAGCGTATGTTACATACCTAGCCAGCGCAGAAAATTAAACCAATTCTTGATCTCTAGGTTCGAAATTTCGGCTTTGTAATATATGTAGAACGCGTCTTAAACAGATGAATTCAATATCAGGAACTCGTCAGCCCGATTGAAAAGAGTTTGTCAAAGTAAGAAATTACGTTGTGTGCTTTTCTGGACATCTCCCGTTTCTGTCTGAAATCACACAATTAGAATCGCTGCGGATGTCAAAGGTATTGATTGGACTATCTAATGCTTCAGGAGCTACTACCAGGCAAACAAATTCTAACGAATGAAATTCCTTCCTTGGTCGACTTCGACATCCGCTATGATATAATATATCCGGAGAGGGAGGACTGGACAATAATCAGGTCAAATGAAATTGCAATTTTAACAGATGGCTCGCTCAAAAACAGAGGAAGGAAGAGGGTCTGGTATGTTCTCAGAAGACCCAGAACTGAGACCGGACGGAAGCAGTGTCTTCCACTCAGAGGTTCTGGGTGTCCTCAGGGCGGCAAATGAGATCGGTATCCGAAAGAGCTATCGATAGCAAGGCCGCTTTCAAGGAATCAATTGAATCAACCAACGTCAACTCTGATACAGTCAGGGGCTACTCGACAATAGTGCGGTTGCCAACATCAAACCACTCCTTTGCATAGTGAGGGGCACTATCGGGGAAAAAGTCACGAAGACTGCCAACCTAGGGTGGGCAAGTCTTGAAGGACACAGGATATCCAAGTCTCTTTGGCCGCTTTTTGACGGTAAAATATCTAGGAAGTTAATAAAATTAAACAGGAATAAGCTTAGAACAGTAATGGAAATCCAGACAGGACACTCTCCTTAGGAAACTCGCAAAGAGACTCAAATTATCAGATACGGATATTTGCAGATTCTCCGGTGATCTGCCAGCTGTTGAGGACATAACACACTTACTGTGTGAATGCGAAGCAATATCGCGTAGTCGAAGAAAATTTTTAGGAGAAAACTTAGAGGAAATAGACGGTACGAACTTCAAAGGCCTTCTTGGCTTTTACAGCGCAGGAAAATTGGGTGTTTCACCAGAGCGATTTTTCAGGTTTTTACCATTTGAGGACAACTTCAACTGGTTTCGCAGAGATCGCGATGGGCCCGTTTTGGTGTTTGGTGTCTGTGTGATGGCATATCCATCATACCACTGTTTAAACTAACCTAACCTAACATCAGAATGATTACTGCTTAATTTGGACATCCGATTTCCATAAAAAACTGTCAGAGGTTTTCGTCAAAGGCTCGTTATTCCTATTATTATAATTTATTTATTGCTTATTATTTTTTAACTCAAGGCTATGGAAATGACATAGACATAATAACTAGGGGTAAAGAAGAATTGATATCGCAGTGACCTTAAAACTGTCATGAGCAAAGTAAATAACTTGTGCCAAGGAAGGGTTAAATGTTATTCCAGCTGAAACGGATGTTATTTTCTTCACTAGAAGAACACGTAAACCTCAAGAAAATATTATTAAATGACGTACAAATATGTTGGTGTTACTCCAGACTACTCGTATCAATTAACCTGGAGACCTCATTTGACCTTTTAAAGGCCTTCCGGGCATATTCCGAACTCTTCGGCAAAAAATGGTTAAGCCAAAACTAATTTATTTGAAATTACAATATTTACAATTCGCCTTGCCCATACTATATTGCCACACTGAACAGAGAGTCAGACCTGCAAGGAAGCGGCTGACTAAATTGCTAGAGCTCTAAATCTTTTTCCGGCTACCTGCTAACCAATCGAACACTGGCTTAAAACACGCCAAGGAATTTATTAATTTATCTAGTAATAAGCAAAAGCAAGGCCAAGATCTTTCTAATTAGTCATTGCAAACCCAAATACCATCTCAAGAAGGTGGGCTTCATGTAATCGAATGCATGCCAATTATTTCTTCAAAACACAAAACGACCCAACGACTCTATAGTGATGCTTTGCCACTATTTTACTGAGCACTTCCGTAGCATATCATAGCATAATTCAACAAACACTTAAGAGTATGGCACAAAAGATCCTATAAGATCGAAGTGTCGCCTATATTACTCAAAAATCTGCCAAGTCATAATACGTTCTTACCTCACTTATGGGTCACTAGTATGGTGGTCCGTCTTCAATAAACCATTCAATATGATGTACTTAAGTAGATTTAAAAGAAGAACGCCAATAGTTGCTACGGGCACCATGTGAACATGTCTAACTGAGGCATTTACCATGTGAATATAAAAGCCTTGAAAAATATACCAAGTCCATAAGGAAAGGCCCACCATCTCATTCCACTACTTTATAAAGCTGTATCCTCTTTAAGTATTTTCGTGTCCTGCAGAACTCAATCCGGGTTGTTTGAAGAACTATTTTTTCTTTCTGCTTTGAAATTAGTTATGGTGCAGATTTTTAATTATCCCTCAGCATTAAGATGCTGAAGATGCAAATTTGAAGCAGTAGGAGAATTTTGAACCAGTCATGAAGTTGGTGTTCATTACTATGACCATATCTTCCATCACAAATCAGATTGGGAAGCCAGAGCTCAGTCTAAAATAATTTGGTCTGAGGATTCCGATGTGCTCAGAATAACTTCTAGCACCAAGCCGGGCTCGACATATGACAATGATGGTAGACTAATATCGGAATTTAATGAGCTTAGCATACGCTGCCGTTTCCGTTCTACAGCCGACGAGCTGGGACGCGAGTCTGGGAACGAATACGAAAAAGCAGAAAGTAATGTCGTCAGCAAACGAATATATTGGATTAGAAGCAGCAGTGAAGCTCTGGAGCACACCGTCATTTATTTTGTGAATATCAGAATTGAAAATTATTCAAGCCAACTAGAATTGAACGTTCTCCACACTTCATTTCTTCGACACAATGGATTGCAAATTCTCCCAATGCAAATCCGTTGGATTTCTCTGTCTGGTGTATTTTGAAGGCGAAGGTTGGCACAACAAAATACCAAAGTTTAGACCACCTCAAACAAGCACTTCGCCGGGAATGTGCCAAAATACCGCAGAGCCACTTGCGTGCAACGTGCGATGCTTTCTTCGGCCGTCTCAAGGCCATTATTCGCGCCAAAGGTGGATATATTGAAAACTACTGATACAATTTGAAAATTGATGTATTTTCCAACATTTTTTGCTTTGGCACAATAAAATTTATCAGAAAATAAAAAAATTAAAGCATTTTAAAAAGTTCGAGTACGTGTCATTCACCCTGTATACGTATTTCATCTGACGGTTTATCAGCGTTTCCATGACCTTGGAAAGAAGCGACGGAAGTGCGATGGGTCTTCAGGAGCAGAGAGAAGAAGATTCTCCTTTTTTAGGGACGGGCTGGACAAATGCTGTTTTCTATCTGCTCGGAAAGTTTTGTCAGTGTGGAAGAACAGCTCTCCAGAAGAAGGGGAGATATACCTTCTGAACCAGGTTTTCTGTATGTTAAGAGTACTCTTGCTACAACACGAGTGGGAAAGTGGATTCATCCCATTGAACATTCGACAGACTCATATGTAGGCGGAGATAAAACACAATCTCAGGACCACATAAAAATATCTAAGCGAGTTTATGAGTAATTCAATAGGTACACTTCTTTTTGGCTATTTTTGTTTGACGAAAAATGGCTTTTACTACAAAATCTGTTGATCGTACGTAGAAAAGTTTCTAAACATAATTTTTAGGAAATTTTGCAAGGATAAAAATTTCAGAAAATTTAAGAAAATTTATTAAGTAAGAATTTTAAGAAAAATGCATTTTAAGTACAATAAAAAAATTGAACAGCAAATTTTCATAATTTTGAGTTTAACGAGCCATAACTTTTTTGTTACTGCACAGATGTACTCAAAGCATTTAAGACTGCTAAATAGTCTTTCCAAAATGTCTAAAACTATTTTTGTACCTGTACTAGTTTAGAAATTATAGCGTTTAAAGTGGTTACACCTCCAAATTAGAGTGAGAATGGACCCTTCCTGTCATACAATTTCTTGTTCGGCGGAACTTCGGAAATATGCCCTTAGAGGACTGGACACGCTGTATTTTATAAAATACAGACGGAGGTAAGAAGCACATATTGTGGCAATGCTGATTCAATGCTGATTGGACAACGTCAATTGGATGCCATCTCCATATATGTGTGTATCTCTTAGCTAATATGGGCTATACTCGTAATAGTCTCTCTAATTTGGCACTTGAAGATGTTCCTTGATTAGCTTTTATTTTATCAACAAACATTTAAGCACGGATATAAGGTGGAGACACTCGAACATGATACACTATTAAGACTTGTTTGATTTGAAATCGGAAATCGACAAAACTGCCAAGATCTCTATCTCCATTTTATAGTTACATAATCTAATTTTGGTAACCACAACACTTATACCGTTAGATCACTGTTGTTGTTTGATCTGACATCTACATATTCCCCAACTGATTTTCAGGAATTCTAAAGCAAAACATGATGACGAACGATAGTACCGGTATTTACGCGCGTAATCGAGAATTACAAAGTCACAAAGAGTGCGAGAGAGAGAGGAGAGAAGGCAAGGGCAAAACAAATCACGCGATTAATATCGCGCGATCATTTCAAGCCAATGGTGGAGGTTGCGCTTTTCTCGTATAAGCATTAGCCCGCGAAATCATCTAGCCGCCTCATATCCAGTATTTATCATATTTGTTAGCAATTTGTTGGTTTTTTTTTCATCTAACGTCAACTGCTTGTTTTATTGATTAGCTGCACACCAAGGGAAGAGAAGTTAACTCTCTTCTGAATCAGAATAATTCCCGAGTGAAAATTTCTCACCGCTGAACAGCTGTTCCCGTTTGTAGAGAGAGAGAGAGTTACGTACCATATCTTGGCTATGTGGTTTTGTTTTTCTGGCGCACCACAAAACAGCGTTATGCGTCTTTTTCGAATTAATTGTTAGGGGTGTGCGGCTTGAACTTTGCTGGCAGTTGATACGACAATGAACTGACGGATAAGTTTGCCACACAATTTTGTATATTTAAATTTCCTTACGATTTATTAAAAACAAGTGATAACGCCTAAAATTGAGGGTAATCGTTAATCACTTTGATGCCACTATTAACTGAATTTACGTCGTCTTATTTGTATGACTGGAATTGATTTTTCCAAAGAATTGCATAAACTATCAGGCAAATTATCAGGCAAATGTTAAATGAAAACATGACCTGGTCAATTCGAAGGCGATACCGTAGCCAAAAATACAACTTAGCAGTGTTGGAATTGTAAATATTTGCGGTCTTTTTCTGTATTTGATTTACTATTCAAGGTCTAATATTACTATTTTTATATGAGTACCTATAGCATCTGCTGCCAATTGGTACTTTTAACTATTTTTTATAAAAAAAACGTCGTTTAGTAGCTTATGAATGAAACTGCCATGTCGAAGTGACAAATTAGTGACATTAGCACTGAGGTACAAATGTAATTGAAGTTGTGATTGTAGAAAATAATTTGATCATTATATAAATAATTTATATTTTTTCTTAAATTGTAAGAGCTATTAACTTGTAATGAACAAAAATAAAAAAGCCAAATACATTATTTTCCATCACCGAATGTTGTGCAACAAGCATCGAATTATCTGTATTCAAATCTTTTTAAATAGTGGCAGCTTGATGATGATATCCGTAAGATCTACAGATATATTTTTCCATTGAGCTGTATTCAGAGATAAATAAACATTTCGCGATGATATAATGTAGTTAATCAAATTCAATAATGAAGCCAAGGAAATTGGTTAAGGCCTTCGCCAGAGAAAAGCCGATAGATTCGCATAGATCTGTTGGTTATTTTACTGTAAAAAGGCAACGGGCTTATCAGAGAGAAAGAGCTATATGATACTGCTTGAGACCCATGAAAAAGTATTGTGTCCGATTCGAAAAAAAGTTACACCTAACCTGCTATGCAAGACAGGCTAGGTGCAATATTAATCCACAGAGACATGGGAGAATCGAATAATGCTTATCAAAAAGGTTTAAGCGGAAGACGATGCAAATTGTTATGGAATGGTAGTTTGGACCACTAGGAATCGGTTTCACTTAATAATTTTTTAAATCAATGGATTTTAGTTGACCTTGTAAAGACAAGTCGGGTCAGCAAAAGTACTGAAATGAATCACGACTGCATTATCAAATGGAGCCAAACATGTAAATCGAAGAGTCTTTGTTAACAACCCAGAAGGACACCGCAGTAAAAAAAATACCTAACCTTTGAGGCCGCATGCGAGTGAACGTTTACAATGTAACAACGACATGAGAAATTATAACAATTATCGACAATGTTGCATAACAATATATAAGTGACTTATAGACAATTGACAGTGTATTATTATTAAACTACAAAACAGTCAATGACGCTTTGTTGAAGGGTAGCCGACAAAAGAGGCTTTTGAAGGTTCACGGTGATAATAGAAAAACATCGTGATGCTTCGAAAGATCTGCATAATTTCCTCATCAAAATACATATGTGTTCGAAATAGTTTTCAGAGATCATATGTGGACTACGCTTGGATCCGAAAATGTATTCGAGATGAATCTACAATAAGAATTGTAAATGATATATACCGTCCGTCCGTATACCGTCCAGAGTTCATTCAAAGCTTTTGAACGTCTTGCAACAGTTTCTATTGAAGCAGCACATTGACGAGTGAAGAATAACTACTTCTTATTCTTTTCGCTGATAATATCAATACAATAAGCCACTTAGGGAAATCTTAAATCTCGGACAAAGACACTAGAGGATGATGGGTTATGAAGTCGCACTGAACTCATTCCGTTTTTCCGAATTCGCCACTACAACTCCTGTTATCTATTGTATTTAGAAGAAGTCACTGTGCCGAAGAACGAAAGCTTGAACATATGTAGATTTGTATTCTGTCCATACAACACTAATCCAATGTATTGTAATTGTATTTGTATGTTCCTTTTAAGAATGAAAAATGCTAAATGCTAAAATGCATCAGCGCAGAGCACTTAAAGACTGATGTGAACGTTGTTCGGATAATTGCAGGGGAATCGCCCCACGGTCTTATCATCACTGTCACAGTAAGCGTAGCGGGTTGTTATGCACTTTATCACTAGTCCAGTTAAGTACTCAGCAAAAGCATAGTGACCCATTAAAACACCAAAGGGAAAGCAGGAAAGTCACTGTTCTTTTAGTAATGTCAAGAAGCATATGTTTGGACTATCGACACCAATAAGCAGTTTGCAGTCTTTCCATTTAAGTGACAGTAGGAGATATTAAGAAGAATTCGTTTGATCTCACGCCAGTCTGAAGAGTCGTAACATCTGTGCAGCTATTCTCACAAGAAAGCTAACTGTTCAAATGTAATTGGAAGTCCGAGAACGCAGGCAGTTCTAACCAAACAAGATTTAAGGAATTCTGCTTTTCGATTGTGGGAGGGTTAAAAAACCCCTTACACACTTTACTTCGCTTTATCCACAGATTCACCACAATATATTGTAGTTCATTGCCATTTTCGTCTTCCAAAAAGACACCAACGCCGTATCCTAAATCGGTTCAAGAGCTATTCCGGAGCTCGGATTCTGGCCGAAACCCTTCCTGAGCACAGGGAAAGTCGGCTTCATACTTTCGCAGAAACAGGAATCCTGATATCACTTCGACTGCATCTAAAGACAGTTGGCGTGCTAGATCATCCAATGTATTATCGGTGTAGAAAGAAAGTTCAGTTGCCTAGTACCAAAGTGCTTTATTTTTTTGTGATATTCGTATTACCCAATATTCCAGGAATTGAGGCAATCTACCAGTCAATTCAGCGATCTTCGGTTTGGTTTTAAGTTGCCCCTTCAAAACAATTCAAGTGCTTTCATTCTTGCCACTTATTTTAAGTAAATGTATTGTACTTAAATTTTTTGCATGTGTCTTGTAAAATCGAGTAAAAATATTCGAGTATTTTTCTATTGGAAACAAAATATTGACAGATTAAAGGATCTCTCGTAAACTCCTAAATATGATAGATACTTTGAGTTCATTACATAAATTGATATGAAATTGTGCAATAACAGCTTCGAAAGTACCCCCTTAGGAATGGAAAATTTTAAATTAAAATTACCATCTACTTCAAAATGTCTATTGACATTTCAAATCGGTAAATATCACCTGTTGCATATGCGCTAAAAACCAACAAGCTCTATTCCTCACTAGAAGTGTAGAACGTGTCTGCACCTGGAATTGCAAATAAACCTCAAGTGCCATTCAAATGAATATTTATTCGATACCTTAATGTTGAGTATTTTTTTTAAATAAACTAGTGGTCCCTTGATTATTTTTCTATCTTGTTGTGTTTTTCATTTTAAATGTGGAAAATATATCACCCTTCCTGGCAACAACCTAAAGAAACATTGAATAATTAGCCTTCATAATGTGGTAATTTAGATCTATTTCGTTCAATTACCAACTAAGGTGGGTCTGGCAAAATAACATTGTCTAATTATCGGATCTTCTATTAAATTATGCAAATATGAGAACGACATGTGCAATGCTATCAGGTGGAGTAAATGGAAATTATCATTGAAGGCTAAACAATGGATAGAGATAATCGAACTTTAATTTGTTTTCTCTGTCAGTAGTAGCTCTGATTTGTTGATGTTGTTTGTGTTTTACGTGTATCTTTGAATACAAATTTTATCACTAAGAACTTGTAGAATGAAGTTCACTATTTCTGTCCTTCAGAAATCCAAGACGCATGAATTCTGCAAACTAAGATACATACTTGTAGTACATGGTGCGATTTCCTAATGAAATATTTCACATACGCCCAAGTAACTACTACAATTTCATGGTACACTCGCCGGGCGCCTGTAGATAATTTTCATTAGGCAAGACTATCGTTTTGTTTTGCTAAGTAGTAAAAATTTCCGGGAGTGCTAAAGTAACCAAAGTTCTGACCAATTATCTTACCTTCCCTTACTTACAAGTATACAAGTATGTTTATTAAATACGCACGAGTACTTTTCACCCATACACATCTTAAATGACAAAAAGAGAAAAAATAAGTAAGTAATAGATAATTAATTTTACGATAGGAAATTCAATTAACGAGACAATACATTTTAAGAGTAAAAAGTTGCATTTAATTAAGTTCCGACAAATCGATAAATGTTCAGTAGAGAGGAAAGTAGTCGTGTGTACTTGGACTTGTACCTGAAACCTCACGACTTTTGTTGCGGATATAAGTATACCAACTTGCAGGCTGAGTCTTTGTTTTAGAATGCACAAACTAGTAGTTTAAATGTTCACCTTGATATTGACCAAAGTAAGAGGCCGTTTGGCGGATATTGAAAGCATGAAAATTATGTCGTTACAGTTGCGAAGGAATTATTTCTAGAACAATAAATTTGGTTGTCACATTTTCTGGGATAGATCTGACAAAGCGGGTTGATGGCTAACAACATGACTGAAAGCTGAATTTGAACGTCCTATGGATATCATGGCCGTTAGCCACTCAAGGCTTTTATTTTATTAGTAAAGATATCTTAGCACACTTTTTTCCATAGATGTATGCCAAACCGGACAACTAGTAACATACAAAATATTCAAACTAATTATTGTTGTACAGGGCTGTGCATTTTTCTTTAAAAAATGATAAGATAAGTATTTTGATGCATTAACAGCTTTTGTATTGCCTGAAGTTGCTCATCGGACCAAATATGACAGTTTTGTTTATTAACGTACCCATTCAACCTCCAGCTTTTCTAAGACCCACTCACCGAAAATTTGAAGCTGTGGCAGGTCGTTCGGCTCCAGTTTTTGCACGAGCTCTATTTTTTAGGGCTTTAGACCAAAATCCTTGCATAAAATCTTCGAGTAACACAATCCAAATCGCTGCGAACGTCGAAGAATGGACAAATCACGGCTTTCATTAACACTGGCGGATACAGCAGTAATATTTTCCTCTGCGTAGAGTGTGCATTCGGGTAGGAGGCTTGAAATTTGGTCACTATGGCTTGAATTGCTTGCTCAG
Source organism: Volucella zonaria (assembly GCA_963966105.1). Lineage (NCBI taxonomy): Eukaryota > Metazoa > Arthropoda > Insecta > Diptera > Syrphidae > Volucella > Volucella zonaria. Next base: position 82,918,406 of record OZ014534.1, on the reverse strand, counting down.
TAGGTCGATTACGATGACCGTAAGGTGGTCGAAGTGCCCACAGAACACGAATTTTGATAATCAAATTCAATAATTTGTAAGCATTGTTCGGGTGTAAGTCTTTCCATGATTAAATCGCAATGCTAACTGTGGCTGTTTGACTGTGACACATCTGAGCTGACAAGAACTTATTTATCTTTTTTTGATGCCCACTAACGGATGCGTTCTGTTGAAAATCATGTTAATAACTAGAACCCTCAAAGCTGCTCGTGTTTTGAAATCACTGATCGCGATGGGCAAAAATGACAGTTTTTTTACATCAGTGGAGCCAGAAGAAGGTATCATTTTAATGTAAAACTAGTTTTGCATATTATTATGTAGGTAAAGGGTGCTTTTTTAGAGGTTTAGTTTTTAAACTGGCAACACTGTTTCTATAGATAGTCAATTTGAAAGTAAAAAGTTGATTTGTGGTTAGTACGTTTTGCCATTAACGCCAGAATAACACGTGCAAATTGTGCAAACTTATTTTGAAAACCATGGTTCTGTTCGCCGAACTTATCGTGCACAGCAGTTGAAGCTATGCCTATCGACTTTGTGGAAGATTTTACGGAAAGATCTTGGCTTAAAAGATTATAAGATTCAGCTTGTGCAAGAGTTGAAACCGCGTGACCATTATATGCCGATAAATCAAAGACGTTGAACGATTTGGAAGTCAACATTCACCGTGTTATTGCTGATATACGGCCCCAGTTGTCGTAAATTGGACTTCACGATTGCGCTTCATTTGAGCTAACCGTGGGGCGCATATGCCCGATGTCAAATTTAAATACTTATGGCATAAAGTTATCTATTAAATAAAGCTAATATCATAAACATTAACATTAGCTTAAAGTATTTTATTTCATATTGAATTTGTATAACTCTAAAAAAACACCTTATACATACATATTGTATTTATTGTATAAGCAATTATTACAAATCGAAACCTTAAATTTAACGAAGATTCAGTCAACATGATTATTTCTTGTGCAGATTTAGATTACATATCTGTTGACTGTATTTGTTTATTAAGCAGAAGGGGACTAAATAAAGAGTGAGGAATCCCACCAATGATCTTTGTAATTGACATATCACATGTATATTCTTTATTTTTCTTTTGGAATACCAGCAAAGTTCATTCATGTGTTAATGATGACATAGTCTGCCTTGAATTTCGTATGTACCTTCCCATAATCTCAATTCAAATCGATTTACAAATGTCAACATCTTGGCAAAGTCTGATGACTCTCCAAATCCAGTTTTGTTTCTTTACATTGGTATAGAAATATTAGTAATTGTGGCAAAATAAAATAAATAAATGAACACAAAAAATTCAAATAACTAAGCCGACAAGTTTAAGGTTACCTGCATCAGAAGATGATTGAATAAAATATTCGAATGCATTTACGATTCCAAATGATGTGGCATGGGCTGATCCCTTTTGTCATGATTTATTTTAAATTTTAATGAAACATGATTCTTGTCGGTGCTCCATTTTTCAAGGTGGATAAGTCCCCTTAGCAATTATTCATCTTCTCGATTGGATTGAAATGCCGCACTTCTACTGGCAATGTCCTTGCATCAAAAATGTATTTCCAAAGATACTTCTTTGTTAGCTTCAATTTATTGGAATCGATATTTTATTAAATTTTTCAGGGTGAGTAATGAAGCACGAAGTTGTATTTTTTGTTTGCAGGACAAATTTTTTTTTCATGTGCAATTTATGGATCAATAAGGGAATTTGAGAGGATTGTATTAAGTTTTTTATCAGTCATGTCGTGCTGTTAAATTAATGGGATTGTTTGCGTGAACTATGTACTATTATGTCTTTACAAGCAATTTCAGTTAAATTAAACTAATTCCGTAGCCTTTGTTTTCGATAAAAACATTATCTATTGCTGAGTATGAGTAGAAATAAGTATACCACAGACTTCTTTCAGTTCCGAAGAATGTAGGAATTTAAAAGGAAAATTTGTTAAAATACGAGTTGCATACCATATTTTGCTACTCGTAAGTTGCATCTTGGCATTTTAAAAGTATTCAGGCGTTGTTGGAGATGCGATCTCGTTTTTAAAGCTGGACTATACAAGGGTTTCCTCTCTTACTAAGATTTAAATCACCATTCATATTTCTTCCAAAGAATTATTTTCAAAAGATCCAGTATTTATTCAGCCTTTTGGACCCATAAGTTTTACAAGGTTGATTTATCTTATTACCGCCAGATGGACGCTATGCAAATACTTTTCACGGACCCTCCAATGTATGGTTCCCAGAATAGAGTAGTAGCCAAAGGTGGTTTCAACAAGGCCTTCCGATAGATGCTTTCTTTGTTAGGTCGAGTACTTCTGGGACTATCCTCGTATGTCTCAATTGAGAAAACCTACGAAAGAAATGGCTCAAAAGAAGACTTCTCATAGAATCATATTCCTTTAATTGTACGAATAAGTATGCTCTTCGAACGAGAACGCACGATACTAGGGTACAGAGTAGTATGTGAATAATTTCATGTAAACTGTCTCCAATGACGCCATAACACACTTCACTCACATACAAGTGAGTTACTTAAGAACGGCTTTGAGGAAGACCGTTGGAAAAAGTGGTACACTGGCGGATTACCTTGCTCTTGTGTATTCGCTATTTGACCAACATTTATAGACGATAGGATGGTTTATTGGACGACTTTGAAAACAATACATACAAGACTTTTTTTTCTTTAGGACATGTAAAACTCGGTTAGTGAAAGATACTTTCGACTTAAACATATTTTTTACTACAATTCTTGGATATTCGATCGTAGGAGACTAGGAGAGGCTCAATTCTCTTTGCAATTTATATTTGTTCGTCAGTATCATTTTCATCAACACCCTTATGCCTGCTACAATACATAGCAGAGCTTGACATCAAGTTCAGCCCGAAAGACCCTGGTACTTATTCCCAAAAATCGTGTGATTGAAAAATGACGTCGAAAGGTAACACCCATCTTGGCATTAATTTTAAATTTATCTGTATACTGCTTGTTACAATCGATTAGATTTTAGACTTCTCTTGACCTGGGATTATTAAATTAAATCTTCTGATGAAGCATAAAGTTTTAAGTGTATTATACAATTATGTACCGCGCATATCATGCCGATGAAAGTTCGCATGCTACTGAAGATTGTCCTATAGGCGATGGTAGATTTCTCTTTTGCTTTCCTCCATCATCATATTATTGATCCATATACACTTATCTCGAAAAGATGATTTTTTGGTTATACCATAAGTTTTGGTAAATAAGTTTGGATTGACCCATTCATCGATTGCGTAGCTTACCTAGTGTTGACTGAAAAGTGTCCCAGAAGCACCTGTCTGAAACTATTTGCTACATATTTTCTTTGTGCATAAGAATGTTCTCGACCAGAATCTGAGTCAAAAAAATACCTCACTTCACTAATCGGTCTGTAACCGATATAGAATGTGGTACTGGTGTTTCTTGGATTTAGATTTCCCTCCTCGTTAGGAAAAATTGCGTCTGGCTTTTAGGCGACGCTTGCTGTGAAAGCAAGCAAGATAACACTGCGGAGAACTACATCTGTACTAATAATAATAGAGAAGCAGTTGATTGGTCTCCATGGTCGCGCGATTTGACACCTTTAGACTTCTTCCTATGGGAGTGTTTAAAGAGTTAGGTTTATTTCAATAATTCAGCAACAATTCAGGATGTCAAACATAACATCCAAACTGTAATTGAGCCCAGTTATTCTTCAAAATGTCATCAATAATTTTTACCTCCTGATGGTGGCTTGCAACAGAAACCGTGGTAGTCACAAGAACGATGTCGTGTTCCATTCATATTTGCCATAGACCGAACTTTATTAATCAATAAAATTCTACATCGATTTCCCAATAAATGTGTATTTAATTTAATGAAAACTTCCACACTAGCTGTTGGTTCACCCTTTAGTATGCACATCAAATCTCGAACACCAAAATTACACTTGTCATAAATAGCGGTAAGTTTTCAAATTTTAACTATTTTAAGTTGTTGATATTAAAACGACATTTCAGATTCAGGTTATCTGTATATTCCACTACTTTTATTTGCCTGTTGCTTTGTCAATATTTTGTCAAATGTTTATTATACTCGTATGCTGTCAATAATAAGTGTTGATGTACCGATTCGATTGCTGTGAAAACACATTTAATTATTTATATTTGAGTTAGGCTCTTACATTATTTAATAACAAAAAAAAAAATCTGAAAATAACAGAAATACCTAAACTGTTAGCTCATATAACAAAATTTAAGACCGAAGGCGAATCGTCAGCCTATTGTATGCATTATCAACAAAAAACTTATATTCTCCCACTATATCGGCGACTATTGAATGGAAAGGAAAGAAATGGTCATAGGATTTCAGTCACGTAGGTACGTGTAATATGTACATACCATATGTCTACGAGTAGACATGAATCACAAAATTATTATCATCGCTGACATAATTTTGGCAACCGTCTGTCACTAAACCCGTACACCCTTTTGTTTGCCCCAGAAACAACAAGTGCACGTTATATTCTTTGAGTCTTTCCAGTTCATTGGTCTGTCCAGATATAGTGATATGACTAGAACCCCCGTATTTGCTTATCGATGAACTGATAATCTTCCATTATTCAACGTTCCCACGATCTGACGTAGAATACTCATACTCGTATGCTCAAAGTCCACAATATCCATGAACTCATACATTGCTGAAATATTAATAACAATTTCACCAAAAACCAATAAAAGTCTTCACCATTTTTATCATGTAAAAACAATATTAGTCGAGTACTCAAGAGAAATGAAATCATTGATCCAATTTACACAATGGCCCAACTTGAGGTTTAAAGAAGGTCAGAACGCAATGATAATTAATCAATCCAAGAAATGACTCGATGTTTTTGTTGCATTGTTTTGCTGCTATCGGTACATGTGCGTTTTGTGATAATAATATGACACAGAGTCTTGTTATTTGTTATATGGAAAATAACAGACATAATTATCAGTGTGCAATAGTAAACGATTTTTAATTAATAATAGTGCCCTTTAAGATAATGAAAATTGCCAACTTTTCACTTCCTTTCAATGTTATTTAAAATGTGACAGATACGAGTGCGTCAGTTTGTCTGCGATCGATATGCACTGTTTAAATTAACTGCAAAGAATTGTTGCGTCATGTAAATACAATTTAAGAAATAAAAGAAGTACAAGATTCTTATTCTGATTCTGATACTTGACTTTAAGCTGACAGGGATATGACATGAACAGAAGTAATAATAACCAACGACGACTACCCTCGTTTTGTCAGAAAATTGTCTTCACGTTGCCGTTGGAAATAACATTTTTCCCTTAGTCTTAGATCAACTTGATATTATGAAGAAGGAAATTAAATCAAGGATAACAAACTGTCTGCACCACTGACTTAGAAAGTTTGAAAATATCAGTGACTGGAACCAGCCCTAAGGGGGTGGAAAAACAATTAAAAAAGAGTTTAAGGTAACTACTATTATTATAATTTGTTTTAATTTTGAATTTTCAACTACCGAACGTCATGTGGGAGTAATTCTCATTAATTTTAAAGTAGTTAGATTAGTTGAAAACTCACCGTGTAATTTAAAAATTAGACTGTCCATTAAAAGGACCACCCCTCAGCAAAAATTTTATGGAACACTGTGACAAAAAAAAAAATGATATAGTGTGATATTTACTACAACGACTGCTTTTGTGAACTTATGAATTACGTTATGGCTTTCCGACATGTGAAAGTACCCTCGTAATAAAATCATCATGACTTGATTTTCCAATATAAACCTAATTAGCATCCACTCCCTATCCCCGAATATAATTTCGACGTGCTTCTAAAGCAGTACCAAACCGCAACTTTGCAATCGCCCTGGGTGATTTGAATGTCTAACTGGGTAAGAAAGGCATTTCAAAACAATAGATTTAAATGAACTGACTTCATAGCTAAAAGAAATTTTATTATGGTCATCATGGGGTTCCCATGCATTTAGAAGATATCACAACCGACGCATCGCACTCCTTCAGTCAAATTATTTCGGGGGTCAAATTCTGGTTCTTTGTGGCTTAGGTAAGATTGTAGCCTGCAAAAGAAAAGGATATGCAGCGCATAATCTAACGAGCTATCCGGACTACTAAATAGATAAATTTATGACATAAACCCTGAACTCACTTAATGGTTCGTCTTGTTACTATGTGTGCAAACACAGAGACCTAGAGTTTTTTGACGACTCCAAATGGCGAGAGAGAAGCCAGTTTTCCATTGCTATTCGAATCCAAGCTCGCAACAAAGATTTCTAGAATAGGATGGATTCTTTTTGTCTTATCACAAAAAAGGGAGACTCTTCGAACTAGGAGTAATCAATTACAGAGGCATCAGGCTCAGTAGTTTGTAATCGATACTACCACCCCTTTACTGATTTTAAGGCCAAATGTGAAAGCTCCTATTAGGATGAGCTGTATTAAGTTAGGTTGATCACATCGTTGGTAATCGGGAAGTCGATATCTTAGCCAGAGTGTCCGACGCTCTAACAAGAGACTTCTGAAGCCCTATATTCGTGGTATGAGCAAACAGATTTTGCAAAAGGCAAAATCTTCTAAATTTGTAAAAGGATATTTACCCTATGACCACAACACAATGAGCTGCCAGCGTTGTGTTTGCCAGTATAAAAATAGGGGCTGTGAAAGTGAAAAAATTTGGACAATATATGTACATATGCTGTGAAGAATAAAGGAATACCACTAACTTTGCCAAAATGTCAGACAAGTCAATCCATTTCTACACTCCATACAAAGAATTGTAACCTTGTATCCTCATACTGAAATAGTGACTCCGGGCGATTTCAATATACATAATTCTGGTTGGCTTCGACATTCTGGACAAAGAGTGTGTTGAGATCTTCGCTGCGGAAAATAATTTAACCCAGCTTGTAAATGAGCCAACACGAATCCCAGACGTTGATAGTCATACTGCCAACACCCTGGACTTGTTTCTAACTTCTCATCCTGATAAGTACACCGTTGATGTGCTCTCCCCTCTAGGCTCGTCGGACCATTCTGTCATATCAGCTAATTTCTCGTACACCGACTACACAGTTAGAGAAAAGATTTCTAAAAGAACCGTATGGCAATACGAGAAAACCAATTGAAGCGGACTTAACAACTTCTTTAGGAATTTTAACTGGTCGTTATGTTTCCTCGATAACGACGTGGATGCCGCTGCTGACATGATCACAGACACCATTCTCTTTGGAATGAGATGTTTTATTCCTCATCGGATGAAGAGTATCAAACCAAAAGAAAAGGCATGGTACCACTCTAGCAGTAAAGAGACTGTCAGGGCTAAAGAAATGTTTTTTCGGTCCTACAAGACCAACCCGACAGAGGAAAACTGAAAAGGTTTAAACAAGCCAGATTGACTGCAACGTCTTTCTCAAGCGTGTGAGATTACAATACGACCAAAAGCTGAGGCAAAAAATACTGCATTGTCCCAAAGGCAGTAAAAATTGTTGGTCGTTCGTCAAAAACATTAGAAATTCTGCCTCATCCTCCATCCCAACGCTCATTTACAATGACATTCCAGCTGTCAGCTCTTTGGACAAGGCCCAACTGCTTGCTGCACAATATGCGGCTAGCTCAACACTCCCAGATTGTGCTTTGTCTCCGCCTAGACTTGAGTGCCTCGAATCTTCAATGGGACAAATCCACTTTCGCACTCGTGTAGTAGCAAGAGTTCTTAAAGATCTTAACATTCACAAATCCGCTGGTCCAGATTGTATATATCCCCTTCTTCTGAAGAGGTGTTCTTCCACGTCGATAAAACCACTACGTAAGCTTTTTCATCAATTCTACATTTTAGGAACCTTTCCGAGCAGATGGAAAACAGCATTTGTCAAGCCCGTCCCAAAAAAGGGCGAATCGTCCTTTCTCTCCTCCTACAGACCCATTGCACTTACGTCTCTTCTTTCCAAGGTCATGGAAACGCTGATAAACCGTCAGCTAATGAAACATCTCGAAACATGAAAACTTCTTAATAACCGGCAGTACGGTTTTCGTAGCAACAGGCCAATTGTGATTTGATGGCATGTCTCACCTAAAAGTGGAACCAAAGCGTACATCAATCCGGCGAAAGCAAGATAGTTGCACTTGACATTTCTAAGGCATTTAATAGGGTTTGTCATCAGGCTCTTTTGTCGAAAATGCGTGCTTTTGGTATCGATAACTCTCTTCTTCAATGGATTAGAAATTACCTTTTGGAACATTCAATTCCAGTTGCCTTGGATGGTTTCAAGTCTGATATTCATAAAATAAATGCTGGTGTGCCCCAGGGCTCCGTTCTGTCTCCGACAATTTCATTTTTATCAACGATCTCTTGCCTGCTACTTCTAATCCAATATATTCCTTTGCTGATGATAATACCCTCTGCTTTTCACATTCGTTCCCGGACTCACGCCCCTACTCTTTGCCTGTAGAACGGGAACGGCAGTGTACGTTAAGCTCATTAAAATCCGATATTAACAGCATAACCAATTGGGGAACTATCAACAGAGTGGAATTCAATGCTTCCAAACCAAATACCCAGCCACTATCCATGAATGGCACTTACATCGTCGATATCCAAAAACTTTCTGTTCTCGGTATGTGTGTCAGTGACAACTTACGTTGGAATGACCACATATTCAATGTCGTCAAAAATGCTGCGAAATGTCTAGGTTTCCTCAAGTGATGTGAGAAATATTTTACCCCTTCTGATCTGCCCACAATATATAAGGCATTCATCCGTCCAAAATTGGAACACAATGCCCACAACTGGTCAGGTGTTCCTAAAACATCTCTGCACCTGTTAGATAGAATTCAATGCGATAAAACTCATAGATGATACTAATATCAGTCAATCAATTGACACCCTCGAACACCGACGTAATGTCTCCTGTCTCCCTTTGTTTTATCGCTATTTCCACCACCAGTGCTCTATTGAAATCGGCAGTAGCATTCTGCCCATTCAAACTTTCAACCGTAACACCCATCTCGCTATGAATGCTCATCAGTATACCCTCAAGCCCATTTTCGGACGTACTCTAAATTATCGTGATTCTTTCCTAAGCCGTACAACTCGCTTATGGAATGCCCAGCCGACCTCTGTGTTTTCTGGTCGTTATAACTTGCAAACATTTAAAAACAATGTACATCGGTATCTTCCTCCCTAAATTTCCTTTCCTCGTTACATCACAATGGGCCAATAGGCCTAAGCGGGTTGGTGTTTCCAACAGCCACTCTTACCTACCTAACTCCCTTGCCAAAATGCCACAACTAGCATTTCAAATTTGAAGGTATAGAGGAAGTTTCCCGTACGATTATTTGGCATTACCAACCATGCCAAGCTTGAGATAATCATCAGAAAACTGCTTCTCCTTCTAGACTCGTAAGGCTTTAATTTGTTCCAAATGATTCTTTTAGCAAGAGTTTGTTCTGTTCTATTCAGATTATTCACGTTTCTCTTTTTTCTTTCTTTTCAGGGAAGGCAATCACCCAGACGATTATTCACGCGGTCTTACTTACCGCAAACTATTGGAAGAAGTATGCCGCTTCGCAAATGTTCTTAAAGATCACGGCATCCAGAAAGGTGATCGTGTAGCTATTTACATGCCAATGATTCTGGAACTCCCAATTGCTATGTTGGCATGCGCTCGTATTGGCGCTGTACATTCCATTGTCTTTGCTGGATTTTCATCGGATTCGCTGGCCGAAAGGATGTTCGATTGCAAAGCTAAGCTTTTAATAACAGCCGATGGTGCATGGCGTGGCGAAAAGCCACTCTACTTGAAAGCTCTCTGTGATATTGCGTTAGAAAAGGTCGAAGAATTGGGTCATAGTGTAGAAAAATGTATTGTTGTATCGCATTTAAAACGGGTTACTCCGTGTAAAGATAATTACGTTGAGGAGGACATTCCATGGACTGATGATAGGGATTTCTGGTGGCATGAGGAAATGGAGGATAAAGAGCCAGCTTGCTATCCAGAATGGATGGCTGCTGAGGATCCACTTTTTATGTTATACACAAGCGGATCGACTGGTAAACCGAAGGGAGTCTTACACACTACAGCTGGATACTTGTTGTATGCTGCGACTACTTTTAAGATTGTATTTGATTATAAGCCTGGTGATATATATTGGTGCACAGCTGATATTGGCTGGATTACTGGACATTCTTATGTGGTATATGGTCCTTTGGCAAATGGTGCTTCTTCTGTTCTGGTAATTAAAGAATTTTCTTTTTGTTTCTATAGCGAAAATTACATATAATGGAATGAAATTTTTCTTTAGTTTGAAGGAACACCTTTCTATCCTGACAACGACCGGTACTGGGCGGTTATTGATAAGTACAAGGTTACACAGTTCTACACAGCTCCAACAGCTATTCGTGCTTTGATGAAATTCGGCGATGGGCCCGTCAAGAAGCACAATCTCAGTGGTTTGAAGTAAGTAGAAAAAATTTAATTTCTCGAATCCAGTTTTATCATCTGAATTTATATTGCAGAGTTCTAGGTAGTGTAGGAGAGCCGATAAATCCTGAAGCTTGGCTCTGGTACTATAGGCAAATTGGCAAGGAAAAATGCTCAATTGCTGACACATTCTGGCAGACAGAGACTGGAGGACATGTGATAACCCCTCTTCCTGGGTGTACCCCAATGAAACCTGGATCAGCTGTAAGTTATTACTATTTCTTCAGTGAAAAGTAACGTTTATAAAATTTCAATTGAATTTTTAGTCCTTCCCATTCTTTGGAGTAAAACCGACTTTGTTGGATGAAAGTGGCGTTGAAGTTATGGGTGAAGGCGAGGGATACTTGGTATTTTCACAACCATGGCCTGGTATGATGAGGAGTTTATATAACAACCATGAACGATTTGAAGAGACTTACTTTTCCAAGTTCCCAGGCTTTTACTGCACAGGAGATGGTTAGTCGCTACCCTATTCCACTTTTTCGACTCTTCAATAAATTACGAACATTTTTTATTTGTTTTTTGTTTTTTGCTTTAGGTGCACGTCGTGATTCGGATGGCTACCTCTGGATCACTGGTCGTGTTGATGACATGTTAAACGTATCCGGTCATCTTATGTCCACCGCTGAAGTTGAATCAGTTCTTACCGAACACAAGAGAGTCTCTGAAGCCGCTGTAGTATCCCGGCCACATCCTGTCAAAGGCGAATGCCTCTATTGCTTTATTACACCCAACGAGAATGAAACCTTCGACAAGAAAATGGTTGATGAACTTAAAAAATTGGTCCGCGAACGAATTGGTGCATTTGCTCAACCCGATGTCGTTCAACATGCCCCGGGACTACCAAAAACCCGTTCTGGAAAAATAATGCGAAGAGTTCTAAGAAAAATAGCCACCAACGACAAAGACGTTGGAGATATTTCAACTTTAGCCGATGAAAGCATCGTAGCACTACTCTTTGCCAATCGACCTCAAGAATCATCAAAGTAAATGTGAATCGTCCATAAAATCAAAGCTTGTTTGTCCAGCCAAGGACTAAATCATACTGGAGCAGACTCACTTTTTTTCTCTCCTTTCCTCTGCCACTACATTTTGTACTATTTTAAAAGTACACTAAGCAACATTGGTTCGAACAAAACATAAATTTAATAGATATATATATATATATAACAAATTAAGACAAAACAAAAACCCTAGAATGCTAAGTTCTATGCTATAATTCCAACTAAAACAAAAACACTAAAATTCCAAAAACATCAAGAAAGAACGCTTTGTTGTAATAGCTATCGTTTCTCCAATATAATTGTAAGCATTGATTTTGTTATCTCTTTTTAATTTGCGTAGAATTATTATTATTATTATTTTTTTTAATTAGGATTTCGTAGAATATTTTAGTTTTAATTTTAAGTAGAATTTCACTGTTGAAGTTTCGATTATTTATGTCTAGCACTTGTTGAATATCTTTTATGCATATCTCAATAAATATGTGTCTTTTTTCTACTCACTTTACTGTTTGGTTTTTTTTTTCTTATATTTTATTTTTCCTTAATTTAGTTTATAGTTCAAATAAATATTTTATTTGTAAATTATATATTAAATTGTTATCTTTGGACAACATTATACACCGTTAATGAGAAAATATTACATGAAATACACAATTGAATGCGGATTGTGTTTCTTTTTTCTTTTTAATTTATGTTGGTTGGTAGTGCGTGATTTGTAAATGTTCTTTTGGTTTTGAGTTTGAAATTTTTAGATACATGGGCGACATTTCGTCATATTTGTTTTTTTATTGTGGCGATTTTTGATAAATAGTTTTGTAGCGTATTTTTTAATTTTTTTTAAATATTTATGTTAAAACTATCGTTCGGTGGGACCTTACTTTCGTTGTTTTCTCTTGGCCCTATTTTCTCAGACTTTCATAGAAGATGAGTATTTGCTTCAGGAAACGTACCTTATTAAGATGCATGTAAGCAGTGTGCAGCATTTCTGCTTAGGAACAGGAAGAATATAGCTGTGTTTTTAGAGGTGTCAGAAAGTATTCCTAAGGTCTTTCTGCCATCGTGATCGCGAAAAACCCTTTCACTGAAAGACCTTACCAAAATCCAGTCCTGACGCGCGTTTTTATGCCTAAAACGTTCATCAGCGATCTTAGTTCCAGACTAGACTTGTAGATTTCAAAGTTCCCACCGCGTTCAGAGAAAATTTGCAATCTCAAAATAAGTAACAGTAATTAAAAACAGAGTAAGGCTTTAAGGAAGATAAATTAATAAACTTTAAACTCACGGCAAAAGAATGTTGACCTTACACTTGATATTTCCCTTCATTAATAGGTTTTCCTAGACATTAGACTTTTTTCTGCAACCTCATTAGGTAATTTCAAATCCCATGAAAAATGGGCAAAATATTACAACTACATTAGTAACAAAAACGATGGCGCGAAAAACAGAGGGTGCCTCATACTTTTTTCCAAACTTGCATATCTCAAAATACGTAATAGCTCAGAGTCATTCGTATTCCATATGCTGCTGCTTATATTTACTTATCGAGGGTAAGGTCTGACTCACAAAGCCAGTTCTTGAGATGACTTAGAGGTAACGATTTTGAAATTTTGGTCAATCGTTATTATCCATCATCTACATATGTAATCATGTACCTTCTAAAGAACTTCCCTTGGAAAATGCGTAATCAAAAAAATTAAGCCACCGCCTATACATGCGATTAAAAAAGGGTCTTCAAAGTAAAAAAATCAAAAATTATGCGAAAGACTGCGAACGTTCTGAACTTTAATTCATAATCTTCGGCCAAAACTTTGAAATAAATTTATATGATGCCATACGCACTTTTTTGATGGATCCTAAGTACTCTTACTAGAACGTAACTATGTATACTCTCTTTAGGCAGCTAAAACTGTTTTAAGTTGTCGAACCCTTGTTTGAACTTCGAACTTCGGGATATTGTCTATTATTATTCAGGCCATAGAGCTTAGTATCTTTCTTCAAAAAGGTTTAAAAATAATAAAAAAAAATAGAATAAAAAAAACAAACAGTTGTTTCTTATTGCATTCCTATTTTCATTCAGGGAGTCAACCGTTGACAACGGTACCATGAAGAATCCAGATCTAGAATGTAGCGGGTTCTTATCTTTTCGATATTGGGCGTACTCGTAGCACTCTATTGATTTGTGATTGTTAGAGTGATAACTTGAAAGCTGAGATGTTAGTCTCCAATTATCGGCTAGTTTTGCACTCCATTCACATCTTGGTACAGCTTACGGAGTATAAAGATGCTTCTGGTGCTATTGGAAAATTCCGAGAAACTCCATCCATTGATTGATCAGATTTAAAAGGGTCACGGCTTGTTTTTCTGTTATTATATACAGGGTGACTTACTCGAACTCAAACTTTTTAAAATGCTATAATTTTTTTATTTTTTGATAAATTTTACTGTGCCAAAGCAAAAAATTTTGGAAAATACATCAATTTTCAAATTGCATTAGTAGTTTTACATATGTCTACCTTTGGCGCGAATAATGGCCTTGAGACGGCCGAAGAAAGCATCGCACGCTGCACGCAAGTGGCTCTGCGGTATTTTGGCCCATTCCCGGCGAAGTGTTTGTTTGAGGTGGTCCAAACTTTGGTATTTTTTATTTTATTTTATGAACTGTGGAACATTGTTTTGTAACCAATCTTGGTTGACACGCGCTGTGTGAGACGGTGCCGAGTCTTGTTGAAATGTCCACGGTCTCCGACCGAAATCATTGTTTGCCCAAGGCTTCTATACTGCTTCTAAGACAGTTTCACGGTATACGATCGCATTAATTTTGACGCCACGGTCCAAAAATGCGAGCGGAGAGCGACCATCGGCGGTTATGGCGGCCCAAACAATCACCATCGGTGCTGCCTGCTTTCTAGTGGCCGTCCGAAGGTGTAAATTTTCGAAGGACCTCTCTGGCAAGTAAACTCGGTCATTTTGTTTGTTGACATATTGTTCGATAACAAATGGCGACTCATCGGAAAAAACCAAATTCGGTAACTCACTACTTTCGTGAAAGCGTAGCAACTCCTTCGCTCTTTCGACTCTAACTTTTTTCTGTTGCGGTGTAAGATCGTGTGCTTTTTGAAACTTCAATGGCTTGAGCCCAAGCTCATTTTTCAGTATGTGTTGAGCTCACGAGCCATTTTTCTTCCACTTCGACGTGGATTTCGCTCAATTCGAGCCTTCACTTTCCGAACCATTTCTGCCGATGTTGCTGTTTTTTTATGACCACCTCCATGGCGTTTTGCAACGCTGCCAGTATCACGGTAACGAGCTATGGTTCGAGACACAAATGATTTATTCACTGGACTGTGACGATACTCTAACGATATCTACTTGTGGTTTTCCAGCCAAATATAAAGCAATCAACTATCACGTTTGAATTCCATCGCGGATAAAAATGTTTCAACACAACTGGGCAAATCGTTTAAAAGGCTTGTAAATAATAAAATTATCTATCATGTGTCAAAATTTGAGCTCACTGTCATGAACGGTTTGGAAATTATAGCAGTCTGAAGTTGGTTGCAGTTCGAGTCATTCAGGGTGTATTTTTATTGCCAACAACTCTTACCAAATTTCTCGGTTGATCCCTTTCTCACTCAAAATTTCAATCCTGTGGTTATTGAAGAAAGTTACTATATCATTAAGATGAATGTGTATCTGGCCCAGATGGACACTCTGTCGTTTTTCTTAAAAAATGCTCTTCCAACCTGTCTCTACCCCTTTCCTACCTTTTTCGTCTATCCATTACACAGAGAAAATTTCCCCATATTTGGAAGACCTCTCTTATAATCCCGATACACAAATAGGGATCTAAGTATAAAGTTACCAATTATCGTCCCATTTTTGAAAGCATTTTATACGAAGCCTTAAGCTTCAAATGCTAGCCTTTATTTCGCCCTGACAACATGGTTTTGTAAAACGCAGATCAACTACCACAAACCCAGTTGAATTCGTGTCTTTTGCCCTAGCAACCTTAGAAACATGTCAAAGAAGTCGATGTCATCGCAACTGATTTCGCTAAACCGTTTGATAAGATATATCATCAATTGATCCTCTTCAAATTGTCTGCTCTCGGCTTTGAGCCGCTTTTATTAAAATGTTATGGTGTTCGATTTAGATCCGCCATTTTTGTTTTATTCCTGGCTTCATTTGGAGTTCCACAAGGCAGTCATCTTGTCATCTTGGTCCTCTTCTCTTCATTCTTACTATTAACGATCTTGAAAGGGTCATTAAATACTCCTCCCACTCCTTTTACGTTGTCAACACAAACATTTTTAAAACTATTGCCCCCCCCCCCCCCATGACTCTGCCATTCTTCAAGAAGACCTTGATCGGTTTTCAATCTGGTGCCCCAAAAACTGCCTAGAACTGAATATAATCAAATGCCAAATGCAATCCGTCTCCTCCCCGACTTTCTTTTCTCTATGGTCAACCAATTCCCCTGGTTCAGTCTTTTCAAAACCTTGGCATATTATTCGCCTGTGAGCTTAATTTCCGTTCGCATATCGACAAGATGATCCTCAAAGCCAACTCATCACTTGGCTTTATTAAACGGTGGTCCAAGGAATTTTCCATCCCGTATGTAACCAGATCTCTCTGTTACATTTGTTCGCCCCTCGCTTGAGTATGCCAGACAAGCTTGATCCCCCTTTCACGAGTTCATGTTTCCCGAATCGAGGGTATTCAACGTCGATTCCTCCGATTTGCTCTCTGTGCTATGCCCTGAAACGACCCTTTAATCTTACCTCCCTATCACGACCGCCTCAAACTTCTCAATATGAATTCGTTAGAACAACGTAGGAATATTGCTGACATTCTTTTTATTCATTGACCGCTCTCAGGTTCCACAGACTGCGCATCCATTTTCAACTCTATTTCCTTCAACACCAACCCACGCAACCTACGTTGCCCGCATCTCTTCTATCTAACAGCCCATCGGACCCCTTATTGCTCTAACGAACCAATCTCCCGTATGCTCTGAAACGTCAATTCAGACCTCTTGCTCTTTGATTTCAACCTGAGCACTCCTCGTCTCAAACAAGATCTCCTCCATCATTTCCTTGATTCCTAGCCCTTTAGTCTTTCTGTTAGTTTTTAGACCTAGTTTTTAAGTTAGATTAGGATTATACTAAGCCAATAAATGGGGGCCTCAGCCCCTACCAAAATTAAAATTAAAAAATACTCACTAGTGAGTTTAGAAAGCTTAGCAGTGGTAACAGTAGATCAACTGATAATTTGATGGTATGTCTCATCAGAATTTGGCGAAAGCAAGATAGTTGCATTCGATGTTTCAAAGGCATTTTTTAAAGCTTATCACCAGGCCCTTTTGCCAAATTTCATTATGAATCTCTTCATCTACGGATCAGAAATAACCTTTCGTAAGAATAAATTCATCAAGTTTTGGACGGTTTCAAATTGATATCCACAAATTAAATGCTGGTGTGCCTCACGGTTTCCATCAGCCATCGAGATATTTTTAATTTTCATTGATGGTATCTTGTTTGCAACTTCTAATCCAACCATTACTTATGACAGTCCTGCTCTTCAACTGTTGAACGCGAATAGCAGCGTATGTAAAGCTCATTGAATTCCGATATTAACTAATAGGGAGAGGACCTACAGACACAAATTTAATACCTCGATAGCACAATGGTGCCTGATGTCGTTAAAGCAAAATTTAAGCACCCAGCCATTATACATGCATATATACTTGCATTTTCGAAACAGAAAAACTTCCATTCTCGGTATGCATGTTAATGACAACATACGTTGGAATAACCAAATATTTGATTAAAACCAAACCGTTGCAAAATGTCTATGTTTCCTTAAGAAATACTTCACCTCGTCTTATCTTGCTTCAATATGCCGCATTTATCCACTCAAAATTGGAATACAATGTCAACATCCTGGTCAAGTGATCCTAAAACTTATCTGCACTTGCTAGATAGGATACAAAATCGTGCAACTAAATTCATTATAATGTATATATGATATAATATCACTTGCCTTCCCTTATGCTATCTCCATCTCTACGACAAGTGCTCCAACTTTCAACCTTCTGCCTTCGGCTCCTTCAAACTTTTAATCCCCAAGCCGACTTTCGGATGTACTCTGGTATACCGTGATTCTTTCCGCACAATACGCTTATGGAATCCCCGGCGAACTCTTTATTTCCCATTCATTAGAGCCAGCAAACATTCAAAACGCCGATATCACTTTTTATTTCCTCCCTAATTTCCTTTCGTCCGCGTCGTGAGCAAACATTTCAGGAGTATTCATAATCCCCTGAGCGCGCACTAATAATAAACTATACTCGTATGATAGTATATATTATAAAGTGTATGGTTGTCAATTTGGTATTGGGCTAAATAACCTAATTTTTAATTCAGAAGAAACAGCTGGTTCGAAGAGTTTTTCGAGTTTGGCAATGCGGTACTAGCTTTTAGCTCACAGAGCTTTCAATGGTCTTTCCAATCTAACGTCACTCTTCGTTGTTGTAATGATGTTCAAAATAATCGCATCAACTACAAGGTGGCGCTAAATTAATCTTTCAATTTTGTTTTCGAATTACTTTTTTACTAAATAAAAAAAATGATTTTGAGTGATGGAAATCTTTATTTGGACCTTTAAAATTGTTTCTGTTAAGTGGAGAAGAAGATATCCGCCAAGTGGTTGCCGCCAGTGTTGATACATATTTGTGCCCGTTTTATCGCATTTTCCATGACTTTCGGAAAGATTTCCGGTGATAGCTGTTCGCATTCCAATCGAATATTCCCCTTAAGCGTTGCGATTGCTGAGGCTTGTTGGCATAAACCCGCGACTTTAAGTAGCCCCAAAGAAAGAAGTTGAGGATGGTTATATCGGACGATCTTGCCACCAAATCGCCAAAACGGGAGATTACGCGATCAGGAAACGCTTCCTTCACAATATCCAATGTGGTTCGTGCTGTGTGTGCGGTTACACCGCCTTCTTGAAACCACATGTTCACCTAGTCCTGATCATCCAATTTCGGTAGTATGAAGTCGTTTATCATGGCCCTGAGCGTTCATCAGTAACGGTGACCGTATTGCCGATGGCGTCCTCAAAATACAGCCCAATCACTCCTCCCGCTTGAACTCCGCACCACACATAGGCTTTGAGTGGATGTAATGGCTCTTCGTGCATCACACGCGGATTTTCAGTGCTCTAGAAACGAAGATTTTGCTTATTGACATAACCCCTTAAGTGCAAATGCGCCTCCTCGCTCATGATGATTTTCGACACAAAATCTTCGTTGTTGAGATTGAGGATGCTTTGCAATAATTCACACACAACTGACGGTCAGGAGGCATTAACTGTTTGCACTGCTTGCACTTTGTACGGGAACATGTGTAAGTCTTTCACTAAAATTCGCTGTAGAGCCCGTCCGGTGATGCCCAATTGCGTGGCCCATCTTCTGGATTCTTCGTTCTCTGCGACATCGTCAGCCACAGCCGCTATATTCTCGGCCGAACGACGAGTCCAGTGACGGCCCCGTCCTACATGGTTTCCTCTGGTTCCACTTGGCGCGACACGATTAGAAAATCGACGTCGAAATTCACGCTTCGCTACCGACACCGACCAATTATTGGTCAAAAACATCGACATAGTTATTCCACGCTCTTGCAGAATATAACGCTCCATTGCCTGTCTGTTTGTATACTGCAGCTTTCTAGTTCATAAATGTCAAATATGATTGACGCACGACGCCATTTGCAAAAATTATACCATCTTCCGATAGGGTGATTAATTTTGCGCCACCTAGTATAAAAATAGTGGAGGAAAGCAATATTTGGGCTTTTAATGTGATATGTTTAATTGACACTATTTTTATCCAGAGACAGCCAACAAGTAATCAAGGAAACGAGATAAATGCACGCCTGCGTCTGTTAGCTAAAAATTGTTAGCAGATGTGACTCATGTCCTCTAATGGACAGTGTACAGATGGACAGCTTGTCTATCTAAAACATATTTTATAAAGTTTTTTAGTCTTAAACAAAAAATTTAAAAGCCCGAATATAGCTTTATTGAAATCTTACAACTTTTAACTTTAATAGCCAACACAGGATACTAGTTGGGTCAATCCCTTAACTAAATGCATTTCATCGTATAGTAACTAGTAAAATAGACTCCTTTCCATGGAGCTTGGGCTAACTAAGACTGTAACCGTCATCGTCACCTCTATATTTGGTGCTCTTTCGATTCCATTTAACACATATTAATCTATCAAAATCGTCGTAAAAGCACAATAGTAAATTATCCTAATATCTCAGTTACAGTATGAAAGAACGTAGTGACAAAATGGTAGAAAGAGACTAAGCCCGGAGAAATTGTAAAGACTAAGCAATGCAATGGGTCTCATATGAGCACAACTGCAGATGGCATAGCTCACCGGGACGCAGGAAGACTAATTGAATGCTTCCCGACGTCTCTAGGAAGTCAGAGGCCTTTATGCTGTACCTCAACAGGAAAAACTGCAGGTTAATTACTGGCGTCGTGACAGAGCACTACACTTTTGTAAAGCACTTAAATGTGCTTTGCATAAGTGACACAACATTCTGCAATGCTTGCTGTGAAAATGATGACGACGTGCGGCTTACGCTCGCATCAGGCTGCAGGTACTCGGCGCTGACGTGGTGGGTTCTGGTACTGTAGGCAACTTATGACTGAAGCGCTTTCTCACCTTTCTTCGTAAGACTGAAAGATTTCATTAAAAGGAACTTATAAATAATACAATGGACTAATTCTTTGTCTGAGTGCCCTATTCTGACAGAAAAAAAACAAGCAATGCCTAGGGACAATTGGGATCTATAAACAAACTTTATATGCTAAGAGCATATGTGTATAGTGCAGTCTGTGCTATTCTTTGAAAAGATAGGATGCCTTGAGTTAGCTGTTGTCCAAAAACATATTTATATTCTTTACACGTTTAGATCGATCTTTATTTGTCTGATATTGATGGTTTGACTATTTTTTTCTTAATTTTAAGGAAAAAAATATATATGTATACTTATATAGTACATTTACATACACCAACAGTTGAAACGAAAAAGCTTTGGAATTTTATTGACAAAATTCTAGTAAATAATTACACCAAATTTATATGTATGATGATAGATAAGTTAGCGTATTACATGATTTATATTTAAATTATATTTTAAATAAATTACAAATATTTTTTATTGTAGCTTTGCACATCACTGTAATAAGATAATATTAAATGTGTTAAAAATAAAATATACAAATAAAAAAACATAAGTGCTAATCGATATAAAAACAAATACATATCATAGTATTATTTACTTGTTAAATTGTTTACAAAACCAAAGATAAAACATTATGCTTAATTAATATAATAATTTAAAAAATATATGATATACTATATATTGAACAGGTATTTTTCGAAGAACAACTGCCCTGCAACGAATACATATCATTCCGTCAAAATGGGAAAACAAATTATTCTTTTTAGATTTAGAGTATGGAATTTATGAAAATTTATTGAAACAATTTTTTGTGAAATGCTAATTTAGAAAAGTTTAAAAAATATTGTTGTACAGATTTGTGACACGGTTTTTTTTCTTTAGAAGAGATTCACTTTAAAGCAATACGAATACGAAATAATTTTCTTATCCATTTTTAGTGTTTCTAAATGTACAGCTGAGAAGACGTTAATAGAAAAATTAAAAAAAAAAAAAAGAATATTAATATAAATCTATGCAATTGTTATGTACATGTAGGCAATATACTAACAAGTTACTAACAATACAAAAACTTACTATATGGACTTCAACGCATTAATTGAAAAATAATTGTGTTATTGTATCGCTAGTGTTAATTGTAAATGGCTATCGAAACTAAATTATACAAAATCAACAAAAATTGGCATTTTGTATTTATAGTTTTTCTATTAATTTAATTTTGTCAAAATTTTCAAACTAGAATTGTACGGGGCTATGGCAAAACTTTAAAGGTGAAATCTTTGGCCCAAGTAAAGGTGTCTTACTCTCTTTTACTTGCGAATTGAGAACTAGACCTCATTTCACCTTAAACAAATTTATTTTTTACGAAATTACTAAATATGCCTATCGCGGTTGATCTGACTTGTCATCGCCCACTCTTAAAAGATCAAAAATCTACTCGTCTACTGCTAGTTGCCATACTATTTACGCTGTTTTCAGTTAGAAAGATCAAGCATTCCATCATGTGCGAATTCATCATCCATCATCCGATCTATCTTTTCTTCCTGAAACAGTTGGTTGGCATTCGAAGATTCCAAGATCTCAAACTGATATAGTATGGACTACATTTACATCTTTATTCAGCAGAGTTCATGATTACACATGTATATTGTATTTTCCCCTTAACCCAAATCTAGATGAATCTTGGTCTAACCTTAATTTAAAAACACTACATTTCGAACAGCTAATTACATAAATATTATCCATGTACGAGTATCATAACAACTAGGCTGTCGTTGAGATGGTAGTCACATCTTTTAACCTCCCCTCCTCCTCAACCGACCTTTTTTCTTATATTTAAAATTTGAGAATAATCCACGTTTCCGGTTACATCGTTACATCTAAGGTCATGTGCAATATATTTATCTGGACTAGTTTTTTTTATAGATCTTAAGTTCAATCACTGCATTGTAGGGGCGGGTGGTATAAAAAATGTTGGTCATAGATTAAAGGACAATTAAGAGGTGTTACTGTCGGCTTAGAGTTCCGTGATAGGAATAGTTACATTCTAGTTGTCGAACCTTCTTGGTCTTCCCTGGTTTTGCATTTAATGCACGCTACTTACCATAAAATTGTCGCAAGCTTTCTAGAACTCTAACTATGACACTGCCTCTAACTTTTTTTTGGCGCTGGAAGGTGGAAACCTCGCAGGAGGGACGTCTATTGGTAGGACCGGCTAATGCAATGCTACCGGAGAATGGTCATATTAGCAGAACAATTCTTGACAGAATAGAAAAGATTGAAGATTCAGTAAACTGCATTGACAGTAATGTGGAAGCTTACAAGTTCACAGGAAGAATGATCGAAAAGCAACTGGCAGCGATCCAAAAACCAATCTAACCACGACAACGAGAGCGAAGTGAGCAAATATCATTTCGATTGATTAAAAGCATTCTTCAAAATAAATTTCGCCAACCTCCTTAAATCCTAATTACTTACCCACTGACTGATTGATATTCTATCACTCTTATCCGTACAGATCTCGACTTGCTTTCTCAAACCTCCTCCAAAACAATACATCCCACCCCACATCCATCAGATCCTACACTCGAGGACTTGACCCTAAAAATGATTGACGTCAGCGAGGAATTCATAGTGACTCGGTTGACCGTCGGAATAACCGACCAAATTCAATTCCAAGCTACGAGTAGTTCCCCGTATAATGTCTCAATTCATAATGAATTAGTAGCCACGGAGTCTCACGTGCCATCATTTTCAACAACTCTTCCCACCGCCCTAACAACGGAACCCAAAATCGAGCTGCCAGCTAGTAACCGGCCCGCCGCCGCTCCACGCAAACTGCGGAAATAATTCGGAATTTCATGGACCCCTTCCGAATTTAAAAGCAGGCTCGAAAAACGGAAAAAGGGAAACCATACAGCATTCTACGTTGAAGGTGCTGCTCAACACGCTGATGCTGCTTGGGTGCGGAATTTCATTCACCGAAATTATGCTATCACCATTAGCGAGTGCCAGTTGATTTCCCCTGCTGACTCCAAAAGTTCCTACAGCTTCAAAATCAACATCCCAACTAAATATTCGTGGTTGTTCCTTACTTCCCCTAGTAAGGCTACTAAACCTAGGAAGATAAGTACGAGTATCATCAAAGTTCCGAGGAACGAGAAAACCCACATCTCGACCACAAACAAACAAATGTAGTATTACTGATAAGCTTAAAAAAGGCCTGTCTCCAACACCCTTCCAAAACTAACAAAAAACGAGGCCCTAATACCGATCCTAACTGGAGCTTCAAAACAAACATATTCCCCAATTTTAGTCCTCCCACCTCACTTATTCGACGCAAAGCACTTACACATCAATCCTCTAATCCCCTAATTTTACAGTGTTCGTTTTAGCTCTGCCCACTCGGCTCCATTTTTGGCCACCTCTGGAGTTCCACAAGGCAGCCATCTCAGTCCCCTTTTTTTATATTAACCATAAATGATCTCGATAGGATCATCAAACGCCCGTATGTCTCCCTTTACGCCGACGATATCAAATTTTTCGAAACCATTTCTTCTTCCCATGACTCCTTCCTCCTTCAACAAGACCTTGATAGTTTTTCGATCTGGTGCCTCAAAAATTATTTGGAACTTACAATAATATACCCAAATTCCAATCCATCACCTTTTCATATAAGCGGCACCAACCTCCTCCCCGACTCTGCCTTCTCCGCAACTATGCAATCTTTTGTGACCTCGGCATTTTGTGTGATAGGGAGCTCAACTTCCGTTTACATATGGATGGGATAATCCTTAAAGCCAACTCTGCACTACAGTTTTGTAAAACGGTGATCCAAAGAATACACCAGCCCATACGTGACCAAGTCCCTCTATATTACCTTTGTTCGCACCCTCCTAGAGTACGCCAGTCAAGTGTGGTCCTTATAGCATCGTGTTTATATTTCGAGAATGGAAAGCATCCAGCGCGATTTTATTCGATTTGCTCTTCGAAATATTTCCTGGCACGATTCTTTTATACTGCCCCCCTAACAAACCCGTCTCAACGTTATCAACTTAAACACCCTTGAGGGACGCAGAGATGCAGCCGACTTTCTCTTCATTCATCGACTGCTTTTAGGTCGCGTTGAATGCGCGTCCCTTCACAACTCTATTTTCCTCAGAACTAAACTTCGAAATCTACGTACCCCTCGTCTCTTCTATCTATCAACGCACCTCACCTCCTATGGCGCAAACGAACCAATCTCCCGATGATTCGGATAGTGCAACATATGTGTCTTTGGTATACACTAATCCGTAGTTCTCTGTACCTCGTAAATATGGTAGAACACGCTTTGCAACTGACTAATGCACACCTTGGAACTGTGGCAGTCGGTTTACAGTTAAAGCAATGTTTTGCGCCTTGTCGCAATCGCAAGATACATAAGCGACCCGATGAGCTGCCGATATGGTTTTTCGGCTTGACATCCTTCAGTATGACGCTCTCCATTCACCAATTTCGCCTTTGTCTGTCGGTGAGCCAATCGTTTTCGATTCGTCCATCTTGAATTTCTTCAACAACTCCTTGACGTATGCCTGATGCTTTGGTCTTATTTCACCAACTCCTTTAATTGTTTCTACACCCAAGCACTACCGCGCCAATCCGAGATCCTTGACTTCGAAAACAGCAGCGAGTCCGTCCCTTAAACCCTTCAACGTCATCTGACTTCATGTTTCATACAAAATGCCTTTGACATAAACGTACACTGCAACAACGGTGAACTCTTCTTTGCTAGATCCAAAGTAGGGGCATGTATTATTGGTGGCTGGTTTCAAGCCTAGATTACGTACTGTGTTGTCAAGTTTTTGATGCCACTGACGGCCTGCCTTTCGAACACCGTAAAGCACCTTTTTAGGGCTACTAACTAACATCTGTTTGGCTATAGTTCCTACTCCGGGCCCTCGCCCAATTACCAATCTTCTTCCATTAATGAAATTGTCTAACAAAAAGCGAGGGTAGAATAAATACTGGTCTTATCTCAACTTAGTAGGAGCGTCAGGGTGGCTGTGGTTTAAAACCTAAAACTCAGGAAGGGTCTTCCTAGAGTTGTAGTAAGAACTCGGTTATCAACACAGTTCTGGTTTGGTATTTATAATACATGCGATCGATGGCAAGGCGTATCCTTGCTCCCATGAATGTATGGGCATTCAGTGGAGTTAAGTCTTGTATTGTTGTCAGAGGTTCGCTTAAAAACATACGAGATGTACTGTTCGTACTCCATTCTTTTGCCCATCTTCCTTTACTATGCAGGCTATGTGGTTCGATTTCCTTTTATTTGGTGTTGCCCGATACATATCTCGTTTAATATATTCTTCAAGCGAACTTGTACTGCTTTTGGGATTCAATGCCGATTTTCGAAACTCGCTAATAATCCTATGGTGTCGTCGTTGCCTCGAGTTCTTCTTCTTCTTCTGATTGTTAACATAAAACGATATCTGCACTGATGCAGATCAGTTTTTCACCAGGAATTTTAATATATTTTTCTTGACGCTCCACGCTCACCAGCTCGTATTCGATAAAGTTGTCATCCCTCGTAATAACCACCTTTCGTTTTTCAGGAACCCACACTCGGTAGCAATTGGATGCTTCAGAGTAGCCGACCATTGTGCCCTCACTTGAACGCTCCTCAAATTTTCCTTACCAGGACGTTTATCCACCATAAATGCTTTGCTCCAAGTACCTTCAGATGTCTCAAGTCTGCTACTTTTCTGTTCCAACATTCAAATGGTGTGTGGCCATCCAAATTGACAGTAAGACATTTTTTCGCAAATAATTTGATGTCGCTACTGCGTCTGTGGCGTATGTGAAACTGTAAATCGACGTTTTATCCCATTTTTTTCGGGAACTCATCAAACTCGTGGTTACGAGAAATGTGACTCTTTCGTTTCAGAAAGGAAACTTCGCACCGTCGGCTGCTGTCATCGATGAAAGTGATGAAGTACCTCGATTGCAACAACAACTTTGTTCTCGAAGGTGTGCCCAGATCTAACAACTTTGTACACCTCTTTGACCGTTTAGGAAACTGCAATGTTGTCACTTCTCCGCGCAGACAGACGTCGCATGACCTAAGCCGCCAACATTTTTTGAGACACGTCTAACAAATCTCTTTCGTTCAAGTGACCAAGTCTGCGGTACTATCATTCAAAAGTCGATCCTTTTCGTAACCATTTCAGCGAACAAATGCTCTTTCATTGTCGAATGTAATGGCATTTACGTGGTCCATTATCCTCGCAAGAGGAAGTAGATTACTCCTCAAGTTCTTGACTAATAATGTATTTTTGAATTTTACTGACCTTTCAGACTTCCCGTCTGTTGTGGTAATCCCAGCTGTTCAAATTGCATCGAAACTCGCACTAGCATCGTTCGCTAACACCAGGTTGCCTTGCACCATCGAAGGTGACGATAAAAACAAACGTTCGTTGTTGCACATATGAAACGTGCAGCCACTGTTTAGGTACCATCGTCCTCCACCCGCACTCTTCAGAATCCGAAAAACCTGTTCTTCCACTTCCTTTGTGTGGAAAGTACAATACTTTATACTTTAACAGATTCACGTCCTAGTAGCTATGTTTCGTATTTTCCGGACATTCGGAAGACTTGTGACCACTTAATGACATCTGTAGCACTTATACTTGAATGTTCTGTTGCCTTCACGTGCATTACCATAGTCTAGAATGCCCCTCGTTCAACATTGTACATCGCCTCTTTATCACAATCTCCTTACGTTGATTTTGTGCATCGTTCTTCTCAAGAATTTTCTCCCTCACCTCAGAACTTCAGGTTGATAATCAACGCTTCGCATGGAATCTGTAGGCGAAAAGCTGTATCATACATAATGTTACACAGTAAGGGGACTAGGACCAAGCCTTGTGACACACCGCCAATAACCTCATAGACTTTAACTCCATTCTCAGACTTATAGAGGAGGATTCTATTCGAGAAAAACCTAGTTATCATTTGGTGGAGACAGAGATAGATGATTCCGTTTCCGATTCGTCGAATTAAATACTTTCTTCACATTCAGTTGTACGTATACCATATTGGCGAAGTATTTTCTCGGTACCTCCTTTCCAGTGCATTTGTTGGCGATTACTCCATCCATCGTGATGAAATTGCTCACAAAGATCTTTAAAGTAAAGGTGGTGGTTAGACTTAATCGCTTTCTTAGTTGTGTTCTTGCTTCTCGATATGAATTCCGTATGCACTTGCTGGTCATCAGCCTCTCGAATCTGGTAACGCTGGTCAATTCTTCCTAAATCTAAATTCTGTGGTTTTGTGTGCATTAGTGTACAGGAGATCGGTGTTTTCCCTTTCCCAATCCAGACATTGACGCATTACGCGCATGAATTATTACCTGGGTTACAAAATCTCATGTGGTCCTGCCTTCAATAATGGCTTCTGTAATGACGAAATTTAGAAGATCCCAGACTCTAAATCTGATTCTATCTCTGGCACCCTAATTGGACTATATTTCCCCCTTCACTCTCTGTCAAAACGTTGCCTTTTTAACAGCCTTTTTATCTTGATCGCATTTCTTCCTAAGGATGCATTACTCTATAACAATTTTTTAAACCTCCACTTTTACAAATAAAATTTTTAAACACAAAAATGTATAATTTCATCTGGTACAATTTTCGTTAAGATCGACCACTGCATACTTCTGGGCATCAATAAAAAAAATAGTGAATTTTTTTAATTCTTTAAGAGCTCTATAGAATCAACGAAAATTTACAGATTTAGCTAATTGCCTAGTTCAAATGAAAACCATTTTTAACTCCAATAAGTCACTACAAAATTGTTCTTTTTAGCCCCTGTGGGCATCGGATAAGGATGAAACAACCGTTTACGACCACAATAAATTCACAAAGGCGCTTGAATCTGCACATGGAACATAAGGTCATTGAACGAAGCACATGCAGCCGAACGATTAACTAGACTTCCAGGAATTGCGCTGCCCTCCGACCATACAAAAGAAGGAATGGAAACCGCAAACATATGTATGTGTATATGACACTTATTTGGCACTAACGATTTTAATTAATCGATTCGATAGAAGGTGGAAACTTTATGAAAAGCAGTAGGTTTTCTCACTTAAATATACACAAAGAGGTCTTACAAATATTTGGGTCCATCCACTGCCAACCTAATTGCTCACATCGCGAGGGACGCATGACTAGTAAAACTGCAAACTTCGACTTAATCTACTTCTACACTCTACTTAGACTAACACTTTGGTGTAGCAAATATACGGATCGGACATCCTATGTACCACTTATCCAACAAAACGCTAAGAAATTTCAACGTCGTTGGATTACCACAACGTTGCGATGGATTGAGTACTAGCCAAATGAGTAACCTTTATCATCTTACTTTTGAAGAATTGGTGTAGACCTTGCTTCCAATTTTCAGAGAAAAATGCGAATCAAATTATCAATGCACTGGTTGCCATGGAAACCGTACTGCCACTAGAAAAATTTCATTGCTCTCGATGTTTCATAAGCTCACGCTGGGACATACATATGTAAGTGTGATAGGTCTGTTTTAAGGAACGGGTTGGACAAATGCTGTTTTGCATCTACTCGGAAAGAGTCCTAAAGATTGATGACAAAGCCAATGCAGTGGCTTTGCTGGCGTGAAAGGACACCTATTCGATAGTAAAAGGGGTAAACCCTTTAGCGGATTTGTGTATGCTAAGGTTCTTAAATACTTTTGCTATAGGTAAGATGAGTGCGAAAGTAAATATATCTTATTGAAGATTTGATGCGCTTTCATGTTGACGGGCATATGACACAATTTGGAAGCTATGAGCTCGCTGCGAATTTCGCACCAAGGAGATTAGCCTTGTGTAAAGAGCAATGTTATAATAATTGAGAATGTTAAGAGGGAAGAAATTATTATTTCCAACGTTTTTGACAAACAACCAACAATTTCTACTACCTTTGGGTCACTGTTACACTTTTTTTCCTTCAATATTTAGTTTTATATGAATCGTATACCTTTACGGATGGCTTTGCAGTCATTCATAGCTACAATAGTTTGATCTTTCTTTGTGTTTTTGATCTCGGTTAGGCTTGTACGACAGAAAAAATAGGTCTCTAGCTCTGATAGCCTTTTTATAGTTCAAGTCGTACACAGCCTGTTCGTTTGGTTTGATACTCTTCGTCGAATGAGCTATAAGAGATCTCGTTTCAAAAAGAATACGGCTTTACCATATTGGCATACTCGTATGCTTGATTAGCAATATTTATTTTAGCATTACGTTGCTTAAACAACATCAAAATGAATGCCATAATTACTTTATATTGATAAATACAAAACTTAATAAAATAGGATTCTTGAAATTTAAAAACTTTCGCTAATTATAAGGTTAGAGCCAGATTGCAGTATTGTTATAGTTTTTTAACTTCGATTTTGTTTAGCAGAGATATAATTTCGTTTTCCGTCAAAAAACTGGATCCCAAAGTGTTCCTTCTTATTTCCCTTAAAATAGCATGAAGTGGATAATATCTCTCTTTCACCCAAATTACACAAAGAGCACAAGATGGGTAAATATTCTCTGTAAGGAATAAAGTTCCCGTCCCGTCCCCGTAGGCTATTTTCATTCCTATTTCATCGACGCTATTTTCATCTCGAAAATAATTCCTTTCTTCCAAATTGTGGTTAAATTGGGAATATATTGCTCTGTGGAGCGATTCGTTAGCGTTGCTCAGAAATCCCTCTCTGCACTTCAAATCCACTGATGAAATAAGCTCATATAGTAAAGCCTTCCAGCAAACACAGTGGAAACCCGGAATTTGCTACTGTGTGCAATACGAGTACTTTTATTATAAAAGCATCTACTCCACGATGCACTCATTGCGCTTTTAGCCTTTGTCAGCTTCTCCTTCAGATGCTTCTTCATACTTAAATAAACTCCGAGATATTTAAATTCCTTAACAATTTCTACGGCCTCACCATTAAAATACCATTTTTCATTTACAGAGTTTCTGCCTCCCTCGTTCTTAAAAATCATAATTTTGGCTTTCTCCAAATTCACTACCAGATTGCAAAGCTCACAATATTGAGAAGCCGGCAGATCATTAGCTGCAATGAACCAGGAGAAGACGCCAAGAGCACGATATCGTCTGCGAATAACAGTGCCTTGATTATATGACCCGCGTATTCGATGCCACACGGTGAGTAGTTTTCGAGATCAATGAACAAAACAAACAAGCTTGGGCTCATGTCTGACGCCTGATTCAGTTTTAATCCACTCAGACTTCTCTTCACCGTTCCAAACTGCCGCCATTATGTCAATGTTCTGCATGACTCTGCCAAATTTTATTGACATACAAATGGTATAGAGCTTATAGAATAGAGCCTGTCTATCAACCGCATCAAATGCTGACTTGAAGTCCACGAAAAACGCATATAGCTTCTTCTTTTTGCTAAGAAATGAATCCGCAATACTTTTCAAAACAAAGATAAAGCCAATCGTTGAATAGCGTGGTCTAAAACCTGCCTGGTACTCCTGCAAAAGCTTATTATCGTGTTGAGACGTCTCTGTAGAATTACCGTGAAGATTTTGTAGCAAGTATTTAAGAAGGATATGGTTCTATAATTAGATAGTTCTGAAAAACTTCCTTTTTTATGTATTGGGAAAATTATGGATTCTTTGAATTCTTGCAGTATCGATCCTGTTTCTAACACATTATTATATATAAGCGAAAGTTTATCGATGAACTCTGTGGTGCTATATTTATAAAATTCGGCTGGAATCCCATCAGAACCAGCTGCTTTTCCATCCTTAAGCTTAATCAATAACCTCTTGCTGTGTTATTACCGCATCCAACATTTCATTAGCGGAACCAGGAGGTTCCAAAATTCTCTCGCATTCTGGCAGTGGGCTAGTGGCTTCGATTCTGCTTCAAAAAATGTTGATTTTTTCCGTGCACATAATACCTTGTACTCTCTGTTTGCTTGCAAATAAAGGATTTTGAAATAACCCTCGTTTGAACTACGATATACTCTTAGCCAAGCAAACGACAATTGCCTGGCTTAAAGACCTCTACTCGTATTATTAGTATATGTCAATCAGCTCCGCCTTAACTTAATAAGATCACTTGTTCGAAGTTCAAAGTCACATGCTAAACCTCTCCAACAGCGTTTTAATTTGACCTTTTAAGTGAGTGATAAGAGACTCCCAGGAGAAATCAAAAGTGCCTGTGAGATTGTTTTTAAGGCTCCTATAGCTGATAAGCGGTAAACACGTGGAAAAAAAACGAATCTTATCTCACATTATTTTTATACAACAAATTTCTGTTACTTACAAACTATGAATCTTACAAATAATTTATAATAAGAAAACTTCACAAAATAATAAAGCCGGATCTTGCTTTTCACTTTTTTCTGTTTAGTGAGCATCTGTCTTTAGATACTCCTCATACTGTTTTTCATTCATAAGGCCATCCAGTTCCTTGACATCGGATAGAGTTATTTTAAAGAGCCAGCCTATAATAAGAAACAAACAAAAACAACTGTCAGTTATTGTAATTTTATATGCATATCTGGCTTACCTTTATCATAGCAGTTTGTGTTAATCAAGGCTGGTAAGTCTTCGACTTCGGCATTTTTCTCGATAACAGTGCCGGATACTGGAGAGTACACTTCGCTGGCAGCTTTAACGCTTTCTAAGGCACCACACTCTTCGTTAGCAATTAGTTTTGTGCCAGGCTCAGGTAACTGAGCGTAAACAACATCACCCAGTGCCTCTTGAGCATAGTTTGAGATTCCGACGGTGCCTACGTTGTCAGCTACAGTCACCCATTCGTGCTTGTCTGTATAGCGTCGTTCTGAAATGGAAATTCGAGTATAAATGTCTATGGTAACCGGGCAAAACTTAAAATATTAACCCTGAGCAATGCGAATAAGTAATAAGTCAATAAATTTTCGATATAAAAAGATGAGGACCCTTACATGACGGCTTAATATAGGTATTAGTCTGCTGTAAGTGTGTCCGTCTTTGGCAATGACACATGGGGTAAATTCGATAGAACTTTATTGGACATAATATAATATTGGACACATTTAAATTAATGTCTAAACACGTGAAGAAGTAGTTCATTCTAGGCCGAGTAGTCCCGTTGACATTATATATCAAATGACAGAGATTTGACAACAATTTGCGAAATTTCTTGTGAACATCATGAGATTGTACCTCCAGAAGTCACGCTTTAAATAAAAGCAGCTCTCTTTTTGAATATGGTATATATATATGTATGAGAAGTGATCAAAAGAACCCCGAATCCATGCGTACTAGGGCCACCACACAAGCACAACATTAGCTTGACCTATAGCACTAGCCATATACTTCAGACCAATCTTTTCTTAGTCACGCTATTAAATTAATCAACTACACAACTTTTTGCCTGTAGACACGTAAAAAGCTATTAGAACGTTCATAGATAAGTACATAATCAGAGTTGAATGATTTGGTCATCACGCGTCACATATTTCAAAATCATACAATGCCAGAAGCTAAACTTTCCCAAACTGGGGTGCTCTATCTCATTGAAAAATTTCGTTCACTTAACATATTTATAATATACATTACAAAATGTAGTTTATTAGGATGTATTCCTCTTTTTCCTGACAGACTGTCGAATTGGAAGCTTTTTCTATGGCGTTCACATAACCTTAGATATCTATTTATCATTCACAATGATTACTCAACAGCTGACTTGGTAAACTAACACGCATGGTGAATGAATCTCCCGGTTTTTGATTTGCAAATTTTTACATAATTGAAAAATAATGTACCTGCGGCTTTAATACTGCTTAAACTAAAGCATCTTAGCTGGCGAGTGGCGGGACATCGTAGCAGGTTCCTTGAGGCACAACCAATTTGCACACCGGCTCTAAGCACATTTGCAATTAAAACCATTTTTAGTAGAACTAATTTTTAGCAACTTCCTCCGTCCGTAAACTTTGCTGGCGCGAATACAAATGATTTTCCACTGCGAAACCCAGACACTACAGGGGTCGAAATGGAATTTTTAATTTATTTCGAAATATCGATTCAAAAAAATATTTACTGACAGCAAAAGGTTATCAGAAAATGGACCGCAAGCTGCTCCGTTGTTGGTCGGCGATTTACTCGAATCAGTAATCACAAGCGAAATGTTGAGTTGACGTATGAATTGTCATTTTGATTGCGACCAAACTCACACGCAAGGGAAGGTTGATGTTTGCTGTAAAAAAAAAATCCAATTGGCGGGTGACAAGTAACAGTAGAGTGGAAAAGTAATAACTAAAAATAAAAATTTTTTACGAGTACATGTTAAATATAAATGGACGTTCCTTCTCTTAGCAGATTTAAAGCAGATTGTTACGCCATCACTAATTCTTCAAATATGCGAGTATCACATTGACCCCCACTATTGAGTCTTTTGATATTTAGCTTTCAAAACGAGCTTTCGTTTTTGCCGAACTATCATGAATAAACTAACCCCAGAAAAACACTTTCTTATTTTGTTTTTGAAGATTGAATTCGCCCCTAATCGACCAATTGAGCTCGCTATTTCGTACCACATGCAGACTACATGACACAATGCTAAACAACGCGTCAACGTGCGTAGGGAGAAAACTGTTAACGCTGTGAATGAAAGTATAGTGGAAGATCCGAAATTTTAAAATTGGTCTCGATCGCAACAGATCGGCATTTGCCCGTTGGAAAATTTTGCGGAAAGATCTCGGCATACACCCGTATAAGATCCAGCTTGAGTAGAAAAAAAAGTAACTAGACCATGGCTTGAATTGCGTGTACACAGATTGAGTTCTTGAGCAGCTGGACACTCATTTTTATTAAAAAATTGTATTCAGCGACGCTGATTTCTTTTGGTATGTAACAAGCAATATTGGCGTTATTGGAGTTAGGAAAATTAGGAAGTGATCCGCAAGATCCAGGCTCGCACACAAAAGTAAACTATTTGATGTGGTCTTCAGACTGCTAACATCGTCGGTCTTTATTTTTTTCTTACAAAAATTAGCAATGATCAGAAATTAAAGGGTTTTCCAATAGGGACTTGACAATTTTGAATTTAATTTATGAACACACTCTTTCACTAATCATCAAACTGTCACTGTCAATTTATTCAGTAAACTCAACATTTTCATCATGGTAAAGTACACTAAAGAGCAACGTCAGCAAATTATAAAAATTTTCTACAGATATTCGGAGTCGGTGACTGCAACTTTAAGAGCATTAACTCCTTCGTTGTGTGATGTTGCCGTGTCAGTGAGACAACGGGTTGGTCGAAGTGTCGAAAATAGCGCTGCCGTTCAGACGTCCGTAGCAAACGATCCAAATCAGTCAAATTCACGGCGTTCTCAAGAATTGGGCATCGCTCAGATCACATTATGGCGTATTTTACGTAAGGATCTTGGTTTACACCCATACAAGATCAAGCTGACTCAAGAATTGAAGGCGATGGACCATTTCAAGCGACGTACGTTCTCCGATTGGGTTCTGAAGAAGATGCGCCAAGATGATGAATTTCATCGCAAAATCATCTTCAGTGACGAAGCTCATTTTTGGCCAATGGGTTCGTCAATAAGCAAAATATGCGTTATTGGTCGGGTGAAAACCAATATACGTGCTTCCTGAATCACCACTTCCTCCACAAAAAATAACTGATTGGTGCGGTTTGCATGCCGGCGGCGTTATTGGGCCATATTTTTTAGTCGACGATAACGATCGTCACGGTACTGTGAATGGTCAGCGTTATCGCGCCATGATCACCGATTATTTTTGGCCCGAATTGGAAGATATGGACTTGGACGACAAGTGGTTTCAACAGGATGGTGCCACAAGCCACACAGCACACGCTACAATCGATTAATTGAAGAGTAAGTATGGTGAGCGTGTTATCTCAAGACATGGGCTAGTCGATTGGCCGCCTCGTTCGTGCGATTTAACGCCGCTTGACTATTTTCTGTGGGGCTACGTTAAGTCATTGGTTTATGCCAAGAGCTCAGAGCCAACATTGAACGCGAAATAGCGGCCGTTTCGGCCGAAATGTGTGGCCGAATCGTTGAAAATTGGGTCCAACGAATCGACCGCTGCAAACGTGCCCGCGGTGGCCATATGAACGAAGTCGAGTTCCATTCATAAATGTTTTGATTGTACTTCAAGCCAATAATAAAGTTTTTGAAATATCTCAAATGGTTTGCCTTTTATTTAAAAAAAAAGTTGTCAAGTCGTTATTGGAAAATCCGATATTTCTTCCAAAATAAGGACGAAATTGATCCGGACGATATATGGGTCCAAGAAGACAATGCTCTGTACCATTCTTCCGTTAAAACCGTTGACTTACTAAGATCTCAATACAACCAGAACTTTATAACGCGAAATTACCAGTAAATTGGTTACCCAGATTGAACGATTTGATGTCCTGATGTCGTTTTAGTCATGTTTAAAGATAACCCGCAGACTATACAGAACTTAGAAGACAATACTCAGGATGTTATTGGTGAGATAGAAGCCCAAATGCTCGAAAGTGTGTCCCAACAGCATACGCTCTGTCAAAAACAGTACAGGAAGCCAAAGTCGTCTTCAAAACAATGTAATGAATCATTTTTCATAATGAAAAGAGACGCTTGATTCAAATTTAATATCTTTTGTTTCTTGTTATTGAGTGACTATAATTGCAAGAAACCGCCACAGACTTTGACCTTCAACCTTTCAACAAATTTTATAGCGTCGGAAACAAGTGTAAAAATCAACAGCAACACTGCTTGAAAGTTATCACATCAGTTGCAGAGTCTCTTATGGTATGTTGGCACTGTTGTCGTTGGTCTTCGGTACTTGATGCTAGCGGCATAGAAGTTATTAAGAGATTTCGGGATCCGTGTTCAGCAAAGACTCCGGTGGTTTCTTCTGATTGCAGCTTTTCTATGTTAGATCTTTTCAATGTAGTTCTTCTTTGTTGTGACGCTTAGAAGATCCGTACTCGTGCCTTCGCTACAACAAGGTAGTGATCCGAGTCAATGTTGGCTGCCCGGAAGATACGGACGTCCAGAATACTGGAGGTATGCCCTACGTCGACCGAAAAATTATCAATTTGATGATCTGGATATTGCCATGTCTCTGACCGTATTTTGAGATGAAGAAACCGCGTGCTTGCTGTATTGATATTTCGTCCCACCGGGAAGTCAATAAGCCTAAGTTCGTTGCCAGATGTGGTTTCGTGTAATTTATCCTTACGAAAGGTGTGCTATCAAAGATGCCCCATTTTCCTATCCTGGCGTTAAAATCTTCTACTGTGACTTCTTGCCTAAGTATGCCGCGTATGACAAATCCGGATCAGTGATATTTATGTTCCCTATAGCAATCATCATACAATAGTATCATCATTCTCCTTATGCTGATATCTGTGTGATCGCAGTCAAGTGCCTCTGCTAATTGTTCTGCTGCAGGTGGCATGGTCGGACCCTTAACAATCTATGTGCACATCCGAAAGTCAAGAGCCCTTTAAACGTTTTCCAGTATCTCTTCCGTACAGGATTGTGAGCCCTGTGATGGCGTTGGCCAGTATTATGCTATTGCTCGGGCACGCATTTGCCATTTCAGCCTGTATGAGTAAGGATTTACTCATGCTGTTACCTGGGACCACCACTGGGAGGTAAGGGAAGCACTTCGCTACGAACTTGATTGTTGCGCTGCTGATCCAATCCAAGTTGTAGGACAATCAGCAGTTTCCCAACAACTAATAGTTGCGCAAATCCATACACGACTCAGCTTTGGACAAAGAAAATAGAAAGAGGTGCTCGTTGGAACACACATTAAAATCCTTTTTTCTGTAGTAAGTAGTAATAGTGAAAAGTTTTGACAGACGCATTCCCGAAGATTGAGCATGTAGCTTCTGCGTGTTAACAGTTCAAACTTACTCAAAGGAGTAAGAAATGGAATTCAGAAGGCTGCAGCTAAAACTTTCTAAGCTGGCCTAAGATGTACATATAAAAATGCCGACTACATCGAACACGTACATAGACAATAATGCTCCAGCTTAGAGGACTAAGACAACGGATCGTTGGTCATAACTAATAGTCGAGTACATTCCAATTGAATTATAGGTAATACAAATTTAACATCAAAAATTGGATCATAAAGTCGATAACATATAATAACTATTTTTGGCTCTTGGTTCTATCATATTTGAATCTATTTCAGTAAATCAAATTTTTTTATAAAATCTGAAAATCAGTAGATCCGCAAAATTTGGGTTCGGGGCTTATCAAAACCGATGACCTTTTGTCAACCTCATATGCTACTGTTGGTAGACATCCTTTCTTGATTGTCATTAAATCTAAAAATCTAAAAAAAATTGTAACGTCTGATTTATAACAGACTTTCTTACGAGACACTTTTAATTATCGTCAACTTGTTAATCTCTGCAATTTTTTTTTTTGCTTCTTCCAATCGTAGACAATAGCTTGAGATACAAATTTATAAATCTAATTCCAGAACAGATGTCTGAAAATATTTTTTTCAAATTTCATCAACACTCTATTGATAATCGTTAAATTAAAACAAACCAATTGAATTTAAACGATCTTCACTTATCAAGAAGTTGTTGTACTAGCCCGTACGATTTTAAAACACCTTTTGTATGAAACGTACTTACAAAATCAAAACACGGACACGAACACTAACCCAAATCCAAATTGTCGTAGATACAGTGTGTTTTTGCTCCTGACCTCTATTATCTTTATTATTACCGCGGTCAAATCGCTGCTGGGGGCATAGTCTTATCAGCTTTCAAAGCGAAAATCGCATGCAGCAACAGTAAACAGAGGCGACTTTTAGCAGCTATAAACAATTGAAACACGCAATTTTTTTTTTAATTTAACATATATTTTTGTTTTTTTTTCTTTCTGGGCGTGAGTGTAAAAATAATCGCGCGTATTTATTTGTGTAAATTGAACTAATCCAATGAAATGTTGGTACAATTCTATGGTCTGTCTGGGAGAGAAGAAATTTATTCTGGAACTTTTACAAAGTTCGGATTGGACCGCCATGGTGGCTATTGGTATCTGGTATTTCGAAGTTGTCCATTTTGGTTAGCCCTTGGCATTGGCGGTGTGTAATCGGGCGCTGGGAACGATGGTTCGATGATGGGCTGCACACTGGGTTGATGCTGTTGCTGCCTTGGCGGTGGATATTGCTGGAAGCTATCGATGTTACGGAAACGTCTCTCTTGTAAATTATCTGTAGACATGCGAGCAGCTCGATTGATCGATTGTTGATTTAGTTCCACCGGCATTTTACGTTCTTCGACTACAAAAGCAGCGTTATCAAACACAACTTCATTCCTGCAAAAAAGGAATTTGTTTTAAACTACTCGGAATTGTGCTAGATACTTACTTGGAATCGTAGGCGTTGATTGGTTCTTTTGTAGCCAGAACTGAATTATTATTAAGGTTGAATGTGTGATCGATAAAGTTTATCTGGAGAGAAAGAAATACATATATTGGAATTGCATTAGGTCTGTTTGTTAACTTGAAATATCCTACAAATTTGTACAAATTCGTACAACTTTTTACAAATTCTGCGAAAGAATTTATTTGATTTGTTGTTATTTCTTGTGATTGGTGTTTTGACTTGACTTTTAACGTTTTATACACAAATGTGGTTTCTTGCAGTTTCTCTCTCTCTCTGAGCGAATTTTCTGCCATCTTTCAATTTTGACATTTCACCACAAAAAGTAACCAAACAGACCTATTAACTTATGCAAAGATATAAATACATAAATACAATATTTGTTGCCTTAGAAACAAATGATACAAAAGGCCTAGAACTTGGTGTTTGTTGTCGAAATCCTATATAACACCTAAACTTGGATCTGGTTGCGGCAGTCATCATCTATTTAACCACGAAATATGGCATAAATTCATCTTCGGGTCAGTTTATTTCACTTATCAGCATCACCACAAGAGACAGTAAAAGGAATTGTTGAATACTATGATACTCGTAGCAGACAATAGGATATAACAAACGTTACGATACTAGCGATCAGAAGACTTTCTGGAGCAGATGAAAGAGATGTGACCACCTGGAGTTCATACTATAATCTGAATTAATCTTAAATACTGCGTGATCGCTCCTATCTTTTGTGATGAAAGAATGAAAAGTAACAGAACTATTAACCCATACCACCGAATCCAATTAGAACCCTAACTAGACCACCAACTGGTACCATGCTTTTGCTAAAATAAAATGAGAAGGCTAAGAAAACTTCCTGCGGACCCCTTGTTCCATGGTGGAAAACAAAATTGCAAGAAAGCTAGAGAGCTTATAAAAAGATCACTTAAGATCCTTTATGAAGTTGCTTCACAAAATACCTTCTAAGGAAATATCAAAACTCTGGGTAAATCCAGCAAACTGGTACAGACTTTCAAAGAGGCGTTTAACTGGTCACTCTCAAAACATAGTGCGGTTCATATATTGAGTCGAAGGCCAAGACACCCAAAGTGATTTTAGAATTCTAGAATTTATTTCCTTGGTAACGTGACGAGTTGATGATGATTAAGCCAGGTGGTAAGTACCTGTAGATCGGAATTCATTTGGTTTCGAATTGCTATTATGGAATTTTCTGAATCTGAGAATGCGAAATCGTCAGCATAGCCAATTGGCAGGTTGGGTAAATATTGAGTGCATGTAGACAAGACAAAGAATTGGTACTACGACTGACCCTTGTGGGACACCAGCATTGGAACATACTTCTTCTTTGTTTACATATTCAATAACTCTTACCAATTGCTTTCTGTTGAGTGTCTGTCTGTCTGTCTAGTGTGCCTGTGAATGTGTGTCTGTCTAGTGAATTGGAGTTGTTAAAGAATCTGGTTTTATCTAGAAATTTCAGCATTCTACCAACTATGATCCTTTCTAATACTTTGAGAATAGAATAGCAAAGATATTGGTCTATAGGTGTTCCAGTCACTAAAATTTCCTTCCTTAAGAATTGGAATAATAAAAGAGGTTTTATAGGATTCCGGAATTACTGCGTAGTATCCTATTTTCTTAACTACCATGTTGCTGATACCATTAACAGTGGCGAGAAGATCCGAATTATTAATTGGCGTAAAGAAAAAAGAAAGTGGAGTCATTTTATCCAATAAAAGTTTCCATTACTTTCACTCAATTGCATACACACATTCGGTTTTAAGTGTTCGTCAACATTTAAAAAAAAAAAAAAACGTTCATCCCGTTTCCTAAATCCTCATTACTGGTGACGATAACATTGCCTAATTTAAGAAGTTTAAGATCTGGCTTCAGAGATAATTTTTACGCCAAAGCCTTCGGCTACTAAGGAAGGCTTCGCTTTGTCTCCATTTGCTTCTTTTTGAAGCCGCTTTCAGATAATTGGAAGCCAATTGAATGGAGTTAGTGAGTAGCCTGGCATGTCCTCCATTTTTTCTTTTTTCTAAAAGGTTTTCTTTCCAGTGCAGGCTACCACTACGACGGTAGTGTAGACCCAGTGCCTGACTTGGTGTTGTAGACCTCATATTGAGCTTACAGTTTTCTTGCACGAGAGGATGGCAACTAGAGCTTTTTTATCCCGCTCTGCAAGATTCTTATTTCACCTCAAATTGCTGTCCAGGATAAGATACATATATCAGACACTATTCGAAAAACTCAGAGGGGTACCATTTAAGTGTGGTGGAATGATGAGTATTATCTAGATTTTTCTTGTGAATAGGACTACCTTCCTGTATTGCCTGTATTTACGCTAAGACCACAGCTACGTGCCTAAGGAGGGGAGTGTACCTCTCCTTGATCAAACACCAGACAGAGCTATTTTTGTCCAGTTTTTGAAGAAAGTTGATAATGATAATGGAGAAGGTATCGACGTTGCTAAAAGCTCTATTGATATCAGGGCCATAAAATGAGGTGACTAGAGAAATGTGTTGTTTGAGGCCCTATTGGCGTGGACTATAGTGTCATTAATAAACGTCCAGCTAGGTTAAATGGAGGTCGAAATATAAAAGCGATCTCTTTGGGATGTAATATAAAATACTAAAACACGTTGAAAGCAGAGATCCTAAGATACTTGGTCTAGAGGACTAGAAGCAATGAGCCTAAAATCGAAAAGGATGAAATGCAGCTGACCTCAGGGAGAGACTTCACGGGTCGAGAGCCCGCTGACAAATGAAGAGGGTTAGTAGCGAAAGGAATATTAACGAGTACATTAATGGCTTGAGATGTATGTTCTTTTTTCTTAAGATGATATAGAACGTATCAAGTTTAAATCTTTTTACGATTTCGGTTGACTTTTGAATATTAAATTTGAGATTTCTTACGAGAATATATTGTACAAAATTGTAGTTCTAGTAACGTATAATTAAAAACTAGGTCCCGTTTTAAGATCACTGCTCTTCTCAAGAAATTCAAAATAGTGTTATCCACTTATTTACGACCCAATACAATGTTATCGCTCTAATGAAATTGATTGGCTTCTACACGTTCCTCCAAACGCTTAAATTCCAGTAAATATAGCATAGACACCCAAAATTTATTTACTACTCCTTTATGGTATACTATTACACTTATATCAATTAAAAAAGAAAAAACGTTTTAAATCTAATCACTTAATGAAAAAACACTTCTTACATACGAATACATACATACACTTTAATTTATAGCTCAATAAAAAAATCGATATTGTTCAATGTAAAAATTACCTTACTTGAGTCTGATTACTTTTGGAACTTACCTCATTTGTTGCCACCTTATACACTACACGTGCCCCAATGAATACATAAATCATTAGACCAAAATTTATGATCCAAAGGACAAAGCCTTTCAACGATATTATCATCATCGAAATAGCAGCGATTTGGGCCGAAATCAATTGCACGGCCTGTGGGGATATAACGCCCGCTTGATAATCAGCCAAATTGTAGTTATAGGAGATCCATTGGGCCCGACTGTAATCAACTCCAAACATGATGCCAATTACAAAGTCCATGCCACAAACAATAAGCACCACAGTCCCCCATGTGTTTAAAACTCCAAAAGTAAGCTTAAGATTATCCTTCTTCACATCTGCAAGGCGAAGTAATACATTTGACTGTTATGAAGATAAAATCCAACACATATTATACTTACATGCTAAAAGTAGACAGGAACTTATAAGCCAGGCTACAGAAACACCCAAGTAAACGCATGTCCAAATTAAAACCTGTTCTGAGCTTAAAACTGTGAGTACTGACTTAAGAATGGTGTAGTCCACTTCAGGGTAATCGTTCGGTTGGCAGTTGCCTCGGAAGTACATCTCGAAAAAAACAAACTTTGTAATCGATCCATAGCTGACTACGTTACCGATATTTATAATGCAGCAATAAGCTAATATTGAGACTATCGAAAGACC
Organism: Volucella zonaria; assembly: GCA_963966105.1. NCBI lineage: Eukaryota > Metazoa > Arthropoda > Insecta > Diptera > Syrphidae > Volucella > Volucella zonaria. The sequence goes on along the minus strand of OZ014534.1, from coordinate 82,875,639 downwards.
AATCCAGACCAGTGATTGAATCTACGAGTATAAAAGATTAAAGTTCATAAATTCAAATTTATTTTAGAAGCATTTTTTTTCTAACTGAATTAGCATCACATGACAACATTTGATGTCCCGAAATACACTGTCTTGCCTGGCTCTTATTCTGCACAGCGGAGGAGTTATACCATCAATTACGAATCACAAGATGGAACTACGGTACAATGATGGATAAATGTTTCAAACTAGAAAACGTATTTCGGAAACGTAAAATCGATATAATGTGGGTTCAAAGAACTAAGTGCAAAAAGTCACGAACAGGGCCCGCTACATAAGAATGCAAAAGAATGCGTAGAAAATATACAAGTATTATTGCGGAACGGAATAAAATAAGAAATAAGCGACCGACTAACGGTAATAAAACTGATAAACAGCAAGTAATCAGAAAAGAAAATATTTTGGCGCGACATCCAAGATCTCTTAAATTCAACCTTTAGAGGAGGGAATGCTTTTCATTGATGAGGATTTAAAAAGACACATCGTGGTATCGAGCTGCGACTACGAAGACTGCCATTATGAAAACGGTTTAGAAACGAAATACGTAAGACGATATACTAAACTTATGCAAATCTGAACTAGATACGCTATTTATTATGCGAACACCAAGTAGACACCAAACCCACATATATTACCATCTACTCGTATGCTGGAATAATGCGATATGGCGAACTAATGATTCCAAAGTTGATCGTGGGCAAACAAATAACAAGTCAGCACCGGTGGTTGGTGACAAAAATTAGAGAAAAACCAACGAAAACCAGCATCAGTCGAGAAAATAAACTGCCACAACCTTAATCACGAAAAAGGTCAATTCTGGGCGCTAAATTTGCAAGAATAGCTCCAAAAGGCACAAACTAAAAGGAGGAACTAAGGACGCAAGGTACTAGATGGAGTGAAAAGTGACCTCCTTGGGAATTAAAAATCTTTTTTTTTTAAATGTTTTTTTTATATTATTCACACTTATTCCAGCGATTTTCAAACTTCTTGATCCCGTCCGAAATGTAATTTTCCGGAAGGTTTGCAAAATACTAGTCCGTGGCGTCGATGATTTCCTCGTGTGAGCTGAATTTTTTATTGATGAGCCATCTTTTGAGGTTTGGGAAGAGATAATAGTCCGAGGGATCCAAATCCAGTTACCAATCGACGCACTCTTTCGAAGTGCTCTCGCGTTCGTGTTTTTGGTCAGGAGTGAGTATTCGCGGCACCCAGCCGCAGGATAACTTTTTCATATGTAGAATATTGCCCAAATATGACGTGTGCGCTCAGTACTAATCTTTGTGGTATCTGCTAGCTCGAGTACCTTCACTTTCCAGTCAGCCAACACCATTTCATGTATTTTTTTGACATTGTCCTCTGTAACCGCATCGGAGGGTCTGCCGCTGCGGACTTGATCGCCCCATAATATTTATCCAACTTTTCTCTCTCCTAAAATAATGTTTTATGAGAGAACGAAAATCGTTTCTGTCCATACATGATGCCAAACACGTTAACAACAATCAGCTGTCAAAACAAAACTAAAGACAGTATCGCATTGAAATTCGGCATATCTGCCTAAATATGAACGGACTTCAAGGCACCATAACATTTTTTCCAGTAGCAGTGCATTCTGGCGGTCAAGGATGTCACTTTTCACTCCATCTAGTATATGGAACAACCTTGAGGAAACATATAACTGCAGTGCAAAACTGCTCGTTGTTTCAAAAGTCTTGTTCCATCTAAATAAAGAAACATGGTGATGGAATCACAATATGATAAAAAATACCTTGGATTTTTAAATGGCCTTACCGGAACGTAAGTGCTTTTTTGTTTCATTGTATAAAGGCAAAGGCGACACGAAAATTTGCAACAACTACCGATCGGTGAAATATAGGATGCAGACAATAAATAACCTAACATCGATTGAAAACTTCATAAAATTGCTCTTATTGAGGCCAACTTAAACCCAACCAACCAACCAACCAACCAATGCGACTTTGTGGGATTCAAATTGACATATGGCACGATTTAAAGTTTACGAATAATAATGGAGAAACGCCGCGACTGAATATAATCTCCATTGCCATCGAGCTCTTGGATATCTTATACGGGTAACGCTAAGATCTCAAAAATTACCCGAGGGCTTATAAGAATGTAGTCGAAATAAAATTCGGAGTACACCAGAGCAGTGTTCAAACTCCGCGACTTTTTAATGTCATACAAGTGGAAGATTGTCTATTGAAGCAGCACCTAAACAAGTCCATAATGACTTGTTTCTTTCGCCTGTTATGGCGCTATATAAGCAATAATGTGTTTGCTCCTTACGAAACATTTAATACAAGGGTGGGTAGATAAAATCATGATTTTTCCAACAAAAGGTAGTTTTTTCGGTAAGTTAATGTTTAATTTCTCAACATCCTTTTCTTTGAGCTGAATACACTTCGTCAGATGAAGGCCATATGTTTGAGCAATGAGTTCATCGTTGCAACCAAAAATCTTTTCCGTTGAACCATTTCTTCAGGTTTGGCCAAATGCTTCCTTCAAATCGTCGTTGAACCGGTTCCATAAGTTGGCATAATATTCGCCGTTGATTGTTTTGCCTTTTTGAAGGAAATCGATGTGAATTATGCGGAGCGCATCGTAAAAAACTATCGCCATGACGTTGTTCTTTTTTGGTGCTGTTCTATATCTCGTCCACGGTTGTGAAGCGGAGCAAAAACTCGTCCTTTTTGCAGTTGAATAACGCCAAACATTTTTGCCGAAAATTCACATAGTTGTCTGCTTTCAATGGGAATCACATGCAAACTAAATGATGCAGCTTGCTCAAATTTTTACAGTAGTCTACAAACAGAAGACGGCTTTTCAAGTTACAACGCTGGTAATTCAAAAGTTTCATTACAATTTTAATACTTAGGCTCTGTCGTTATTCACCAAGTAAATGACGATAACGATGTCGCTTTGGGATAATTTAAAAGGCAAGAAACTTCCATAGTATTTGAGAAACATGCCGATTAAACTTTAAGGTTTGATATACACAAACACCTTTCATTCAGCTTTAATACATTGTATTGTTGGCCGATGTATGAGAATAAATTATAACTATTCGTACGTAAGTGAAATGTTGCAAATGTCAACGGGTACAACTAAACCTGATTTAATAGTATACAAATAAATAAATAAACAAATCAGCTGGTTTTGCCATCCGCAGCGAAAGGGGTCGGAAAATACGGTCCAAAAAGCAATAAAAGCTCAAGCCGATGTTCGAAGAAGAGACCCAAAAATAGTTAATTGGTCCATAATCCTCCTCAGTAACGAGGAATATTTCAGATGTTGATAATAAAGTGGATTTATTTGAGTCGATGGTTACGGAGGTCTTCGATAAATATGTATGTTCCATTCAAAGATCGTCATAAACGATCCTAGGCGATCTGGGTTTACATCAAATGTAAAAAATCTAATGCGGCTTCGTGACAAAGCTTATCGAAGATGGGAAAACTATCCTGCGTCTTTAAATAGAACTAATTTTGTCAAGTTGAGAAACACCACCACCGCCGACATTCGAAAAAGTAAACAATATTACTATAGCGCCAAACTTAATTCCCTCCATCTATGGACAAATTTGCGTGAGCTTCTCATTGTCAATAAGAAATCGTCTTCGAACAGTATAGACATCAATCCGTATTTGTTAAATAATTACTTTGCTACATCTGTACCAAACACGACGCTTCCATTTGACCAATTTGAGAGTGGTTGAAGATCTCCAGCATGTTTAGGTCCTAGATTTGTTTTCAAAATGGTAAATAGTGCAAAAATAATCGCTATTAAGTCAGTAGAATCTCTTCCTGCTATTTGTGATTAACAAATATTGCTTACGCATATTTAGTTAGACCTTGTTTTCCCACACCTTAGAAACTCGTGAAAATGACACCAATTTCAAAGAAGTCAAACCTTTCTGAATACTCCGACTTTCATCCAATTAGCATTCCATCTGGCCTATGAAAGGTTTTGGAAATCATTGTTCTAGGTTCGGAGAGCCGTAGAACTGATTCGGAACTACCTCGCCGAAAGATTTTAAAAAGTTTACTTAAAGGGAGATGTTTCTACCGTGCTGAGAATTTATAAGGGCATTCCACAAGGCTCAATCCCTGGACCTCTTCTCTTCGCCTTGTACTTTAATAATCCCCCTCAAGTTTGTAAACGTACTAATATACACCTATATGCGGACGATGTCCAAATACAGGGTGTCCCAGTTTAGCAGTATAATCCTTTAAGGGCATATTTCCGAAGTTCCGTCGAACAAGAAATTGTATGACAGGGGGGGGGGGGTGTTCTTTTCTCACGCCATTTCAAGTTACAGCCAATCAAAGTGGGTGACTTCTAATCTGGAGATGTTACCACTTTAAACGCTATAATTTCTAAACTAGTACAGGTACAAAAATAGTTTTAAACCTTCTGTAAAGATAATTTAGTAGTGCATACAAGTCTTAAATGCTTTGGGTACCTCTGTTCAACAACAAAAAAGTTATGGCTCGTTAAACTCAAAATTATGGAAATTTGCTGTTCCAGTTTTTTTACTTAAAATGCATTTTTCTTAAAATTGTTCCTACGTACGATCAACAGATTTTGTAGTAAAAGTCATTTTTCGTCAAACAAAAATAGCCAAAAAGAAGTGTACCTAGTGAATTACTCATAAACTCGCTTAGATATTTTTATCTGGTCCTGAGAAGGACCTTTTTGGAACAGTTTATGGAATGTTTATAGCAATTGCTCGAAATGCCTTCCTTCCATTTGAGTACACTTTCGGGCGCGTTTAACCATTTCGGATGGCAGATTAACGGTCATCAAAATTATTTTATTCTCTTCTGAAGTGAGACTAATATTTTCTTGGAGTTCTACCAGACTTGACATTTCTCTAAAATAAACCTTTTCTTTCATAAAACCCCAGAAGAAAAAAATCCATGGGTGTTAGGTCAGGAGATCTGGGTGGCCATGGCTTGGGACGGAATCGGCCAACTCATCGTTCGTTAAAAGTATGGTCGAGGAACGAAGTTACCCCGCTGCTACTGTGACAAGGTGTTCTATCTTCTTGAAAGAACATCGGCCTTCTCTAAACAAGAGGAACACCTTCAAGGAGCTTCGGCAATCGTACTCTAAGAAATTCCAGGTAGTAATGGGAATTAACGGTTTGTGGAAGAACGTGCGGGCCTACTAAAGTGTTTCCTATTAATCCAGTACAAACATTTACGCTAAACTAACACATTTTGAAGAAGTGCAAACATCTTAAGGGTATTCTTACCTTTGAAAGGATGTTGTGCGTATTAAATGGGGATTAGAGTCTGACCAATAATGGTGCAAATTATAGTGGTTTGTAACCCCACCTCATATGAACTACGCTTCGTCAGTTCACAGAATGTTCTTGAGGAATTGCCCGTCTTCGGCATGTTTGCGCAGTAGCCATTGGCAAAATTCCACTCTTCTTTACGTATCACCTGGTAGTAAATCCTGTACCGGTGTCAAATTGAAAGGGTGTAATCTATTTCTCTGTAGAGTCCTGTGAATTCTGGTTCTGGGAAGTTCTAACTGCACAGCTAGTCTGCGGACGCTGATTGAAGGCAAAATCCCATCCTCAACTTCTGCCACCGCTGCGTCTGAACGTCCTTTTCTTTTTTTTTGGTGCAGTTTCAGCAAATAACCGGATGCACGGTGTTCTACAATTTGGGTATAGTCGTTGGTACTCCAATCTTGCCAACGAAGCGTTTCCATTGCAGTACCCGTGTACGAGTACAAACACTATTTCCGCGAATTCACGTTTTGACTACATTTTGTGGAGATCAATTTATCAATCAGCTGTTCACTTACAGAGCAAAACGTCGATTGTAGATCAGTTGAAACAATGTCAAATTGAAAAAACAAGTTAACAAAGAATTATTCTTTGTTACGATTTTTTTTTCCTATTCGACAATTAATTGTTTACTGCATTGTTCATAGGGACGTTAGTTTATTATTCTCATTTAATTCTGTTTGACCATTTTTCTTTGACAAAAAATGGCTTTTATTTTTAGAGGTCACCCACTTTGATGGGCTGTAACTTGGAATGGAGTGAGAATAGACCCCCCTGCCATACAATTTCTAGTTCGGCGGAACTTCGGGAATATACCCTTAAAGGATTATACTGCTAAACTGGGACACCATGTATACTTGCCGACATTGCGGTCGCAAATCGGGAATTGTGTCAGTAAATTTAAGGGAATAAATCTTAAGGGAGACAAGACATTTTGGGTATTCCCTCTACAACCCTTTTAAGAAACTATATGGCAAATTGCTTGTGCCAATCAGCAAAATGATGATTAGCTAAATTAATCTCAAAATATTATGGCTATTAGAAAAACAAATAACAAATTTTGTATAATTTTTCATATTCATATAATTTTTCATATATAAAAAGGTGTTTTTTTGAGAGTTATACAAATTCGATATGAAATAGAATACTTGAAGCTAATGTTAATATCTATGATATTAGCTTTATTCAATAGATAATTTTATGCTATTAGTGTTTAGATATGATATCGGGCATATGCACCACGGCTAGCTCGAATGAAGCGCAATCGTGAAGTTAAATTTTCGATAACTTTATCGAGCAAGTTGGGCCGTAATTAACATTAGCACGGCGAATGTTAACTTCCAAATCGTCCAACGTCTCTGGTTTATCGACATAGAAATCTAAAGGTGTGAGATCACAGGATCGTGAAGGCCAGTTCACACGTCCATTACGCGAAATAATGCGCTTTGCCAATGTAAATAAATTGATGGTGTCGCGCGCCATGTAGCATGTTGCGCCATCTTGTTGAAACCAAAGCTCTGTGACGTCATTGATATTCAACTGAGGAACGAAGAAGTCAGTAACCATGTTTCTATAGCGCTCTTAATTGACGGTAACATTCTGGCTGGGATCGTCCTTAAAGAAATATGGGCCGATGATTCCACCAGCGCATAAAGCACACCAAACAGTGAGTTTTAATGGTTGTAAGGGTGTCTCGACAAATGCTTCTGGGTTTTCTCCATTCCAAATTCGGCAATTTCGCTTGTTTACGTATCCATTTAACCAAAAATGGGCCTTATCGGAGAACAAAATTTTGCGTTGAAAATGAGGATCAAGTTGAATCATGTTTTCGGCCCATTCACCGAATGTACGACGCGTACCCGTATAATGGTCACGCGGTTTCAACTCTTACACAAGCTGATTCTTATAATCTTTTAAGCCAAGATTTTCCGTAAAATCTTCCAAAAAGTGGATGGGCATAGCGCCAATTGCTGTGCACAATGGCGAATCGACTCATTCGGATTTTCCTCAACACTGCGCTCTACAACGTCAATAACTTCTTCTGTTCGCACTGTTTGTCATCTTTGGGGATCCGCTAGAGTGCTCGTGCTCGTGCTCGAATAACTTGCTCAGATGGACGATTATGTTCACCGTAAAATGGTGCACGGTAAGTTTGGCGAACCGAACAATGGTTTCCAAAATAAGTTTGCACAATTTGCGCCCGTTGTTCTGACGTTAATCGTAAAACGGCGAAACGTACTAACCACAAATCAACTTTCAACTGTCAAATTGACAATCTGTGAAAACAGTGTTGCCAGTTTAAAAACTAAACCTTTAAAAAAACACCCTTTATTATACGAGTATAATAATTATATTTAGATATACGAGTATGTTTATATTTATTTTTATTTTTTGTTTTTAAATTTATAATTTTATACCCTCGATTTATCATGAGATATGTACTCGTACATACTATACTTATAAAAGAACCTAGTTCTTAATTGCACAATCCGATAATTTGAAGGAAACTTGTAACTTTGAAACTTAAACATAGGCGACTTGTAAAGTAGTTTCTATGTGGCTTTTAAAAAAACTTCAGCTAAACATTGTGTTGAACAACATTTTGAATTATTTGTGCACGCCATTTCGACATATTTTTACAATTTAATTTACGTTCTGAGAAATGGCATAATAATTCATATTAATTCAATTAAGAATCAAAAATCATTGGTTTACTCACAGAGTCCTTTTTGAAGCGACCAATAAACTTGTAAGTAACTTCTTCACATAAATGAGTGGCTGCATATGAATAGCACTTTAAGTGCAAAATATTTCAATTTCAAAATTACGAGTTCGTGTACGTATAATAGGCATATCACTATCTAAAAATATTTGCTACGCACTCTAATAAAATTTTGTTTACCGTATTTGCGATAAAATTATTAAATTAGCTTAGAAAACTTAAATCTGTGAACTTGTAGCGCCGATAGAAATTTTTGTTTACTCTGATAGTAAAAGATAATTGGATTTAGTTTGACGTTTCGAAGATATACATTTTTTCTGTATCTTATCTCGGAAAATGATTCATAATACAAATCACAAATAATTACGTACGAAAATGCAATGATTAATTTTTTATTTTAAAAAGGTAACACGAGCTTTTGTTTTTATTTATCTTACATATCTGTTGCGTAGTTATGTTATATTTTACGCGTAGACTTAATCTTAATGAAAATTCCTGACACCAATGTCAAGTGATCAATTCAAAATTATGAATATAATTTCAGCGGCTAAAAGAATTTCTGTCTTGTGATTCTGCATGGTAAAAATTGAAATCAGTTGTATTGCAGAGGGATCATACTCTGAAATAATGTGTTGTTTTCTTTCCGTAGGCATGCTGACCGGTAAGACAAATTTCATATTAGCACTTAGAATTACAATAGTTCATTTACTTCATAACTCAAGTACAGGATATCTTGTCATTTGTAAAGGGTGTTTATGAAGGAGGCGTTGGATTTTAGATAGAGATAGCTAACAAACTAACTACCATTATATACTCGTAGATATCAATATTTTCTATTCTCTGTTAAGTCTACTAATTCATCATGTAACATATATATTTACATCACAACAACGTAACCAAATCGTGGAAAGTGCTCAATTACACACATCTCATCGTAACGTAGGATGCGTCATATTGTGCGTACATTTCGCACTAATTTAATGCCATACGGTTCGGTTGAACCAAGTGATGAAGCTAATGAAGTGTTAATGTAGACTTGAATTTGTCAGTTCCTGAGTGTAGTTTGCTGCTTGGAGTCTGTCCGTCCACAATCAACTCGGAACATTTTGCGAAAAGATTTTAGCCACACTCCTAACAAGATTCAATTTGTCTAAGGATTAAAGCGGTTGTTAATGGGAAAATGAGCCATAAGAAAAGCTGTTTCTGATGTGGTTCGTTTTAAAACACTGCCACAAAGAAACCTCTGAGGATGTAAGCATGTACATACTCACATGCTCAGTGAGCTCTACGAGCGGAAAAGAAAGACAAAACTATACAGCACCATGTCTAATTTTAACATCCCTCCCAAACTCATCAGGTTGTGCCGTATGACTACGGACATAAAATCACCCTAGAAAGGATCGTGCAAAGCCCACTAAGGCATGGTCGTTTTTTATGCCGCACAATAAATTGGATACGTGGATGATATTGATGTGATTGAACGAATACAGTGTCAATGTATCTATCGTTAGTATTGAGGCGGAAGCGACCACAATGTGTCTGGCTGTAGGCGAGAGGAAAACAAAGTACATGCTGTCATCAGAAAAAGGCGCATACTACCCACGGCTTGGCCAGAACGTCACCATTAACACTTATAGCATCGAGATTATTCCATCTAGCAGTAATGACGTCAGTGCAGAAATCAGACGCAGGACTACTCTTACTAATCGCTGTTTTTATGGGCTCAGGGGCATTTGAGTAATTGCCTCCGTTAGTAAACAGATACCATCATCGGGCCTATTTTCTTTAAAAATGAGACAGCAGCGCGCATTACAGTGAATGATGACCGATACAAAACATGATCAGTGAATACTTTTTCCAAATTTACATGACATCGGTGTGGACGGTATTGGGTTTCAGCAGGAGGGGGTAAGTGTTATACTTGTCTTCCGACCAATACCATCGATTTATTGAAATAAAAGTTTGCTGAGATAGAAATTTCATGGTTGGACCACAAAGATCTTGTGATCTAATGCCACTCGATTATTTTCTGTGAGGATAAAATCGCTTATGTACATGGACAAACCAGTAACGATTAATCCTTTGGATGACGAAATACGGGGTAAGTCACTGCAAACATTCGTCCCAGATGCTCGAAAAAGTGGTAAAAAATTGGTCGCGGTGCTTATATGCCCGAAATCATCCTTAAATGTATTTGACATCTAAATCTAAGCTCATCTACTGTTATTTAAATTTACTTTCCAGTCCTTCTTAAAAAAAATCTTGTTGACATGTACTCGTACTTCCGGATTTCAGGTTTATGTTAATGTGTGGTTCAACTGCCCAGAGTAATGTTTTCATTTTGTTTTTATTAATTTGTTTTTTTCTTCCCATTATACTAAAACGCATGACAAATTTCTTAATTATTTTGTATGTACGAGGGGCGTTCAATATATTCTCGGTATCGATATGAAGGAAAATGCGAATTCAATTTAAATTGTTTTTATTTTTCAATATGATCTCCCCTAACATCAATGCATTTGTTACATCTTGAGATAAGCTTTTTTAAACCCTCAAAATAATAAATTTCCTCTTTCTCTGCAAAATACCGACTTGAGTTCTTCATCATCCGAAAATCTTTTTCCACGAAGACATTTTTTCAAATCCGGAAACAGGAAATAATCACTAGGGGCAAGGTCTGGACTATAGGGTGGGTGTTGGATTTCTTCGAAACCACAATCTCGCGCAGCAGCCTTGGAAGCTCGCGCCGTGTGAACAGGAGCGTTGTCATGAAGAAGCAACACACCCGCTGCGAGTTTACCCCGTCTTTTCTTTTTAATTTCCTCCCGCAAATTATGCAAAGTGGAAGCGTAGGATGTGGCGTTGATGGTTTCACCTTTTTTTTTGTACTCAATGAGCAAGATTCCCTTTGAGTCCCAAAAAACTGTGGCCATGAGCTTTCGGGCAGACGGAGTGACTTTGAACTTCTTCGGGGGGTCTGTTCCTTTTTTATGCCACTGCATGGACTCTTGTTTGCTTTCAGGGTCATAGTGGTGGACCCATGTTTCGTCCCCAGTAACAATTCGATCCATAACACCGTCCGCGTTCTCACTACACATCTCCAAAAGCTCTCTACAGCATGCGATTCTCACTTTTTATCTGAGGCGCTGTGAGCATTCGTGGCACCCACCTTGCACTGACCTTTGAAAGGTTAAGATGGTCATGAAGAATGGTGTGAATGGTACCAATTGAAAGCTTGGTGATCTCTGCCATCATTTTCACCTTTATTCGGGCATCCTCAAGAACAAGTTTTTCGACTTCCTTGATGCTTTCTCCCGTACAAGCAGTAGCCGGGGCGCCGGAGCGGGGGGTCGTCCTCAATGCTCTCTCTGCCTCTCTTGAACTCACTTGACCACTTTTGCACAGTTGATAATGAAGGTGCGGAACCCTGGTAAACAGCCACCATCTCTTCATGAATAGTTTTTTGACTTTTTCCTTGCTTAGTGAGAAATTTAATTACAGCGCGATGCTCAATTTTCACCATCATCGCCTCAGTTGCCATTATGATTCTGTTTAACTAGAGATAAAACGCGAATTAATAATCACATTTATATTAAATTTTACACGAATGCACTAAAATAATAGTGTTACTTGACAAATAAGTCAATTTATATATGCAACCACAGCTTCACCCCGATACCGAGAATATCTTGAACGCCCCTCGTAGATTTATTCTATGTATTTGCTCTTTAAGTAATATTTTTTTACAAACATTTGTGTCACGAAATTGAAGGAGTTTTATGAGATGCTTTATTAGTTTTCCCATACAAACTCGTATGTACGAGTATACATAAACAAATTCTTGTTCCTCAATCTTTACGAGATTGAATTTTGTTAAAGTGTCTTCCCAGAACAAACAGATTTATATACCGTTATCAATCGGTGTAAAATTAACAAAAGGTGAATATTTACGAAAACAGCGCACACTGTTCTATCTTCTCTAACACAGGTTTCACATTGACAATTTCTACCAAGTGCTTTTAGCCTCCAAATTATTCGCTTGATCTGAATTTGAAAAGAAAGACAGTAGGTAATCGACTTAGCACTATCCAATAGCTACACTAAGAAGATAAGCGCCTGGAAAATACTATCAGATCCTGTTTATGTTAGACCATAGCCACAGCGAATACAGAATCGAATTCGAAGTCTAGTCCTTATTGAAGAAAAGGAATCCGCGATAAACCAGCCTTAACTCAGGTCGAAGCAATAGCTAGAGAAGGCGTTCAGAAACTAAAGGGTTCCCTCATTAAATATTTAAAACTGACATGTCTAGCCCGAAAAAACCCTTCAGGTCACCCGTTTCATGGTGGATCGTAGATTTGCAACGACTACGTAAGGAAACAATAACTTCCAAACAAGTTACTTGCAATCAATTGGGAGGAGGAGGACACTTAGAAGATCTGATGGCACCTACACTGAGTCAAAAACAGGGACTCTGTCTCTTACTCACTATCCAAGTCAACCTGATCAGAATCATTTAACAACCAGCTTATATCAGCAAAGCTGCAAGTGAGCTGAGCCGCATAATACGCCGCAGCTAGTATCTGTCATCGGTTGCGGTAACGGTTTTTTTTTTTTTTTGTAACTTAAACCAAATTATGTGTGATTTTACAGTTGGAAGTGAGATTTTTCTGGCGAGCGCTGGTGTTTTTAATCATCATCGCAAGTTTTGGGGGCATATGTAACTCGGTATAGTGAACGTTGGTCGACTTACTACTTAAGGCTCTCAATGTCTTTAATATCCACGCTCACTTATTTGCAGATAATGTATTGTAGCTATACTGTCTGCTCTAAAGCGCAGGCAGACCTAGACCTGATCGACGATTGGTGCACAGAAATAGGCTCTCAGTCCAACCTCTCAAAACTAGGTTATGATCGCTTGAGAGGGGTGAAGCTGACTGGTCTGACTCAATTTGTATTTAAAGGCACCAACATCCATTTCTCCAACGAAGCTAAGTATTTTGTAATTCTGGTTAGCAAATTTCTTTGGGCTAATCATGTTGCGTCGTTAGCAACTGTGTTTAAGGAGTTGCTGAACCCTACCGCCAGCTCCAACTTAATAAGAGAATGTAAGGCTTCTTTAAATGTGGGTGACCGTGGCGCAAGTGGTAGTGTATTGGCTTCCAAATCGCACGGTTCGGGGTTCAATACCAGTCGCGCCCGAAAGACATTCTTTTTTTCAGGCAACTAAAATCATGTAAGATGTGTGGTTGCCTAAAATACAACAACAAGTCCAATTACACTAATAATTTAGTCTCCCCATTAAATGTTGGATGCCACCCATGGAGCGAAAGCGTAGGATGTTTAATGCCATCATGACGGATCACTTCGCTTATTCAAAGCTTCGAGTTGCTATGCATAAGTGGCACAACATCAATCAATGCTCACTGTGATAGTGATGATGGCGGAACATTATCTCCGTGTATCCGGTCTACGCTTGCATAAGGCTGCAGGTATTCCCCGCTGATGTGGTGGGTACTAGTACTAGAGGTAGTTTACCAATGAAGCGTTTACTCATCTTTCTTTCTTTAGACTTAAAGACTCTAGAAAAAGGAGCATGCAAAGAGTAAAATGGACTAGTGCTTTGCGTAAATGCAATGCTCCGACAAAGAAAAGTGTTTTAAGTTGATCGTCCCAAATACGAGTACTTCATGACGAAGCCTACTTAAGCATATGAGTCAGATTTTGATATTAAATGTACATACATACATATTAGACTCATCGACAGGTACAATTCACGGAATACACACACTCAGATGTATATCATAATCTACACATGTAGATCTTCTTCAAAAAGTCATCAAGTGATAATACATCACATTCTACAGACAATACGCAATTGTACGAGTATCTCTTACTAAAGGGTAACCAGATAAGAACGATAGAAAAAAAAATTTTAAATAAAACAACAACGGTTGGAGATATAAAATTGATTCTGGCTTTATTTTAAAGCTACGTTCATGTCGTTATGTGGGGAATAGCACATCATTCAAATAGCCGCGTCGGCTTCGCTGGCAGTGCTTCAAGCGCTCGGTGCAATTTTTGATGATTCGGAAGCGTGTCGATTTTTGGCCCCAAGCTCGTCCAAAGTGGTTGACTTGTTAGCGTAGACTTAGGACTTGACGTAGCCCCAGAGAAAATAATCGAGTGATATCAAATCCCATGATCGCGGCGGCCAGATGATGAACGCTAGCCGTGAGATGACCCCGTCGCCAGATTTCTCCTTCACAACTTCGATCGTTGGGTCCCTTGTATCGCATGTAGCGCCATCTTGTTGGAACCACAGCTCGGTTAACATCGCTCTATACATGAGACCATTAAGTTTAACGGTGTCGCCTTCCTGATTTCGAAAAAAATGGGGCCCCATGATGCTGCCATACCATAAACCGCACCAAACAGTCAATCTTTGTGGATGCATTGATGCTTGACCGAACACTTGTGGATTGTGTTCGCTCCAATATCAGCAATTTTGCTTATTGACATAACCGCTGACCTAAAAATGAGCCTCGTCCAAGAAGATGAGTTTTGGCAAAAATCCGGATCTCTGGCCAATATTTCCAGCGCCCAATTAGCGAACTCACGGCGTTTTCTATGGTCGTCCGACTTCAATTCTTGCGTCAGAACAATCTTATACGGATGTAAGCCCAAATCCAACTGCAAAATAAGCCGGGTTGCCACTCTGGCGATGCTCAATTTAGTTGAACGGCGCCGAACCGACTTTTCTGGGTCTTTTTCGATACTGGCCGTTACGGCGGCTATGTTTTCCTCATTTAACACCAGAGTGTACTCACGCTCACACTTTTCCACGATGCGGCGAATTGCCTGCACACTGAAGAAATGATGGCGACCGACCTCAGGACGAAATTCACGTTGCGTATTTACAACTGAGCCGGAGTTTCGATAATATTTTTTAATAACTTCAGCCCGTTTGTCAAGTGTAAAACGATGCATGATGAAATGGCAAACCTTACTGAATATTTTGACAGCTGGATGTCAATGGTAACTTTGGAAAGCTATCATTGCTATTTGGTTACCCGTTACATACAACTACAGGCGTGTTTTATTCAAAAGTGCTTGGCCACTTTTCCACACGAAACAAAAACAAAATCAAAAATGGAAATAATTTAGTTCACTTTCAGAAGAGAGTATAGATTCAGGAAAGATTGGAATTATAGATGTCGCAACATACAACTAGAGGGCATTTATTTGTTTTCTGATGGTTGGCAGCGTCCAGTTTCTCTCTATTCTGGGATGTGTTCGTGGATCAACTTATGTTTTGGAAGAGCAAGTCAATAATGAACGTTCTTTTGGGCTTTTTACACTTGGAAAAAATAGTTATTTCTCTTCTACCCAAAAAGGAACTTGAACCTTTTTTAAACTTAGAATGCGCGGTGCTTATCTGCTTTCAAAACTGCTTTCAAAATGCCACCAAAGCTCCAGTTTATCGGAGAAAATATTAATGAAAAAGCAACAAATGTTTTTGAAAAAGCAACTAAATGCTTTTGCTTTTGATTTGTATTGGGTTAACTGGGTTGGGTTAATTTGATTTAATTAATTTCCTTATGGCTTAAAATTTAATCTTTAAAACTAAAATCTTCATATAAAACCGAAGCAAACTTGAAACCAACACTGCGAACGTAGCCGCGAGATTTTCTAAAAGTATTAAAGTGGGTTGGAGCGTTTTTTGAAAAAGTGGATACGCACTTTTGAATAAAACTCGCCTAATATTAATTGTACCACGAGAAGATCGATGATCATGTTCACTGTTTTAACCACTGGGCTAGCGAGAATCATCGGCGGGCCAACGAAAACAAATGCATAGTAGTTGTCAGAGGACATAAGATTGATAAGAATAAACTACGATGTAACTAGTTTAGTTCATTCAAAAAGCCAAAAACTTGGGCATTTGGCCTAACTTTAGCAACATAGGCTATGATTAAATTGTAGGCTTCCTTAAAGTTTTACCCCAATCGAAATGCCTGCGAAATGTTCTGCTTTCGTAGTAGTTCTATTCACTCTACTGACAAGTGCAGTTTTACTGTGCAGCCGATAAAATTGTTTGTCTTCTGCCCCACGCACTTCCTAGCTCTACTTTCTCAGCGGCGTTCCTTTGGCAGTGAGGCAGGTGTTTACTTTAACTCTTGCGGTCGTAGATTTTATTATGGTCCTTCTATGCAGTAATGCTCTGAATGCTTTATGCTCTATTGCATGTTCTCGGCGGCGGAGCCAGAAATTTCATTGCGGTGGCCGAAAGAAACATATCGGGTCAGAAGCAGCATCTTTAATGGCATTTTGTCAGCGCCGGCACTGGTTTTCAGTATTTGATGTATAGGACCTTTTTCTGATTAAGGAAGACTCAGTTGACAAACTCTGGCTGATGTTGTTAAGATTAACCTTGGTACGAATCCTTGTTAAAAGTTTGTTCGCATATGGAAACTCGAAAACCTTAAACTTGCTCCATTGACAAATTTGCATGTGTATCAGCACTGATTTTATAATCGATAGCAGTCTTCGTAGGACTCGCATATGTATTTTACAATCTTTCGTCCTCTTCGTACCTGGGTCGCACCATCACACTTCTTGGATGATGGCTCGGTAACTGTTCGGCTGCAAGCGGTTCAATATTTAAAGTGGAGATCGTAGTGCATTGTCATTTTTTCGTTATTTAATTATTCGATTGTGAATATATGAAATAATTACGGTGGATGACGTTAGATAGAGTGAAGTGTTCCAAAAGTGAAACTTGAATTTTCCTTTAAAACCATTAAGAATACGGTTGGACCGGAAAGTGTTCAATCCACCAGCTATGGCCAATAATTTCAAGATATTGCAAGTCTTTTTCCTACGCCGGCTATCTAGCCACGCTCACTTGAGTTGATAGCTTGTTACTCATTTTCATTTTAAACAGATGACGTTATCAATTAGCGGTCTTCTATTTAAGAGACATCGTCAGATATCGGAAGTAAGCTAGATTAAAATTTCTTTAAGCAAGCTCTCAAAAATATTGAAAAAGTATTATTTGTCTTCTTTACACAAGTCAGATAGAATCTTGATTAATACTGCTATGTATTTTATTATATGAATATGTGAAATGACTAAATCAATTCATCATACTTTACAAAGGTAATCCACTAGCTGTCAATGCCTATTCTATATTGATTCATACCGTTGTAGAAAACTTATAGCCAATTTGTCGGCACAGTCCTGCGGTAATTGTAGCCAAATTCTTTTGAAAAACCCTTTTAACCGTTTTTTTTTAATCTTCTGCTTCATAAGTCTGCAGACATTTTTAGTCGTATTAACATTTGGAGACTGAGATAGCCAATTCAAAACACTTATGATAGGATATGATATAAACCGCTGACGTCATGTTTGTTCTTTTGTCGAAGCCAATTTCAGGTTGCACGTTCGAACAGCATTTGAGCGGTAGTTGACAATCCTTTTTTTGTACAGTTGGATCATTCTTTGAGTATCCAGATTCCCAGTGCAATTCCGGAATCCCGACGCACAGAAAAAGCCATCAATTTTTACTGGTTACTCGTTGAATGGCATTTTCACCATGTGCAGTCACAACATGTTTCAAGGAGGGATCATTTTAAAAAGCAAAACTTTTTAAGCGAAAATATAGTAATTGTGGTCCAGTATATATCTTTTTAACGGTGAGCTCACTCCAGTATTTTTTTCAATATGTTTTTCGGTTAACAAGGATGGGCCGCAACAGCTTTGTTATTAAATTGTTTTTCTGGAATAATTTTGCGAATACTGAAGAAAGAAATGTCTTAATCTTTGTATAAAATAAATTGTAACGACATTGTTTTAACGGCTTTTAAAAAGTTTTTGTTTTTCACTTTTGTTCAGACAAATTGTCAAGGTTTTCGTGCTTCTTTCTGACTATCGTAGATAGTTTGCTGCAGCTGCAACGAAAAATTTTGGTGGATGAGCAACAAGAAATTCAGCTTCAAGCCGAAAGTTGTGTGATGTATTTTTATATTTAACATTTTAATTGATAGAGCTGATAGTCCGATGTGAACCAAGATCTAATCTATCCACTTACTGTTTTATTCACGGGAGGACAATTTGTTGTGGCCTCTGAACCGCGAGATAATGGGAGATACAACAATTTTGACTTTCGAAGATTGGCTACCACATTAGTGTAATACCAGAAAAGTAGTCGACGAACTCTAACAAGTCAATTGCCAACATTGAAGATTAGATAATACAATTTTATTGCTGCCTGACAACCGGTATTGTTATTTGTAACATAAGCGCGAGGTGTGTTCAGAAAATAACGGGAATTTTTAAATTTCGCGAGTTTGGTGAGTCCGATTGTCAATATTTTTTTTTATTATGTTGGTATACATGCCCCTGAAGTATGAAACAATTTTCAGCTGTCTTCATTGTTTACTTTGTCTATGGCAGCCGCTATTTTTATTAGCTCGGCGATTTTCGTTTCTTAAAAGTATTAATGGATCAAAGAATTTGTATCAAATTTTGCATAAAAGATTAAATAACTTGTAACAAGGTTGTCAAATGTTAACAAAGGCCTATGGTGAGTCTGCTATAAGTAAAACAAGAGTTTACAATTGCTATAAGCGTTTCCAAGAATCACAATCAAAGAAGTCGCTGGTGATGTTGGCATATCTATTGGCTCATGCCATGAAATTTTTTCGAATATTTTGGGTATGAAACGAGTGGCTGCAAAATTTGTTCCAAGATTGTTGAACTTTGAACAAAAACAGCGGTGTTTTTTTTTAGCCAAAAACTATACTGTAACGATACCCCAGCCTCCATATTTGCCAGACATGGCTCTGTGTGACTTTTTCCTATTTCCAAAAATAAAGAAAATCTTAAAGGGCCATCGTTTTATGAGCATAGATCATATTAAAAGCGCACACTTGAAAGAGCTAAAGCTATCCCAAAGATCGAGTTTGAGAAGTGTTTCGAGGTTTGGAAGAAGCGCTGACACAAGTGCATAATATCTAATGGGGGATTATTTTGAAGGGCACAACATTTTGACTGTCTCTTTAGTGTTAATTAAATTATGCTAAATGCAAAAATTTTGTCGTAAATGTAATTTCCTTTATTAGAAAACACTTCTCACAACCTATCAGTCAACTTCTTAATGCCGTCACTAAAATATCTTGTTTGGCTTTGACTAAGAAGATACCCCAAAACAAGGAAGTTTTGCAAACTTCGGAACAAGTAGACATCTGAAGGTGCTAAATCTGGAGAAAAAGGCATCATTTTTTCATGTCACTGTGTGCAGGTGGTCTTAGCTGTATCAGGGCGAGTGTTATCCTGATGGGATAGAACACCCCTTCGATTAACCAGATTTGGTCATTTCTGCTCCAGTGGCGACTTTAATCTGATGGTCTGGTTACGAGGCAACAGCTGAAAACGAATTATTTCCTCAGGGTGGTGATTGGCATTCAATCCCAACCACGTACGAAAGACATTCTTTTTTCGGGCAACTAAAATCTTGTTAGATGAATGGTTGCCTAAAATATAACAACAAGTCAATTTACACTAATTAAATGTTGGATGCCACCCGTAGAGCGAAATAACGAAATAACTTAGCATACCATATACTCCGCCATTTCAGGAGTAGTCGTACTCTCTTGAGAAAAAAAAATGTATCCAACCATGCCGATAGTAGCACCCTAAGCGGGTGAAATCCATCTCTGGGATGTTGTGCAGGTCTGTCTTCTGCACTAAGCCGTTGGCGCAAGCGTTTAATGTTGCGGTAAAGACCCCATTTTTCATCTCTGACACCGATGTGGATCAAAAACGGCTCTTGATTGTGACGCTACTGAGGCGCATTGCAAGCGTCGATGATTTGCTGAAGATTATTTTGCAATAGGAGGTGTGGTACCCATTTTCCAAACTTTATGAGTTTTCCCATATTTTTTAGGTATCAATGGATGGTCATATGGCGTACGTCGTACTCCCTTCCGTGTTCCCTAACCGAAATAGTGGGATTTCTTTCGACGGTGGACTTCAGAAGCTCATCGTCTACCTCTTCTGGCCTAACCAAACGAGGTTCAACCTGTGAGTTAAAATTGCCATTCCTAAACTTTGCAAACCAATGCCGACGCTTAGATTCGCTGAGAACACCCTCCCCATTCCCCATATATATTTTGGATTTCTCTAGTGTCTTCACTTCCATTTTGGTTTTTCCGGAACAAAGACAATGGAATACGTCGAATATGCTATTGCGATACCTCTATTTCAAAATTCATTTAAAAATGCTTACATTGATGTTAGCACAACGAAATTTGCAGACTGAATGAGCAATACCCCAAATGCTAATTTCAATAACGTTTGCAGAATTAAATTGATTTAATGCAAATAAGCCCCGAAAAAAACGCGCAACACTTATAAAACAACCTAATACTTGCCTTCAAACATCTCAGACATCGTGAGCCCTGCTCTAGATGAAGTGACAATATAGCACTACAAAGGACTCAATTATGTTCCTATAAATGATAAAGGAAGGGATATAAGTTCCACTTGTCAGCCCGTTAGTAGACGTACCAATCAAAATTCTAGCTTCCAGACGCATATGATAACGGCGGGTTAGAGGTAGAGTGTTCGAAATTACAGTCATAATAAGATGGCACAAATATTTGAACAATCGACATGTTGCTAATACAATGTTGATGTCAGAGATACATTGCCAAAAGATAGAAACTTAATGAAAAGATCACCTGACCGTAAGTTTAAAATATGCAGCAAATAAACTACTGAAGAAAGCAGAGATGTGGGTAAAAATTAGACCTAGGAGCGAAAAAATCCGAGAATTACCCAGATTTTGCATATACTAAGATAGAAGAATTTGGATAGCGAGGCGCAGGGCTAATTTCTCCGGCTGCCAGGCCAGAGGTTCATCTTCAATTCTAGGCCGGAAAATTAAAAAAAAAATATTATTCTGATGTCACTATTTCGCTAGATAAAAGAAATCCTTCGAAAGCCAAAACTAAAGTAAAAGTCATGGTCCATAACTGAAGAGAAACTTCTACTGTTTTCACCGATGGGAGCAGAACAAAGGCTGGAAGGCCAACCAACAAATGGAAACTGTATTGTAAGTGGTCTCAGAAAAAGGTCAGGACCTGATTACGCAAATCGAAGAGTACTTAACAGGATTAAATTAAAGATAATTTGAAAGAACTGTTTGATCGCGGTCAGCTGAATTTTAAAAATCCTTTAACCCATCAAGTATAATGGGGATCCTGATAATATTGAGACTTTGAGCACCAGCGCCAAACACAAAGTCAGACATACGCAAGAATTAAAAACTGCGTACAGAAGAGCTACACTCAGAGGACTCTGTGTTTATAGAGCGATCTCAATGGACGAAAAGCTTAACAAAAAAGTGAATTCCAGTTTAGTTGGAAGTAAAAAAAAAAAATAAGTAGATGCCAACAAATGGATACGCAGAAAGCAAGAAGAATACAACTGCTACTTAACACAGTACCTGCCTGTGCATGTATATGTTACGAAAACATCTGCAAGAATGTAGGGAACATATTGTGTTAATACTGCAAAGATGGAGAAGCTAACACATCAGCAGGCAGGGATGTCATAGAAAGGGAAGTGGACGACGCATCCATAACACCACGAAAGCTGATTATATATGTACATGTTTTCAGCGATCACTGAGTACGAGAAATCATACAGAATTGCGCTCTTCCCGCCAGGACGCCTATCAAAACTTATTGAACTATCTTCTCAGAATTCTTGCACCATTGTATTAATCTTCCACTATATTTTTTCTTGAAGTAAAATTCTGATACATGCTCAAGATGTCTGTGATTGGGCTTTGAACCTTCCTTGCATTATTGACAGGGTATGTGAGCAAATCCGATCTTTTACCTTATTTAATCGAACGAAAATGTTAGCATTCAACGACTTAGAGATAAGCGGTGGACAAATATTGCTACATAACCCCTAAAAGGGTTGGAAAATGGGAAGGAGCCTCAGTAATCAAGGCTCGTACTATCCGCTCTCGTAATATCAGACAAAAAAAAAATGGATAGATTAATAAATGGTTGAGTAATTAAGCATACTTGACTGTTAACAAAAGGAAAATTGTCGCCTCACTCAAATTAAAAAAATTAAAAACAGTCACGCAAATACACCTGGATCGAAGCAAATGCATCCCAAGCCCACTTTAAATGAATATTCAAATATGAATGTTTCTGAGGTGAAAAACGATGAGTTAATCACAGCAGAGCGTTTATAATTAAATGAGTACCCACGCCTCAGTGACGTCAACCTTACGTACAGTCATTCGACGGATGATTTTAATTTCGAACCACTGTTATACTCAATTTATTAAGAGGGGTGTGGGAAGATGTTGATTTACCTTGAGAGTTTTTGTGTGACGCTTTCCTGTAAACAAGTGCACTCACTTCCATTGAAAATAATGACTAAAAGCCCGCCTTATTGTGTAACCAACTTGAATGGAGATTGTCACAAAAATATTATACAATACTAAGTTCTAAGGAGCAATTTGTGGAGAGAAAAAAAAAAGAATAAAATAAAAAAAACCAAATGCGTGATAAGTATTTAGAAACCTTTTCGGTATTACCACGCTCAAGAACCATGCTAAGCTAATTAATTGATAAGCACCCCTTTGCTCTTTTTGTATTCGCGCACAATGCGATTGTGATCAGCTCGTACTCTCCATCCAGATAAACCTTTTTAATTTGTTCAGATGTTCAGATACTAACCAATCCTAAAGCTCCAGCCCACAGTGCCACACACTGTATTTTTGAAAAACTCTTGTAAGACTGTAGGAAATCCATAATTTCGATAGAAATATATTTGAAATCGTTTTTGTGTTTTTTTTTTTTGTTATCGAATCTTAAAAATCTATTGTAGTAATATTGTATATTAACAGCACTCCTTGTAAAACGCGTTAACAAACTATTGAAAATTAAAAGAAAACCAGCACTTGGCAATATCGATTCGAAATCCGAGACCTAGAACTAAATAATAAGGCTACCGCGAGCGTACTGGTATCATTTCGTACATGATTTTACGATACAAATGCGAGTTCGTTCCACACGCGAAACGCGTACTTTATTATGTATAAAAGTAGGGTAAGCGTTACCGTTTTTAACGTTCTCTCACCGATACTAAATTGATCGATGTCTAACCGTAGGTAATCACACCTCTAAGTCGGTAGTATTTCAGGTGGAATGCTAGCTGAATATTCTTCCCCTTATCGTCGTTATTGGTTCTCTAGGTTCCATAGGTTGGTAGGTGATACTAATACGTACATATGTACATACTTTATCAGTCACCTTTCGATACAATACACTTATCAGAGAATTGCTCGTTTTATTATTATTATTATTATTTTTTTTTTTTTTAATTTTTTCTTTTCTCCTGATAAACGGCACCAAAATTTCGGTTATCGGGTGAACATTATAATATAAAACAATTGTGAGTAGCTGTATGGGTAGGGGTTAAGTATTGACAGTCAGCTAGATTGTTGTAGTGGTGCATTAATGAATATGACAATCATAAGACACAGTTGGTCATATCGTACTTGGAATAGCATTGAAACAGGTGAACCGTTTTCAATATCGTACTCGGATAAAATTTCAAGCCAATGACGCATATTAAGTCTTGTGTTTTTCCCCATAAAGCGTTAGAAAGAAAGGGCTTTACAATGTGACGATTTCACTTAAGACGGCTTATCTTTGTTACCGAGTTCTTATCGAAAAATTAAAGATTGATGATGTTAATTGAAAGGAATGTTGTGGGCTTTATCTACCTATCTACACGTACACTTTTATTCCGAAAAAAACCCTCATTTAAATTTACTTGACTTCCAAAAAACGCCCAGTAACCGTCCATATCTGGGGAGCATTTTTCTATCGTCATATTTCCTTGTAACAGTCATCTTCTAAAGTGAATGGTACGAGTATTTTAGATTTACAATTATCAGTGTCGGTGGTTTTTGAAAGGCTACTTTAAACAATTCCTCGTCTTTTGGACTTCATTTGAACTTGGTTGACTTGAAAGATATCATAAGGAATGTTGGCTTTATGATTTTCTAACACATGCTGTCGTTTGATCTACATATAATAGGACACATATCTTCGCAGTAAAACTCGTTTAGTATGATTAATAATTTCAAATAGTTTCGCCGTAATAATTTCAATTTTCATTGGTATAGGGTTATTGCTGATAGTAGGACTTTATCTGATATTGGGCAATGGCACTTTTTCACAAACAATAAACAAGTTTTTAAAGAAAGACAAATTTGTTTAAACGTACGCATTATATATGCATCTGCTCGTATGTGTGGTTATTAACAAAATCTGTAAATTGTAGGTAAAGTTTTGTTGCTAAATGAATTCAATCAATGAGTCGTTTCGCAACTCTTTTCTTTTATTCTGACTAATGCCTGAAGGGCACTGCGTACGTCTAAAACACTTGTGCAGATAGTTTTTGGACACACGCCGCATCGGTTACTGTCATTCGATAATACCGGTCGACACAAATTTTGAGACTGGGTTTTGCTTATCTGATTTTTAATTCTTTCACCCTACTAATTAAAAAAAAGGATTACTTCAAAAATGTTGCTTATGTGGCTGTCAGAATGAAAATAACGAATTTAAGAAAAAGTTACTTGTTTATCTCTTCATTGTACAATCGAATGTCAATTCGGTGTTTTGACATTTGTGAAAACAGAATAAGAATTTGTATAAATAAGCAATGGAATGCTATACTCCTGAAAAACGCGAAATAATCGTCACAATGTTTTTGATGAACAATTCGTTAATGATTTTGGCGCAACGTGCATTTCGTGCCCGTTTTCATCGCCACCTGGAAAGCCTCGTACTTCTCGTTCGGCTGATAATATCGCTGCAATGGCTGAAGATGTCATAGAGGCTCCGTTGAAATCGACCAGACGACGTGCCACGCAGTTGGCCATTACATGCACGTCTCTGCGGCGCATTTGGGTTCAAAACTTGAAGATGTTTCTTTACAAAGGGCAGACAATCTATCAGCTGATGGGTGTTGACTGTGAAACGCGACTAACCTGAGTCTCACCAACGAAGTGGTTAGCATGACCCAACAGAGCCATAATTAATGAAGTTTTCATCCATCAATTGGATGAATTTCGACTGGAGTACTTGTCCTTCTAGCGAGATGGGCACATGCTGCACAAGCCACAACCATCGTTCTAAAGCATTATGTTGCAAGCCGAAGGAAATGGCGCAGCTCAAATTCATCGTCAGTTATGTGCTGTTTACGGCAATACAGTGATGCGTGACGGTTCGGTACGTAATTGGTGTAGACAATTTAAAAACGGACGCACAAATGTGCGCCTCAAGGGCGCAAATCGATCATGAATCAAGACGTGGTTCACCAAGTTGACCAATTTGTTCGATAAAACAGGCGTTTTACGATTTCAGATCTTGCGACAAGATTTTCCGAAATTTCCCGAACTACTATTCTCTATACAGAATCGTGTCTGAAAACTTGGGTTACCACAAGTTCTGTGGCCGTTGGGTCCCAAAACAGCTC
Organism: Volucella zonaria; assembly: GCA_963966105.1. NCBI lineage: Eukaryota > Metazoa > Arthropoda > Insecta > Diptera > Syrphidae > Volucella > Volucella zonaria. Next base: position 82,849,972 of record OZ014534.1, on the reverse strand, counting down.
ACAGATACCCACAAGACCCAACGTGTCAATTCAGGAAAAGCATTTCTCGAGCGTTTAGAAATGGAAGGTGAAGAATTTTTACAGCAAATTGTGACTGGAGATGAGACTTGGGTCCAGTATGTAAACTTAGAAAGCAAAGAACAGTCAAAGCAATGGATGCACACTCATTCCCCAAACAAGCCAGTTTTTTGGGACAGTAAAGGCATATTGTTGACCGAGTTTATGGAACCTGGAAACACAATAAATGCAGCGGTTTACTGTGAAACTCTACGTAAGTTGAGAAGAGCAATCCAGAACAAAAGACGAGGAATGCTTACCAAAACTTTAGTGGCAAAGTTCAATTCGGATATTTTTGATCACCCTCCCTTCAGTCCTGATTTGGCACCAAGTTATTATCACCTTTTCCCAAAATTGAAATCATCCATTGCATCTCAACATTTTGGAAGTAATAAGGAACTTATGAACGGTGTGAATCAATGCCTCAATGCACTGGCGGTACCATTTTTTAAGGAGAGTATACAAAATCTCGTCCCACGTTACCAAAAATGTATAGATTTAAACGGAGACTATGTACATAGAAAAATAATTTAGATGCTAATAAAACTATTTTTTACAAAAAATTAATGTTTTTGGTTTTTATAAAAAATATTTTTCACTTCGGAGGTTGATTTTGGAATAGCCCTCGTATATGTGTACTTTTTTTGTGATTGTATAGACTGTCTCGTACAAATTAGCCCCCAAATATAATGATAACGATGTTCAAAATCAAAGTTAACGTGGTCCTTTACGTGAACAATAAAAAAAACGCGAACGTCAGCCAAGGGGCTGACCCAACTGTTCGACTTACAATTAAAACACAGTTTTTCTCTATACGTTATAAATATATTTTTATCTCCGAATTTGATTATGCTCGTACAATTATGGATGAAGTCCAGACCTGCTCGTGCATTCGTTTCCGTGGGAAACTCAACTGACCAATTATTTGCTGCATCAGCTGAGAATCTGTTTGCACTGGTTGGACCAAGTTACTGGGCGGCGCGTATCGGATTGTCATAACTCCTCCCCCTTCGAAAATCTACGCCTCGTAGATCCTTGAGAGTCAAGCCGTTAGTTGTGGTAGGTTAGGGGATGAGATTGTTGGGAAACTGGGCTTTGCATGTATCTTTCGCCAGATGATAAGTACGACGAATGCCACACCAATGAGGATTGAAACTTCTGAAAAAATAGAGATTTTAATTTGTTGGGATAAGTTACCTATGCGTTCTGTGTTCTGAACGGTGAGTTCATGCGCGTATCCCAAGTCGATAATATGGTTGCGGTTTGTGATGTTCATCAACGCCGGAAGGAAGGCTTGTAGTGTTGTAGCCGTAGAACTTGAAAAGGTCCTCCCCTTCAATTCGATCGTCTCGTTATGTATCTGGATTATACGTATATGTACCTGTAAGAGGCCTTGAAATATTCTTAGAAATTAAATCGCCTTTAAAATTGGTGACAAAAATGGTGTCGTCTTTAAGGAGTTCCAGGACCTCCTCGGCACTTTTTTGGAAGGTGCAGGTCGTATTAAGAGGCAACTGGCATTAATGCCATACGTGACCCTGTGGTTGTTCAGAATTTTCCTGAGCCATTGGTGAAAATTGAGGGTGTGCCGTACTCAATTCCTTCTCTATTTCTCTATTTCGTTAGCATACGGTAGAGTTGCTAGTTCATTGTTAACTGTGTTGATATCTTCTGCACCAAGAAGACTGGTATTAATCAGGCCGCTTTTCGCCATTTGGCAAACCGGAACGATTTCATTTACTTCTTCTTCGATGAGCAGAATCTCGTCCAAAATGTCCTGCTCAAATCCTCCAGAAATCGCTTCCTTGATACCGTTTTTATATCTGCCAATTACCAGATTGATTTTCTGTGTAATTTCACGCGAGATATCAAGGAGCTTCTTATTAATCTTATATTGGTAGTTACTATTTTCGATTATGGATTCCTCACTTCGAAGGATTTCGCTCCAGTCTGAAGCACCAGCCACCCATTTCCAAGCAGATGCCAACGAATTGATGGATCTTGCCCTTCTCGTTGGCTTACCTTTGAGTGAATGCAGACGGCGCTTTACATGTGACAAATGGAATTCTATCATGTGCCTTCTGTCTTCGCCTTTAATTTTGCCGCTTGTGGCATTGGAACACAACATTCAGCAGATGTTCGAATTGCTCTAGGTCAATGGCATGCACTAGCTTGAAACAGCTATCAACGATCCAACCCTTGCCCTCCTTAAGAGAGACTGTAGGTGCCTTGTAATTGAAGATCTGGAATCCCCAGGTCGCCGCTAAAGAGGTTAATCTTTAACTTTTAACAACTTTTAACAACTTTTAACAAATGGATTTTTTTTTTTTTGCTCACAGTTCTTTCTTTTTTTTCTTTTCCCTATTTTTTTTCTTTTCTTTGCGAGATTATGGTTTGAGACAGGCTTAGTGGAAGGATCATGGGGTTCCCGTTTAGTTGCTATCGTTAATATTTGAAAGCAACCTGTTTTACTTCACTTGTATATCCCTTTGCCCTCTTGGCAATCTCCGCTGTGTTCCCATTGTTACAGTAGAATGTGGTTATTGGCTTATTTTTTTTAATATATGTATTGTAGTAAAAATAAGAATTTGTAACAAAAATGAGAACTCCAGATTATTACTAAGCCGTCACAAATGTAAACCCATTCGGCTGCTCTAGTACACGTAGTTAAGATGAAGGATTTTTGAGCTTCCTGTTTGCCTTTTTCCTTCTTCTGGTGTGAGCAGTCAAACAGGTGAACGCATAAGCGGAGTATTTTTTAAAACTAGATCACATTTATAATCTTAAATAATCAACATATTCTTTTGTAATCCAAAAAAATATATCTCTTAAAGTATATTTAGACCAGAAAGGCGGTTGTGATCCCATGGTTACAACGCCACACACTCCAAAGGGGGTGGTCTGATCTATGCCCATTTAAGGACAATATTTTTTTAAAAATTCTTTGCCACTGTTGCTAGAACGAAAAGGATATACACTTTCGAAGCCTGCCCCTGCTCGGGCGCCAGTTAACCTCGCCCTTTATGTGGACAATAAAAAAAAACGTGAACGTCAGCCAAGGGGCTCTGACCCAACTGTTCGACTTACAATTAAAACTCAGTTTTTCTCTATACGTTATAAATATATTTTTATCTCCAAATTTGATTATACAATTATGAATGAAGTCCAGACCAGAACTGATTTCACAATCCTCATCAGGTTAACTCAAAAGCTCCGTTAGCTATCCAAAGATTACCATGCATTCCTCCTGACTGTGCACGGTGTCGAATAGCCTGCTCGTGCATTCTTTTCAGTGGGAAACTTAACAGACCAATTATTTGCTGAATCACCTGGGAACCTGTTTGCATCTGTTGGATTGTGATAACTTCAGTCAAATCTTTTTGTTCCGAATAGGCACCCATATAGACTTTAAATTGGTCCAAGTGAGCATGTAACATATACGAGTACTTATACTTTACGGGACATTTTGCAATCCATAAATTTAAAGTTTTCAAGGATATTTGAAATCAGCTCTTATGTTTCCGAGAAAACCATGGGCCACTACTTTAAGGCTGTACTCGTATTTTGCTTGCTTTTCATGAGTATTGAGTAGCTGTAATTCGGAATTCGTTGCTGGCTATTATTTTCTTTATTTGTGGTGCCACGAAATACTAGCCTTTAATTTGACTTCAGATGACCTAGGAAACAATTTTTTTAGATATTGAAATATATATTGCATATACATATGATACTTTAAACTCTCAAGCAACATTTTCACACTTTCGTAATTTTCTTTGAGCATCACGGAATGAGCCAAAGGTATAGATGAAAACTTATTTCCATTGTGGAGAAGGACAGCTTTTAAACATTTTGTGGGACTGCCTATGAAAAGATGCCAGTCAGAATGAACTGATGGAATTCCTATTTCTTCAAGCAAGCACTTCACATCATTACAATAGCAAAGTCCGTCTTCGAATCTATCTGTTTCAACCGAGAAGAACATTAAACTATCGTTTAATTCATCGGTTTAATGAGGCGTGGTTCGGAACTTACTGATTTGATCACAAAGTCACTGCTCTCATAGCTGGTTCTAGCAGTTTAGGATTGATATAATACGATGTCTTATATCGTGAGTAAAATGTCAAATCCTCTCCCATCGTTACTTCCCGATTTTACTTACTACAACACGTTTATCTTTATTACTCATTGTGAAAGGTACAAAAATAAAGTTTTTCAAAAATAATCGATAAGTTTAGTTATGTTGTTTTTCGGCATGAAGAACTAAAAAAATAAATAAAAACTCTAAAAATTGTTTGTTGTTTTATTGACCCGTGTAATTGACAATTGATGTGTCTTTGAAACGTGAGCTAATTTGTTTGTTTTCAAATTTAAATTTAAGTAAAAACAAATTTAGAAGAAAAAACGATCGCATACACATTTTCTGGCAAATTTAGAAATGAGGGCATGTTGCAACAACGGCTGCTCATGCAGCATTTACATGCGCTCTCACTTATTCGACTAGAGGTATTCTACATACGAGTATGTGATTCAAGCATTAAATGCCTTCATATTCTTCAGAGCCTTAAGGATAAGTTTTCCTGTCAGAAATACAATGCATATGTATGGATATGAATGCATGCATACGTATTGTAGAAATACCGGGGCAAAAACTCCTTAGTAAATAACTCATCTAAAAGTATGCAACGAATTAGTCACTTGAAATCATTGTCATCGTCTTCACTTACACGCCTAACTTTTATAAAGGTTGTTGCTGCGGACAGTCAGATAGGGATCGAACCTTTTCTAGTCATCGCAAATGACTAAGTTTAACCGTAACACCCGTCTCGCTATGAATACTCATCAGTCATTAAAATATCTTGATTCTTTCCTAAGCCGTACAACTTGCTTATATTCCTGCCGAGCTCATTATTTCCTAGTCATTGTAGTTTGCAAACATTCAAAACCAACATGCATCTGTATCTCGCTTTCTTTCCTTCCGCGCTGTGTACAAAGATTTTATGGCAAAATCCCCAATTTAAAAAAAAAAATTAAAAAATTCAAGGATCTCTTCTATTACTGTCCCGTCTGACAAACTGGGCTCAGCTTGGACGTATTGTATTTGGCGCCGATATTGTGGATTTGGCGCTGTAGACCTTCAGAGCTCATGTAAGTTGGCTTATTTAGATACTCTCCTAACGCTACTCATGTAGGTGTGAGAGCTTGGGTCTACCAGTGGAGTTGAGGAAAATAAAGTTTTTAAGGTAGATGTTCGAAATTTTGGACAATCATCAAATAATGGTTTATACATACGAGTATAAATGTCGGAATTAAATATTGATCAGCGCTGGACAAACGGAATAGCGTTTCCTTTCTGTATTTCTGGGCAAGTCTGTATTTGCGAGGAATATTTTTTTATGGACCCCATTTAGGGCGAAACTTTCGCGCGAATGGTCTATGAACATCTTCCAGCGGCCAGGAACAGGGAGAAGAGCGTACTTAAATCGAATGTAGGACAGTATCTTATTGAAATGAGTGTTGTTCATCTATTGGTGTAAGTGCCCAAACTGTGATAGCGGCCTTAAATTTGATAAAATTAGTCAAATATTTGATCTACTGTAGACTTTCTAGGCCTAAAACCAAATTTTTGATGAAAGACTTAATTAATTTATACAGATGTCATATAAAGTCGGACAGAATAAATTACTTAGCAAAATTAACCTAATTCTCGACCAAGCTCCTCCAGCACTTTTCACCGAATATCGGTAATAGATGTGATACATCCAGTGCCGAGAATCAGCCTAACTGAGAACCCAGTCAATTTTGTAGCTCAGTCGTTAAAATAGTATTGTAGATATCAAGCACCCCCATATAGCCTGGCCTGCATGTAGCTGAGCTCTGAATAGATGAACGACTTCTTTTCCACCATTCGTCGGACTAATATGGATTAAAATACAAAGAAAATAATCCAGAAGATGTAGGATCTAAGATACACTCCACTTTGGTCAGTAAATCTTTCAGTAATATCTGATATCACTCATCAGGGCAATCATGACCACAGCTCTGAGTAAGCAGGAACCACCGAAATCTTCACAGCTGTATCGAAGAAAATTGCTGGTACAGTTCCATCTTGTCATGCCACGGGTTGGTATCAATATCGATTCAAACTCATTGTATATGCAGATCAATGCAGATCTCTATGAACTGCCTTAAGAAATGTGAGAAAAGGGATCATGATCGGCTGAGATCATGAGTTCTGGTGGCTGCCGAACCCTTCGATCTAAACTCTGCATTAAAAAATAATTAAGACTGGTTACTTTAGCGTTTCAACTAATGTATAATTGGTAAATAGGGAAGTTGGAGATGCTCTGTCATCAACAAGGAGTCTTTTGAATAATTGGATCAAAGCAATGTTCTAATAAATAACATCAGCTACTGCCCTCAAAATTTAAAAACCACATACAGGAACAGGAAAAGAGAATGGCCGATTACAAACGAGCCACCCCTACTTCGATTGGCAAGTCGAAAAATCGGGAACAGCGGAGAGTGGAAGAAAATTCTATATCTACTCTAAGAGGTTTACTCCTAGCCTGCCATAATTTATTCTGAAAATACTGGAAACACTGATTGTCACTTCTCAATATACTCGTATACATCAGTAGAAATTACCCTCCATTCAATCAACCTAATTGAGAGAAATTTTAGTGTAAACGAATATACGTCCTCAATACTGAGGTTGCGTTTAACAATGTCAAAACAGAGAATGATAACAGAAGCACTACGAGTATCAAGTCTGAAAGCAGGCGCCCCTTTAAGCGGACTGATAAACAAACTTCACGCAAGAAGAAGTTTATTAACACAAAGCTAGTAGATTCTAAGGTCGGAGATATGACAACTGAGACACGCCGCAAGGTGGTATTTTCTCTTCCATTCTATGGAACATGGAAGTCCATTAAGTAAAGCGGTAGATGCCTCTCCAATTCACAGGAAAACATCGGGCCCTGCAGCGGTGTTACTTGCCCCTCAAACCACACATATCTTGCTCTTCCATTTCTCGGAGAAGCCTTTTTGCCGTTTTAGCTCATAGGACACCCGAACAGCTTCCGTAATCCTTTGTTGAGCTTTTTATACTTATCTTACATGGGCAGTCTAGGGCCGATCCACCCACACATATTTGACATTAAAGTTACTAAGCACAATTTTGAGATAATGCTCTGACTACTTTGGCTGGGTTCATTTAAAAGTTCGTATACTCGTATGTATGGCACTAATTTGGTAGACTCCTGCTTTGATCTGAAACATAATTAACAACATAATTAACTTATCGGTTTAAAATCGGCGACTTTTAACCACATCTAATAGGGTAGGGTAGGTAAGAGTGGCTGTTAGAAACACCAACCCACTTAGGCCCATTATGATGCCACGTGGATCTAGGATCCTCTTACTAATGGAACCAGTTTGAGTTTACTATGAAGCGTAGGAGACTGTTTACGTCTATATTTTTTAGATCGTTTAGGTCATTGTAGAAGAAAGCTCCTAAGTGAAGTTTTCTTCTCTGGGAGAGAACTGGACATGTACAGAGTCGGTTGACGATTATCTCCTCTCCTCCTCGTCCATGTAGCTTATACAGAAATCGTTTGCAAAAGAGCCAAGCCTTCTCGCATTCTTGCCTATAAGGCAGTGTCCAGTGATGGCACTGAGATGTTTTCTATTTAGAAGGATCAGACTCTTAGAGCGATTCGGATATAGCTTTGGCTAGATCTGTTTAGTCGCTAGACATGTTGGGCCAACAGTCCACCTGTTCTTTTATTGGCATCCACTAACCTTTTCCAGTAGAATAGGTAGAGTGATTCCAATTTTGGCGAGTCCATCGGCCCTACAGCTCCCTGGAATATCTCTGTAGCCCAGCACCCAGCAAAGGTGAAGGTTGAACTACTCTTCCATCTCCATAAGAGATGATCGGCATTGAAAGGCGGTTTTAGAATTTAACGAGACTGAGTGCAGAGACTTGATAACGGCCTGGCTATCCGAAAAGGTGCGGATATCCTTTGCAGATATCACGTTTTTCTACAGCCAGGACAGAGCTTCTTTAATCGCCAAAATTTCCGCCTGGAATACGCTACAGTTATATTTAAGACGGAAAGAGAGGTTTAGATTTAGCTTATCTGAGAAAACACCGCCATCAACTCCGCTATGGGTTTTAGATCCATCTCTGTAGAAATGGATTGACATTTCTTCCATGATAGCATCTTCCTTCCAGAAGGACCTAAAGGGCAAGCTTACATGGAAGTCTTTGTCAAACCAAAGTTCAGGTATGGTGTAATCGATGTTCTCTGTGAGGATTCCTAATGTATTTGCCGTGGCCAAATGAATTATTTGGAGGGAGTGAAACGTAGGGCTTCACTTATCCATAGGCATGCTATTCTTTGGACTCAGCTTAGTTTGATGCAGTTGACTGCATTATCTAAGGCCGTAGCTGACTATCGGTCTTATGACCGACAAGTGTAGCCTGTGGGTTATGCGAGGTTGAATGCCCCATTTGTTCCCAAAGGCTTTTTTGCAAGAGGAAAAACCTACTGCAGCTTTCATGACTCTTTCTTGAATGTAAGGTTTCCAGTTTAGTTTCCTGTCAAAAATGAGACCCAAATATTTTGCTGTATCGGAAAAAACTAAACTGATACCGTTTATTGAGGGGGGGTCTATAATTGGAATTTTGTATTTCCTGGAGAAGAGGACAAGATCAGGTTAATGGGGGTTTACTCCCATTCCACAGCGATCTGCTCAACGGGTTAGTTGCAGGAGTTCTTTAATGATATGAAGATGCTTACCTGAGGCGGCTATAGCAACGTCATCCGTGTAGGCAATCACCCTGCTACCACCCTCTTCCAGGTATATCACCAGTTCATTAACCACTAAGTTCCAGAGAAGTGGAGAGAGACCGCCTTGCGGCGTACCTCTGCTGACACATCTTTTAGCAGAAGCCCCACCAGTTTCTAGTTGATTATCCTGCTATTTAGAATAAAACTGATCAACCCCCCAAGTGAGTCGTCTACCAGCAGAGCTGACAGCGCAGTCGTGATTGGGTATGTGTTGATGTTGTTAAATGCACCCTCTATGTAAAGGAATGCAACCATTGTGTACTCTCTATATTGTAGGGATCGTTCGATGTGGCTAGTTAGTGAATGCAGAACCGTTTCCACCGACTTTCCTTTACAGTAGGCATGCTGAGCCATTGACAGAAGTCTTGGATCAATTTCAGCTCGTACATGGATAGCAATCGGTCGTTCTAGAGTTTTCAGGAGGAAAAATAATAGGCTTATAGGTCTGAGGTCCTTTGGGACAACATGAGAACATTTTCCGGCTTTGGGAATGCAAACTATGTACATTGACTTCTCTCCATGACAGTGGAATGTGGATAAGTTCTACACAGCTCCTCATAAATATTTTCTAGCGCAGCAGAATAATATCTGAGGACCTCTGTACCTCGGCAGGTATTATACCGTCCAGACCAGTAGACTTGTATGGTTTGAAGCTATGCAGCGCTCAGAGCAGTTTATCTCTTGTAATCAGACCATGAATTTTGGTCCCGGTTGCAATAGGCCTGTTTGGGTTGCTACTGCCCGCGAATTGGGAGCTACCTGGAAATTAGTTGTCCAGTAGCAGGTTGAGTGATTCATCACTTAAGGTTGTCCAACAGCTATCGGTTTTCTTCAAACAGCTAGGCATCATAGGATTTGTAGAGAGGATTTTTCTTAGTCACGATGCCTCAGAGGTTTCCGTGGTTTTGTCACAGAATGACCTCCAGGGTTATCGCTTTGCCTTCTCAGTCCTTTTTTGTATAATTTGAGGGATTCTTTGTATGAATCCCAGTCAGTCACTTTTCTTGTGCTTTTTGCTAAGTTGAGAAGTTTTCTGCAAATGTTTCTAAGCAGTCCGAGTGCTGATGTCCACCAGTGAGGCTTTTTCTTGCCGGCCATAGCCTGCTTGAGAGCCAGGGTGAATGCCTTGACTTTCATGTCACCATTTCTAATTATTATCACATCAATACTTGTTTAGTACAAAATTTTGTGTTGGATGCAATAAATCCTGCAGTTCTGTCGTTTTAATAAATACTCGTAAACCATGGTTTACGTATTATATCATGTTACGTGGTGCTTGCTGGGCAAGAGCGATGAAGGCTTCGGTTCTATACATAGAGCAAAAAGTCAGACTTCATTGGAAATGCTAGAGCCAACAGAGAGCTGTATAAATAATGCCTGGGTGCTCGTCTCCCTCTATCTATTTATAAGAATTCAATCAACTGGCAATTTACTAGCCTTACCATTCTGCATAAACAAATTGCCAAAGTACTTCGAATCGATGGAGGATTGGAAGCTAGTATGCTAGTGGTAAGAGTTGATGTATTAATTTTAAACTGACCCTACAAAATTACTCAAAATTAGCTTTTTCGGAAAAAGAATGCAAATGTGTAGTCAGTAAGTCTTAAGTCAATATGTCCTAAAAAACTGAAAAAGCATGATATTCGAATTAAATATTTTGCAAAATGTCTTTTATTTTATTTAAATCTTTGGAAATGCACAATCACATCGAAGCTTCACTTCTGCTGATGCCGGTGATTCTATCTATTTAGTGGCAAGATACCTACATTAACTTACATTAAAACTTTCACAAGAACCAAAAAGTCAACAAAATTAACAGCACTGTTCGAGAAGTCGTCACCCTACCACCTCGAATAATTCGATTGTGATGTTCTATCTGGGTTGACTGGACCTCGATCCTTCTTCGGTGGATGTAAGGTGTAATCTGGTACTGGTATTGGTGGAAAGTCTTCATCATCCGGTTGCAAATGTGACTGAATCATCTTCTGTGCAATGGGATCATTCATGATGTTGGTGTAAGACCATGGAAGCTGGCCACGGAGCTCCTGGCTAACATGGGGCTGATTGTGGAATGGAAAGCCTTCATTTGAGGAATAACGCTGGTTTAGAGGCGAAGCTGGTGATAATTCTGGAGTAAGTGGATGTATTGTTGATAGCGTACTGTGTCGAGTATTTGGGTAATCCAGATTTTCAGGATGAGCTTCAGAAACTTGATAAGTTGGCACGTTATTATTGATGCTGGCCTGTGTCTTCAATTCGTTAATGCGTTTATTCTGAGATTGTTGACGGGAAACTGGTGGGGGATAGACGCCATTATAATCAATTGGTGGACTATTATCGACTGGTGATTTGAGAGGTTCTAAAGTTCTACGAACTGAGTCGGATGGAGGAGCACTTGGATGGTAACGTAGTGCAACAGTATCTTGTTCTTGAATTTCTTGCATTTGGCGTCGTTGGGCTGGTGCAGTAGTATCCACAGGAAGACGATGTTGTTTATCTTTCTTCTTTTGGGAATCCTGTAAACGAAAAACAATTTTGTTTATGTGTTGTACAAAATCAAAGTAATTAATACTTTTGCACTCACATTGCTGGAAATAACTTTGGCTAGGGAAAGACAGAAAATTGATCCAAAAATGTTTAGCAACCAAATAAGAACAACTCTGGATGAGATGCAAGTAAATGCTACAGCTGGAGTTATGAAATAAACATCGTATCCTTTTAAGTAATCCAGGGCAAGGCCAACGTTTTCAATGCCGGCATAGTTAAAGGCACTTTCAGCTGACTGGAAAAATAATGGAAACATGGAAACGTCATTATTACAAGTATCATATTTTAGAGTGAAAAGTGTACTCACCGTAGTTTGAGTGATGTCATGTATATGGTATCCAGTCGCAACTGCATCAAACACACTGCCTGCCAAGACAACAATCAGCCATGGCCAAAAGCAAACTGCAGCAACAACTTTGGTAATTGTTCCACAAATTGTCACTTAAAGAAAAAAACAAGAAAAAACACAAACTTAAAATAGATTTATGCTAGAATTGAGATAGAAGTTTTGACTTCAAATAGACTATTCTTGTAAATCTATTATAATGAGTTTAGGAAGACAAAAGTATAAAAAATTTAAGGTAAATATCCGCCAACACGAGAATTTATGCAGAAAATGTAAACCAAACTCATGAATTCCGATAAGCAACAACGCTGAGATGACTTACTTTTATGAGAGCCGTAGATAACCATCGGTGTAGTGATTCATCTTCTACAAATAGAACTGTCACAGTTCGCTTCATCATTTTGTTTTTAACTGATTTTTGTTATTATAAAAAAAAATAAATTTAAACATTACAGGTACTTAGTCAACAAGGCACCAATTTTCTTTGCTCCTAACTCTTCCTGCAAGCTTTATAAATCGAAGAAAAGGTAACTTGAAAATAAGATATGTGCCAAGTGCATGGGCTGCGATAAGCATACACTACGTATACAGGGTGTCCCCTAATTCATCAACGATAATTTGGGAAATGATTCCTGGGTACATTCTACAGTAAGAGTCTGTCTCCAATATTGACAGCATTTATCGAGGATTTAAGAAAAGGATTACTTTGGTGTACCCTGGCCTATGTTAACGGAAATTGCTCTGTTAGTACTAATGGTAGAAACTTCGGGTAGGACTTTGTTTTTAAAAGAAATACTAGCCTTTGTAAAAAAAGGAATTTATGATTTTTTACCTACGCTTCTAACAACAGTTGACGATACTCGTAAGAGTGGTTTTCCAAGAACTACTAATTTTCCAATATTTTTTTTAAAATTGCATAGCGATTAAAGAGTTTTAAAGCGTGCTCGTTTATTTGACTACCTGTCAAAACCCTCATTTCCTTACCTTGTTCCTTAAAAGTTCTAAGAAAGAGTTATGTTTAGGATTTGAAAGCCTATTTTGAAAATTTACCAAACAAATATGGTATAAAAGATTAGAAAAAAAATGTATTCATCAGTTTAATTTTTTACACTAAGGTTAAAGTTGCTTAGAAACGCTATTTGAAACCAAGAATAAGCAGATATTATTTATGTTTATGAGCTGTGCAATGGAATTTCAACCAGTGACAAAGATACCATGAACTTTATCCTAACCGGCGACTTCCTAGTGTAACAAGCCATAGGAGAGAAACTGATAAGAACGTAAGAAATATAAAGTGGCAAAACTAACTAGTGATTGTAAAGTGGCCACACTAGGAAAAGAGTCTGCCGGTAGGTAGGAGATCAGTCGTAAGTCAAACACTGTAGAATACAGACGCCTATAAGCAACCAAATAAAGAGCGTAAATTATTTTTTTTAAAGGATTGTGTTTGTTTTATTCGCGATAAGACTAACGGCTAAACTAGTAAAGTAGTATTTGGATTATGTATCGAAGGCTTTGGAAAACAGGATCAGTTTCAAATACACGACCGAATGCGGGAGCTCCATAAGTAAGAAGGATTTCGGCTGATGAAAGAATAATGGAGGCTATTACAACTGATCCATCAATTAGCATCACTTTACAATTCAATGTTTCCAGACATAAAATTTCTAATGTACTACATGGAGAAAATTTTTATCCATACAACCATACACCTAGTATACAAGAACTGCTTCCCAATGATTTGGAAAAGATACTTGAGTTAACTGGTTGCTGGAGCGGAGTTTGGATGACAACGAGTTTATTAGCTGAATTCTTTGGACGGACGAATCTTATGGGATCACAAATTTTCATAATCATTATACGAGGGTTGCGGGCGGTCCACATACAAGGAGACATAAATCATTTCAACACAAATTCAGAATCAATATGTGGGCAGGTGTACTTGGAAACAGGTTAATCGGCCTCTTCAAATTACCACCTAGGAAGAATTCTACAAACTATCTGGAGATTTTGCTAAAAGAATTACCAGAACTATTGGAGGACATTCCACTGATTCAACTACCTTCATCCCACTATGGTCGTGAGTTTAAGAACCGACTAGATGAAGAGTACGGTAACCGTTGGATAGGAAGAAATGGACCAGTTCACTGGCCTGCAAGATCTCCTGACTATACAAAAAAATGGAGAAGAACGAAAAAACTTGTTTATTCAATCGAAATAGCAACTTTAATTGAATTGGAAATTGGAAAGTGAGGCAGCAGTTAACATCAATAATCATTCGCATTGAAATCCAAAAACGGGCTCTAGCATGCATACAAAACCCAGGAGGACACTTTGAACACCTGTTCAATTATCCAAAACTACATAAAATCATTTGTTTATGCATAGCATTTGGAGCTTAAAGCAAAAAAACGCTTTTTTGTTTTAAATTTCATCTGCTGCAGGTATTCCCAAGTATCATAAAATCTATGAGTTTTTGTTCAAACTTGATGATGGTTTTTTTTTTTATTATTGTTACTTTCATAAGAAAAAAATTGTAAAATGTTATGTTAATTAGGCATTTTCTGGAGAAAAGTGACCTCGAAGTTGAAAATTAGCATGGGCAATGAAAATGGAATAGCCTTAGAAATTGGATATCTAAAGACTGAAACAAGATATCAACTTTTTTTAAACGCCTTTACAATTTCTTCTAAAAACAAGGTCCTACATGAAGTTTCTACCATTAGTACTAACAGAGCAATTTCCGTTCACATGGGCCAGGGTTCACCAAAGTAATCCTTTTCTTAAATCCTCGATAAATGATGGCAACATTGGAGATAGACCTTTACTGTAGAACGATTTTTTTTCATAAAATATACCCAGAAATCATTTCCCAAATTATCGTTGACGAATTAGGGGACACCTACAGGTCCCCGTTCATTTTATGAAAGGAGACCACATGATACCCCTACCAATCTCTCCCGACAACATGAAATGGCATTACCGACAATAATCTAACTAAAACCTTTGATCTCCAAAAAAGATGGGGACAAAGCACTTTGTCATGAAATTTCCAGGCTTTGGACAAGCAAATAACTTCATCTGCATCGGTTACGCGGTTACTTTTGAAAATAACACCAAATTACGAGTATAAATCAACACCGACGGAAAATCACTATTTCCGTCTAATAAAGCTCTTTCGCGGCAACAACTGGTACTCTGTATAAGACATTAATTATCGGATTTCGCTCTACGACCCTGAAGCATCCTTGACTGGTTTGAGAGGAAGATCCGTTAGAAAATATGTTTTTGGTTCCAATTGCATTGACAGATCATAAACACAAGAATTTTAGACGAACTCGTCGAGCTGTGTAGCAACATCGGTCCAGTAGAAAGAAACATTAAGCATCTTGAAAGAGTCAACTAAAGAAATTTGTTGGTTGAAGCCTTGATATGTACGAGTATTTCGTTCCTTATGTGATTAATCACCTGTTAGCCCTAGAGACTTCATTTCGCCTACACACCATCGTGTCTTCTCACAAATTTCTTCATATAACAACACTTATGCTATGTAGATTGTGCTGTGTAGGAAGCAATGGACTTATAACATACGAGGGTAGCTCCAAAAGTAGCCGACCTGACGTATAGGTAACGGTTATTGTTTAAAAAGTACCAACCTTATAAAGCTTAAATTTGAAATTTGACGGCGCTACAATATTTAATATTTGTTCGGCAGCCATCAATAGTGAACGCTCTCAATGAATTTTTGAATATGGAAAAAATTGGTTATCGTTATGTGATACAATACTTTCATTTGTAAGGCTTCAATCCAACCAACATCAAAACGGAACTGGATTCTACTCTGGGGGAGTCTGCTCCTTCGTTTACAACAATAAAATATCGGTTGGCAGAGTTTAAGCCAAGCTGTACGAGTTGCCAAGACGAACATCGCAGTGGTCGACTAAATGAAGTGAGTTCACCAGAAATGTTGAAAAAATCCACAAAATAGTATTGGATGACCGTAGAGTGCGTGAGCTGGCAGATATGGTAGCCATTCCAAAAGCATTGTACATCGCATGTTGACTGAAAAATTGGACATGACAAAGCTGTGCGCGAGATGGATACCGCTATTACTCACTACAGCGTCGTGAGGATGTTTCAACCGAGTGTTTGGTGAAGTTTAACAGCAGTAAAGTCGAGTTTTTGCATCGCCATGGATGAAACATGGGCCCATCACTTCACACCCGAGATGAAGGAACAGTCAAAACAATGGATTCAAGGGGGAGAATCGGCTCCAAAGAAGGCGAAGACAGTTCCATCTGCAGGCAAGGTCATGGCGTCAGTTTTTTGGGATGCGCGTGGGATAATTTTCATTGGCGCGTGTATTATGCCCACCTATTGCAGCATTTGAAAGATGAAATCAAGAAAAAACCGCCGCATTTGGCGAAGCAACAAGTTTTGTTTCATTAAGAAAATGAGCCAGTTCACACATCCGTCATCGCGATGGCAATGACTTAAAGTTCGAATTGCTTCCTCATGCACCCTATTCGCCAGATTTAGTCCCCTCGGATTATTTTCTATTTCCGAATTTGAAAAAATGGCTCGGTGCTACAAGATTAAGGAGGTGGGGTCTGCGGTCGATGGCTATTAAGGAGCTCGACGATTCTCACTACAAACAGGGTATTGAAGCTATTGAACATCGCTGGGAAAAGTGCATTGAACTAAAAGGAGACTACGTAGATAAATTAAAGATATTTTTTCCCAAAATTTTTTGTGTTTTCTTTGTTAGGTCGAGTACTTCTGGGACTACCCTCGTACTTTCGAGGTAATCCATTATGCTGTGGGGCTTGCATTATGACCGGAATTTTTTAGGAACCAATTTAAAAAAGTTTTCAGCTGTTTAGTGATAAATTCCAGCTCCAAAATTGATAAGGTCTTTAAGCATAAAACAGTGCTTTTCTATCATACAATGTATATTACATATCTTGGACAACTACGTTTGGGTGTATGAAGCTTCTTTATCTTGTATGTTTGTCCTGAAATAATAATTTGTGAGAAAAAGCCTCTTATTCTACATGTATATGTGAGTTTAATTATTGAGATCTCTTTCAGTTTTCATTGATAGATCTTATCAAAACACAACTGTTATTGTCAACAAAAATAATATCGGCGAAATGATACATCAACGATGTACGAGTATCATTTTGCTTCACGTCACTTTGGGTTCAAATTTTTATAACACCTTTCATCCATGTAGAATGTGATATTTTGATCCGTCGAAGATCAATCAATCATAACAATCTGAGTAAATTCTCTACTAAGGCTGTTGAAAGCATTATCAAAGTCAATAAAACGTTGTTAGATAGCAGCGTATCACCTTGTCTAAACCTTTGTTTAAAATCAATGTTATCGGTAAGATTGCTTTGGATTTTTACTAAGCGTTCTCTGTAGTCATGCAGCCCATTCTGACGAGTATGGGCGGCTAATCTCTACATGTTTGTAGATGCAATCTTAAAATTTTCCCCTAGATCTACCGAACTGTGAATATTTGGTCAACTGTGGAAGTCCATTTTTTCGAGGGTGTAAAGATCACTGGTAGCTAGCAGTTAACTTTGAGACTAGTAGCAGGTAATGGTAGTAAATGTAAATGTAATTTTTTATTTTCACGACAAAATTATTTAACAAAGTTAATAAATTAACAAATTTTGGTATTGGCTTTTGAAGTAAGCCAGAGATCTAACATTCTGTTAATCGCGGATCAAAGCCCGATCGAAACTCCATCAATTATCTGTTTGCGGTATTTTAGAGCAATCCTTAAATAACAATACAGAACTTTTCTGTCTTGGCCATTGAGGATCGATTTAATCTGGTTTGCCGAGAACTCATTTTCGTCCCAGTGCGCTGTTCTTATTTCCTTTAAGATGGGGCACATTCCGATGAAACGGCGAGCGTCTTCTCTAACTTGCAGATTGCACAAAGAGCATTTCTCATTACACTCAACTCTATGTGGGACATAGTTTAAGTGTAGAAGTTCGCCTCTAATCTTAAAAATTATGGAAATAGTATCTACAGGTCGTTAAAGTAATTTCCCTCTCCTAAGTCATGTTGATACGATCGGGATTGAATTTCCTGTGCTTTAGTTTTGAAGACGTCACTTTAATGAGCAAACTCTTGTAGGCTTTTGATCCAATATTTCTCATTATCTTACATCAGCGAGACATCATGTTCACTGCATAATCTATACCATTCCTGAAGAATTGCAGTCTATAACGAATAAGGTGGTTTGCAACTACAATATGTACATGGGGTAGGTGTTGGTTTGGGAGGAACCACGCTTTCGAAATATAAAGAAAGTGTAGTCTTAATGTAAAAATATACAGGGGTAGCATTCCCGTCTCGAGGTGAATCATATATTGGGTCTATAACTTCGTGCGGTTTGCTAAGAGATGGCGTAACTTGTATTATTCCATTGTTATTATTCCATTGGAACATGCGTTGGAAAGCTATTGTCATTGTACGTCATTTCAGTATATTTCATTCATTTGAAGCGTAAACAACAATAATTTTTTTTTCACTCAAACATGTCGAACTTTCTGCCTGAAAAAGTGTTTTTGCGGGGAGTTCTTCTTCATTACTTTAATATGAAGAAAACTGCTGCCGAAAGTCATCGTATTTTGGTGGAAGTTTATGGTGAACATGCGCTAGCTGAGCGAACGTGCCAAAAGTGGTTTGCACGATTTAAAAGTGATGATTTTGGCTTGGAAGACGATGAACGTCCTGTGCAGCCAAAAAAGTTTGAAGATGAAGAACTGGAAGCATTACTCTATGAAGATTGTTGCCAAACACAAGAAGAGCTCGCAGAATCTTTGGGTGTCACTCAAGCAGCCATTTCAAAACGTTTAAAAGCAGCTGGATATATTCAAAAGCAAGGAAGGAAATTGGGTTCCACATGAACTCAAGCCGAGAGACGTCAAAAAGCGGTTTTGCATGTCCGAAATGCTGCTAGAACGCCACAAAAGGAAGCCATTTTTGCATCGGATTGTTACTGGTGATGAAAAATGGATCCATTACAACAACCCCAAGCGCAAAAAATCCTATGTGAAACCCAGCCAACCAGCCAAATCAACGGCAAAGCCGAATATCCATGGCGCGAAGGTAATGCTCTGTATTTGGTGGGATCAGATGGGTGTGCTGTATTATGAGCTGCTAAAACCGGGTGAAACCATCAATGGACAACACTACCGAACACAATTAATCCATTTAAAGAGAGCAGAGGCCGAAAAACGCCCGGAATATGTGACCAGACATGAGGCAATAATTTTCCATCATGACAACGCTCGGCCCCACGTTGCTATTCCGGTTAAGAACTATTTGGAAAACAGTGGATGGGAAGTCTTACCCCACCCGCCTTATAGCCCGGACCTTGCCCCTTCTGACTACCATTTGTTCCGGTCGATGCAGAACGCCCTCACTGAAATACGGTTCACATCAGAGGAGAATATCAAAAATTGGCTTGACTCATTCTTGGCTGCCAAGCCGGCGCAATTCTTTTGGGATGGGATCCACAAATTGCCAGAAAGATGGGAAAAAGTCATAGCTTCAGATGGGCAATACTTTGAATAATACTATTGCACATGTTTTTCTTAAATAAAAGTTCAAATTTTGAAAAAAAAAAAACCGAATTAAGTTATATACCAAATAGTTTGGAAAGTTTTCCGGTAATCTAAAAATTTTCTTGTCGAAATATCTCAGCAGTCTTTCAACTTGGTCGTATTGAAAAATTCACTAGATATGATAGCACATAAAAGGCCTTATTACCGCTTCGTAAATTTTATATTTTCTGCTTAGTTCCTTTTGCAAAGTATGCCCCTGGAACTGCAGTTTATTGCCCTTTTAACCTTTTTTCTGCTCCAAATGTTTCTTAAAAGTTAAGTGAGATATTTATAGTCCTTCATTGCCTCAAGTGTTTCATTCTGAAAAACCCATTTTTCATCTCTTGCCAAGCGACTAGTCCTATTTCGAAAATATTTTTGATTTATTGGTTTTGACTGTCAGGCTCCATAAATTGCAGTACTCCTATGTTTAACACCCGAGAGCGAGTCAAACCAATTTTGCAAGCTTTTCCCATACCAGACTGCCATGCTATTTTCCTCGTATAAACTTTGTATTATTTTAAAGACCTTTGCCGACACGCCCAGATAGCTTACTTTGTAGAAAAGAGATTTTCTGTTAAGGTAGTCAAATGCTGCTTTAACGTCCACGAGCAATGCATACAGTTTTTTTTCTGTCTAAATACGTTCTGGCAATATTGTCTACTGTCAAACTGTATAAAGGTTCCAAGAATATTTCCGTAAATAATTTCATTATCGCATTAAGGAACGATATGCCTCTGTAGTTATTCGGAACCCTACCTACACTCGCCTTTTTCAAATATTGGACAAATTATGTTCTTTCTGAAGCTTGCCGGGGCCTCACCTAATTGTATACAGCTGTTTGTTTTTCAAGGAAATAATTCGTTACATATTTGAAGAATTCGTATTGTATAAGGTCCTCTCCTTACTGAAATTAGCTTGCTGCATGACTCTGCAGAGCAGATGTTTGAAGCATAATTTTATGATCCAATATTTCAGTTTTCACAAGCGGCAGGGCATACTGCAGTATAACTGTGCTATATGGTGGATTCATTAGTTTTTTGCAATGCTCTGTCAGTATATGTACTTCGACACTCCGCGTTGAGTGATCTAGCCAATCTGGCAAATGCACTGCCGTCTCTAATTTCAGTTAATTTCATCGCTAGATGGTTAGAGTACATCCTTTGTTTCTGTTTACACATCATTTTGTATGCCATGTTGGCTTGCTGGTTCATCGTTTTAGCGAAACTGGATCCTGTTACTCTTTCTAGCCGCAAAAAGGCGCGTGTTTTTCTCCTGGCTGGCACACATTCGCAGTCAAACCATATTTGGTTTCTCTCGCACCTTCTTGAGTTTAGAAAGGGCTTGGTGGCGTCCGAGAAACAAGGAGTATAGTATGTATGTCTTGGCAATTGAGTTTCATTTAAAGAGCTGAGTTTAGCATTGAGACTGAATTTGTATCTACTTGCAAATAAGATATTCCATCGAATATTTGGCAATAACCTCATTTGCAGGGCAGATGGAAGGGGACGTGCTTGAAGATTTTGAGGTTATTAGAAACGTGGGTATACTGTAATACATGTCATCAGATTTGCACCATAAAGTGGAGTGGTGGAGTGAAAAGTAACCTCCTTGACCGCCAGAATGCGCTGCTACTGCAAAAAAGGTTATGGTGCTTTGAAGTCCGTTCATATTTAGGCAGACATGCGAAATTTCAGTGCGATACTGTCTTTAGTTTTGTTTTGACAGCTGATTGTTTTTGACGTGTTTGGCATCACGTTGAGTATGGACAAAAACATTATTTTTTAAGAGGCAAAACGCTGAAGGAAACAAAAGAAAAGTTGGATAAATATTATGGGGGTAATGCTCCGTCAGATTACACCGTCAAATATTATTTTCGAGAGTTTCGTGGTGGCCGCAACTCCACTACCGATCAAGTCTGCTGCGGCAGGCCCTCCGATGCGGTTACAGAGGACCGGTAGGATCATAAAATCATTAAAATAACATGGCTATCATACCATATTTTTATTTCTACGAAAAAATATTGTAATCAGATCAATATGGTACAAGTTCACCCGATATTTGAGAAATACATCTGCATGGAATTTTGGAGTCATATTCAAAGTGTTCTTATTGTTTTTGTCAAGCGTTTCCGACCACCAGCGGGAGATAAGTCGAAAGGAAATTATTTATTTAGATTTTTTGGATGCTCGAAATGGATAACATCAGTGTCTGCTTACGTATATTTCCCTGATAACCTTAAGGTCCCTCCTCTGCCAAACTTTTAAGTCTAAGTCCGTTGAATTTCGTGGCACTTGGCGCTTTCCAAAACGCAGTCGTCTGTTTTCCTTACGGTTCGTAGAGCCAATGCGTTCAATGTTTGGTGCACTAGGGATATCTTTTCAGTCAATCGTCTTAAAGCCTATGTTTTTGTCATTTTGAGAAAGAGGAAACCTACTAAATCGCCTCAATTAGTGTCAATTAGCGAAACCGTTTTATTTTCGGTATCCGGTAGATAATGAAATTCTCTGGTCAAAATACTTCGATTCGAAACTTTTAAAGTGGTTTCCGCCTTCTGGTAGTGCAACAAGTATTTCTGATGCAATAAAAGGAGCTGCTTAAATAAAACCTGGATGCCAGAAATAAGACCACTCCTTCTTCCATGATACTTATATCACAGATGTATCGTATAGCTTCACTCTAAAGAATAACACAACTCCAATTGCAAGGTAACAACAGCATAAATTCCGTCCGCCAGCCAACTTAACAAGCCCAATGGTAGCCATAGAGATTGTTGAGAGAAATATGAAATAGGATATATTTATACACATTAAATATTTCAACGGTTATTAAAAACACAAGATGAAGAAGCAATAACTCTGTCCACATCCTAAGCCTGGAAAAACATCCTATTGAATTTTTGTGGCTCAAGAATTAGTCGGGGAGTCATCATAGTAAGTGAAGTCTTGTTTTTGTTCCAAGTCTAATACTAAAATTCTGAGAAATGAGATCGCCCATGAACCTAGTTTCACGAGGCTTAGAGGACAGAGGACCCGGAATGGCTTCTGAACAGTGTGTTACAGCGCATCCTCTCTTGAGGAACACACCGTCGAGCCGAATTCTGCGGATATGCCTGGAGGTCTGTAAGACTTCCTTGACCTCATTCTCATAGTTATCCTATCTACTCTCAGAACGTTTTGCGAAGAGCCTAAATGAGCCATGCTTAAGTGACATTAGTTCAATACATGTCATTCCATCTTTCTAATAGCAACTTCAAACTGCATGTGACAATAAGCCAGAATCAAAGATTGTCATTCCGAATCCTCTTACTGCCAGAATCTTCAAAGAGCGTCGTTTGATTGATTTTTATCTTTGTTTTCATCGGCTTATGATATTATGAACAATCCAAAAGTTAGGAAGGAAAGTAAAAGTACCGATGTCCTCTTACGTTGGTTTTGAATGTTTGCAAGTTACAATGACTAGAACATTGAGAATTTTGCAGGACCTTCCCTAAGCGAGTGGTGTGGCTTAATAAGTAATCACGACATTTCGGAGTAAGTCCGAAAACGGGCCTGAGGGTAATGATGAGCCTATACATATAGTGGGTCGGGTGTTGAAAGTTTGAAATCCTACAGGCATTTCGTCGGAATTCTATTGGTGGAAGCAGCGATAGCCCAAGGTAAAGCAAGTGATACGAATACTATATCGGTGTTTGGAGTGTCAATCGACTGGCAAATATTGGCAATGACACGGTTTTGTAGGAATGTGAACAGATGTGAACATTTTACGTATTCCAATTTTGGCTGTACTTTTTTACACGGTGTCATGAAAGATAGAGATTTCCCAGCAATTTTGACGACAGCAAATATATGGTCATTCCAACGTAAGCTGTCGGTTTCGACGATGCAAATGCATTTATGGGTAAAGGTTCAGGGATTATATGTCGCTTTAAAGATAACAGATAGCATCATGCTGAGGAAGTATGAGATTCCACTCGCTGCGTAATTTCCCAATTTGTCTGGGAAAGAATATGGATATGAATAAGTGGAGAGTTTTGTCGCAAAGCAAAGGAATGCATGCGGAAATAGCAGACAAGAGATCATTATTGAGAATTAAAATTTGTGACGGAGACAGAACTGAGCCATATGGCACACCAACATTTGTTTTATCGAAATATAATTTCTATTCCATAGATGAGAAACTTCATCGATCCCAAATGCGCACATTTTCAATAAGAGAGCCTGATGCCAAAATGTTAAATGCTTTTGAAGTATGAAATGCTACGAACATTATCTTGCTTTTACCAATTGGTGTAGCTTTGGTTCCACTTTTCGATGAGACGTCCCATCAAATCCCCAATGCGATAAGTTCACCTTTTTTAAGGGAAGAGCTGGAGTGGAAATAGAGTTTATGCTAAAGTTAACGCAGAGGTATTGATTGCGTGGAAGAACATACCTGTAGAAGACATGACTATCAGTGTTTATTTACATGGGTTGTGTTTTCTGCAGCAATGATCTTAATACACGGTCCTTAATGTGTTGTCTACTATAAACATAATTTCGGTATAAGGATGGAGGAATACAATTCTTTTAATTGATTCAGACAGCGCATGAACCTCCTTAATGGTCGAATTGCTCCTGTAAATTAAACAGTTGTGAATAATTTGCTGTGGAGATGAAAGTTTACCCATACAAAGTTGAGTTCTGGGTTAGAACAGAGATTATATTGTAATGCAGGTGAGCTATATTACTACGCACGTAAAATAACGGGACCGCGATGAGAATCCAGGAGATTTGGTTGGGGATGTACCTGTGTTTTAGTTAGCAACAGAACAGTTAGCCTATACTTACAGACGTAGACGTACATATAGAAGTGATTATTTCCTGTCACGCGTACAATTTGATTATGCCCACCCTGAATTCTCGAGTTAATATATTCATTTAAATTATGAACAAATTATTAAACTATCAGTTCAGCCATTTAATTGGAAATGGCGTATCTTGTGGGATAATCTGATTTTTTTTTTTATAATTTGCGCGCGCTTAAGGGATTATTTTTTTAGTACCCTTAAAATGTTTATACACAGCGCGGGCGAAGGAAAATCAGGGAGGATCTAAAGAGAGGTACCGGTGAAAGTTGGTTTTAAATGTTCGAAGGTTATAATGACTAGGAAATAAAGGCTAGGCAGGGCATTGCATAAGCGAGTTGTACGGATTAGGAACGAATCACCCACTACAGGCAAGTTATAAAAGTCTCAAAAGAGTTCAGAGACATCTTCTTTGACGATCGTAAGTAAGATGTACCCATAATCGTACTAATATCCGCGTGATAGTTTTTGGAAAGCCACTTAAGTGCAAAATGTTCTAATATTTCAAGAGCATACTCCCAACTCGTTGTCGTTTGTAAATTTCTTGAATCTGAAAAAGTGTAAATTGAATTTTGAGTATAAATACTATGTATTTTGAGCGGATAATGTTTATATTCGTACCCGTGATTTGTATTCCGCCTAAAAATTATTTTGTTTCGAATTGTTATGCAAATGACGGTAGCTTACCACATGATACATTCTTCATGTGAATGTACAGTTTTTTCAAAAACTATTCAATCTTAATTCGAGAACCCAATTATACGACTGTGATATACAACAGAGGGACAGGTTCACTTCTTTCATTACTAATCTCAGTTATCACCAATCATTAAATTATTGATTGGTCATAATTATTTTCAAATCGTATCTTGTTTTTTGTTTTTTAAGAGCAATACTTACCCAATACAAAGAATGATATAACCACCCATAAGGCACTTATGACAATATAGACGATTAGAAATATGTATTCTCGATTCGAAAGTACTTCAGCTACTTGAAAATTAACATCCAGTACCAGATTTGTACCAACATCAGCAATAAATAGTGACGGCGCTCCACATTTTTCCCCTGTAAAATTAAACAAATATTAGGTACAAATGGCATTGTAATTTTAGAATTTTTATTCAGAATATTGCGTCAAGATACACACAAAAGATGAGAGAACATAACAATGCCCCCTCAAACATATGTATGATAGTAAAGGTAGAGGTATTATAGTTATGTGATATTCTATTCACCGATTAAAGCCATTTACCTACCCAGATTAGATAAGAAATGGGAAAAAGCTCAATTTAAGTTATAGATTATATGAATAGTTGAGATACCACATAGTATTTGTATTAGGGAAATCAATATGCCTTTTGTTCGATTATTTAGAAGCGGAATCAGTTCGTAGGTTGATTGTTGGTTTTACGATTCTTTTGGTCATCCGATTTTGGGAACATTTTTAAAACAATCCATTTAAGTAGGCTTAAGAATCATGTTCAGCGTAGATAGTTTACGAGCAACCTTATGGAAGACAGTGACACGTGAGCTGATAAGTTTGAACATTCAACGTCAAGGTTAGGGCTGAGTTTTTGTTTTCAAAATGATCACCTAGAAATCATTTTGACAATGAATTGAGGGATTTAGGGTCTGATTAATTGTCAATACAGATATAAACTTTCGACTTCAGACCTGATTGATATGGCCTTGATTTTAAATCGAACTTGTAGAAACGAAAACATTTGGTAAATTGCTGATATATATTCTAATACTCTGAGTGGAATAGTAAATCAAAGCACGTAAGTACTTAAATTATACTTTTCAATCGACCAACAATCCTCTGTTCATGAATTATTGTATCGAAAAGACACCTCCATAATCCTGAGCCTGAGTAAGGATCCCTTAAAATATACGGAAATCCGGAACAATTAGATAGAAACTTTGAATGAAATGACCACCTACGGCACTAATATTGGGTAGGTCCTACTTCAGCACCTCCACGTAGAGCTTTCACAAGTTTCAACAGAATTAACAGCGAGTTTTTTGCTCCAGACAGAACAGGTATTGATTTGTGTGTGGTCAAACGAGCCGCTAACCTAAAACTTTTCATTGCTTCAAAACGGAAACAACCACCTGGGATACTGGAATGCCAAGGCCCTATCTGATAACGGAAAAAGGGATCCCCAAAATTCTAGATTCCTACAATTAGTGCTGGAATTCATGCCGTACAAATTAGATGTCGTAAGAGGAAGCGAAATAAGATGGTGGGAGTACGGCATCCAAACCTCCAAAACTGTCAAAATCTTCCTGATCTACTACCTGGGATATGGTTCTTAGTTGCTCCTAAAGCTAGAGACTGCCCTGTATCCTTTTCACCTTATGGTGACATGATTCTGACGGCAGTTCAAGGGTAATCTCTGATCCACTACTTCACTCCACCAAACTACGCGTCATTGTGATGAGAGATTTTAACGCGAAGGTGGCTAATGGCAACGCAACGTTCAAAAATTTTATGGGACCACGAGGCGCGTTGGCTTTTGAAATTTCAACCGTCTGGCACACTTGTTGACCACAAGGACTGCCAAAAGATTATTTTGATCTCGACTGATCGACAAAATAAATCGTACCAGATCGTCCGTAATAAACGTGGAGCTCACGTAAGAATAGAGAGGGATCGCAATCTAATGGTATTCGTACTGCATCTGTTAATAGAAATCAAGATACTTTGCCACGGATACCCAGGAATAAAATTGAGCTTAAAACACGCCTTTCAACTACATCAGCAGTAGAGCACTCAGCTAGAAGTCTAGTGTCAGATGAAGAGAAACAAAAGTGCAGAGTAGTGTGAAACGAGACAAGCAATAGCCATAAAGGATAAAAAAGACAGCAAATATGTGCGACAGCAGAATCGTCTATAATATTACTAAGGAACTTCCTGGTGGTCAAAAGGCTCCAGTGCAGGGGAGCCTCCATAAATAACCAAGAAATGAAGTCCTTGCAGGAAAAAAAAAACACAGAATGCCAGCGGAATTAATTTCAAAGTAACGCGCAACACTACACCGGAAATCCAACAGCCTCAAATTTGGGAAGCATGGGAAACCGAAGCTTGGAAGCTTCCCGAAGATTGGAAAAGGCGAATGATTAATAAGCAGACGATGAAGATAAATCGGGCGGGATGTGGCAATTCAAGAGGTATATGCTTCTTCCGGTTGTATATAATTCAGGATCGAAATTCAATTCCCTACATAGAATAGATGGGCTTTAGAGATTCCTGCATTCACCATATCAATACCTTACCGATCATCATTGAACAAAGGGTCGAGTACAGATCTCCGCTGCATTTCTTATTTATCAACTTCGAGAACGCATAACTATACGGTGAGCCTTGCGTAGAAGATGTACATATACCTGAAAAACTGCTCGCCATTATAAAGACTGCGTATGATGGCGCACAGTGTCATGAAATGCAGAAAGATTGCATCCTTTTGCAAATGCCATTTCTTGTAGTGATCACTGATGTGATGCCTTAGATCCCCCGGCCTGTGTGCAAACATTTTAAGGGTCTAAAAGCCCCATGAGTGCGCCCTAATTATGTATATAAAAAAAATACATCTGGAGTAGCAATTTCTTCAGCACCAAAACTAAGCTGAGTCTATTCATATCAAATGTGGAATAAATTTTCCAACATTACAAACCTTGACAAAGAGATATATTCGCAACATCTTGAGGTTCTTTTGGCCAAATTATATATGTATAAAAGGCGAAATTCACGCAATAACTACCCAAGAACTAATAGACGTTAAAATACGGAGGAGGAAGAGGCAGTGAATTGGTCACACCCTACGGTAAAAAGACAGTTCCTTTGCGAAGTACGCAATCAACTTACCCAGTCAGGTAGGCGAGTGGGCCGCCCTAGACATGCATGATGAAGGACAGGTGAAGAGGAGTGCAGAGTTTTGGGGATGACTTGACAACACTCTGTTGGCCTCTTATACCACTGAAGGGGGTACAAGACATAATCTAAAAAAACACCACATCAAAAAATGTGCAGCCATCAGTTTCCTTATTTATAAATCATCAGGGTTTTTTTTAAACTGGCTCACATGTCGATTACGTAAAGGAACATAAATTCGGTATTCATCCAAATGTATGGGACTCTCAATCCTTGTTTAGGTGAAGTTAGGTTTGTGGGTTGGTGGAATAACCGTCGCTGTAAAGCTTCCACATGCCTTATCGCACTTAGGCCCATATAGACCCATTGTGCTCAAAGCTAGTCCTGATGATGATTCCTCCAAGAATTTTGTCCATCTTGTTACGTCAACAGATCTGATAATATTAGAAAACTGCCTCACTGAGACTGAGACAATGACATACAAATTGCGGGGTGTAACCTCATTAATATTCGCCTACAAAATAAAGGTCGCCATGTGTAAGACGCTATTTCATTGCACCTATTTTCAGAAGATTATGGCCCCTTAATAAAAATATATTTAGATGGAAATATTGTCCGTATGCTCTGATCAATTTTCATCTTTAAGCTTGATACTTTAGACCGCCAGTTCTTTATCAGCGCCTGATCCTTTACAAGTTAAGATATGTTGCTAGCATAAAGCCTAAAAGACCTGTGGCGACATAGCATCTAACGTGATAATTTTGATAACGAAAGCCCTAGTCCCGGCGATCAGTGAAGCAAAAGCCATACACGGCGTCGATGCAAAGAAAGGCGAGTACTGCTCACGAGCAACGGACACGGGAGGATATCGGTATCTCAGAAAGAAAAAGAAAGAATTAGAGAAAAGCTTGATCGAAGCCATAGAGACGTGCTTCTTTAGAAATAGTGTTTGGAAGCTCTGCCCAAATTATTTTAAGTTCGAGTGATTTTCGGTCCCGTCTGCATAAACGGAATAAAGGGCAAAAAAGCTAAAATAATCGGCTCCGATCGCTAGGACAGATTGAGCGTCAATCCATTCCGCAAGGACAGGGCGGTAAAGTAAGACCTCTCCTTAGGTAGCGCCCTCAAGTGGAAAAACACCTCAACCAACTTAGTGTGCACAACTGGAGATGATAGGAAAAAGATCACGCTTAATGCAGCTGTTGGTTGAGAATGAGGTGCGCCCCCAAAATGCAATGTCACCTTAAGTTAAGTACAGTATAAATATAGTGTAACAGATAGATTTTCCATCTTGAGATATTTGATCCAGGTATTCAACGGATAACTGAATACAAAAATTAAACTTTCGCACATAAGTTTCTTAATTTAGACGCAGCATATACTCCATCCAACTCTAGGTTTAGATTAGACTTTGGATAGAAAATCATTGAATTTTATAATCTGCTGGTGCATGCTTATGTGCTCATAAGCGTAATTAATCATGAGCCTACGTAAAAGGTGTGTCAAATTAACCTAAAGTAAAGTGCATGTTTAATTCTATGAAATATTGGCACAATGATTAAATTTAATAGCACGTCTACATTTAATCGCTAATATTCATGTTAAAAACAATGCTTGCGGCAAGAGCGTGACACGTAATGACTCTGTAAATTGACACCAAAAGAAGTGCTAGAGTTTTAAATTACAAAAATTATATTCGAAACGACCAAATGTTATGTCAGAGATACATTGCAATAATACTGTGACAAAATCTAATTTCTAAGAAAAAGACATTTTTCTAGGTATGAATGCTTTTTAAATAACAAAACAAAAAGTAAACTAAAACCAATGAAACGTAGCGAGCTTCTATGCAGTACGTAACTCGTATAATAGCCTAATAATGTCATGAGAAAGTATGACTCTCCACCAAATTGTTTTGAGAGCTGGGTGAAGAATTCCGGAAGCGCTCATATGTATCCACATACCTAGTCTATTCATAAATAATATTATGCGGCTGAATGCAGTCATTGTGTTTCAGGTATTGAATCCGTCAATTTCATGTTGACTGCTATTTGACATGTGGCAAATAAGTAATATTGGCGGTTAAAAATTGTTTTGCTTCATTCGTTTACAATCATAGAATGGGCCGACATAGAAAATCGCGTTATTTTAGTTGGCCTTCACAAATGCAAGACGGAAAAAGGCGAGGTTTTCCGGATCTTGCGCCCACTGTGAATTAATCGCAATTTTGTGTATTGTACTGTGAAGTATTTGAGAAGGAGACAGAAAAGATTAGTACAGCTAATGACAGGCTGTCCGCAACTGTAACCCCGAGCGCCATGAAAGCCAATGGCAGAAAATCACTGCGAAAACAGTTTTTGCCCATAGAGATGTTACTTTATGTAAAAATCAAACGTCTTGCATTACGAGGAACACTTGGCACTCGAAGCCTATAAAGAAAACACTGAAAACTTATTAGCAAAAATAGACAACTCTGTAAAACTAGTACGAGAAAATCTTCACCGTTGAAGGAACTTTAAATATTTATATATGTATTTATAAGGCACCATATCCTTCAGTTCCTTGAGGTTGCACAGTTCACAAAATATTAAAAGAACGTAGCCCTGAAGACGATCAGCACTGTGCTCTCAACCCTTCCAAAACAACTGGTTCTTTTTACCTGAAAGTACAAGATACCTCAATTCAAACTCAGAAAACTCAACAGAGTGGAACTGTCCCTTTCGGACAGCGCGAAGTATCTGGGTGGGATTCTGGACAAAAAACTGAATTGGAATGTAGCGGAAAGAACCAAAAAGGCAAATAATGCTCTTTTTATCTGCAAAAGAACAGTAGGACAAATTTGAGACTTAAAACCTGCTATGGTGTACTGACTGTAAACGGTGGTGGTAAGACCCGTACCTACATACGGCGCACTAATATGGTGGAAAGCAACAAACAGGAAAACGGTTTACGGAAAATTAGCGGCGGTTCAAAGAACGGCTTCCATAGCCATTACAGGTGCGCTGCGGACCACCCCTACGGCAGCATTGGACACCCTTTTGCACCTAACACCGCTTGATCTATAGATCAAAAAACTTGCTGGCAACAGTGCGATATGACTCACTTATCTGGGTTACTTCAAGAGCAATAGTTTCGGACGTGGCACAGTCCTAACAGGAGCTACTGCCAGCCAATCCAATTCTTGGTCGACTTCGACATCCTGTATGATATACTAGATGGAGTGAAAAGTGACCTCCTTGGGAACTAAAATTTTTTTTTTTTTAAATGTTTTTTTATATTATTCAATACAGTGCTCTTTTAGTTTGATACACTTATTGCAGCGATTTTCCAACTTCTTGATCCCGTCCGAAAAGTAATTTTCCGGAAGGTCTGCAAAGTACTCCTCCGTGACGTCGATGATTCCCTCGCGTGAGTTGAATTTTTGATGAGCCATCTTTTGAGGTTTGGGAAGAGATAATAGTCCGAAGGATCCAAATCCAGTTACCAATCGACGACAAAAGTCCGCCCGATTCCGCATCAGCAAGTCCAAACACTCTTTCGAAGTGCTCTCGCGTTCGTGTTTTTGGTCAAAAGTGAGCATTCGCGGCACCCAGCGGCAGGATAACTTTTTCATATGCAGAATATTGCCCAAATATGGCGTGTGCGCTCAGTACTAATCTTTGTGGTATCTGCTAGATCGCGCACCTTCACTTTCCGGTCCGCCAACACCGTTTCATGTATTTTCTTGACATTGTCCTCTGTAACCGCATCGGAGGGCCTGCCGCTGCGGACTTGATCGGCAGTGGAGTTGCGGCCACCACGAAACTCTCGAAACCAATATTTAACGGTGTAATCTGACGGAGCATTAGCCCCATAATATTTAGCCAACTTTTCTTTTGTTTCCTTCGCCGTTTTGCCTCTCAAGGTCAAAGAGGTCACTTTTCACTCCATCTAGTAATTTATCCGGAGAGGGAGGACTGGGAAAAAAAAGGCAATAATCAGGTCAAATGAAATTGCAATTTTCACAGATGGCTCAAAAACAGAGGAAGGAACAAGTTCTGGAATCGTTTCAGAAGAACCAGAACTAAGAGTGTCTATAAGGCTACCGGACACAAGCAGTATCTTCCAATCCTAGGTTCTGGCTATCTTCAGGGCGGCTGAGCTAATGCAAGTGAGCCGGGGATTCCAAAAAGATATCGCTATCTATATCGATAGCCAGGCCGCTCTCAAGGCAATGGAATCTACCAACGTCAACTCTGATACAGTCAGGAGCTGTCGCACAGTGCTCAAGGCACTATGCAGTCAGAACCGGGTAAGACTGAGCTGGGTGCCAGGACACTGCGGTATTAAAGGAAATGAACAAACGGACGAGCTTGAAAGAAAACAAGGGCTACGCGATAATAGTGAGGTTGCCAACATCAAACCACCCCTTTACATAGTGAGGGCCACTATCA
Source organism: Volucella zonaria (assembly GCA_963966105.1). NCBI lineage: Eukaryota > Metazoa > Arthropoda > Insecta > Diptera > Syrphidae > Volucella > Volucella zonaria. The sequence continues at coordinate 82,817,380 of OZ014534.1, read as the reverse complement.
ATGAAAAAATCACAAAGACTGCCAACCTAAGGTGGTCAAGTCTCGAAGGACACAGGGTATCCAAGGCTCTTTGGCCGGCTTTTGATGGCAAAAGATCTAGAAAGTTAATAAAATTAAACAGGTATAGACTTAAGACAGTAATAGAAATCCTGACAGGACACTGTCTCCTGCAGCCACACGCAAAGAGATTCAAATTGTCAGACACGGATATTTGCAGATTCTGCGGTGATTTCCAAGCTGTTGAGGACATAACACACGTACTATGTGAATATGAGGCAATATCGCGCAGTCGAAGAACATTTTTAACGAAATACTTCTTCGAAAACCTAGAAGAAATAAACGGCACGAACTTCAAATGCCTTCTTGGCTTTTGCAAAGAAATTGGGTGTTTTACCAGGGCTATTGTTTAGGTTTTTGCCATTTGAAGACAAATTCAACTGGTTCCACAGGGATCGCGATGGGCCCGTTTTAATCCCTTGTGTCTGTGTGATGGCATATCCATCACACCCCTGTTTAACCTAACCTATGACAATAAAACTGTTAATTGAACATGAAACTTGCAATACCGTGAGAACCTGCAGGCAGTGAGCAATTAGAAAACGAAAGCTCTTGGCGTTAACTGTACGGAAATTGCTCCAAAATACCATTAACTAAGCGGGAGTACATAATCCCCAAAACAAAAAAAAAAAAAAAACTGTAAGAGTAGTGCAAAACTCTGGCCGGTGTTTCACAATAAAGAAACAGGTGGAACAATGGGAAGAAAATGGCAATAAAGTAAAGACCTTTTACTGCAAACTTAATGCAGTAAAACCAATAAAGCAAACAGATTCTATCTCCGAAATACATTACAAACGAACAGGTACAACAGCTAACAGGGAACAAAGAAAATCGCAAAAGCTAGAAAGAGCACTTTAACGAGTTATTTAATGAAAAAGAATTTCCGTACAGTACGAAAAGGACACAGCAAAATCTTGAGGACGTCGATATTAGCGAAACAGTAAATAGAATGAAGCGGAAGATAAAGATCTTTCCTTTTCCATTTTCGAAAGATCTACATAAATGTAGTCTTCATCAATTTGTAAAAAGTATTTGATAGCGTTCCCAGAGATACCAATCGCATCGGAACGAACGTTAAATACACATCTGGAATAACCGGAGAATTCGAAGTTAAAGTTGGAGTACACAAAGGCGGTGTAAAAGGCCCATCAGTTTTTGACTTCGTGCATTTTTATATGTATTTTGAAGTACTGCATTAATGAATCCGGAATGACTTCTCTTCTTTTCGCCAATGATAGCACTATAATAAGCAACGATGTGTCTGCCCTTCAGGCATCCTTTAATAATTCCATAAAGGTGCTAGAAAACACGAGGGTAGGCCCAGAAGTATCAGAACTGACGTATAGATGGCGGGTGTTGTTTAAAAAGAATGACAATTGTAGAAAGTACCAACCTTATAAATCTTAAATTTGAAGTCTATGTTGTTTAGAATTTGATCGGCAGCCATCAATAGTGAATGCTCTCAATGAATTTTTAAATATGGAAAAAATTGGTCATCGCTATGTAGTACAATACAATACAAATCTGGCAGCCCTCAATCCAACCAACATCAAAACGGAACTGGATTCTACTCTGGGGGAGTCTGCTCCTTCGTTTACAATAATAAAATATTGGGTGGCAGAGTTTAAGCGAGGCCGTACGAGTTGCCAAGACGAACATCGCAGTGGTCGACCAAATGAGGTCAGTTCACCAGAAATGTTGAAAAAATCCACAAAATGGTATTAGATGACCGTCGATTGAAAGTGCGTGCACTTCGAGATATGGAAGTCTTTTCAAAAAGTACTGTGCATCGCCAGTTGACTGAAAAATTGGAAATGAGAAGATGGCACAGCAAGATGGGTGCCGCTCAAAATGGAACAAAAACACCGTCGTGTGGATGTTTCAATCGAGTGTTTGGCGAAGTTTCACTATAATAAAGCCGAGCTTTTGCGTCTATTCATAATCATGGATGTAACATGGATCCATCACTTCACACCCGAGACGAAGAAACAGTCAAAACAATGGACTCAAAGGGGAGAATCGGCTCCAAAGAAGGCGAAGACAGTTGCATCTGAAGCCAAGGTTATGACGTCAGTTTTTTGGAATGCGCGTGGGATAATTTTCATTGATTATCTTCAGAAAGGAAAAACAATCAACAGCGTGTTTCATCAAGATAATGCACCAGTTCTCTCATCCGCCATCGCGATGACCAAAATCAATGAGTTAAAGTTCGAATTGCTTCCTCATGCACCCTAATCACCGGATTTATCCCCTCGGATTATTTTCTATTTCTGAATTTGAAAAATGGCTCTGTGGTAAAAGATTAGCTCGACGATTCTCACTATAAACAGGGTATCGAAGCTATAGAATATCGCTGAGAAAAGTGTGTTGAACTAAAAGGAGACTACGTAGATAAATAAATATATTTTTCCTCAATTGGAGACAATGTAGGAGAAATGCAAAGGAAAAATTGCAGTGGTGGAAATGGAAATATTACGAACGCCAACACGTGATCAAATAAGAAGTACACATATCCATGGAAGTCCCGTTCTGAGAACTTTGACCACACTGCATATGCCTCTGTTAGCTAGAAAACTGCAGGATATGGCTACAGAGAATCCAAAATCATTTTATCAGTAAACCATTCCTGGTTTTTACCATAATGTATTATGAATGTAGGCACCAAACAAACGGCTCACATAATTCTATATGAAATGTATTCACAGAAGATTATTGATCATGTCAGCGTATCGCCTATCGAGCTAGGCGAAGTAGGTGGATTTCAGTATTTTTGCAAGGAAACCAAACCAAAAAACCTTTATCCCATATTTTTTTCCTTATGTGGAGCATGGAAAGAATGTTTAATCTACATATATGTGGCAAAACTGCCTCTCAAATGCAAGCTCTGCCCAAGATGAAACATCCTTCTCACCAAAGCAGAATAGTTTGTGAAATTGAGCTTTAAAATCAGTAAATGCATTTAAATACAAAAAAATGTGCAAACGAAATCAAAAGAATGCTATAGACATCTTCATAAACATTAAGAGTGTATTTAGTGGCAAACACAACTGGGATGGACAACATTGCGTAGCAAAACCGTTGGCTCCTAAGATCTTCCTTAAAAATAATGCCCATTCATGGATTATCATTCAACTTGACACTTTTCAGAGTCCTAACGACACATGCAGATTATGCAGTGGTGCTCTCCATCGAATTGTAGCATGACACTGCTCTTGAGTAAATGTAAGCCTTTAGCGTAACCCTCCGATTTTTCCCGAAGTTCTTTCTTAATTTAGTGACAGGTGGAACTAGCTTCAAAAATTTGTTTATGTTGGAGTTCTTCTCTAGTTGCAGTGTTTCCATTTCTCCACTTCTGTTTTCGAAATTTGAGTTTGTCATATGCACTCTCAAAGGAATTTTTTTATTTTCACAGGAAGCGTGGTACTACTGACATTCTTAAAGGATCACAATATTTACATCCTTTAACTAGAGAAATTTTTTATTCCTAAGAGGAATTGTTTTCATTAATATTTTTGTAATTAATAGGTGGACGGTGGAAAATAATTGCTTTCATAGCCACAGCTACGCCGACGTCTAACTTAACTACTCGTAGTTCGAGAATAAATATAACGATTTTTTGACCGCTTTGCGTGCAAAAAGCTTGCAACTTGTCTTTAAGTTGCATTTCATCAGCGAATACGTATTTATTTCAGTGGAATAGGGAACCACAAGAAACGTTTTATCTGAATGGAGATAACTAAGTAATGTTTGTCTTCTAAGGTCTACCAACTTGAAACAATATAAAATTGTTGATAACCAGCGAACAAGTGGATTTAATAATGTCCAAGTGTAATAAACTGTAAGGTATACAATTCGTCACCAATATTGACTCGGATCAATACCTACTAGTAGTCAACATACGAATATGGCAATCAAGTGCCAGAAAAGGCTTGTAAAAAGGTTTGACGTCGGACGGCTACTTCCGCAAGAAACCACAGGAGTGCAATAAATTTCTCTTCCTCTTCGCTCATGCAGAAATTATTGCGAGGAACACTCAATTTTCAATAATCGTCTTTCAGCAGCATGAGTTTTAGTTGCAGACTCCATTTAGTACAATTCTTGCACAATCTAGCAAGAACTCAGTTTGCTAGCTACGATGAGACTCAGAGAATTCTTGATTCTTCTGATGAATCGGACCAATTCTAATTTAGACTAATGAACGCTTAAGCAACAGCTACGTCTTCGAGAAGAGAGTATGTGACATGTAAAAAGGTGCCTCATCCTATTGAGAACTAGACACCATCTTGGGCTATTAATTTATGTAATTTTCTTTTTGTATAGCAACGATCAATGGTTACATTTATAATTTTACTACTGAGAATGAAGTTAATCAAGTCGGAAGAAATCAGCGCGCTGATGGGCTATCTGTGAGACATTCGCAAATATTGAGGCAGAAGTAGCAAAAGTGAATTTAACAGATAATAAAAGCAAACCAAATATGAGTCTGCTTTCATCAAAATAGGACAACCAACACAGACCTTTCGGGAGAATATATTGTAACAATGGATAGCAATGATTTTGAGGTAGTAAAGGAATTTATTTACCTAGACTCTGCAGTGAGGCTTAGTAATGTCTAAGAAAGAAATAGTGTAGCAAAGCCCTATCTCGAGCAACGAAGAAGACGCTTTACATGGCTCTCATCATTCCGGCACTGTAATACGACGCAGAGGCATAATTACCCTAACCGGATGGAAAGTATACTGCCGGCTTTGAACGAAGGATACTTCGTGTGATCCTGACGGAGTGTGGACGAGAACGTAAACGAAAAACTATATACCACGTGTAAAACGACATAGATCTACATATATAGAAGGGTGCGGCTACAGTGAATAAGATTACCAGTGCTGGAGCGAAAAGGATTTTTTGAGAGAGGAGACCTTAGTTAGGAAGAGTACATCAACTAAACTCAACCTCAACTTTGCTTATGTTACTGGAGTCAACAAGCTAAGAATCCATATGCTTGAAGGGACGTATTGTTTAAGGCACAGAAGCCACAGTCTGTAGGCTGCCATCCAAAGTAAAGCAAGAAAGTAAGAATGCGCAATGCCCTTTCATATAAAGGGTTTTTTTTTTATAGGTTTCATTTTTAAACCGGCAACAGTGTTTCTACAGATTGTCAATTTGACAGTTGAAAGTTGATTTGTTAGTACATTTTACCATTTTGCGATGAATAGATTAACGCCAGAAGAACGTGTGTAAAATGTGCAAACTTATTTTGAAAACTATGGTTCGCTTCGCCAAGCTTATCATGCGCTACGTCCATTTTACGGTCAACACAATCGTCCATTTGAGCAAGTTATTCAAAACACGATGAATCGTTTTCGCACCCACCACGAGCACTCTAGCGGATCCCGAAAGACGACAAACAGTGCGAACAGAAGAAGTTATTGCCGTTGTGGAGCGCAGTGTTGAAGAGAATCCGAATGAGTCGATTCGCCATCGTGCCCGTCCACTTTGTGGAAGATTTTATGGAAAGATCTTGGCGTAAAAGATTATAAGATCCAGCTTGTGCAAGAGTTGAGCCAGGTGACCATTATATGCGTCGTAGGTTCGGTGAAGTGGCCGAAAACTTGATTCAGCTTGATCCTCATTTTCAACGCAAAATTTTGTTCTCCGATGAGGCCCATTTTTCGTTAAATGGATATGTAAACAAGCAAAATTGCTGAATTTGGATTGAAGACAACCCAGAAGCCTTTGTTCAGGCACCCTTACAACGATTAAAACTCACTGTTTGTTGTGCTTTATAAGCAGGTGGAATCATCGGCCCATCTTTCTTTAAGGACAATGCCGGCCAGAATGTTACCGTTAGTGGAGAGCGGTATAGAAACATGATTTCTGACTTATTCGCTCCTCAGTTGAATGGCATTGGCGTCACAGATCTTTGGTTTCAACAAGATGTCGCAACATGCAACATATTGCGGGAAACATTTGCTGAGCTCATAATTTCGTGTAATGGACCTGTGAACTGGCCCCACGATCCTGTGATCTCACACCTTTAGATTACTTTCTTTGGGGTTATGTGAAGTCACTTGTCTATGCCGATAAACCAGAGACGTTGAACGATTTGGGAGTCAATATTCGCCGTGTTATTGCTGATATACAACCCCAGTTGTTCGATAAAGTTATAGAAAATTGGACTTCAGGATTGCGCTTCATTCGAGCTAGCCGTGGCATTCATATGCCCCAGCGCTAATGGCATGAAATTATCTATTAAATAAAGTTGATATCATAGACATTAGCATTAGCATTAGCTTCAAGTGTTTTATTGCATATGGAATTTATATACTTCTAAATAAAACACCTTATATCTATACGAAATTACACTATATAAGAAATCAAAGACTGACGGCACTGTCTGGCTTACTCTATGAGCGAAAGAGAAGTAGAATTTATACTTTTTTTGAACTTTTGCATTTAGCGGTCGGTTTATATGCTGTCCTAGAAATACTTTCTCTACTGAGTGCGATCTGATCTGATCTGATTTCTTGGTTGTCGCCAATCTTTGTGATAATTGTATCAGTGTGAAACAGATGTCATAAACCAGGAGTCAAGATGAAAATCAAGTACTCTGGAAACGAGCACGTTTAACTTGTATTTTAACTGGTGGAGAAACAATTTTGACTTCAAATGTTTCAGTAGTAAATACGACATAAGCACGATTCAAAAACGAATCAGTGTACTTAGTACAACCAACAAATTTCCCAACATTTTCAAGGTTTATCCAAATTGGTCTAGTCTTTTATCTACAGTTAGTTCTTAACTAAGTTAAGATTTTTTTTTTTGATATAACCAACCTATTTTCCAATATTTTCAAGGCTAGGTAACTTTATCCGACTTGGCTTCATCAAGGGTTTTTTCCAATTCATCCCAACTATTTCGTTTGAAATTTAAATGATATCTTTGTCGATTTTTGATAAAAGTAAATATGTACGTAGGTAGTAATTTCCCATTAGGCACGTGCTAAATAAAAATTTCCAATTAACTGTATGTCGGTCGGTTATTATTTGAGTCGATTTGAGTGATTTTATAGAAAAAAAAAATCCCATAATCTTATCACGTACTACATGGACACAGTTTTTAATTACCCGTCACATTTAAAATCTTATCTCGAAAATTTTGCACTCACTTGAAAAGTATATCAGATCCAATACAAATTCGAAGGGTCGATTTACAGGATCCGAATTATCCCCGGCGCAATTGTGCATCATTATTCCCCATATCGCTAGTCCAAGGTATATCACACCTTGTATCTGCAATGGAATGAGTAATCGTATATAAATTTATCTCGTCAGAATTCTTAAAATCTACACGTATCTTATACTAACCAGAATAACAAGTGCCATAAATATTATGAAGCATTTTGCAAATTTCACATTTACACCTTGAGACATAATTTTTATTCAAAAGAAAAAAGAAAATAAATTTAAAAATAAAAAAAATCTGTATCCTCTCCGTTTCTCTTTTTACACTTTCGCCTTAGATTTTTTTTTTTTTTTTTTTTTTTTTGTACTATTTTGTATGAAAACGAGTATCTGTGTATAGTTTTCGTAAAAATTAAACGTTATTCTTTTGAAATTTCTTCACATAGGTACAGTATAGTTGTTGCAGCGCGCGGTATATACGTACACGAATACCCATATATGAATTGAAAAGATAAAAACTTGTTTACACTCTACTACGACACGTTAGACGCGAAGATGAATAATTTAAAGAAAGATGTGAAAGAAATTAAAAATAATAAATAATAAGTATTAAAGTATCAAGTACAAAACACCCGCAGCTGATGTGAGGTATCGAGTACGAGTATCTCAAAAATAAACGATTTTCATGTATTGTATCTTACGCGAGAGCGACACATCGGATCGAAGCGAATTGCAGCTAAAAGCGCGATCGGATACGATAGCCACCTGCCAATTGAATCGACATAACAAAACTCACTCACGAATTCACTTGCAATTGTACGGGAACAATTGACAAGTAATCATATCTGTGATTCGTTTTGGTAAAGCTCCTCGGTTCATTAGCTGGTTGTTGGATGAGTAGCTGATAGAACGTCACTTGGCTTATTATAAAATACGCTTTACTCGTAAGTAAGAACGCGCTTGACTTTCACGTAATACAGCCGGTCGCGCCGGAACAATCTCTGTACTGAAGAGCAAAACACATAAATGCCGCTGTCGCCGGAAACTCAAAGTCTCAGCGTTGTTTTGGGTGCTTTTGGGGCGCGTACAGAGCTTGGTGCGGTTTTAATTGTTGATAATATTCGCGTACTTTTTTTCTCCACTTTTTTAGTAAATTTTCTATACCCCACATTGTTATAGCGATAAGATAATAGCAGCTCACTGTAGGAGAAGTCGAGAGGTTAATTTAATAATTTCTCTCAGTTTCGCTACCATTGTACGAGTATCTAGCGGTATAAGTAGTTAGTGAGCGTGTCTCTCACACTTTTTTTCAACTTGTAGTCGTAGATATGTGTATGATTTTATCGAGACGAATTGTGATTGTGGCGTTTACGAGTTGGGTGGCGTATTGAAAATGAAAACACTATCGATAGATTGTTTAGCAGCGAGACAGGTAGAAATTTATGTCAATGCTGTCGGTGATGTTGTCGTACTGTCGTACTATACCTGTGACTATTATCAGAGAAATAATAAGAATGAGATTTAATCGTTTAAAAAAAAAAAACAATTAGAAACACTTGGTTATTTACCTCATTTGTAAAGAGGGTAAAACGTAAAGTTTACCGCAGTAAACAAAGCTTTTTTATCTTAGGTATGTGATGACTAAGTAGAGTCTGCTTGTAGTAGCTAATATCAACGATCGATTGTTGTGAACAGTTCTACCTACCTCTACATGTAGTTCCCCCACAACCGGTACGTACATATGTTTATGTTCAAAGTACGGTCAAAAGAAAATGTCGATATTTATTTTGAATCACTCACGACCTCACAGAGTTCGCAAGTTAATCCATTCTGTCGGTATTTCAGATTCCATAATATGTAGTAAGATTTGTGGAGTTTCCGCAACAATTTAAGCTTCCTGAGAGCAAACTAGGTTAGCCCAGACTTATAGAAATGCCATTTTATCTATTCTATTCTATTACCTCATTTCTTTTCTGGTCTATCAATTTCCAGATTCGCCTTTGTGTGGAAGGATGACTCCTATAGGTTCTTAATTTTGAGGGAACTAAGCGTAGGTCCTTGCCGTAGCCAGTCGCAAATCTAACTGAACATGAACAAGATATTTTATCGGAGAAATTAATTAGCCAGACAGAGCCAAGAATTAGTTCATGTGACAGTTTCACTATCTTTTAAAGATTTGGTTCAGGCTTAAAGATGTACAGTGATTCAATAGAATACCGAGAAAAATGGATAACTTCTGTAGGTTTGTGAGATCTGTTTCTCCTCAACATCACTATAGTGGTTGCCATGGATAACAGAATGTCTCTTTAGTTATGGATTTGATAAACTTGAGTTTTTGTACATCTTCGGTAGAACACTTTTCCAAGGTGTCAAACGGCGGAGACAGCCCAAATTCATCAGACTATTCAACCTGGACGATGAAAACCTGAACTTCACCAAATTAAAGTTTTTTTTCTGTGGGAACAGAGCACCCACACAAAGTATGTACAATACCTTGTACTGCTTGTAGAGGGTCATGCAGCAAGAAGTGTTTTTTTAAATTTCACGCCATTGTTCAACTATCACCGCGATGACTTCTGATAAGTTAAAACTAGGAGGTTATTAAATATGGATTAATACACACTGGCACAGCAAGTTGAAATAGTGAAAATTCACTACAAAAATGGTGAAAATATCGCGGAGACGTTTCGTGTAGTTCGTAGTTTAGTGATGTGAAGACTCAAAATCATGTTAGTCCAGTAAGTTCAGCTGAAAATATTGACGAAGTAGCTGAGACAATGACTGAAAAGCAGGAATTTTTGTTCGGAGGGAGAGGCATGACGACTGTACACAGTGCAGATGCCAATGTAAAACTCTGATCCACTAAACCCCACCTCCGCAAAGAATCATCGTGGGGTAGGAAAGTAGCTTTAGAATGCAGCTTTAGTAGACCGAAAACTATCGGCACCGCATCTGCTTGCTGCACACTTTGCAGCCAGTTCAACATTTTCAGATTTTGTTTTGTCTCTGCCTACACTTGAGTGCGTCGAATCTTCAATGGGACGAATCTACTTTCGCACTCATGTAGTAGCACGAGTACTTAAAGACAACAACATACGTAAATCCGCTGGTTCAGATGGTATATCTCCCCTTCTGCTGAAGAGGTGCGTAAGCTTTTTCAACAATACTACTCTTTAGAACTCTTCCCGAGCAGATGAAAAACAGCATTTGACCAACCCGTCCCTAAAAAAGGCGAATAATCTTCTCTATCCTCCTACACACCCATTGCACTTACGTCCCTTCTTTTCAAGGTCATGGAAACACTGATAAATCGTCAGCTCATAAAATATCTCGAAACATGAAAACTTCTCAATGACCAGCAATTTGGCTTTCGTAGCAACAGGTCCACTGGTGATTTGATGGCATGTCTCACTGAAAAAAGGAACCAAAGCGTACATCAATGTGGCGAAAGCAAGACAGTTGCACTTGATATTTCTAAGGCATTTCACAGAGTTTCAATGGATTAGAAACTACCTTTCGGAACGTTCAATTCAAGTTGTCTTGGATGGTTACAAGTCTGATATTCACAAAATAAATGCTGCGGAGCCCCGGGGCTCCGTTCTGTCTCCGACACTTTTTTTAATTTTCATCAACGATCTCTTGTCTGCTACTTCTAACCCAATATATTTCTTTACTGCCGACAGTACTTTTGCTTTTCATATTCATTCCCGAACTCACGTCCCTGCTCTTCGGCTGTAGAACGGGAACGCCAGTGTATGTTAAGCTCATTAAATTCCGATATTAACAGCATAACCAATTGGGACACTATCAACAGAGTGGAATTTAATGCTTTCAAAACACAATGCTGTCTGCTGTCATTAAAGCGAAATTTAAACACCCAGCCATTATCCATGAATGGCACTTGCATCGTCGAGACCGAAAAACTATCCATTCTTACGTTGGAATGACCATATATTCGATGTCGCCAAAGATGATGCGAAATGTCTAGGTTTCCTCAAACGATGTAAGAAATACTTTCCCCCTTCTGAGCTGGCTTCAATATACATAAATATAAAGCATTCATCGCCCAAAATTGGAGAACGATCCACACATCTGGTCAGGTCCTCCTAAAACATCTCTGCACCTGCTAGATAAGATTCAAAACCGTGCGATAAAACTTATAGTTGATACTAATATCACCCAAACAATGGACACCCTCGAATGTAATGTCTCGCGTCTCATTCTGTTTTATCGCTATTTCCACCACCAGTGCTCCATAGAAATCGCCAGGAACATTCCGCCCCCTTCAAACCTTCAACCGTAACACCTTCAGGCCCACGTACTCTGAAATATCGTGATTCGTTCTTTAGCCGAACAACTCGCTTGTGGAATACTTTGTAGAGCTCTCTATTTCCTAGTCATTATAACATTCAGACATTTAAAACCGACGTACATCGGTACCTATCTTTCTTCACTTCCTAATTTTCCCTCGCCCGCGCTGTGTACAAACATTTTAAGGGTACTTTAATCTCTTGAGCGCGCGATACTTTAAAAAAATATAAATAAAATATACATGCTTATAAGGTCCTGTTAATAAAAAGATTGGAATCGTACTTTCGCTGACGGCAATATATTGCCACTTGAGCCACGGCTACCCGCTGGTGCTGGAAATGAATGAATTTACATAAACTTATTCTGACTGATGAGGCTCATTTCCATTTGTCTGGGTAAGCATGCAAATAAAAGTGTCGCCTTTAGGAAATAGTGGAATCATCCCTCCATCTACAGCGAGTGACAGTTTAGTGAGGTTTTCGGACTGACGGTGTCATGGGGTCATACTTTTACGAAAATGATGCTGGTGCAACTCTTTCAGTGAATGGTTTGTGTTGCCGAACGATTTAGACTGAATTTTTTTTGCCTGAAATTGATGCTATGGATGTGGACGAGGTTTATTTTCAGGATGACCCCACATGCCATACAGCTGGTAAAAAAATCGCTCTATTACGTGACAAATTTCCTGGACACGTGATTTCTCAAAATAGAGACTTCAATTTGCCGCCGAGATCATGCAATTTAACACCATTCGATTTATTTTCCTTTGTAGTTAAGTCAAAGATATAATCTATGCCAATGATCCGCCAACGATTCATGCGCTAAAAAAGACGCGAAAACGTGATGAAAAATTTCATCTAAAGAATGACTATTTGTTGGCAGAGCAGAGGCAAACATTTGGCAGATATTGTATTCCATTAGTACCTCTGAGTTTGTATTTTAGATTAAAATAAAAATATCACCACTTTCATAAAAATGTTGCCTTTTCTATTTATTTAAAATGACACCTCTCGTTTTGGTTTGCCGGCAACCTGAGGAGTCATGTTATCTGCAGTTATCTGCAACGGAAATCCAAAGGCTTCCAGACCATCGAAGGCGCAGATAATCCTAACGCTGGTTCAGGTCCTTAAAAATTCTCTTCTGAGCCATGAGAGAGTTCAGCAAGGCTTTAAGCACAGCTTAGCTGTCGCTATTGATGCAAATGTTTGGCCATCAGGATTAGGTATATCTACTTAACGAGCAGTAAAATCAATCTCTGCCGTCTTCCAAAAAGACACCAGCGCCTCACCCTAAATCGGTTTTAGAGCCATCCGTGAAGCTCGATTCTATTCCTTTCCTGGCTCAGATTCTGCCCGAAACCATTACTGGGCAGCTCTTAAGACGGAACATGGCTTTGAGAGTACAGCCAATGACATGAATATCAAGAGGAGAGAGGGTGTCCAGAGAAAACCTAGACATCCGGTAAAAATAATCGTGACCTATTAGATATAATTGGCCGTATCCATTCCGATGCAGAGAACCCTCCCCGATGACGTGCCTCATATCTCGCCGAAACTTCCTTTACTTTGTACATTGGCAGAAAGCCGACAGCCCCTTGCAGGTTTTCGACGTGATATGTTTAATCCAAGGAAGTTTGTAATCCAGGATGACACTCAATCTTTTAGCTATGTTGGACAAACGGATGGTGATGCCCAGTCAGTATCCTCCTTCTTGTAAAGAGAAAACTTTAGTTTTGAAAGGATTGACTGAAAGCTCATTTCTAGTGAACGAATCATCGACCCAATCGATCCAACATGCGGTACAGCTACATCACCTGTATGTGCCTGAGCATAAATGTGGGAGAATATTGATAGCGTTAAGTATTGACTCAACCAGCAGACACTATAGCAGCGGAGAAAGGACTCTCCCTTGTGGGCAACCCATGTTTACACTTGTCATCACATACTGCTCCTATTCACCAGCATTTCCTTTATTCACATAACAAATGATTCGTATGCGCAATTATGTCTGACCGAGTTACATGTGTCGTCAAAAGTTGGGTTGTTGAAAGTACCCTTAATGTCGATAAACATTAAGTGAGGACAGTAATACATGCATGTTAAAATCATTATAGCAAGCCCGCCGAGCTCATGGAGACCATAATGTGGAGAAGGTGTTATTAAAAAAAGATGCGATACCATGTGACTTTTTCAACATCATATTTCAGAGAATTATGTAAAACTCGCAGGCCAATATCAGGAGCACAATTTTCCAAAAGTCTGGAAAAGACATCAAAGACAGAATACTGCGACCTGTCAATGGCACTCGTATGTATGCTAATATTGGATAATAAGCAGATAAAATGAGCTTAACTGTGAAACAGAGCAAAACTAGTTGTGTGCTCCCAACAAGAGGGACATCAAAATCGACGAATCGAACAGAACATCCTAATAGACAGCTGAAAATGTTGCTACCTCGACTCAACCGTTAACCCCGGTAATGAGAGGTCGTCAGAAATCAAACGAAGAATAACACTTGGCAGATGATGTTTATTTGGCCTGCGAAGGCAGTTGTGTAATAAGACATCATCAAGGAGTACTAAGGCCATGGTGTAGGATGAATATATCATACGTTTTGAACGTAAGACTTTGTAAGTGATTTTTGCCGGGTTGAACGTCGGTGGAGGAGAACATAAATGTATATCACACCAAACCCTACCATCTGTACTATGACATCAACCTGGTCAAAAAAGTGAGCATCAGTCGGACAAGTTGGCTAGAATATGTTGACCGAATGAAACCAAGCTCCATTCTAAAGAGATTTTAATTCCACCCGAAGGAACAGCGCAATGAAGGAAGACCTCAGTTCCTCACTAGGGAACGCGCACGCGCAGTTTTTTTTTTTCTTTTTTTTTATAATTAGCGTGCGCTCAAGGGATTTGTATACAGCGAGGGCGAAGGAAACTTAGGGAGAAAGAAAAGAGAGGTACCGATATGCATTGGTCTTAAATGTTTGCAAGTCATAACGACCAGGAAGTAGAGAGCTCGGCAGGACATTCCAAAAGCTAGTTGCACGGCTTAGGAACGAATCAATATTTTAGAGTAAGTCTGAAAGTTGACTTGAGGGTATACCTGTTACCATTCATAACGAATTCAATGGAACAAAGTCAGGCAGGAGATATTACATCGGTATTCGAGGGTGTCAATTAATTGACTGATGTTGGTATGACCTATGAGTTTTATCGAAAGTTTTTAAATCCCATCTAACAGGTTTAGATATGTTTTCGGATGTGGCCTTTGTACTCGAATTTTGGGAGGATGAATGCCTCATACGAATATATTCAGGCCAGATCAGAGGGGGTGAAATATTTCTTACATCGCTTGAGGAAACCTAGACATTTTGCAGCATTTTCGATGACATCGAATATGTGCTCGTTCCAACGTAAGTTTTCACTGACACGTATACCGTCAGTGACAACTTACATTGTAAATCTATTGCTTCCCAAAACCAAAACCAGCACGGATTTCTCAAAGGTAGATCTACAATCATCAATCTAACGAAATTTGTATCAATGGCAGCCATTTTTGGTCACCCTAGCACAGAACTCATATCCTCCAGATAGAACCTGTTCAACGCAGGTTTTTACGATTTGCTTTACGTGAACTTCCTTCCAAAACTTACCACCATACATTGATCGGCTGAAACTTAAAAATCTACAACCACTTTCTATACGCCGAATACTTGCCGATATTCTCTTTATTCATCAGAACTAGTTGGTAATATTGATTGTCGTTTTTTACTTCAACTTATCTCTTTTAACACCAACCCACGCAGAAAGAATTAAAGACACCTCGAGCCAATGTCTAGAATGCTTCTTCAAATTAAGGATATTCTGCCTCTCTTCGACTACCACCTCAGCAAACTGTCCCTCAAGAACATTCTCCCTTTCACCTATGCCTCACGTCCTAACTTTCTTTAGCCGCTCCCACTACTTAGTTTTTATCATTAGTTTTAAGCGAATTTGTTAGTTTTAAAAATATGCTTGCAATATGCTTTAATAAATCTGTCCGGGGTTGACACGGGCCTCAAATTAAATCAAATTTACCCTCAGAATTACAAAATGATTGTTTGTACTTGCTACCCTCACTTCCCAATTACAACTAAGTTATTCAAGGATGTTCTAGGTACTTTATTAAATACTTTCTTTTGAGGTTCTGCTGGTCTAGAATCAGTGTCATCCAAAAGACTTTGAAGGTCAATTTCAGCGGTAGTAACTTTAATGTCTTTTGTATAGCACTCCTTCTTAGTCAGCAAATGGTCACTGTATGATGGAAGAGCAACTGCAGATAATGTAGTGTTAACAATGTATTTTATAAGTAAATATTGACGCTCTGTAACGAGTGACAAAACCAAAACCGCCTTCGTGTCAAATGGGGTAAAATCCGTATTGGAAGTGGATGTGTAATTTTTTCACGCATAGTGATTCATCAAACTTAGACTTCTTCTTTGTTTCATTCTGGCGCTACAATTGGAAAAAATCTTCTGCGGACACCCACGCTTTCCTGATTAGATACATTCGGAAAGTTTTTTTGAGAAAATATATTTTTATGTGCCGACATTCCTTCAATAAAGTAAATAGCTTGGCGGGTAACTCCTAATGCTGAAGCAAGCTCTTCTTGCGTTTGGCACGGACCCTCATCTAGCAATGCCTCCAATTCAGCGTCTTCGAAGGATTTTGGCCTTCCTTCACGCGAACGGTAGTCAACATCGAAATCGCCATTTTTGAAGCGACGGAACCAATCACGCCACGTCTTTTCACTTAGATCAGCATCTCCGTAAACCTTTTGGAACTCTTGATGCGATTTAGCCGCCGTTTTCTTCGAATGAAAGAAGAAAATCAACACTTTCCGCAAATGACGATAACTTGGCACAAAATCAGACATTTTCACACAACCAAAAGTATATGACGCCAAAACAAAATCAGTAATGTGTCAAAACGGTTTGTTTACCATATGTCTAAGCTTGGTTCATGGCGTTTTGGATATGTCAAAATTGACCAGCACTTACTGCTGGACTTATTTGCGCACTTAATGCTAAATGGGTCACAAATGAAAAAAATGCGTGATTTCAGGAAGTGAAAGTTAAAATTTTCCTTGCTTCAAATATTTACGGTATCCATGAAGATATTGAATACTTGCACAGATTTTTCGATCTGCTATTTTTCGTCACCTAAATGTTGAAAATATGCTTTCTGGACAAAGAACAGGTTTACGATGTCCCTAAAGGAACCATAAAATTGGTAAAAATAAGAAAATGTAAAATAATAAGTATACGCCTACGCAATACTATGATACAACCTATGTAGATTGTACCGTGTCGATATTTTAGACACCATTTTATCAATAGGTAAGAAACAGGGATATATTAAAGTAAAGTTACAAGAAAAGGAAAAAGAGCAACTTAAAACTCTACAGAGTTGTAACAGGTAACATTAAAAGTAAAAAACGAAAATTCACTAAGGAGGTAATAAAGTACTGTACACACATTTCATTTGAAATTAAATTATAAATAATTTGCGTAAATTTAAATGTTCAACTAATAGATTGCACTTTAAATTGATCAACTACAATACTATTCACTTATTCTTCACAGTAGGCCAATAGACCTAAGTGGGTTAGTTTTTCCAACAGCCACTCTTACCATTCACTTATTCTGGTAATAAGTGACATTAATGGCGAAATGTTTGTACTCGTACCTGTAAATATTGAAACTTTCTCGACTTTAAAAAGTTAAGAAATGCCAAAAATATAAGTTAGTTAGTTAGATGTGATCTTTATTCAATATTAATTTCATTTTCGTACATATATACATAGTTCATAATTAGAGCACGACGTTAGCCGTCTGCCGAAAAAAAAAGAAAATATGATGTTTTGTTATAATACTGTCGTAACATATATATAATACGAGTAGTATCTACCAGATAATTTAAGAGCTAATCAGAAACTTTCGTTTATTATTTCTGAACGGTATTTACATGCAGTTTTAACGTAGCTAACTAGAGTTAGCCAGCTATTACCGCTATTCAAAATAATTTTTAATTCATCCATAGTTAGACTAATTTTGCTCCAGTGGACGCGTCTAATGGCATTACTTAAGAATGGGACAGGTTCCGATAAAATGTATCACGTCCTCTGCTGTATGTCAGTTATACTGTGTACATTAAGTGGGTCGGTTGGTTCGATGGGGCATATAGTTTAAGTACAAAAGCTCTCCTCTCGCTTTGAAGATTGTGAATGTGATTGTGATTGTGATTTGTTAGGTTGTGCTCCAACGTTCGATATAGGTCCCTGCACATTATGGTTCTAACTACCGCTTCAAACAGTTTGTACTTCACACTTGTTGCGACGTTATTTTTGCCAAGGAGTCCTTTCCAGTTGCAGTTGATGGCTATTTTAGCATCATGTAATTTGAATCTGAAGTGCTTTTCAAGGGAAAGTTTGGGAGTCAGGATTATTCCTAGATACGTTTACTCTTTGACCTTTTCTAATTCCTCACTTTCCCAGGTCCATTTCTCATCCCTAGCGTATCTACTGGAGCCATTTCTGAAAACCATAATTTTTGATTTATCGGTTTTAACCTTTAAATCCCATTTACTGCAATATTGCTGTAATTTGTTGGCCATGAGTTACATCATATTTGGCGTTTCTGTCAGTAGGACGATGTGATCTGCATACATGGATTCCATTGAAAACAATTCCTCCTGGAAGAAAGGCAGTAATGTCATCAAGGAATATTTAAAAAAAGCAAAGGCCTCAGTAGGCATCCTTGTTTGCCGCCCATTTTTGTATCAAACCAGTAAGGTAATTGGGTCCCATCCCACACTGCCGCTTGGTTTTGCTCAGACATACTTTGTAATACTTTGAGGAACTTCGTTGAAATTCCTACATTGCTTAGTTATATACATATATATGGAATCTCAATCCCAATGAAAACATTATCGACTTTTTATTGCTATACTTTATATTTATTTAAAGGGAAAAGACTCTACTACTCTACTTGCTTCCTGGATTTTTAAAAAGGTAACGGTCGATTCTGGCTTGTTTGTCTCGATCTGTGTGTTTATTCGTTGGTCGTGGTGTCTTTCTGTCGTATGCTTGCACATGTATGCACCGTTCAGTCGGATGTTCTCTTGGGTTGTTTTGTTGTATTTCGTGTGATCTTCGTTCCGTTTGGCGACGGATGATTTTACTGTTCTGTCGTCTTTTGGGTATGAATTGTATGCGTCTTCTACGTAGTTATATGTGTGTGTTATGTATAAGTTTGTCGTACATTCAGTAGTGTATCTCCGCGTCGGTCTGGCTACCTATCCCACATATATATGCAATATGTATATAATATATACAATATTGTTACTTTTTTATGTTAGTCATATGGGAGAAACCACTGTGCAGTGTTTTTTTTTTGCAATATTCGACCTTCTAAAGAGATAAATCTTTCCAACATCGCTTTAACATTTCTTTCTTATAGAACGATTTGTTCAACCCTTCAAAATACGGTCCAGTTTCGGCGAACACCTCTTAATTGCAGCGATATCTTTTCCCAGTGATCATTTTTTGTAAGGTTTGCGAACAGGTAACAGGATTCATGTTTAATCCAATGTTACATACTGCATGAAAAAATGATTTTTATTTCATTGAAACAGCTCCAAACAGCGTACTGACTCATCAATACGTTGTTGTTTTCGATCCAAACGCGGTATCTACTTCGTAAGGAGCTTTCGCATACCCAATAATACTTTTCAAGGCATTCTTGAGTTTTAGCGGTATTTTTCCCCATCAAATAATAGTGTTTCTTCAACGTCCGGAAGTCGTTTTTTTGCATGGTTTTGAAACTATCAAAAGGTGCGTCACTAAAACTTCAATATCTCGATGACTAATGGTCAAAATGTCATCAAATTTTCACACGTTTCGTTTGAAAGTTGGTACTAAATCGTATGGATATGTTTTAGATTTCCAATCTATGTGTCAGTCTCGGGACTGCTGTTTTCGAACCACCTTATATTTGTTTTACAAATTTCTTTATATTTTCTTAGATAAATCGTTGTTCCAAGTATTATGAAATCAAAATCTCTGATCCAGAATAGTTCTTCGACAGGATATTAGAGTATATGACAGAATCCCACTACGCTTAAATCTTATGGTGCTTGAGAAGCTTCTTTTTTGTCTCCCTCCTCTCGAGACTTTAATAGTTAATTGTACTAGTAGTTTTAGAGGTGTCTTCTGTATGAAAAGCCGTATTTTAGAAGAAATTGTAAAGAAGTATCAAAAAGTTTTTACGGAATGTAAAACTCTCAACTTGCGAAAAAAAAAACAGAAACACTTCTACATACATATTGGGTCTATAACGGTTGCTAAGACATGGCGTAACTTGTATTATTCCATTGGAACATGCGTTGGAAAGCTACTGTCATTGTACGTCATTTCAGTATATTTCATTCATTTGAAGTGTAAACAACAATAATTTTTTTTCACTCAAATATTTCGAACTTTGTGCCTGAAAAAGTGTTTTTGCGGGGAGTTCTTCTTCATTACTTTAATATGAAGAAAACTGCTGCCGAAAGTCATCGTATTTTGGTGGAAGTTTGTGGTGAACATGCGCTAGCTGAGCGAACGTGCCAAAAGTGGTTTGCATGATTTAAAAGTGGTGATTTTGGCTTGGAAGACGATGAACGTCCTGGACAGCCAAAAAAGTTTGAAGATGAAAAACTGGAAGCATTACTCTATGAAGATTGTTGCCAAATTGGGTGTCACTCAAGCAGCCATTTCAATACGTTTAAAAGCAGCTGGATATATTCAAAAGCAAGGAAATTGGGTTCCACATGAACTCAAGCCGAGAGACGTCGAAAGACGGTTTTGCATGTCCGAAATTCTGCTGGAACGCCACAAAAGGAAGTCATTTTTGCATTGGATTGTTACTGGTGATGAAAAATGGAAAAATGGATCCATTACGACAACCCCAAGCGCAAAAAATCCTATGTGAAACCCGGCCAACCAGCCAAATCAACGGCAAAGCCGAATATCCATGGCGCGAAGTTAATGCTCTGTATTTGGTGGGATCAGATGGGTGTGCTGTATTATGAGCTGCTAAAACCGGGTGAAACCATCAATGGACAACGCTACCGAACACAATTAATTCGTTTGAAGAGAGCAGTGACCGAAAAACTCCCGGAATATGCGACCAGACACGAGGCAATAATTTTCCATCATGACAGCGCTCGGCCCCACGTTGCTATTCCGGTTAAGAACTATTTGGAAAACAGTGGATGGGAAGTCTTACCCCACCCGCCTTAAAGCCTAGACCTTGCCCCTTCTGACTACCATTTGTTCCGGTCGATGCAGAACGCCCTCACTGAAATACGGTTCACATCAGAGCAGAATATCAAAAATTGGCTTGATTCATTCTTGGCTGCCAAGCCGGCGCAGTTCTTTTGGGATGGGATCCACAAATTGCCAGAAAGATGGGAAAAAGTCATACCTTCAGATGGGCAATACTTTGAATAATACTATTGTAAATGTTTTTCTTAAATAAACGTTCAAATTTTGAAAAAATGAAGTTACATACCCAATAATTTGACCTCCTCTGAACCAATTTCGAAATTAAAACCTGCGAACAACTTGGCCATTTCACCTTCTGATTTAATAAAGGTGGCTTTAATATTAAGTAAATAAAACAATTACTAATTCAACAAAAATAAATTTAACAATTGAACTTGGTGTGAGTGATCTATTTTTAATAAAAACGATACAATATTGACGCATTCAAGTCATATTAAAGTACGGCTACATGTATACATAAAGTCTGTGACAACGATATGAAAAAATAAAAAAAAAAAAACAAAAAAAAAATCTCATCTATGACGAACTTTGTTCCTTATCGATTTTTATCAATTTGCAGATATAATTAGTGTATGACATTTAATCTTGTAGTAACAACAAGTATTAATTTATCACGGTTGAATCATATTTCGACTTTATCGAACCGGAAATGCAATATAAAAATACAATTTTCATATTATCAATAGTATAACTACTATCACCCCATATCTATTGTACAATACTGGAATCCCTTCAATATTGTTGGCAACAACGAGTTTCAAAATCATAACTATGTGAGTTAAGCACTACGGAAGAAACAAGTTATTATTCAAATTTGTCTTTCATACGTGAAATATAGAAAGGGGAATCGAAATCTGGAGCATGTTTGTCAGCATGTTGTGACAATATATGTACGTAGACTGTGAATACGATTCTGGTCTACAACTAAAAGAATGATACGAATCAAAATTGATTGGCCTTCACCAGGATTATCTTATCTAGAATATTTGGCGTATTTCCATAGGCCACGCAACATCTTGTAGTTCATTACACTTACACCTAATATATGTAGTTCATAATTTGAAAGGCATACACAAACATTAACTCTGAATTTGAAAAGCCTTCTTAGACTAAGAAAGATTGATAAGAGTGATTATTCGCATGATCTCCGCGGTGGTGTCATTGCTGGAATTTACAGCGGATCACAAATAACAAAATCTTTTACCAACTCAAAATTATATTATGTACTATATACTCGTTCAGTTGGGTGCAAAACTGAGTCACCATTTTTATTTCATCTTCAATTTGTTCACGTTTGTATATTAATCAAAACTAACTTCAGTTAAATGTAGCTGCTTGTATACTGTATAACAGGACATCCAATATTGTATGCTACCCTGATTATTTACGAGGTAACGTTAGTTTCGCAATGTGCTCAATTTTGCACCATCAATTTCTTTGCTTGCAACTACATTAGTTTGACACCTAAAGAAAGAGAGTAATGAAACTATTTCAAAATATTTAGCCTTACGAGTATTAGCTTCTCATGGCCTTGAGTCTTTTATTAATGAGCCTACTAGGATTGTATCAGGTAGATGTTTGGATCACATCATTGGGCGATTCAAAAGTATTTCATCCAACAACTGTGAGAAATGTGTTCTTGACTTAATGATCACTGAGCACTGCATGACAGAACTCCTTGTAGAAACCTCTCACAAGAAGAATAGTAGTTATTCAAAATCACTGAACAATAGTATGAAAATTAACTTCAGCAGACTAAAAAATGAGTTACTATTTCAGTTTTGGGATGACGTTATTAATTATTTTGGGATTAATAGCGAAAACCTCAAAAGTTATATTTTGGGATAACGTCTGATCGTGTAGGGATGCGTCGACTTCCTACACAATATTTATTGAATGCATTAAAAGGCGCATTTATAATTGTTCCTCTTTCTTGCCTCCGAAAAAGTTGATCTCTAGGGACTTACTAAATAAAGTCACTACAAAAAATAAACTTAGAATTAAATGCTATCGATACCCTAGTAATCTGACATTAAAAAGTAAATACAATAAGTTGTGCGTTGAACTGAAAAGGAACATTCCAATTTGCCGTGATACCCATTACCGTAATCATTTTAATTCTACCAGAGGTAACCTTAGAAACGAATGGAAAATATTAAACAGCTTACTTAATAAATCTTCTTCTGCAAATAAACCTTCTTCTTTGCGTATCAGAAACTGTTTAGTCTCTGACAAATTCCAACTCGCGGAAGCATTTAATGATTATTTCAAAAATATAGCCAGCAGTCTACAACCTTCTCTAGTCAATTCAATTTGTTCTCTCCGTCTATGTGCTGAACCATTTTAGAGGAATCGTTTTGCTTATAAACCCATAACCTCTCTTGAAATGTTAAAAGCGATACGCAGTGTAAAGAATACTAGTTCTAGTGGAGTAGATGGTATCTCTAGTCTGATCCTAATAAACAATTCATAGCGGATGTCTTAACGGACATCTTCAACGGTTGCGTTGTCGCAGGGGTCTTTCCTGTTATACCATTGTTCAAAAAAGGTTCTGCTGTAGAATTGTGCAACTACTGGCCCATTTCTCTTCTCCCTGTGATAAGTAAGATTTTGGAAAAACTTATGAAAGACAAAATTGTAAATTTTTTAAACTTTAACAATTACTGTAGTTTTAAACAGTTTGGCTTTCGGAAAGGAAAATCGACTAAAGATGCTCTACTACTGGTACTATAGGTACTTTATCACTGAAACGCTTATCATCTTTCTTTGAGAAACTAAGAAATTCCGTTAAAGGGAATTTACAGAAAGTCCAATGGACCAGTTCTTTGTCTGAGTGCTCTGTTGTTACAGAAAATAAAGAAGAAAATTACAAATGCAGATAACGCTGTTAAGAACAAGAAATATTGTACTTTGAGGGAATTCGGCGTAAGATTGTAAAGGCAAGAATCCGCTGGCCTTGGCCGATCAAGTGCCCGTGAGCCTCGCTCGACATTCTACGCCACTGTAAGTATGATCGTAAGCATGGCAGATGAATGGAACTTCAGCATTGTATGCCTGATCCTGAAAAAGAAATCTTCTAGCCTCCAGTTGACTAGTCATAATACATGACGATTCAGATCCTGAAAATCGACCAGATTTTTACATTACGACAAATTTCGGAAAAAGATGCTCTACTACAGTTTTGTACCCAAACAATGTCTAATATTGAAGATAAAAAGTGTACAGCTGACTTGTCTATTAATATCAGCCAAAGCCAAAGCTTTTGACATGGTCAACCATAATATTTTGTTGGGGAATCTGGAAAAAGCGGGATTTCGTGGTTTTGTGCTTGATTGGTTCAAGGCTTACCTTAAAAATAGGTCACAAAGAATGAAGATAGATGAGATAAGCAGTGGAATTAAAGTTCTTAACCTGTGTATATCCCAAGGCTCTGTCTTGTGTCCAATTTTATTTCTTATCCATATTAATTCACTCTTTGACTTTAAAGGCTCACCAACTGCTTTCGCGGATGACATAGGTTTTTCGTATGGTCAAAATAGTCCTCTGGATCTTGTTGCTGACAGAAATTGGGATTTGAATTTATTGAGAAACTGGTTTCCGAATCACAAGTTGGTAATTAGCTCCAAAACAAAAATAATGTTTTTCGGTTTGTCATCAGTATGCAATTTAGAAGCAAACGTTCACTTTTATGCACCTGAGTGGCAAAAATACAAATTATCCAATTGCAATTGTACTCATAGATCTACTTCTCCCACTTTTTGTAGTACTCTTAATTGTAGTGATAATTGTTTCCTAATCGAGAAAGTGGATGGATTTAAATGCCTAGGACTTATCATCGACTCCAATATGAACTTTTCAAATCACACTGAATCTTTGAGGAAGTATTTTCGTTCCACTCTTAGACACTTCTTTTATTTGCGAAGCGTCTGCTCTACAATGCTTTTAAAGAAAATCTACTATGGTATTTTCCAATCTAAGCTGCAATATGGAATTACTTGTTGTTTCCAATCACAATTTACGAGGAAACTTTTCATACTGTTCCTTTCGTCTGTTTCGTCATTTTGCCTATTTAATAAACTTCCGCAGCCGATTAGGGTCATATCAACACCTGGAATGTTTTTAAAAAGGGTCAAAAATTGGCTTCTCAACTTCAATTACGCTAGTTTAGAATCTATTACTTTCGGCATTCTGATTTAACTCTTCTTGATGATTTCTTGTTTTCATAGATTTTATTTCTGATTTTTGTTTTTATTTTTATTTTTATTTGTGAATCTATTTAATTTTTCTCTCCAATTTGGTTGTATAACACTTTCTTTAATTGAATTTTTTGTTTATGAATTACCATAATTTCTTTTATATAGCCACCCCATCTTAAACTTTAGTTTAAATTCAATAACTTGATGTGGCATTCAAAACTATTTTATTACAGAATGTTTCAACTCTTCATATGTATAATTTACATATGTAACACATCTTAAACTTAAAACAATTGTTTGTGAATTTAATTTAAAATATATTTTGTAATACTATAATGAAAAATGTTACTAGTAAAAAAAAAAGTGGTACCCTTTAACCTTTTTAAAAGTTTTCAATTTTATACTAGAAGTCCTTTTTATTCATTTTCTGTTTGGAATATAGTGCAGTTCTTGGTTGTAAAAATGACGTCTAACGTACAAAAAGTAATTATAAAATTACTACAAGACAACAAGTCAATGAGCTGAATATAGAAAGTTCTCCAGGAGAAAGGCAAAAGGAATTCTCCGACCAAGATGAACGTGATTTTGTGAGTTTTATGCTTTCTGGAAAGACCGCTTCAAGTTCTGAAGCAGCAAAACAGCTTCAGGCAGCTACTGGGAAGCAATGGTAGCCATTGAAAGAAGAAAAAGCCGCCATTCTACAAGAAAAATGCCAAAGCCAGACTAAGCCTTGATAAAAAGTATGCAAACTGGTCAGAAGATGATTGGAATAAAACTGCTAACAAGCACAACAGGTAGGCGCCAGCCAATTTTTAATGCAAAATTGGGAAAACAACTGAGAAAAAAATGCACAAATTATCTCTTCCCTGATGGGGAATTTATGGTCGTATATTTTATTTTTCTTTCTTTTTTTTTTTTTGGGGATCACAGGGTACGCCGAAAGTTTTGTCAGAAAACAGTTACTTAAAAATTTTAAATGAATTTTGCTTTAACGGGTCGGCTAACGGAAGGTCCACAGTTCCGCGTTGTCGTACCATTACGGCTAGCGGGTAGCGCAATTAATGAAATCTAACCGTCTTACAAACGGTTTCAAAATAACGGGAAGAAGGCTTACGGACGCGGTTTTATAGCAAAGATGTTCTATACTATTTGCGCAAATATATGTTATTCAAAAAGGGGGTACTTATTTGGTTTATGGGGTTTCCCTGCCTATGCGGGGTCGCTCTCTAGCTGGGGTTTCTACTGGTGGAGGAGGGTAAGCCGTCTCCGCCACAATCACCGACTTTCGTCCGGTTGTATCCGTTTTGGGTGCTGCCGTTTCCTTTTCAGGTAGTCCGTTGGTGTGTCTCTCGTCCTCGGTTTGTTTTATTTTGTTGTTCTTGCTCTCGTTCTTGTTCTTGTTCGTGTTCTTGTTATCTTTATCCTCTTATGTTTTCCGGTTGGTTTTTTTTTTGTTCGTTGTCGTCGGTTTTTTCTTGGCTTTCGTTCCTTTTTTTGTTCTCTCTTTTTTTTGTTGGCTCTTGCCGTTAAGACGATAAGCTAACGAATGAACTTATCCGCTTTATTGGCCATCACCGCCACTCACACACACACACATATATGAGGTTCCGTCAATTCATCTGTTAGAGCAAAGGAAATCACATCCAGAGCTCCAGCAGCTTCTCACCGAATCCCCAGCATATCACACCAGTCGATGTTCTATGTTTGTGGGTCATGTTTCTTCGTTCTGTTGTTTTGTCATCCAAGTGATTGCTTTGGTTCGAAGCCAGCCCTCTGACCAGAAACCAAAGCTAAGCTTCAATTGAGAGCGCCGGATAGGGAGGAAAACTTGTTTTATCAGGGGTACCATGGGGGGTCAGTAAACCTTCTTGCAGACATAGGGAACCGAGGATCGACCGCGGGGAATTGTGGGCTTTCCTTTACAATCTCGTTTTAACTTTTGTGGGGGTAGGGGGTTATACAAATTTATAACGGTGCGGGGCAAACAATATCATGTATGGTGGGCTCGCGGCCATTGCTGATTATGTTGACCTCTCCGGGCATCAAGGAGTGGACCGTCCGTCCGCTAGAGTCTCCAGGCTGTCCCCCTGGCTCTACATATCAGGGGTACCTATGTGGTAATCTCTGGAGCGGTAGGCCGGGGGAGTTAACTGAATTCAGAGGATCCAGTGAATCCCACCTGTACCTGTACCGTGTCATCCAGAGCGTGACAGGAAGAAAGAAAAGAAGGGACAACGCAAGAAGGGGGAGGAGAAAAGAAGAGGTCAACAGACAACAGATGGGAAAGGGAGTAGAGGATTTTTCGGGCGTGATTTGCATGCAACAAATGGACCAGCACGTGTATTTAAACATTTTGAAGTAGCACCTCATGGTACCAATAAGAAATGTGATCTAATCTCCACGTGAAGTTTTTTTTCAACATGAACGAGACCCGAAGCACATGGCTAAAAAGGTTCAGGATTATCTTCAAATGCAGCCATTTGATGTCTTAAACTTACCAGTCCAAAGTCCAGATCGCAACCCCATCGAGAATCTTTGGGCGTACCTTAAAGCTGCTCTTGCAAACGATTATGACTCACCACCATCGCCTTTAGCAGTTCTTTTTGGGAGATTATTGTCATCGACTGTCTGAAAGTCTACCGAAGCGAATAATGCAAATAAAAAAGACAAAATAGCTCTAGACGAAGTAGTATTAGAAAATGTTTGCCCTTCAGTTTTCGTCCTGGTGCAAAAGTGAGTCAAGATGTGTTAGTAGTATTTTTATAAAATAAATTATTTAATATTTTTAATTAACATAAAATAACTATTTAATTTTAATAATAATATATAAAATATTTAGTTTAACAATGGTTCATTATTTTCGAGTTCTTGTTGACAAACAAACTTTTCAGACTCAAGTGAGTCACTTTTACACCTAACTGTAGTTGCCATGCCATTGTGGCATGCTTTCTTGCCGATAGCATATACTCGTACTTTGTTTTACCCTTAAGTTATTTACCACTAAACCCATCTTTGTCGCTCTGCGTCAATGGCCGCAACCGATTCAATGATAACTCCCACATTTCTTTTTACGATGTCAATATTGCCAAATATTGTGACTCCTAGTATGAGCACATGCTTCGTACAATTCTTTTAAGTATGATTATGAAGAAATCACATAATAGTGCGTCATGCTGTCGAAATCTTTTTCTAACATCAATTGGCACTGTAATCTAATATATAGATTATAATGCCTTCATTGCTTAGTCATCCTCTTAATTCCCAGAAAATGTGCTTTCAATTAACTAGACGATCGCATGCTGGTGACAGCTGGTGACTTATGACAGCATAAGTGAGAGCTTGTTGATTTAAATGGAAATGATTCTCGAATTTATGTCATAGTATTCAAAAATTCTCTTGGCATGTCAAGTGTAGCCGTAAAACTCGCGAAAACCCTTGACTTCTATAAAGCAGATCTAGCCACCATTCAAGAAGTGCAATGGAATGTAACAGGATTAAGAATGGTAGAAACCTGTGGCATACATACGTATTTACGACGAATAGCTTCACCAGCTATTTGGAGGCAGACTTAAGCAAGAAGTCCAGAGTTTCAGGCATAAGACCGAGCGTCTCGTGATAATCTACATCAAGGCTAAATTCGCCACCTCCGATCTAACCTTATGGATTCGGGACGAAATTGGCATAGTGCAAAGTGGTTCCCGTATTTAGACATTTATAAGAGAATCTGGCGGCTTCCGGATTAATAATTTCAATCAACAAAAAGAGCGCCTCCTGTATTCTAGATATCCGATCTTACCGAGGTACAAATCGGTTTCATATGAGCACAACTGCAGATGGCATGACTCCCCAGGTTACAGCCAGAGCAAACGAATGCTTCCCGACGTCTTTAAAACGTCAAGGGCTTTCCGGTAGGAAAGACTGCAGGTTGCTCACTAGCATCGTGATGGGGCACTACCCTTTTGCTAAGCACTTAAATGTGCTGAACATAGGCGATACAACATCCTGCGAAGCTCGCTGTGAAAGCGATGACGACACACCGGAGCACTACCTCTGGGAATGTCCAGCTTACGCCCGCATCAGGCTGCAGGTACTCGGCGTTGGTGTGGTGGGTACTTTATCACTGAAACGCTTATCATCCTTCTTCGAGAGACTAAAAGATTCCGTTAAAGGGAATTTACAGGGAGTCCAATGGACCAGTTCTTTGTCTGAGTGCTCTGTTGTTACAGAAAATAAAGAAGAAAGTTACAAATGCAGATAACGCTGTTAAAAATGAGAAATATTGTACTTTGAGGGAATTTGACGTAAGACTGCAAAGGCAAGAATCCGCTCGACATTCTACGCCACTGTGTGTATGATCGTAAGCATGGCAGATCAATGGAACTACAGCATTGTATGCCTGATCTTGAAAAAGAATTCTTCCAGTCTCCAGTTGATAAGTCATAATAGGTACACGACGATTCAGATCTGGAAAATCAACCAGATTTTTATATTACAGCAGATTTCGGAAAAACTCCCGAATTCCAATTCGGCACCCATGACTTGTTTGTCTATTTTAACGCCGCCTATGACAACATTTTTCGGAAAAATAATATGAACCCTTGTCCGGTTTTGGCATCCTTGCTAAACTTGTCCGGCTATGGAGGATGATGATCGGCAATGATTGCATAAGAAGGCAATGACATAGACATTATGGGCAGAACAGACGTAATTGTGCTCATGACATATGTACTTACAGCTAAGATGGGTTGTGGCGCTTAACGAAGGAACAACGAGGTACATGCTTATATCATGAAAGGATACACATCATCGTCGAATTAGAAAAAACCGCCACAATAGGAAATTATAACAGGCAGACTTGGTCTACCTATATTTTGTCAAATAAAAATCTGTTGTACAGGGAAGATAGGATGTTTACCACTTGGGATACCATGAAATCTGTAAGCATTTCCTTTTTGAAAGCTCTCATGGGGCTACCATGGTGTACATATACCGCCCGGTATGGCGGCCATCGTAGTACCACCTGGTAGTCTGTGAACTTAGCCAGTTCATCTACCATATGGACAACTAGTTTGATTTTGGGCCGTTTAACAATATCCTGTAACTCAACGTCAACCACGTTTTGATTTAGTTTTTTTTCCTCCATTGATAAGTACCGTTATCCATTACTATGACGGAGTTGGGTTCAAGATGAATTACGATTTTCTCAAACCACCTTTCATATACTACGCCATTCATATCCTTATGATAATCGGCCCCTTTTGCTTGAAGCAAAATATATATCCTAAACGAACTCTGTCGAACTTCCAATGTGAGTAATTTTGTGCTCAGAGTCCAGTGGAAAATCCTGCATTAAAAACGATAGTGGCGATCCCTTGCCATATCTATATTTTTTGCCTCTCGTTTCATGGGTAAAATATTTTTGTTCGGCTCCTACTTTATAAATTTTTAATTCTATTTCCCGTAAATATGCTGCTCTACAAAGAAACGAATGTTCTACCTCACAATTTTATACCATATGCACTTTAACGTTCAGACTTAATTGCTTACTTAAGTAGAGGTACAGTTCGGGGAGAACTTGGGCCTAACTAACAAGCCTCTCCAGTAGGTCCGGCCTTTAGCTAACTTCCCCCAGTTTCGCAGTCCAAGTCGGTTGAGGTCGCCTTCTACTTGTGCGCCCCACCTAAGGTGAGGTTATGCTCTACTGCGTTGTCCCTCCAGACCAGATTCGAAGATTCTGCGGGCCGAAATATTGGTGTCCTTCACTCTAGACGTCCTAGCCATCTCAAGCGACTGTTACGCAGTCGCTGTACAGCTCGTATAGTTCGTCGTTGAATCTTTTCCTCCAAAGCCCGTCAACGCAAACAGCGTATCATCTTGTCTAAAACCTGTTTTGACATCAAAGGTTTCGGTTAAGTCGTTACCGACCTTGTCGGAGAGGCTAGCGCCTTCAATCATCATTCCGCACATACAGACGAGGTTGGCAGGGATGCCAAAACTATTGTAAACATAGCTCTTTATAGCTCGTCTCTTTAAATGCTGCCATAAGCGATCTTAAAATCGATGAAAAGATAGTGGGTAACAATATGGTAGATAAGATCTTGTATCCGATGTTGAGCAGACTTATACCTCTATAGTTAGCGCAATTGAGTGTGTTCTTTTCTATGGATCGAAGATTCCCTTTATCAGGAATATACTCGTCAGACCAGACCTGGAAAATGAGTTGATGCATTCTCTCCACAAAGTCACTTCCAGCAGCTTTGGATACCTCGGTCGGTAAACCATCCGGTCCAGTTGATTTCTTGGATTTTAGCTTAGATATTGCTATCCTTACTTCGTTCTGGTCAGAAGGACGGAAGTTTTGGCAAAGTTGAATGATCTATTCTGCCAGACGGCGGGATGTTGGACTCCCATCTCTTCCGCTCGAAGTGCTGAAGGACCAGCCCAGCACATCAGTTGCGCGTCTCTGATGGCACGTTGGCAGCGTTGCTGCTGGTCTTCGGTACTTGATGGTGATACCCGTTCGGCGTATTTGGCG
This sequence comes from Volucella zonaria, assembly GCA_963966105.1. Taxonomy (NCBI): domain Eukaryota; kingdom Metazoa; phylum Arthropoda; class Insecta; order Diptera; family Syrphidae; genus Volucella; species Volucella zonaria. The sequence goes on along the minus strand of OZ014534.1, from coordinate 82,785,726 downwards.
CAAATTCGGGCGGTCTCTTGCGATTACAAGTTTTCACAGTAGTTCTTCTTTTTTGTGGCACTTGAAAAATCCGCATTCTCACCTTGGCTGCAACAAGTATCCGAGTAAATGTTGGCTGCCCGGAACATTCAGGCGCCCAGAATACTGAATGCTGATCCGCAGCCCGCCTTGTCCCTTTGTATATATTGAGATGATGAAACCGTGTTCTTACTAGAGTAATATTTCGTTCCGCCGCAAAGTTAATAAGCCTAAGACCATTGCCTGACATGGTGTCGAGTAGGCTGCGCTCACCAACTGTTCCAGCAGAGATGTCCTCCTTTCCTATCCTAGCCTAGCCTATCCTAGTCATATTTCGGACATTGCTTATATGTTTTGTCAATGAGCTCGTAGAAACATTCTTTGGCGCCGTCGTCCTTGTCTTCCATAGGGGCATGGGCGCATATTAAACTTATGTTAGCGAGTTTAGCCAGACGCTCGCTCACGTGTCCTCTACCTAAATGTGGTACATAAGGTAAATTCGCATCCGAATAAGCCCTGTTTCTTTTCCTTATTGCAATCGCCGTAGTATATGTATATCACAGTTTTTCATCCACCTTATGTCCACCTTATGTTTGGTTGCACGTGGCCTTTTAAGTGTCCGCACATTCCACGTGCAGATTCGGATGTCGTTGTCCTTTAAACGTTTGCTAGGGTCATCAACACTGAGTCCACTTTTATCCAAGGACGTTACATATTTTAATCTCTTCCGTATAGGGTTGTGAGCCCTATGACGGTGTAGGCCAGTATAATGGCATGCACAAGAGTAACATATGACAGATTTACTATACATGTAGCAACACCGTCCGCGCTGATTGGATGGTCTCAACAGCTCTCTCAAAGTCTAAAAATCAAAAGAGCTTATTGCAATCCAAAACGAAGGAAGAACTTCACTTTGCCGAAATTAAACACTGGTAATTTGGTCATTTAAGAAAACGCTGTGAATATCAATAGCGCTTACACATAACATATCTCTGATCGTTCTACGCGTATCTCCACCTATGTGGCAGAATGACCCTATGGGGGATGTTTCGGAACAATGTAAATCAGTCATGCTTCGGTGGCAGTTCAGAGAATTTAGACCCGAAAACCCAGAAAAAAAACTCACCCACAATGTCTATCCTGCAAACTTTCATTGTACAGAGTATAGGCTCGCAATTAATAGATATAAGCAACCGAACCACATGATATCGATCAAATGAGTTGACGAACTAACTCTACATCTTAAAGCTCTGGAGTTCACGGCTATAATTTCTTATCTAGAACATTTAAATTTATTGTATCGTAAAGGTTCATTAAAGAATTTAATAAGAATTTCTGCGTAATATCCAGCATTCTGTCGCGAATAATTTGATATTTACAAATTTTCAGTCATGTCTAACTGATTAATATAAGAAATTTCATAAAAATGTAAACAAAATTATCTTTTGTTCGTGTATAAATTAGTTCCCCCTTCTCTGCGCGCTGATACAATTGTTAAATTTAAATCGAAAACGCAAAAATTCCACCAAGTCGCCGCTAGTAATTGGAATTTGAATTGGAATTTATTTGTCTAAGCTAACTATGTTTATTATAGAACCATCTTGCTACATTAAAGACTAAACAATGCAATTGAGATTTCTTGAATATGAATTTATGCAAATTAAGGTAAACAGCTACGCCTACTTGTATTGACTGGTAACTTATTAAGCCGACGTTTGCGTGATTTTCACGCAAATAATTACAGATATTGCTTACAATGGAATTAGTGTCCTGTACAGTGTCAACATTGACCGGGTATGCCATTTACGCCAGAGAAGGTGAAATATTTATTTATATTTTTAGGAGACTTTGACGTCAAAGGTTAAGTATTTATTGGGTATTGTAGCACAATTACATGGCAATTGTATTATTTCCAGTCACTCTCATATCTGCTTATTTCCACAAATAACTATTTATAAGTATTTTAATCTCGTCAAGCTTCGAAATTTGAAAATCTTCTTTCTTTCCGAGGCACAATTTATTCAAAATTAAATATGATTTAATAGGTGCGTAGATGCCACGACTGTATGCGCAAAGATAGATTATAAAACAGAAGTACTTCGGCTATTACTAAGCTTTAAAAATTACTCTTATTGATTTTGAGAAAAGCTAAGATATTTAAAAGTATTGTAATTGTAATCACTTAAAAACTTTAGGTTTTGGTGAGATCTTGAGTTCTGGAAAGGAAGCTTATATTAATGCCTACGATATTAGCTTTATTTAATAGATAATTTTATACCATTAATGTTAAATATGACATCGGGCATATACGCGTCACGGCTAGCTCGAATTAAGCGCAATAGTGAAGTCCAATTTTCGACAACTTTATCGAGCAACTGGGGTTGTATATCAGCAATAACACGGCGAATGTTGACTTCCAAATCGTCCAACGTCTCTGGGGTTTATCGGCGTAGACTAGTGACCTTACATACCCCCAAAGAATGTAATCTAAAGGTGGGAGATCACAGGATCGTGGGGCCAGTTCACAGGTCCATTACACGAAATTATGAGCTCAGCAAATGTTTCCCGCAATATGTTGCATGTCGCGCCATCTTGTTGAAACCAAAGATCTGTGACGTCAATGCCAATCAGCTGAGAAGCGAAGAAGTCAGAAATCATGCTTCTATAGCGCTCTAAATTGACGGTAACATTCTGGCCGGTATCGTCCTTAAAGAAATATGGGCCGATGATTCCACCTGCTCATAAAGCACAACAAACAGTGAGTTTTAATCGTTGTAAGGGTGTCTCAACAAAGGCTTCTGGGTTGTCTTCAATCCAAATTCAGCAATTTTGCTTGTTTACATATCCATTTAACGAAAAATGGGCCTCATCGGAGAACAAAATTTTACGTTGAAAATGGGGATCAAGCTGAAACATGTTTTCGGCCCATTCACCGAACCTACGATGCGTATCATGAGCACCCGGTTTCAGCTCTTGAACAAGCTGAATCTTATAAGCTTTTAAGCCAAGATTTTTTCGTAAAATCTTCCACAAAGTGGATGGGCATAGCTCCAATTGCACGATGGCGAATCGACTTATTCGGATTCTCCTCAACACTGCGCTCCACAACGGCAATAACTTCTTCTGTTCACACTGTTTGCCGTCTTTGGGGATGCGTATTATCCACTAGAGTGTACGTGGTGCGAAAACGATTCATCGTGTTCTGAATAACTTGCACAGATGGAGGATTATGTCGACCGTAAAATGGACGTAGCGCACGATAAGTTTGGCGAACCGAACCATGGTTTTCAAAATAAGTTTGCAAAATTTGCACGAGTTGTTCTAGCGTTAATCTATTATTATTATTATTATTATTATTATCAAGGGAACGATACAAATTAATTTGTAGGGTCCGGGATTTAACGCCGGGGTACTATGCCCATGTGGCGCGTTTTGTCAACAGCACGCGGAGTACTGAGTTCCCATGTGGTCACACACCTACGTACTTACCGCGCCCAACACTGCTTGATTTCGGTGATCTAGCGGGAAACGATGCTTTCAGTGTGGCGAGGCCGTTGACCTAGTGTTAATCTATTCATCGTAAAATGGCAAAGCGTACCAACCACAAACCGTATTTCAAGTGTGGAATTGACAATCTGTATAAACAGTGCTGCCAGTTTCAAAACCAAAACTCTAAAAAGACGCCCTTTATTTGCCATCTTTATTTTGTTTGTTACTTACATACATGAAATACCATAGTTCCTACATAAATATATTCAGTTTATCTTTTTTCTAAATAACGCAAATTAAGAGAACTTTTCTTAGAAATAGTTCAAAGACTCGTATTAAAAAAAAAACCAAAAAAAGCGTTACGACACCTTATTTTATACACCAATGCAAAGACAACATATAATATACATATAGGTAATACATATTGGTTTTAATTTTCTCCAATATGATTTTCTAATTTTTTTAAAAAACCAACTAAATCAATTACAGTTGTTACGAAATATTACTTATTAGTTATTACACATTAATTTCTGAGTCTCGTCTTCTAAGCTTTCATAGACCGTATATCGCTTATAACGAAATACCGAAATACCCAACATTTAGAGTCACTCTATAGGCCGCTATACTTTGGATCACCTCATTAGTGAGACCAAGATCTTGCTAATGTTTCCGCATTTGAGTGATCCAATTATTTTTCTTTCGGCCTCTTTTCCGAATCTTGGCTGGAACTCGAATTTCTTTTGAACTAAAGTTTTGAATGATTTTCGTTGAACAAGCTAAACTGGTTTTCCAGTGTCGGTTTCTGTATAGACTTCCTTCCTTCCTTCCTTCCTTTCTTCCTTCCCTCATATGTCTTATTAAGGTGCGATCAGACGGTCATCCAAACTTGTCATCCAGATGACATCCTGACGTCACTATGACGCAGAATTTGTCCTAAAGTGGTCATCCCGTGTGATCGCCTGTCATCCGGCATGTCATTGAACGTGTCAACCGGATGACATACCAGATGACACCATTTCTATGTCATCCAGATGACTGATTTGATTGACCGTGTGATCGCTTGTCATCGCTATTGGGACTGGAAGACCAATTTTTTTTGACAGCGTGTCATCCGAATGACAAGGTCCCATGGATGACATTACTTGACTTTCCACTTTGTCATCTAACATCGGATGACACGTTTGCATCGTTGAAAAAGTTAAAAGTTAATTTTCGTTTTGTTTCTGTGTTATGAGTGACAACGACGGCTTCAATATTGAGGCGAAAAATAAAACAGGAAAAAAAAGGAGCAGAAAAATATTATTTTCCTGGGACCGTCAAACAGAGTCTGCTTTAATTACAGCTGTTCAGGTAAATCCTGTTCTTTGGGATAGTGGGCGGAAGGATTACAAAACTCCGAACTCCAAAATTGGTTCCAGGAAACAGGTGGCGGTTAATTCAAATATTGAGTGTGTTGACGATGTCGAGGCGCGTCTTAAATGGCAATCACATCGTAGCCATTTTAAAGCCCATTTGGGCAAATTTCAAGCCAGAAAATCAGGCCAAGGCACGGGCGAAATTGCGAAAGCATCGTGGCCTCATCTAAGTGAAATAATATTTTGGAGTCTTCCGAAGTGATACAATCGTGTCCATCGACTTCCACGTTATGTAGAATGGGTAGGTACTCGTACTTCAATTAATCTGCTTTCATATATGTATACATTCACCCATTACTATATTCGTTTGTTGTTTTTCAGGAGGATGCGTACTATGATTACTTTTTAACACTTTATTCCAACTTTTATACAGATTAAATTCATCGAACATTGAGCGCCATATAATCATACAAACTTTTGTTTTCCCTCCGCGTTTTTCTTTTTTGTCGCATTTGCGCATGGGCTCAACGGAAATAGTACCAGGGAACAGCGAACTCTACGAGCACTATAGTGACATCAATCTTTTCACAACGTATCTGTCGCCTGTGATGACCAGGACATGTAGATGAAATGAATATTAACGCTTCGGCTCGATGAGCGTTCAATTTCTACCTGAAGGAAAAACACTTCACTTTAGCTGGCATGTGCAAATGAACTGCATGTATTTGGGCAAAGAAGGCAGTAACTGCAGAGGTTGATTAGTTAAAGCCCCGGCCCATGCCATAGTATATGAAGTGTCATCTAAATAAGTAAAAAGAATACAGACTGCGTATTTTCATCGACAATGGGGGTGCTTTCAACAACTCAATTTTTGTCATGTGTTATTTGGCCAGACGCGCGGTGTAGACGAATTACTAATTTTTTGGATAAAAGCAATACTGGTGAATAGGGCCTCGATTGCGGATGGTAACTGCCGCTAAATACTGGTTGCTGGCAAGGTGGTGCCACATCTAGCAAATTTTTGCTTTAAAGCTTTGACGGTTGGTGCACTAGAAATCGACTTTCAATCATTCCTCTCAAAACTAAGCTTTTTCTCCTCCTGCGTAAAAGAGGAAGGTGACTAGTCTAACTCACCATAAATGCTTAAAGGCACCTGCATGTGATTCTCCGACGCCGCTAAGTTTCGGGGTATTATCCCGGACAGCAAACTTCTTTGGGTTAAACATGTCACGTCAAAAGCCTCGAAAGCGCTGCCGGCTTACTGGCAGTATAAAGGAGTTTGTCAAAGAGGATGGTTTTAAATGTCAATACGGCTTTGACATGACGAATTATATTTTATCAGTTGTGCAGTGGAAGAAGCTTTAACTACATAGACTCTAAAGAACGGTCTGTGCCTGTTACATTGGACATTCTCATACACACCTGGCTCCGCTTTAGATGGACTGACAAGTCTCCCTCGTCTTTATATTCATATTATGAGCTACACTCTACTGATGTGCAATGCAAAATAACTTTCCCAGTGCCTAGGAATAGGTTCACCCAGAAAAAGATTGATGGGTCTTCATGGATGTCTCGGAAACTGATATAGTATGCTGGGCTGGTATCCTTCGGGAGGACGAAAACGTTGATCTTCACTGTGTCAACAGCCAGCAGTATTTAAGCACTTGCTACATCTATTAACGAATTCCAAGCAGTCGTTCCGACGCAGTCGGAAGGGTGAATTCGCGAAGCCTTGTTTGAGTCACAATGGGATCACAGGAAATAAAATTGCCAGTGCACTTGCTAGAAAAAGCTCAGAAAAGAGTTTCTCACAACTCGAATCTGCTTTAGGACTGCCTGTTTACTCCTTCCAATAATGATTGGGTTTCATAACTGCAGATGACTTGACTCTCTAGATCAATCGAGTGCTTCCTGACGTCTCTAACAGGTCAGTGATTTTCTTGCTGTCTTTCAGTGGGAAAAACTGTAGGGTGCTCACCACACCCAAGTGTGGTAGTCATAAGTGACACAACATTATGCGATGCTTGCGAAAATCGGAGATCTATCACTGGGAGTGAGTGAGGCTGGCCTACGCTTTCATCAGGCAGCATCAACATCACTCGACGCTGATGTGGAAACTGCTTGTACATAGTGTAGGGAGTTTATCTCTGAAGCATTTACTCATCCTTCTACCAAAGGCTGAGAAATTGCAGACCAGAAATATTACGGTTAAAAGACTCTTGTGTTTTTCGGACTTCGAAGATGTAGCTTACTAAATTACAGATTATAGTAAAATGGAGAGTTTCTCCACATTAGTTTACACCCAGCTGACTTTGTGAGAGATACTTTTATAATACGCATGATGGAACGATTAGAACTTAATTACGAGCATATTTGGAGCGTTAATTTCCAAATATTCAGCTTTTAAAATAGTTCTGAACAGATGGAACCCAAACCCCAGCCTACATCATGGTAAAGGTTTAGTGTCCACCTGTCTTATTCTGTTAAGGACCAATTCTGTATGTTGAAGATATAAAGAGAGACTTAAAAGATTTTTTCCTTGAAATCGATTAAAAAAGGGCAAGCTCTGAAGCTGTAGAATGCTTCGAATTTAAATGACTTACGATTCTATCTATCAAAATGGTAACACGAAATTCATCGCACAAGAGCGGGAGAACTTTATTGTCCCGTTGTATAAAGGTAAAAGCGACATGAGAAACTGTAACAAACACCAACCGGAGAAACTAATGTACCTATAGTATTCTATCAAAGTTGACGAGTTAGTTCTAGATAGTCAATAGCACAATATAACATATCTACGTGAGTGGACTTGTGGGAGATACGACCACAAAGTAAATATAGCGGCACTCGTCAATAAAAGCTAGTGAATGCTAATTGCGCATCTTTTGACAGTTATTTACCGAAGTTTCAGTCATTTTGGACGAGCAGTTTTTAGTTGACAGTCGTTTGAGTGAGTCGATGTGAGTGTTTTTTGTGAAAATTGAAAAAATTGAGTATCGAGCTGTTATTAAATTTTTGTTTTTGAAAGGCAATACGCCTACGCAAATCAAAAATGAGTTGGACTCTGTGCATGTGGACTCTGCACAATCATTTACCACAGTGAAATTTTGGGCCGTTGAATTTAAACGTGGCCATAAGAGCTTGGGAGATGATGAACGTTCGGGACGTCCAAAAACTGCAACCACTGACGATAACATTGCTAAAGTTCACCAAATGGTGGTAGACGACCGCCGAATTAAAGTGCGAGAGATAGTAGAGGTTATGAAAATGTCCAAAGAACGTGTTTGTTACATATTAAATCAAGATTTAGGCATGAGAAAACTGTCCGCGCGTTGGGTGCCGCGTTTGCTTACGTTAGGCCAAAAATGTGTTCGAATGAACATTTCCAACACTCTGTTGGCGCAGTTTAGGCGCAATAAATCCTAGTTTTGGCGCCGATTAATTACTGTAGATGAAACTTGGATACACCGAAACAAAAATTCAGTCAAAACAGTGGACTGCAGAGGGCGAGCCGGCTCCAAAAAAGCAAAAACTGTTTTTTCGACTGGGAAAAAGATGGCGACTGTTTTTTGGGATAGTATAGGAGTAGTCTTAATCGATTATCTTCAAAAAGGAAAAACCATTACAGAAGTATACTACGCATCATTACTTGCCAAGCTGAAGGCAGAAATTGCGGAAAACGGCCACATTTGCAGAAAAAGAAAATTCTGTTTCACCAAGACAACGCGCCGTCTCACACCTCAGCGGTTGCCATGGCGAAAATCCATGAATTACGACCATCCGGCTTATTCACCAGATCTATTCCCAAGCGAGTTCTTTTTGTTTCCTCATCTAAAAACCACGCTCGGAGGACAGAGATTTTCGTCAAATGAGGAGGCAATCAACAATTATTTTGCAGAGAAAAACGCCAAGTACCAAGGTTAGAGAGATGGGAGCATCGCTGGGAGAAGTGTGTAGACTATCTAGAGACTATGTAGAAAAATAAAAAAGAATTTTGAGAAAAAATCATTGTTCGGTCGGAAACTTTTCAAACAACCCTCGTAAGTCGACCTACAACGCGATTTGAAGTTCACAAATAACGACAAGGAAACAAACAATCTGTTCATCATTTGCACAGAGTTTTAAGAGATCTTGTATGGATAGCTTTAAGATTTCAAAAAGGTGCAGGATACTTGTAAAAGAATGTTATGCGTAAATGCGATGACGTCAAAACGCAAATGACCAGAAAATGAAGAATAAGTCCGGCATGATTTCTGCTGATCTTATCAAAACAGTGGTTTCATAAATGACAACACGACATCTCTTTTGATGCATGATTGAACTACAAAGACTTATATGGCCCGAAGAAAGGACTCACATTCTACACACATGTATAGGTAGATTAGCTTGTAAATAAAGTTGATTACTTTGAATAGAACAGTTAAAATGTATCTAAACTCAATCAGTGACCAAAATTATACCGGACGTTTAAATTCGATTTTTTTTATATTCGAAAAAAAAACAAATGAATTCGACTGTCAATTGTTATTAACAAATTAGCGAATCACTTGATATTGTCTGTGTTTAACTATATGTATACTGATTGTCATCAAATTGGTCTCTCAGTAACCGGGGCTAGGAGAGATAAGCACTTACTATTCGTACTCTACGAGCCATCAAGTCAGTTCAAATAACATGGGAATGAGAATTTTGTTGTTCAAGATCATCACACGTAACGCTAACCAAGTTATTGTCGGACACCGTAGTCATGAGGTTTGATTATTTTCGTCTCAACGGTCGTTTTCGTTTCGCTTAATTATTTAGCAATTGTATGCTAATTGACCGCAGATCAGCCGCTCTGAAGCATTCCCTTGAAATTAGAATAGAAAAGCCATTTCAAATTTCATTTTTTCTGCGCATGATCTGTTCGCATTTTTTTTTTATTTGAGAGTAGAACTAAAATTAAGAAGTTATTCGTAAAAAAAAAATCACAAAATTTCTACACATATTCAGGTCTTAACAATGACCTTTTTACTAAAGCGAGCAACTTTCGTAGATTTGAGCTTACAACTAGAGGTTTTGCGAAATAAAATAAAATACTGCAACGTATTTCTGAGAAGAAACAGATGGTGGTTCAAATAGCTCTACAAGGGAGTAAGCTGACATTCTAAACTCGCGCCGTTAAAATCACTGGTTCAGCTTCGACCTCCGCTACCTTATTTTTAAGCTCCTTTTCTACCGATTTCTTTTCATCGACTGGATGAAGGATTGTTGTGGATGCTGAAGTTGAAGTTGAAATTGCCTCTTTCACTGTGGTGGATGATGGTGAGGCGGTAGTTTCTGCTGTCGAACTTTCAGACTTTTTCTCTGACGATTTATCAGATGCAGGCGACGCAGAGGAGTTGGGTGATGAAGTTGAACTGGATGTGGTTGTAGATGTTTGAGTTACTTCACTAACAGGCGCTGAGGTCGATTGTAGATGGAAAGTTGGAAAAAGAGCAGCTCCAGCTTCAGGTGCCTTATAAACACTCACACGATCAATCACCACATGAGCCGGAATCACACTATCAGCATTTACTCTCTCAGTTGTCTGTACGAGCACAATTGGATCACTGACAGCTGTAGGGACAGTGGTAGTCTCTGCGGTCGATCGTTTGTTCACTGGATGCGCTGGAGTAACAAGATTCACGTGGGCATTTGGATTACTACCAACGCTACCAATACTCAAGGCAGTCTGCATTAGGCCACTTTCGATGTTATCAATCAGAGAAGACAATGAAATCTTTGATCCACCCAAATCGGCAACATCATTACTGCCTCCAAAATCAGCTGACTGTCTTTTCACTACATCACTATTTTTGAAGGGTAGCAAATCTCTGGATCCAAAAATATCAATCGAAAACGGTTTGCCCGAAACCGAGGCAGCCAAAATTGCGAATAAAATCTGTAAATTAAAATCACTTGATTATGATGATGACTCAACGTCGACTTGGTAAAACTCACAATAAACACTTTCAGGGAATCCATGATGAACGAAAATTGATATTCGTATTTGTTATGGCAAAAACAAAAAAAACTAAACAAAACTGCTCAAAAATCAGCGGCCAAGTTATGAAGTTGGTTAGAGGTGTAGCTTGGAATCGGCAGTGGTTACTACTGAATTGATCTGTAGTCGAGGGTTGGGTATTTAAAGATTCCAAACGGTTGCCCAATACAATGAAGCACGCAGTTGTTCAATTGTCTCTGGATAAACAACTCTGACAAATACTCTCACGCGGCACCATGCTAATCAATGAAAACAGATTTTTCTAGTATCTGGTTAGAGTCGTCATTTGAGGTAAGGCTGATGTTGACAGTGTTGACGTTGTGCCCTGACCGGCATGCAGAGAAGTACAAATATCACCGACTGAAACGGGGAAGAGATTTTCTACATTTTTTTTTTAATTTTTTTGCAGCGTAATTAGGTGATAATTGGTGATAGCTGGGATTGATTTAGCATTTGTACTTCCAAATGGAACCGGTTATAGTGTTAGATTTAGTCAAAATTTTAATCAGGTCAAAATTCGATACATGCCTCACTGAAAACATGAGTAATAAGACCGCGTCGTCGGTTGGTAAAACCAAAAAAAAAAGTTGTAAACAAATTAACTCAACTAGAATTAGAGCGCAAAGTACGAGTATCAAACATTTATTTATCAGCGGACCATCAAAATTATGCGAATAGACAAATTTGCGACTAAAGAAAGAAAGAAAAAGGAAAGAGGAAATTATTGACATTTATGGGCTTTAAGAGGTATTCCAGCTAAGACCACTAGGCTTAGGTGTTAACAATTTAATTCAATTGATACAATTAAACATCACTGGTAAATTTTAAGAAAAAAAAAAGCAGTAGTAGACAATCTATGACTCTCTGAATTGAATATCAATGATTTCATCTTAAGTTAGGAGCATCCTGCTTAGGCATTAATTTAAATTTAGTCACGACTAGCTGGTTCTGAAATCAAAGAATCTAAGTAGTAATTGACATGAAAGAGAGTGAACCTATGATAAAACTTGACTGGGTTCACCCAGCTTCAGGTAGATATGGTGCAAATTGCGTTACGGACCTCTAATCCAATTAATTTGTGCCTACCGGCGCCGCTTAACGTGGGTACGCCGTTCTGAGTCACGGTTTTTAATACATTTAAGGCATTTTCTGATCAGCTTATGCTTAATTGTAAATGATTGTGCTCGTTACCTTACTTAGGTGGTTCATTGCGCCTTAAGCGTACACGTACATTTGAATTTGGTGGGTCTGACGCCGCCAATTTATTTCGCTTAATGCAACCTTAAACTAACTTAAAAACTAGTACTTGAAAACAACAACAATTAGGGGTTAGGAAGTAAGGGAATGATGGAGGATATCAAGTTTAAGACGAGAAGTGCTCAGATTAAAATCAAAAAGGGGGAGCATGTGGGAGATTTGTTGGTTAGCACCGTAAGGGATGCGGTGGGTTGGAATATAGAAGAGACGGGGATAGCGTAAGGGAATAGAATTGTAAAGGGAAGTGCAATCCACAGAACCACAGAGCAGTCGATGAATGAAGAGAATGTTAGATACGTCTCTGCGTTTTTCGAGGGTATTCAAATTAAGAAGTTTGTGGTGGTCACGATAGTGAGGTAAGATAAAGTGGCCATCCCAGGGTAGTCCTCGAAGGACAAATCGAAGGAAACGACGTTGAATATTCCCAATTCGAGATATATAGACTCGCTGAAAGGGGGACCAGGCTTGGCTGGCATATTCGATAAAGGGTCGGACAAGGGCAATGGAAAGTGACCTTATCACATAGGAGTTGCAAAATTCTTTTGACCATCGTTTGATAAAACCAAGCGATGAGTTGACTTTAGGGATTATCTCATCAATATGCGAACGGAAGTTTACCTCTTTATCGTATAAAATTCCAAGGTCGCGAAGGGATTGAACCTGGGGCATAGATTGGTCATGCAGAAAATTGATTGGACTTACGTGACAAACTCATAGATTGACATTTGGAGACATTAAGCTCTAAGCAATTTTTTAGACGCCAAGTGGGAAACCTATCGATGTATTCTTGAAGGAGAATATAGTCGTCGGCGTAAGTGGATAGGGGGCAGTGTTTAATAATTCTCTCAAGATCGTTTATTGTTAAAATGAAAAGCAGGGGACCTAGAGGGCTACCTTGTGGGACACCAGAAGTGACTAAAATCGGAGTTGAGAAAGCTGAGAAAGATATTTTATAGGAATAAGCTTATTTCCCTATATTATTATTTAACATAAATTATAAGAAATCAAACCCAAATAAGGTATTTCGAAATTTTGAAAATCATACTAGGCGAACTATTTATTTTTAAACTACGATATATTAAAACACAATTAACGAGAGTTTTCAAACCTTTTTTATTAATTGTATTAATATTAAAAAGTTAAAAAGGAAATGATTAAATATGCCACACTTACAATGGCGAGCAAAACCCGTCGAATAATTGTAAAAATCCTCAAAACCTTTTGTAATTTATTGATTTATATGTCTTATTAAGTTTTCCATTGATATAGTTAAATTGTTGACCTTTACACAAGATAATAAAAAGCAAAAACATATTCCGTTCAAATAAAAAAATATTAGAAAAAAAATGTTAATGCTCGCATTTGTCCAATTTTTCACGTTTCGTTTGTGACTCCAAGAATCCATGTTAGTCAACATCTTTCTGGACTTGTGCTCTTGTATTTATTTTGCAGAGTTTCAGTTCAATCGATTCAATTTTACAGGTAAAAAGGGTGTTCTAGAGTTAAATTTCAGAGATTAAATATAACATAATACACAAAGGCCAAGAATGAGATAACTATCGAAAAGTTTGGAAGACAATATTGCTGCCCTCATTGGCAAAGATATTTCTGCCAGGAAAATTGCAAAAATACTGCAAATTAGTTATTCACAGTCCTCGTGATAAAGAAAACACGGAACTTGGAAGCCGTATGAAACTCTGGAGGTCGACCAAGGCTATTATCAGATGGGGATGCGTGACCAATTGAACGTGTGATGGCTTCAAAAAGAGCAAGGACTTGGAGTCGCGAGAGCAATAAAGAAGGAAGTGAGCGAGTGGACGCCCAAGAGAGCACTTCGCAGAATTGGACTGGAGTCAGCTATTAAAAAGAAAAAACCCGCATTGTCTGAGAAAAATATCAAGGCTCGGTTGAAATTTTGCAACAAACACAAATCCTGGACCATAGAAGATTGGAAATATGTAGTCTGGTCCGACGAAAAGAAAATCAAACGTTTCCAATCAGATGGAAAACAATATTACTGGCATCGCCCACATGACTCAATTCAAAAACATCAGGTCAAACAAACAATGAAACACGGGGATGGGAGTTTAATGGTGTGGGGGTGTTTCACTTGGTCGGTCGGTATCGGTCCACTGGTAAAAATAATGGATACTATGAAAAAAGAAGACTACCTTGATATATTGCGGACAAATCTACCTGAATTTATGGATGAAGCCACATATCCAATTAATGAAATGGTGTTTCGACAAGATGGAGATCCAAAACATACAGCCAAAATTGTAAAGAAATAGCTGGAAGAGCAGCAGTTTCAAACGATGCTTTGACCGGACTAAAGTCCCGATTTGAACCCCATTGAAAATTCATGGGCATTCATGAAAAAAAAGTTTCGCAGTACCACGGTGCGCCGAGCAGTTTTGTCCAACTATGGTCTATAGTACAGACTGAACAAATTCTTATCAATTTTTAGTTATTTTAGCTAACAAAGTAATTGATTAGTAAGGCGGCCCTCCTGGTATAATTAATCCGCTCCTTAGACTTTCTTCTTACTCCAACTTTGTCTGAAAATTGAGGTTCAATTGCTTATCGGATATAAGCAGGTATAGGGACCTGCTTTGTGCGTGCTTAACATACAGTCCTTCCGTTTCAATTTTTATGCCAGAAGACTCCCACGAATATGAATACTGTTAAGAGGGTAACATTTCGGCATACCCGCTGACATTCGTGCCGTTTTTCCTGAACTAGGACTTTTAGCTGGATACACGATGTGGTGTATAGCAGATTTCATGTTTTAATTGGAAAAAATCGCTTAATTGAAGCCACCCGTCATTGAAATTTTCCTGATAAATATTTAAACTGTTCGCACTTCGGCAGTCCATGAAGATTAATTATATTGCCCCGTTGAATCACTCTTAAATGTTTATTGTATTATTACCCTCATTGATAGTGGTAATAGTTTTACGTGTCGACTTTGCCTTTATAGGGTGGAACAAGGAAAGCATCACTCAGCTGATTAGCTATTCATTTCCAACCTATATATTTCAAGAGAGATGCACCACGGTTCGACTTCACGTCACCGGTTCTTAACAGAGCGAACAATTTTGTTGTCTTTTACACATACATATCATATGTTATATGTATTTCGCCCCTCAAATCTAGGGATATTTTATAGTTTTAAAAATATTTAGGGTAGTCTGTGTCTCGACATTGCACTCTATTTAAAGCTATTCGCGTATTAATCAATTTCGAGGTAACACCTTCCAAGTTCGGATACAAAGCCTCAACGACCACAGTGGGAATGCCTTGTCAGTCATAAATACTGGTGCAAGGAAAAATGTATACCAAATAAGAATGAGTTAATTGAGTAATTTTATCAACAGCTAAAAATCTCATTATTTGAAATCGCCGCCATTTGACTTCTAGCACGTTTTGAAATGGAGTAGATGATGATAACTACTTTTTGATCGAAGATCTGGAGCAGGAGGTGAAGGCCATAGGAGCAACTTTATAGGAAATGTATAAAGCAAATGATGTCGATGGTCCAAACCATGATTTGGAGAATTTACTCAGTGAAATTCAATTAAAGGCAACTTATTTTCCTTTGGAATAGTAAAAACAAAGTTGGTTTAAGTATAATACTATTTACAAACTTATTGAATACAAACAAATGATTTATTTAAGCAAAGAAAAAAATTTACTAAAACGAATAAACATATCTTTACTTAGTTAAATAAAAAAAAGCTCAATTTATACTGCGAAATTCGATTAAAAGTCTAAATTAATAGTCAGTCCAATCGCCAGACTTGGTTATAAGTTCGAAAATCCAACTTGGCATCGAATGAACTATTTTTGAACTCCTGAGCTGGAGTTAGAGCCCATTCCGTTGTAACGGCCTTGCGTAAATCCTTCACCGAAGCAAATCTGCGCCCTCCAGCATAAACACGACGAGACAGATTTCCCTACATGTTTTCTATCGGGTTTAAGTCCGGTAAACGTGCTGGTCACTCTAAAAGTTGATTTCTTTGTCTGAAAACCACTCACGACTGGCCCGCGATACATGAATGGCAGCATTATCTTGCTGGAAAATTGTATTTGAATCCGGCTGATGGTCCAAAGAGTCCCCCAAAACATCTTCCAATCTCTATATAATTTTCTGATTTCATTCGGCCAGAAATGAAATGAAATTCTGCATATTGGAGTCCTGCTCCTAAGAGCAGCCCAGACCATCAAAGATCCACCTCCAAAGTTTCGCTTAATGGAGAAGCTCTCAGGACTTTTTATATCATGCCAATAATAACTGAAACCGTCTGCCCCATCAAGGTTAAACTTTTTTTCGTCCGAAAAGATTACACTTTTCCATTGCTTGGACCATGTCATGTGCTCTTTGGCAAGGTGTAGTTGGGCAACTTTATGTGCTCATTTAAGAGCTGGTTTTAACTTAATTTTTTTCCAAACCAGTCGATTACTGCCAGCTAAAATTTGTTGTACATGCCGTTTAGATATCGGCAAATTTTAAATCTGAAATAATTTTAGAAGCAGTAGCATTTTTTTGCAACCCAGGTCGGATAATGGCCGATTTCTGCCTTGGTGAAATTGTTTGATTGTTTTTATTTCTCCGGTTCGCGTTGTAATTACTTCCTTATTTAATCACATTATCGATTGCGGAGGCCGATCGATTTAATTTAATGGAAATTTGGCGATTGGACATACCGGTATCCTTTTACGCATGGATTTTAACGATTTCATTATCCGAGAGCGTTTTTCCCTTTCCCATTCTGACTTGCGGCCAACAATCATCGAAATCCAAAAGTTCTAAATGTAAAAAATAGATTTTCAATTGGAATCACCAAAAAACACCCTGATTTCGTTTCCAACTCACAGCTTTTCAACATAAACACGACTGCTTTTAATTGAATTTCGCACTATCATTAGTGGCAATACAACAGATGTTGAAATTCTCTGAGCGGGAGTAACGATACTTTCAAAACATACGTTGAAGAAAGGACACCAAGAAAAGAAGTCACAAATCAGTGGGAGCTGATGGGATACCGAACATTGTGTTCCGACATCCCCCACTAGAAGCGGTGGACATACGAGTATATGGTATACCACACTGCTTAATAATGCGCATTATCCAGCGCATTGGAAGACTCTCGGTGGTGCATCCCATTTTCAAAAGGGATAAAAACACGTCAAATTCGGCGAATCTTCGGGCGCTAAATCTCCTTCCGAATATCAGCAAGGTATTCGAAAAGGTGAGCAATCGAGTCCTGACTAAGTATTGTAGTTTAAGTACAAAAATATAGTTCCAAATAATCAATACGGTTTTAAGGCGGGACATGATATATCACTTGCCGCGTCTAAACTTGTATCTGATATCCAATGGAACAAAAGCAAGGAACAGTGCACGGGCGCCTGGATGATTGACTTGGAGAAAGCGTTCGACACCGTCTTGCTAGAGGGACTATCCTTCTTCTGGATATCAGTCTGCGCATAAGTAAACCACTGCTGCACATTTTTTAAAATGCTCACCAGTAGACAGCTCATCGTGAAGAGTGACGAAACTTCTGTTGGAGTATTTAACATTAAAAACGGTCTGTAACAAGGTGCGGTTAATCCTCCGATCCTATTCAACATATACATACACAAGCGATCTTATGAGCTTACTTCACTATGCAATACCGTACGCAGACGACTTGATCGCGTACAGATCAGGTCCAAAGATTGAGGTCATTAATACGCTCTTGCAACGTGACTTCGGTAAGATCAAGCTATATAGCGATGACTAGAAGTTGAAGATTTAATTTCAGAAGTCGGAAATCATTGTTTTTAGGACGCATTTGTCTGGGACCTCTACAGATACCAGAAAGAATTGGCGAATGTTGTCAGATACCTTGTGATCTGGCCAGATCAATATCTGTATTTTAAAAAACATATAGATCTCGCTCTGGCCAGAGCAAAAGGTGCTTTTACTCTTACAAACAAACTGTTTTATACCAGCGAACTCGAGGGTAAAAGTAGTCTGCTATATGGCGTTTATTTAGCCTATGCTTGTATTTAGATGTCCCGTGTGGCTCAACGTAAGAGAAAGTTTAATGGGAAATATTCGAGTGCTTGAGGGGGCCTGCCTAAGGGCTTGCATCCGCTTGTACAGAACACTAGAATTGGAGTACATCAAACTATATCGTAATGAAGTCTTATGCAATAAGGCGAACCCAATAAGACTGAACAATTCAGTGATTAAGTTGAATCTAAGGCACCTTAACGGCTTTGTGCACCCAAAGGCGTTCCCCTATTTTGATAAAGAAGAACTGATCCAAGACAAATTAGCGGTGCCACTAATCTTCCACGTCGTCACACGAACAGCTGCGCATATGTGACTCAACTACCACTGAGACGTTGCGCAGGTAATGCGGAGAATCTCCGGTTCAGTTAGACGGTAGGGAGTCGCGATAAGAGGCAGGTTGCTCGACAATACAAACAATTTTGGTGGCTAAGTGAATTGGAAGAAACACCTTCCTTATTTCCTTCAATTCCGTTATAGCCCCATTTGAGACCAAAGCGGGTCTGTAGGTTATTTTTAGCCATGATCGGTAAAAAGAAATAAATAAAAAAAATAACTTGGAACTTGGGCAACAACTTTTAAAAAAAAAATTGATTACTCTGTTCAGATGTGTCGAAACACATATTGTATCCCATGCTAAGTGTTAGAATTAATTTTTTTAATTTTTAAGCATTTTTATTCTCATAATAAAATTACATATAAAATGAAAATGAAAACCGACTTGAAACGCTCTGACCAACCATCGATCGCAACGCAGCAAGGTATCTACCCCAAAATGGACTTGGTACCACTCAATTGTCTGTTGTTTTCGCTTTGTGAGGTGGATCAGAATCTTGTTGGCATTAATGCGACTCTGAATAAGTTTTTGGCTGGTCTTTTGTATACATACACTCCTCGACAACTGGTTGAGAGACCACCTGATTTCGATGTTTATTGTCTTGGAAATTGCAATTTGTCTCTAATTACCCGCGGCAGGTCGTTGAGACAGGGTAGATATAGTTTCTAAGTTCAGTTGCGGATTCCATTTGCAATGTGACTTGTTAGTCAGTTTTAGTGATTTGATTTAAAAGAAAGTGTTTAAACAGGTCTTAGAAGTAAAAAAGTTCAAAGTGGGATCTGGAAAGATGTTAAATCAAACCTAGATCTAAAACATTAAAAGAATGCTCCAAGAATCGCAAGAAGCGCAGTCGTAAAGTTGTTTCAAATTATTTAAAAGATCCAGAAAACTACGGCAAAAGATTCGTACCTGGACGAAAATATAGCTTGACAACAGCAGATCGACGATCCCTACAAAGAGAAACGTCAAATTCTACAGCAGCAACCAGGGAAATCGCGGTATCAGCAGGGATTTCGAATGTGGACAAAAAACTAAGAGCTTGAGAGCATGTAAGGAACATCTTCAAACAAGCGTTTGGAAAGAAAACCCGCTTTACTACAACGCCATCGAAACGCCCGTTTGACCTTTGCCCGAAATCGTTTAAGATGGAAGAAGCGTTGGAGAACTGTCGTCTTCACCGATGAGAAACGCTTTTGGACCTGACGGATTTCGTCATTATTTTCAACAAGCTGTTTTTAAGACGACGACAACAAGGCGGAAGTGGAGTCATGATTTGGACAGGAATATTATACCGAAAAAAGACTAACATCCGCTTCGTAAACGGCAGGATGAAAAGTGACGACTACCTTAACATCTTAGACGAAGAAATCGTGCATCATAACCAAGAAAAATTCGGCGAAAATTTCATCCTGCAATAAGATAATGCAGCAATCCACACAACTCGGAAGGTGAAAGAGTACTTCGAGCGTAA
Source organism: Volucella zonaria (assembly GCA_963966105.1). Lineage (NCBI taxonomy): Eukaryota > Metazoa > Arthropoda > Insecta > Diptera > Syrphidae > Volucella > Volucella zonaria. Next base: position 82,765,713 of record OZ014534.1, on the reverse strand, counting down.
CAACGTTTGTGTTCTTGACTGGCCAGCATTGTCCCCAGACCTCGACATGATGTCTACAAGGCGGACGACAATTCAGTAACGCAGCTGACCTTAAGACGCCATGGGACAAAATCCCACGTAAATTAATTAAAAAACTGTTTAAATCTCTGCCATCAAAAATTTTAGAGGTTGTAAATAATGAGGGAGGAAGTACTCATTAGTGATTACCTAACAGTAATATTTACAGCACATGCGGAACAAAATTATTGAGAAACACAGCATTTGTCGGAAGGCTGTGGGATACGAGACCAGAAAAGTTTCTGAAGGTTTGTTGGGTTTGCTTGTTGATGCTCCGGTTTTGTAGCTTATGGGATATGGATAGATGTTTATATACAGGGTGTCTCAAAAATTAACGTCAAGCTGGAAACGGGTGATAGGTCCAGTGGTGTCGGTTATCACAAGATTATAAAAAAAAATCTAAGTCATGTACTTTTAAAATTATTGGCAATCAAAAATAAATCGAGAAATCTGACACCCTGTGACGATCTTTCAAGTACTGTGACCGCAAATCTTTGCTTTTCTCCGATTTTATTTTTCCAAGTAACCCTGAGTAACTCTTCTGTAAATTACGGTCCTAAACTGAAATATAACTATATCGGTTTTAACTAAAATATTGCTTTTTTGTCCATGCATGTATCTGAAAATCATTAATCACCCAACTTGAACTGACTGAACTGACTGAACTGACAAAAAGATGTACTATGCCATTTTGGCATAAAGGTGGCGTATTTAGTCTGCATTCCAAAATGGTATGACAATTGCTAGACTAACGCTTAATTAAGGACAAAAAAAATATTTTGTTAAGGAAACCCGATTCATAGTTAATTCTTTTAATAAGTTAAAAGTACCAAGTAATAAGTTAAGAGTACCAAGTGTGAGCGAGACAGGCAGTGTCACCGTGATTGAGACGGATAAACACGCCATTTCGACTAGTGTGAGTGAGACAGATAGAGAGCGCACAGAACACTATGTTCTCTTGGTGTATACTCTCAGGATCGCTTTACACAACTGTTGTTTGTTGCGCGACTAAACGCCATCTACCGATTTTGTATCTTACAACAACAACAACAACTGTTAGTCTTCAGCGGCAATGCTGATCCGGTAATACCACGGGCATATCTTCTGGAGTTGATGTCTTAAACACCTCGTTTAAATTTTGTAAAAATAATCGAGTGGATTGTACCACGAAATTGTACCAGACCGCCCTATCCACCTGTTGGAGTATTCCCAATCGAGGAACTCTCATACTGTGCGAGCACAATGCGCTGGGCAGCCATCTTGTTGATACCACATGCATGCATAAATATTTAGTGGCAGATCTTCCAATAAATTTGGTAAGTGGTTCTCCAAAAAATCTAAATAAACCTCGGCATTCAAATTCTGCGGCAGCTCGAATGGGCCAATAATTCTACCATTCAAAATTCCTGTCCACAATGTTTACTTTAAAGCGGTACTGTGATCTATCTTCCCTCGTCAAATGTGGATTTTCCACGTGCCACTCGTTCAAATTGTGGAGGTTCATGTAACCGTCCCTTTGAAAAATTGATTTATCCGACCACAGAATTTTTTCGAAGAATCTCGGATCTTCTCTGAACCTCTGCAACATCGTTTGACAAAATTGCACCCTGTCTGGATAATCTCGGGGTAGCAGACTTCAGACTCCTTGTACATGGTACGGATGGAGCTGGTTATTCCTTAGAATTCGGTGTGCTGTACTTTTGGGCACCCATATGCTTTCTTCAATTACAGCTACTGAGGTACTAGGGTCTTATGCGACTGCTTGTAAGACTTCGTCCTCATAGGGCATGACGAGTTTTCCCTCACTAATCATTCGATTTGGAAAGCGACCCTCTGGGAATGACCGGTGCACATTTACAAGCACTCGATGATCCTGATGACGCTGAGCATTTGGGTATCCCTCATGATAAAGTCTTCCTGCAGCACTAGCATTACACCTGCATTCCCCATAAATGAGATGCACGTTAGCTTATTCTCGAGCAGTGTATCGAGATGAGATGCATGATGGCATTCACACTACACAATCACGGGATCAGCGATCAACACTAGTCCAGAAGAAATCCAGGTTCAACAGAAATGGTCAGATAGCAAACCAAAGTCGCAATGCAATGAAGCTCAATAAAGAAAGCCAAAGTTGTAAGCACGAAATCAACACGAATACAGAATAATGCGCTGTAAGCGAAGAAGCGTAACGTTCTGCAGTATTGCACGATTTGCTTATTCGTCACTGCTTGACAAGGGTGGCATCTCTATCTCTTTCACGCAACTAGTCGAAATGGCGTGTTTATCCGTCTCAATCACGGCGTCACTGTCTGTCTCGCTCACACTTGGTACTCATTTTAGCTTATTTAAAAAAATTAACTATGAATCAGGTTTCCTTAACAAAATATTTTTTTTGTCCTTAATTAACGTTAGTCTAGCAAGTGTCATACCAGTTTGGAATCCAGACTAAATACGCCATCTTTTAACGTTACTTGCCAAAATGGCATAGTACATTTTTTTGTCAGTTCAGTCAGTTCAGTCAGTTCAAGTTGGGTGATTAATGATTTTCAGATATATGGATGGACAAAAAAGCACTATTTTAGTTAAAACCGATATAGTTATGTTTCAGTTTTGGACCGCAATTTACAGAAGTTACTCAGGGTTACGTGGCAAAAAAAAATCGGAGAAAAGCAAAGATTTGCGGTCACAGTACGTGAAAGATCGTCACAGGGTGTCAGATTTCTCGATTTTTTTTAATGCCAATAATTTTAAAAGTACATGATTTAGATTTTTTTTATAATTTTGTGATAGCCGACACCACTTGACCTATCACCCGTTTTCGGCTTGACGTTGATTTTTGGGACACCCTGTATAGTTGGCTGAATCTGTATTGGCCATTCAGACTATTCGGGCATCTGCCATACCGATATAATACGCAAAAGATCAATTTAGCTGATGACGTAGTTATGTGTTCTATCCTTTCCGACGGTATGTCCTTCTAATCAATGAATGCCGGATGATTATTGAGGATCAAATTGTGGCATATTTCCTACACACGACAACGTTTTTAAGACATTGTGGAGGGGAGAACAGAAATTGTGAGATTGTTATATCGCACAGAAAATTTTGTTTGGATATTGAAATACTTGTTGCAGGATGGATCCTGTTATGTATTTTGGGTTTTTTTCTTCAAATAATAGATATATTTTGATGCTTTCAACAGTAAAATTTGTTTCAATTTTATCCTTTTATTTTTCATTGATAATGACATTTTATTTTTTATGACTTTTTCCGCTTCCCTTCCGTTGCTGATGACGACATTCACAGACTGAACTAGCACGCTAGTTGACTAAACGTACAATGATTTACTATAGCGTGTTTAACAAAAATCTGCAGTACAGGGAAAAGTTGCCTCTCACTCTGGTCACAATGAAATGCATAAGCACTTCGCTCTTGAAAGCTTTCATAGGGATACCATGCCATTCATATTGGTCTAAAGGAATTTCTGAAGATAATTACAACAGGTCTGCCATCTACATGTTTTGATGATACATATTATGTTTCTGAAAAAAAAATACCTACATAAATAAACTGCATGTTAAATTTTTTTCTTCATTATTATTTATTATACCAAACGGTGTAAAACGTTAGATAATAATATCATAAAAAACAAACTTAACTGAAGAAAGTTCATTTCTGCTGTTGTTCTCATCATTCAAAGATATAGCAATATCCTTTGTTTCTGTTTTGGCGAGAACATCTACATACCACAGCTTAGGCTCAGCTTTTAGTTCAACATATTTGGCGCAAATACGCCATCAAGTGCTTCTGTTAATAGAATCCTTTTATTGTACTTGAGCCCATATAAAGTATATGGAATTAAGCTCGCAGTTGTAAGATGGCAATCCTAGAACTTAATGTACTGCCATTTTAGCCAGTACATTTACCACGTGTATTTCAAGTTTGTCTTTGTGGGGTTTGACAACATCCAACAACACAACTTTCGCCATGTTTTCTTCGAAAGCTATTTTAAACTCAAAACTCCTACGTCAGACGATGACTTTACTAGGAATTCCGAATTTCTCAGATTTTGTTTACAAAGGTCGTTCAAAAGTCGCGCCTAGATGTCAGTAGTGAATAATTTCTGAACGCAACCTTTTTGTTTGTCATCTTTGACATTTTTGAAGTAGACACACACATAATTTCAACCGTGGATAGTTAAACGCTGCAACAACTCATTAAATTTAATCAAACTTATTAAGAAAATGGTCGATCTTTCGCCCAAATGGATCAACAATTCAAAGGTTAGTGAAAAATTTGAAGAAACTGCTTCCGTCGCCGATGGATAACCATCTGGTAGCCCAAAAAGTGGACGCTCTACTGAGAACATTGCTGGTGTCACACAAAGTATGGCTGAAGAACCAAGAAGTATTTTAAATAAGGATTTGTATTTGGATCCTTACAAAATCCAATTAACACAAGAATTGAAGCCAACAAATCATAATTAACCCAAAACTTTCGTCAATTGGTTGTTAGAACATGATGCTGTTTTTTCAGGCAAACTCGTCTTTTCATCACACTCATTTCACATTGGATGGATTCGTCAACAACCGAAACTGTCGCATCTCTGGAGAAGTAAATCCTTGAACAATTTCAGAAAATCATTATACATATACACAAAAATATACTGTTTGGTGTGGTGGAATCATTGGTCCAATTTTCTTCGAAGATGCAAATAAAATAAAAGAGCTGTTACTGTCAATGGAGAGCGCTGCAGGCAAATGATTGGAGATGTTTTGTTTCCTCAAATTGAAGAAACAGACACAGATAATCTTTATTTTCGACAGGATGGAGCTATGAGTCGCATAACGTGCAAATATTGAGCCATTGCGGTCCAGGTCGATTAATTTGGCATAAAGTGGCCACCTAGATCATGCGATTTAACACCATTAACATCATTTCTTTGGGGTTTTTTGGATAGTACAGTTTACGTGGATAAGATAAGAATAGTTTTACATTCGGACCGAAATTGCTGAACTTATTGCGGTAATGTGTGAGGGAGTCCTTGAAAATGTTGATACTCGTATGAGAGCCTGTAGGCGTGCTGTAGGTGGACATTTAAAATATGTTATTTTTCACACATAATTGATAAGAGCCATGTTTTTATAAAAATGGAAACACTAGAAAAAATTCAAGTATTTATACGTTTTATTTACAAAAAACATCTAGGCGCGACTTTTGAAAAACACTTTACAAAGCAGATTTCACATTGCCATTCACAAAGTCTTGCGTGGTGGGCCGGACAAGAGAAGATGAGGAAGTATGATTGTCTGGGACCAAATTAAATCAATATATTACATATATTATATTACGTTATCAACTTTATTTAACTTATTTTACATTATATTCGTGCATTTTCAACCTATTGTTTGTTATCTGCTTTAATTTTAATGTATTGCGTTCATGCCTAATCAGTTACTTAAATCTGTAATCAATGATATCGATTAGTGGTCAGCGATGTCATGTCTGTATGTACAGCATCTTCATACATAATACATGTTCGATTGCCATCACAATATCGCAATAGGTGGGTGGGCATTAGAACACTTATTTATGGTATACGTGGAGCTAAACTAGTAGGGTTGTATCATTGTGTTAGTTTTTTTTTACTATATATATGTGTTCTATACCATATATTCAAGAAAAACCTACAGTATAGGCCTTTTTGGAGAGCTTTTTTTGCGGACACGGGTGCCTATCGCTCTGTTTTCGGTTTAAAATACTACAAATTGCGACCGAAGGTTTACATTGAAATAGTTGTTGGAACTCCTCTATCAATCCGATACAATCCCAATACGACTGGTATGCCCCGAAATCGGAGACAGAATAATCAATTGTATATGTATCCGCCATTGTTATCCTCTGGAATTTCTAAAAGGTTCAGAGTTACCAGTACTAGTTTTAACAAAACGATATTGTTTTTGCGCTTGTGTTTTCACAAGCTGTTTTGGTTTTCGTTGCTTTCGAAAGCTTTTTTTAATCGAAATGAGCGGTAGGTGTTACCATATATGAATGAACCATACATATAATTGGTTAACATTTTTTATATGGATGTCAAAATGGGAGGTATAGAATTCATTACATATTAATAAGCAAACACAAATTTTGTAATTAATTATACAACTATTGTACAAAATCGATTTTGATAAGGTATATAGTGTTGGAAAGGCCTTGTTATGTAGATGCGTGCAATGATTAATATTCTTAGAATAGGTAAATGTGATTAACATTTAAATTACAAGGATCTTTCAAAAAAATGTTAAATGTTTTTTTTTTAAATAAACAACAATTATGTGTGAAAAATAACATATTTTAAATGTCTACCATGAGCACGTCTCTCTCATACGAACACCAAAATTTTCAAGGACTCGCTCAAACATTACCCCATTAAGTCCATCAATTTCGGTCCGAATGTTATTTTTCGGCTGTATAACTATTCTTATCTTATCCACGTACACTGTAATTTTCAAAAAAAAACCCCAAACAAATTATGTTAATGATGTTAAATCGCATGATCTAGGTGGCGTGAAATTAATCGACCTTTAAATTTAGACCGCAATGGCTCAGTATTTGCACGTATTATGTGACTGATAGCTCCATCCTCTTGAAAATAAAGATCATCTGTGTCTGTTTCTTAGATTTGAGGAAACAAGAAATCTCCAATAATTTGTCTATAGCGCTCTCCATTGACAGTAACAGCTCTTTTATTTGCATCTTTGGAGAAAATTGAACCAATGTTTCCACCACCCCAAAAACCACGTCAAACAGTACATTTTTTTGTATACATATAATGATTCTCTGAAATTATCCAAGGATTTTCTTCTCCAGAGATGCGACAGTTTCGGTTGTTGATGAATACATCCAATGTGAAATGGGTTTCATCACTAAAGATGATTTTGCGTGAAAAAGCAGCATCATGTTCTAACAACCAATTGAAGAGAGTTCTGGGTTAATTATGATTTGTTGGCTTCAATTCTTGTGTTAATCGGATTTTGTAAGGATGCAAATACAAATCCTTATTTAAAATACTTCTTGGTTCTTCAGCCATACTTTGTGTGACACCAGCAATGTTCTCAGTAGAGCGTCCACTTTTTGGGCTACCAGATGGTTATCCATCGGCGACGGAAGCAGTTTCTTCAAATTTTTCACTAACCTTTGAATTGTTGATCCATTTGGGCGAAAGATCGACCATTTTCATAATAAGTTTGATTAAATTTAATGAGTTGCTCTAGCGTTTAACTATCCACGTTTGAAATTGTACATGTGTCTACTTCACAAATGTCAAAGAAGACAAACAAAAAGGTAGCTTTCAGAAATCATTCACTACTGACATCTAGGCGCGACTTTTGAAAGACCGTTTAGCTATCTTGTTATTGGCTGCATGATCCGTCTGGGTTATTTCATTTTTGGGTCGAGCTCAAACCCGTTAATTGTTCATTCGTCAATTTTTCTAGTTCTGGAAATTCTCGTTGGTTTCGGCTCTGATAAAGTAGAAGGTGCCTATATAAAGTATATATTTTTATGACCCTGATCATTGATTCGATTCCATGAGCATCATCCTTCTCAAGGCTTATCACTTCCGACCGACCAGTATAGAGTTGCTATGTTCACCTTACTCTACACTCGCGTTAATAAATTTATCAGTAATTCCCCCAACTACGGTATTAAAACTAAGAGCTAAATATTTCTTAGTCTTTACTTATCTCTCATTCCTATTTTGTCTACTTCTAAGCTCGACTTTGTCTCAATACAGGTAACTTTTTGTTTTGTTACATTTTGTTACATGTTTGGGCGGAACCCAACCTATCATATATTATGTACCTACATGCTATCGAAGAATGGGCATATTAATTGACCTATCTGACTCCATTGCCTTCGGGAACTTTAATCTGACTCAGCTGAAGTCGACTCACACATATGATCAACCCTTTTCCTTATCTTCAAACGCCAGTTCGACGAAGGAATGTGTCTTCTTAAGTCGTTGATGCAAGCACAAGTCGAATTAGTAGTTCTATCTATTGTCTCTATCAACTATTGAAAATTTTCACCCTCCTCCACTTTTTTTTAATTTTTTCTTAACTCTCCACTACTCTTCACTAGTTCACAATTCACTATCACAGCAGGCTTCCCTTTGAATTTACAAATATATCCTTTACTGATGCCCTCTTTACCTTTTTTAGAGAAATATTTAATTCTATTTCTCTGTATGGCTGCTATTCTTGCTATAAGAAATCATCCACTTCCCCTCCTTAATATAATCAAAGACTTTGGTCCTTACTATGCAAAACAATAAACAAGTCATGGACGGTGTTCCTTCGCACCAATTCTTTTTCCGATTATTCGATTTATCTCACTAGCACTACCTAAAAAGTGCGCACAATAAATAATAAATGGTTAGATTCATGTATTATTTGTTGTGCGCACTTTTTTGCAATTCGTAAACTATTAAAAAAAATCCTCTCGGCCATGGAAAATGGCAACTTAAGGTTTCAATAGGGCAGATACTCATATCTGATCAAATAATCTTTTTCAAATTGTCTGTTATTGGGAAATGATTATTACAGTGTTCGTTTCAGATGCGTCCTCTAAGCTCTTTGTTTTGGCAACCATTGGTGTTCCATAAAGCTGCCATTTAGGTACCCTTTTTTTTATTCTAATCATAAAAGATATTGATTTAGTTATTTAACACTCCTTCCTCTCACTCTACACTCTACTACCAAATTTTTCTAGGCAATTTATTCACTAAACTAGTGGAGCTACATCTCCACTCACATATTGATAAGATACTCCTTAAAGCTAGTGATGCAAAGAATTTTTAAACGCTCAGATCACCCTACATTACTTTTGTTCGCCTTTTGCTTGAATTTGCAAGTCAAGCGTGGTTCTAATTTTAGCTAGTTTGTGTGTCCAGAATTGAGGATATTCAACGTCGTTTTCTTCGATTTGCTCTTTGATTTTCTTTTGGACCGCCTCAATCTTATTAATTTGAAAACTCTGAAGTAGATAAGTAGGAAGCAGAAATTCTGTTAATTCATCGACATCTCTCACCAACAACTCCATTTCCCTTAACGCCAACCATATTTAAGATATCCCCGTCTCCTTTATCTTCCTACCCACCTCACATCTTATGGTTCCAACGAACCTCTCATATAGGGCGGAAGGTTAACTCAAGCCTAACCGTTTTCGATGTCACCTGCAGAATCTCCATCCTTAAGCTAGATCTTCTACACCATGTTCCTTAAATTAAGATTTTCATTTTTCCGGATGAAAACACTACTCGATGACTACCACCAAGAGGTGATGTGTAATCATGTGTCAGTTCAGTTTTTTTTTTTTCAGTTTATATGCGCATTTTTATGTATAACAATTCATTTATACTTAACCATGCTATACAAAACAAAACGTTTAAAAATTACCTTAAATAACTTAAAAATAATCTTATTATAACTTACTGGCCTCATGCGGGGGCTCTTAGTTAAACATAATACTTTCTATGTCTTTCGATGTTTCTAACAGTGTTTTTACTTTTACATTTATTAAAACTAAAGCTAAGAAAATAAATTTTAATTAAAAGAACGTAGTGTCTGGAATTTTTTGTTATAATATAAAACTATCTACAATACAATAGAAATAAATCTTAACCTACTTAAACTATCCAATTTTTTTTTTATAATTTTTTTTGTAGGATTATCCGTTTTTTTAGAGAAGGTTACCCACCTCTTTGTTCTTTTATAATTTTTTTTTTGTTTTTTTTTTTTTTCTTAAATCTACCCTAATCCTACCTACAATTATGTAAGTTGACTACGGCTAATAAATTAGACAGATGGCCGACTTTGCTTCCTACTGAAGCTATCTTGTACAATACTAGAGGAATTCGACGAAGAAGCTTCCTCTCCTTCTACAAACCACCAAAATTGTTGGTGCTTCCGAGAAACATCCCTCATGTCGCGACTCCCTACCGCCCTACTGAACCGGAGACGCTCCGCACTGCCTTGTGCGACGTCTTTGCTGTAGCTGAGTCGCCTGTCCACATCTGTTCGAATAACGTGGAAGATTAGCGACACTGCCTTGGATCAGACCTTTATTATCGAGGTAGAAGAACGCTTCTGGAGGAACAAAGCCGTCAAAGCGAACTCTCTCATGATACATACAATATAATTAGGGTAGTAAGCCTCGCAGATCAGGTTGTTCGATGAGGTCATTGCTTTTGCAACGTCCCTTCGAATCAACTTAATGACGAAATTGTCCACTCTTATTAGGTTGTCTTATTGTACAAGACATCATTAGGATAGAATTTTGCGTACTAAGATTCTGGTGTTCTGTATAAGCGAAGACAAGTCCTAAGACAAGCCCTCTCAAACACTCGAATCTTTTCCAATAAACTTGCTCTCGTTGAACAATACGGGACATCCGAATACAGGTATAGGCCGGATAAAGACCATGTAGCAGATCATCTGGCGTCGAGTTGGCTGTTATAAAACAGTATCCTTGTAAGGGAAGGCCATAATATATATATTCTACATGTTTCTTAAAATATAGATACTGATCTAGCCAGATCCCAAAGTTTCTGACTACATTTCGACATGCAAGCGGCTGTCCGTCTTGTCCGACGATAGAAAATTTTCGCCAATTCTTTCTGCTATGCCTAGAGGCCCTAAAGGCGTCCTAAACAGAATGATTTCCAACTTCCAGTCGTCACAATATCGTATAATTTTGTCGAAGTCACGTTGCAAACGTATGTTAATGACCTCCATCTTTGGATCTGATCAATCGTTTGCGTACACTATGGCATGGTGAAGCGAGCCTATCAGATCACTTGTGTAAATGTTGAATAGGATCGGCGAATTTACCGCACTTTGTTGCAGACCGTTTTTAATGTGAAATGTTCCAGCCGAAGTCATATCTCCATTCTTCACGATGAACTGCCTACTGGAGAGCATATCAAAAAGAATATACAGAAGTGGCTTACTAATGCCCAGCCTGTTCAGGAATTATTAAAAAATATTATCGAAATTCCGGCTCAGTTATATACGTTAGTTTCGTCGTGAGGTCGGTCGCCATCATGGTTTCAGTGTGCAACCAATTCACCGCACCGCGGAAAAGTTTGAGCGTGGGTACGCTCTTTTGGGTCTTAAGCCGCCAACCAGATAGAGATTGGTGTGAAATGAAGAAAACATAGCCACCGCAGCGGCCAGCATCGAAGAATACCTAGAAATGTCGATTCGAAGCCGATCAGCGGAATTGGGAATCGCCAGAGAGTCAACCCGGTTTATTTTGCAATTGAATTTGGGCCTACATCCGTATAAGATTGTGCTGATAACGCCGTGAGTTCACGGAATCCGGATTTTCACCACAAAATCATCTTCTCGAACTAGGCCCATTTTTGGCTCAGTGGCTATGTCAACAAGCAAAATTGCAGTTATTGGAGAGAACACAATCCACAACTGCTCGGCGAGCATCAATACATCCACAAAAATTGGCATGGCGGCATCATCGGACCTTATTTCTTTCGAAATGAGGAAAGAGACACCATTGCCATTGGCGGCAAAATGGTCTCAGGTATAGAGCGATGTTAGCCGACTTTCTGTGGTCAGAGCTCGATAACATCGATATATCCGAACTGTTGTTCCAACAAGATGGCGCTACACTCCATACAAGCGACGCAACTCTCGAAGTTGTGAAGGAGAAATTTGGCGACTGGGTCATCTCACGGCAAGCGTTCATCAATTGGCCGCCGCAATCATGCGATTTGACACCACTCGATTATTTTCTCTAGGGCTACTTCAAGTCCTTAGCCTACGCTAACAAGTCAACCACTTTCGACAAGCTCGGGCCAACATTCGACACACTATTGCCGGAATAACGCCGCACATATTGGACCGAGCCATCAAAAATTTAACTGCCAGCGAGTCCCAGGCGGTCATTTGAATGATGTGCTATTTCGCACATAATGACATGAACGTGGCTTCAATATAAAGCTAGAATAAATTTTGTATCCCACACCATTGTTGTTTTATTTAAATTTTTTTCCTCTCATTCTTGTTTGGTCACCGTTTACAATACATCCATGAAATTCTCTGAGGCTGATGTGTACAAGAATTGTTTTCTGTTTTAAGTATAAATACTGTCATAAAGGTTCTGATAAACATTAATTTTCAGCATATACTCGTGCATAGTTCTTGTATAAGTAGACACAAAATCTCAAATAACATTATGATCACTGTTGGAATGGGATAAGCTAAGTAATAAATAAAACAACTATTGTACTCGTATGCCATTGTACTTTTTTGTTTTCAGAACGCTATCATCAGAGGCACAATTTTTTTTTTTCTTAAAAAAAGGGAAACAAATTCTTTTCGGTACACTTCATTCAATTCACTAGATGTGTAGAGTCCTATAGTAAAATTAATTAGAACAGTGAGAATTGTATAATTTGCACACATTCATTGGGTCCCATGCGAGGTCAGCGGTGCAATTTTCTTAGCCACTAAAAATCGTTTAGATTTTACTCCTAGAAATAAATTCATTGTACTCGTATCAAAGCAAATAGAAAAGTGAATGTATCTTTTGGATAATAGTTACTCGTACTAACTACTAGTTGTCTGAGTCACCACCTGCAACCAGAATGTTGTTGCACTGCACTGTCTTATATTATTTGCAGCCCTTGAAGAAGTGATTTAATTTAACATATCTCATATACTCGGCACCACAAAAACTGACACTAAGCAGAGAAAAAAAAGCAAAAAAAATCTGGAAATACGACTAGTAGCCTAGATATTTCCATGGTTCAAGGCGACTAAGTAGATGGTGGACATACAATACTTGTTCAAACTAAGTAAGATCTTGTTTTTAACTGAATGTGCTCTCGAATGTATTAACACTTTATTTGCCAGTAGATACGTGCCAAAGTTAAACTGGCGTTGGCAAAAGACACATTAAACGCAATTTAGTCAGGACCTTGAAAATGCGTAAATTCGCCTGCTAACCGGGTTTCATCATGACATCAATTCTGCAACACATGGGCGGTAGAAATTCCTCACCACCTAGAAGTTGATATTGGCATGGATTTCAAGTCGAACCAAGGTTGCACCCGAAGAGCATTTTGAACCTTGTACATCAATTAAACAAAAATCTCGTGTGTAAAATCTACATATTGTAAATATTTGTGTTCGAAACTCTTTCTGAGAACTCACGATTCATCTGTACGTACGTGTAAATCCTAAATTCTTGGAATTATCAATTTTCAAAAGACAAATGTCATTTTCGACAAAAAAAAAATATTTCTTAGCAACCAGTAGCCGAAAAGCGTCCGTCACATTTGACTTTTTTTATCGTCTCCTTCAAGCAATTCCGCATGCAATTAACAGTTTTGATGTTTACCTAAAAAAATCGTGATTTCGCTTTTTTTTTTTTTTGCTTACATAGGTATCGCAAATTAGGGAAACAAAAAAGATAAAAAGAAAAAAGAGCACACTCACTGTAAATAAAAACAACAATTTGATTAGTTAATTTATTAGATGGATGGATGACATAGAGGAGAACAGAAAGGACCGCAGGTTCTCTTACTATCACAAAACCGTGCCAGACTTTATAGTACAAATGGAAAATTTTTCGCTACGCAGCACGTTGTTTTTGGAAATTTTTAGCAAGTATTTGTAGGCATTTAGCTGGTTAAGTGATTGTAAATCAGTTAATCAGTTACATAACCAATTTAAAATTGAGGGCTACAAATATTGGCTTAGAGAACGTGTCGAAAAATTGGGAAATCCATGTCGATGGCACGTGACTCACATGAAGGTGCAAACGCTTAAATTGATTAACTCCCACTTCGCAGATCATAAAATGGCGCATGAGCAAGTGCAAATTAAATTATTTTTAAAATAGTTGCAGAGATTATTTGATCATTTGGTTAATATATGTAGAGCAAGCACGATGAGAATATTCGATTTTCTAAATTCCTGAGCTTGATGATATTGCTTGATTTCGGGCTATGTTTGTTTATCATATTTTTGACGATTAAAAAAACCAGATCATTCGGTAAAATTGGTTTAGAAATGCGATAAATATTCTCGTTTAACATCTTTAAAATTAAACCTGTTTCATTGGATGTTGAACCTTTTGACTGCATAGACTTTTTAAACTTTTTTTGATAGTATTACTGCAATTCAAGACTACTCGTATATTTGATATTTTGAACAGTCCGATTTCCCTCATTTTGGTTTAAAGTAAAAAATGTTTAAATCAGTGCTGAGCCGAGCTTTTCTTTATATTTGGCTTAACCAACACATGGAACCTTTGGAAATAATCGATAACTGCCATTACTAATTAATTCTTTATACAGTTTCCTACAAGTTTCTGAAGAAATTAAACAAAAAAAATTAAAATTTGGAATGGGAAAAATAAGAACTTCAACAGAGAGGGCTAGTATAATAGATTATTGCCGTAGGTCCTTCCCTTACATGTTATAAAAGTCGAAAAACTCGTTGTAAAAATAGAAAAAATCATATTTGTGCTCTTTAACATTGGCGACTACTGGTGGGACAAAAGAAAGGTCGGATACAATATACATTTGTGTATTCAATACCTTTGTTCAATATGAAGGAAGGTTTATAACAGGATTTAAACTATTTGAAAATGTAGCATCGTGAAAGTGAATGCATAATATATGAAGACCCTACCTCACCAAGTACTCGTGCTTTAAAAAATGTTCGTGTCAACCCTCAACGGTTTCAGACGGTTTTCAAGATTTAAACTACGTACCACAAGCTGGAACATTTGCACGATGACGGGCAAACAAGTTTCGAACTTGAAAACGTATTACGACTACGTAAAATCAATATAATATGCGTTGCAGAAATCAATTGGTGAACAAAAACTTACATACATTACTCGTATATAGGTTAACTGATGAGACGTGCTATCAAACCAAGTAACACGTTTAAATTTTTTGGTAATTAAATTTAACAAAAACGGGACGATGAGACCAAGATTTGAATATTACGGCGCTATCATGCTTTTGCAGTCCGTAATTTCCGCCCAAGGAAAGTTTATTCGTACGTTTGGCGGCACTCCTCCGAGCCAATGAATCTTTATGAGGCTAGTAAGCTGTTTCGTCCAACATAGGGCAATCGCAAGAAGACCTTACCACCGAGGTCCTTCCGTTTGGACACACAATACGATTACTGCCGTAGCTGCTGCCATACAAACAAATTCAAGAGTTTCGACCCGGAACTTATCTGCTCAAATGGGAATAAACAGACAATCACTACAGACAACTCTCCACAAAGATTTGAAAGTTCAAATTAAAACAAATTGAACCCAGCTGCCTTGCCGATTGGTTTTGCCAGAAAATCATTCAAATAGGGGAAGAGAACAGCAACATGTTAAGCTTCATTTTTAGGTCTGACGAGGCTAATTTTGATTTGAACGGAATTGTAAACAAGCAAAATTGTCGGATATGAAGTGACTCTAACCCGGAGTTACTCCATGAGATGGAACTGCAAGCAGCTCGAGTCACCGCGTGGTATGCAGTTTCATAAAGCCCACCACATTTTTATGGAGATCGTTATTTAAAAATGTTGAAGGAGTTTTTCCTCTCCCTGAATTACGCCGAAAGAGAATCCCTTTCAACTCTGTTTGGTTTCAACAAGATGGTTCAACTTCACATATAGACAAGACAGCATCTGACTTTTTTGTGTGGAGTTATAGCAATCAGTAAGTCTGCGTTTACACAGCTCATGAGTTCGATGCGCATGTTTTGGTTATTTTCTTTTGAACTGTCATTCTGTGATGCGCGCATTTTTACACGAAGCCTCTTTTTCATTCTTTGATTTTTCATGCTATTTGACAGTTCTCTTTCATTTCATCTTTGGTGCTCAGCGATGAAAGTTGAAAATAAAATAAATTATTAAAGCAAAATTGGCATTTGCAGAGCTAAACAATTTATTGGACTCTGCGGAAATGATTATTCATTGCATAGATACCGACTACAGTTCGCACGGATACATTTCATAATTGAAAATGAGCTCTTTTGTTAATTCTTTGGTCCATTTAACTTCATCCGATATATTGAAATGTTGTGCTCGTAACAACAGCCAAAGAAATAATAAAGCAAATGCGAAAAATAAAGAAGAAGGAGAAAAGAAAATGTCAAAAACATGCAAGGCAAATCTTACCCGCCGTGTATCGGGAATTTTTTTTTTTTGTTTCATTTTCCCTCTTATCTCTCTCTTTTGCTCTTATTTGAATCTCTCTAAACATGCGCTGTGTAAAAGCCGTCTAAGTCTGTAAAACAAAACCCACAAATTTTAATGAATTAAAGCAATCCATTCGAATAATATCTAAGGCAATTACGTCTGCAACTTTTTAATAAGATGTCGCACATGTGTCAACGAGAATGGAGGCCATTTAAAATCAATAATTTTTCTTTAAAAATTTATGTGAAATGAAAAAAAATTATTTGAGTTTCTTAATATAGCAACATTCATCTGCCACCCTGTGTATTGCATTACTACGGAATTGGAAAAACTAACAACGGATTTGCTAAGATCTTTTCTGTTGAACTTCTAAATAATACGAGTATCTTAATAAGTCATCTGCTTGACTAAACAGAGCAGGTAAGCGGTGAGCGATCAGAAAAAGAAATAAATGACGTTTTTTAAGAACTTTAGATGGTTTTGAACACGACTTCGGCTGTTTTGACAAATCGCATCTTGTTGGTCCAATTTCAGCACACTTTTTCGGGCATTTGGGGTTCTTTAACAGAATATTGAGTTCCAAGGCCTAGATAAATAGCGGTTGATCAGCATACAACAAAGCCTTTACAAAGCCCAACAATAACACCGATCTTGGTGGCCATTTCACCAATCCATTGTACGATATACGAGTATATTAATATTGCCATTGAATTAGGCCCTAAATAAATTAATAATTTTATGGTAGTAGGTATTGTACGTAGAGCCATCATGCTGAAAACTATTATAGCCCGGATCAATACCGTTCATATCTTGGGAGAAATGATCATTGTCCGGTGACATTGCTCATTACCTCTAACCGCCTCATTAGCCTAAAGATAACACCGAATAATGCAAAAGTGCACAGTGAGGCAATTTTGCTTCATCACGAAAACGTTAAGGCAAAATCGAGCCTACCCTCTTATCACGATTTTTCGATAAAAATAAGGGTCGACCATAAGCTGCTCAAGAACCTAATCGGCGAACTCACTGCACTCTATTATCTAGGCCCCGATCTATAGAATCCGTCGATCTATTGCTGCATCATTTTTGCCTAAAAGCTACATTCATTCTTATGGAAGGATATACCATATGAACTTCGACGTATAAAGTAGGATGACTTTCTACTTTTTCAATCCGTTGATCCGTTGACAGATCACACATTCACATTCAACTCAATATATTCTATAAAACTACAGTTAAAATAGATTGAGCAACGGATCGACGGATTCCATGGGTCGAGGCTTTAACTTTCTATTTTTTTTGTTCATTGGAGCGTTGGCAGTTCACACATTCACATATTGAATGCCACAAATTGGGAGTAAGCACATTCATTGGTGAAAGCATTGAGAGAATATAGAAAAACTGTAATCGCTTTGAGAAAACCCTTTCAGCAATAACAAAAAGTCAGAGCTAATATCCACCTTCAACAGAACAACGTCGACGGATTCTACTGGTCGGGGCCTTCTCGTAGCTTTAGTTCCTACACCAGCTGAATCTTACGCGAATGTAGGCCAAACTGTTTTCGTAACATTTTTAGTAGATTGGAACTACAAAAATTTAACTATTGCGATCGAAGCCGATTTGACATTTCCTGACACCTGGACCTGTTGTTGGCCTTGCGTCATATACAGTGTGTGGGTTACAACATTAATCCGCAAACCCACGAGAAAAGTGAGCTAAACGTACTCATAAACGTCAAATATGATATCATGATTTGAAAATTATCGCTTTTGGATGATATATCAGCAAAAAAACGAAGACCTGCCTAAACATCTGGCGAGAAACTTCGATTTAATATATAAGATTGCAACGAAACGAAGATTGCCAAGATATCACCAAAATGTATAAAACATGAGCAAGGACGTTTATTTACAGAAAACAATGAAAATTGGGGCAGGTAAAAAGAGTTTGTTAATGCAGAATTCTCGCAAGTAAAGTAAAGTAAACATTGCTTCTGCTGTCGTTCATGATGAGAAAACTGCAGATTTTAGGGAGGACGAAATAACGAACCTGCAATTTGACCGAATCATATACCTTCCGAGGTATGGACGAAAAGCGAAAACGTTGTATGGTTCGCGATTTGTTTTAATGATATGATGAAACAATTACCAAAAGATCAAGCTGAGCACAGTATGCTTATAAGGAAACTCATTTGAGATCAGTGTGACTGTAGATCGACCTATGACATGATACTAAGTTTGTAAAAAAGGCAGACAACTCTAAGTTATTAGATAAAGACGCTGGATGGTAACAGCTTATGTGCCAGTAGTAGGAGAGACCGGGGTAGCTTTGACACCTTTTTTTTTTGAAGACCTATATTTCGGAAGATAATTAACATATCTGAAAATCTATTGGCTTATTACAATACATAATTATTTAATATTAAAATGTTCCGAAGTTTATTCTAGACGTTTTATATGTAACTTTTTTTCATGATGATTAAAAAGAGTCATATTCGCTGAATGTGCCCCATGTTGGGGTAGCTTCGGCATTTCACGGGGCACATTCTTCTTTCATAAAGTGATACAATAATCTTTTTTAAGCTCTTTTTTTAGTGTTTAACAAGTTTATATTATATTTTGTATTAAAAAACATAAAAAAATCCATATTCATATCCACTACTCAAAAAAAAAGTATTGCCCAAGGGCCCCAATGACCGTATATAACGCAGAAAAGATTTATTTAATATTTAAATTGCTGAAATCGACTCTGAATATATACTTTGTTCGACTGCGAGACGTAGAAGATGAATTTGAGATAAATATCGTCTATTTCGGGCTTGACAAATGTCGGTGGTGCATCGGCGAGTTTTCGAAGAAAACTAACTGTGAACGTGCAGTTACCAAGGCTCTCAATGATTTCAGCAACATAATAAATTGGTGTCTTGCAGTTCTGAGCCATCTTTACAAGAACGTAATCGCCCACGTTAAGGTCAACGTCAACACTTAATTTATATTTCGAGAATTCGCTATCTTCCGGCATATTGTCGTCTTCGACAAAAGACCCAACTGACCGATCACTGTCGGCAAATATACGCGTGTCAGTTTCGTCAGAGGAAGAAATTTGTTTTCGAATTACCACCTTACGCTTTTTAGGTTTCTGGCGCCGGTTCTTTTCCCTATCGTATCTACTTATTTCTATTTTTACGAGGTTTCGGTTCATTTTGAGCCTTTCCTTTTTCTGAAAACTTTTTCACTAATTGTGAATTGATTCTAGATTGTTTTTCTTCCACCTTTTTCATCTCAATCGAACTTGTCGAAATTCGGGAACTTCCAGATTTGGTAGTCTTTTTAGAAGCATTTAAATGGGATATTGGGCTAATCTGTTCCGGTGCTTTAGCAATATGTTCGCTAGTAGTATTATCTGTCAAAAGCTAAACGGCATCTCCTATAACAGCTTCCCCTTCCGTTTGATTTTCCAAAGCAAACTCATCTTCACTAAATTTTTGGGAGTTTCTGTCCCAGTCGACAGAAAACCACTGATTATATTTTCAGACTTCAATGCTCTTTGGAATGGTAAGTTCGACACGCGTGCAATTTCGTATATCGTTATCTTCTTTCCTGGATTGTTTGTTAAAAAATCAGTAAACGATTTTTGAAGGAATTTCTTAAAGGGTCCGTTAACTGATACGTCAAATGGCTGAAGACGGTGTGAAGTATGTGGCGGATACGTAAGAAGATGTATACCGTTCTTCCTCGAATAATTGATTTCATCAATACTGCAATGAGATGAGTGGTTGCCAAGAAGTACCTACATAGAACGACCGAGCTTAGCTAATCCCATATGCGGCGCAGCAGCATGTATGTAACATAAGACGTATTAATATGAGTTTATAAACCACAAATTAACAACAATTAACAACAAATATTTAACCATCTGCAGATAAGCAGTAGCTTTGTGGCTAACGTAAACAAATTGTATTAAGGTAAATGTTAAATAAATAACGTCATATAAGCTCCATGACAGATATTTGACATCTCGTCATCTCAGCGCAGCCTAATTGACAGCAGAATATCTTACGCAATTAAAACTGCTTCAACCTTGCTGATACTCACTTTACTTTAGTTAACACCAAATCTTCGGGTGAATTTGGGACTCAACCAAAAGCGATTTCTTTTGCACTTCCCTTTCCATTTGGAGCGTCACCTATGGCATTTTTTAGAAAGGATGGGCAATCTGTTGGTTTCTTTTTGAATCATATGCTTTTTTGACACTGACAGCTCTTATACTCGTACGCTCAAAAATTTGACAGAAACTCAGTACTATATTTTCGCGGTACGAAATGGACCGATTTATGCTTGTCCAACGTTGGGAAATATTGTAAAGTTACTTCCAAAGTGGAAGCTGTGTTGCCGAAACAGTGCGAATTTTGAAAAGAAATTTCGGTCGAAATAATGCACCAACTGAAACTGGTGTGGGCAAATTTGTGAAGAAGTTTCGTGGGACTGACTTGCTGATTGATAACCGAACATATTTATGTGTTTGTTTTGTGCTCTCAACAGAGAGTATTGAAGCCGTTGCCGAGAGTGTGCGCCTAAACAAGAGAACATCAACGCGCCAAAGATTTCAACAACTGAACATCAGTTGCACTAGCCTGAGGATAATTTTGCATAAAGATCTCGGTCCAATTGACTCAAGAATTGAAGCAAAATGATCACCCGCTTCGTTATCGCTCCTCTGTATGGGGTTTAGAGCAGCTCGAAATTGACGATAATTTTACTCAAAAATAGTCATAGAGAAGCCAATGCATCCTGGACGTGCGACTGTTTTTGTGGTTTTTGGAGTGACGACATTCAGGCACTTAAAAACAATATTCTTGAAATAGGGGCCGAAACCATCGAAAAATTAGTTTGACAGGATGGCCTACTACTAAGCTAGCTTAGACAGTCATTTGAATGAAATAATATTCCATAATTAATCGGAAGATTTATTCTTTTCAAAAAAGTAACAATCGTTGGAAAATATTGAACAGTATTTTCTTTTTTTAAATAAATATTAGAGTTTTAAATACCCGCTAGTGTAGGGAGTATTGACGCTTGTAGTTAAATTTAACATTTGATTAATGGTGGCCATAGATAAAGATCTATAATATTATCAACTAAGGGTTTTTCACTTTAACATAATACTGTACAGTGGGTATTATGTTGTTTCAAATGTTAAGAAGAAGTGTGTGTTGTTTCCTTATTTTAAAGCGTAATACTTTTGATGGACTGGGCAATAACTTCCGCAACTACTGGAACTTGATTCATAAGACATATAGTACTTTCTTCTGGCCATATTTTAGAGATGAGTTGGTGCAGTATAATGCAATCCAACTTAAAATTCCTTCAAGAACACGGGTATGATCTGTCTGGTTCACATTCTTTATTGTTCTCTAGTTAAACCCTTGTCGAGTGGACAAAATTGCTTATGATCGTCAGCATGGCATGGCAGTTTTCGAAGTTGAACAATTTGCAAAAGTAATCCTTCCATATTCCTAAATGGTCATTGTATTTGGAGGATTTTTTTTCAAAGAACTTAACACGCGTTAATTTTTTTAGAAAATTGGACAGAGAGAAAAGAAAGATTTTTAGGCCCAGCGGTAATTTCGCTACATAGAGGGCATCCAACATTTAATGGGGAAACTAATTTGTTACTGTAATTGGATTTGTTGTTGTATTCTGGGCAACCAAACATCTAACACGATTTTAGTTGCCTGTAAAAAAGGATGTCTTTCGTGATTCAAAATTGGACTGTCAGTTCTATACTGACACTTAAAACGTCATGGTCAACATTTATATGAAATAATCTTTAATAAGTTAATGGTAAGTATTGATTTATCAACTCAAATAAAATTTTTTCACACTTTTGCAATTGTTTTGTCAATTATTATAAAAACCAAACGCTTTAAAAGTCGCCCATTAAAAAAAGTTCACTTGCAAAAACGGAAGAAGTTCGCGAAGGATCACTTGCATTGGAAGCCATCTGAATAGCGCAAAGTTTTATGGACCGATGAGTCTCAAATTGTTTTATTTTAGACTCCTGGCAGCAGAACATTCGTTCGTAGGCCAAATAAATAGGAATTCAGGCCAGAATACTCCATAAAGACCATTAAACATGGCGGCGCAAAAATAAACGTATGGGGATGCTTTTCGTAGAATGATACTGGTCACATATTTTGGATCAAACCTGTTACGTCGTCACCACAACATAGGTTGTATGTGCGAACATTGCCATGCACATGCACCTAGTCAACACCCCCTATGCTAAAATGCCCCACTCATGCAATTTTGACGGCCATGTAATTTTTTTTACAGAAAAAAATAAAGCGGCAATTCAAGTTTAAGGATCAAACCGTCGTGTCTTTATTTAGTTTTACAGATATTTTTACAGTCCATTCTACATATGTCTCCATCGAAACACATATGGAGTGCAAGAAACCTGTTCATCGAAGAACAAAACCAATAATGACCACTGAAATTTATGTTAATATTATGAGGCAAATCATGCTCCCCTACGCATGCTCCCTTATACGAGGAAATTGGACAAAGAATTTTTCGATACGATTAGTGTTCAGGTTATGGAATGACCGGCTCAGCCTCCAGACCTGAATCCCATAGCAAACCTTTGGACATATGTTGAAAAAACCGTATTTAAAGCAAAACTAAAAAATACGTTGCGGTTATGGGAAGCTGTGTAGGCTGCATGGAGAGATGTCGAGTATTAGTCAACTCCATGCCATCCTAAAAATAGGATATAGGACTAAATATTAAAATACTGCTGCAATTGGAGACTAAAAGTTATTAATTTTACTAAAAAAATCTCTTTTACTTATGAATTTTTAATCTTGGTGGTATTATTTAGCATTTAAGAACTGACTTTTTTTTTATTTAACTAAATATAATTTTTTTTGTTTTTAGATATAATGAAAAATTTGTTGTGTCCCTAAATTGCTTGAACTTCACTCTTAGTATTAAAATTTAAATAAAATCCAAATTTTCATTTGCATTTGAAACTTCTTACACCATCCTTTTCAAACGGATGGTGCTATTTTTTTGCACAGAGCTGTGTAGGTATGCATGACAATCCTAGCAACTAGCGTTCGGACGGAGACTTTGTAGCTTCTTCTTTCTGGAGATGCTGAAAGGAGACATGAAAATAAAAAAAATAATTATTAGAGAACCACTTTTGATCAAGCATTGGTTTCACTGTAATATGCATTGACCAAGTAGCTGTCAAAGGGCTGGAGCTCTGTCAATCTGTTTAAGGGGTTAGGCCATTCTAGAGGCCACAAAAATAGGCTTTTTTGTATAAAATAAATCAATTTTACAAAGGTAGAAGTTTATTGTACATATAATTGACGGTGAAACATAATTTCTATAGAATAATTTATTTAAAAATGGCGGCCATGCAGTGTGTCTCAGATAACCTCTCTTTTTTGGAACGATTTCTTTGATATATTGATTTTTGGCCCAATGGCGCACTTCCAAAGTTAAACTTGCAAAATTGCCAGAAAACTGTTAATAACAAATGAACTATGCCATTTATAAAATAAAAATCCTACGTACCTATTTAAACAACATATTTTTAAAGATCTAGTTAAAATTTTAAGTGAATTGGTTGAAAATTGTTCAAGCTATGGGTGCGGCCACCTTGAAAAATGTAATTTGGAGTTAAACGCATTTAAAGTTCATAAGAGGATCGCTGCCTATGTTCTTGGCGGCCTTGTACTATACTTTGAAAAACAAGTACTTCGAGATATTTCCCAGCCATAGTCTTTTGGGATATCATTTTTGAGGTCCTAAAGGATCATTGAAAGCAATTAAAAAATCGATTTTTCGAAAATCCTAGAGGGGCTTAACCCTTAAAACGTTCAGAACATTATTCACGTAGTAAATGAGTTGTCCTTCAATTAGGACTCATTTAGACTTAAGGCATTCTGCGCTTTCTCACAATGACCCGGCAAATTGCAAAACCTTTTCAATTATCGACGAGTTCTGGATTAAATTCTTGTAATATAAATTTTATATTATTAATTTTTCTTTAAACCTCAAATCACAAATTACCAAAAATTCATCAATAACTAATTTGAAGCTGCGTCTTTTTTGTAAGTGCGAAGTAAGTGATAGCTTTTTTTGAATCATTACAACAAACAAGCTGCTGAAGTCCGCTTTGTATCAAAATCTCAATAAACAGTAATCACATAAGTGAGAAAACAAAATTCGATTTTGCGTGAAAGTGTTAACTGCTATAGCGCGTGGCGGTTGGATGAAAGTAGAATTTTCTGTTTAATTCCGGATGAGTCTGTCATGACGTCATCAATCCTTTTCAACTACTCATATATTGAATTTTAAATTTCAGCCGGATTGTTAAATAATCTAATAACCACATTCATTAAGAAAAATTCTACAATGATCTACATATGTGACATTGTATCGCTCCTAATTAACTTTTTTTAAAATTTTTATTTAATGTCTATTAGCGATTTAGTGATAGTTAATGAAGTAGTCATGACAACTTATGACTTATATATACATGGTATATCTCAGCTCCTAGACGGATGAATGACGAAAATTCTCATTAGCTTCATGCAAAAACCTGTAATGACCAGCTGACTTGAATATCCTAAGTCTATTAACACAATTTGGTGTTCGAATTAAGATGTTTGTGTCTCATAATTTATTTAGATCCGATGAACGTGGACAACAATAGCCAAATTCTTCCGCTAAATATTGTTAACATAAACAAATACATAATGAATGTACATACATATCATTGACAGACACAAGAACACGGATTTAGGTATAACCACTCGTAAATTTTTAAAGTGTCTCATTGAAATTTTCTATAAATAATTGGGGTATCTACCCCTTGTATCTGCGTTATCAAAATGACGAAGCGATTAACTAGAAATTGTGAGGTAAACGATTTCTAAAATCAAACATTGTGCATTGATTAGCACTTTGGTTAGAAATTCTAGGAAAATAATAGTTAAACCCTTAGGTAAAAGAATTTCTGCTAAAGTGGTTAATTTAAAGTGTAAACAAAACTGTTCTGTTATAAGTGTTAGGTCCTTTTAAATTGATTTTACAACGTAGCACGGCTTTGACTAGCTATGAGTAGAAGTCGTAAGATAAGAGTAATTATTGTAACTTAGAAAGAACAATAAAAAAAAAATACGGAAAAACGTATTGTGTTGCCTTATGAGAAACTACATCCGTATAATACTAAGATATTTTTCATGTAAAGATACAAACCTAACCAAACATTTGTCAACTTCGTTGTCAAGTACATAGAGAGAGGACATTGTAATATACTATAGCTACAGGATTCAAATGTACAAGACTTTTAAATAATTTAAATAATTAGAAAGCAACGATTATTTGATACATCAATATTGGATTTTTAAATGAATTCTGGGCTCATTTTTAGTAAAGTCTCATCAGCAGTCTTCTCTGTTAGTGAATTTTTTCTAATTTTTTTTTTCTTTTATAATTTACGCGCGCCTAAGGGGTTATGAATACCCTTACACTGTTGCCAGGGCGCGGGCGGAAAGGTAGAAGGAGGAGAAAGGAAAGTTTGTGATGTAGTGGTTTTTTTTGAAACTCAGGTGTGTTTGGTTTCGATATTGACTCTCCAGGGGTGGGAGTCCGAATAGGACGGAGAGATTTTCTTCACTCGGAATGGTGAGGTTGTAAATTTTAACGGTTGCTTTTTGTGTTTTGAAAACCCTACAACAGCCAAATCTACATGTCAGTGTTATGCCTTCACACGCAGATTTTTCTGACTGAGTTCCAATTACACAAATGAAAACTTTTGTCGTGGCTAGGATTCGAACCTTGACCTTCCGAGTGAGAAGCGATAGCTAGTACCACTACACCACGGCCACCCCAATGGATAAATATCAAATATGACGGCTCTTGCCAGCTTTGCGAATAGATAAAAACACTGAATTTCCCAGCAGATTTTTTCACATTTTCAAAACAAATTAATCAATGACATGTACATGTAACAACCGATGACTAGCGGTTAACAACTACAACAATTTGATTCGGTAAACCAACGTCATAATTTTCACTTCGCAACTTTGCTTAGCATCGTCGGTGTTTGTGTTTGTTTTGTATAATGGCTCACGAATTAAGAGTGGACATGGCAAATATACGCTGGCTAAAAAGTAATTACTTTTCTCCGTACATCCACGTCTATAAATACAGGACATCTGTTTTGGCACTTAGTGAAGCACAGGTAGATCTCCGCCCATACCTCTCAGATCACTTTGATCTGAAGCTACCTGCCTACGAACTAGTGCTACTCTTGTCTCGAAGCGGTCTCGCCACTCGTATGCATAGTGACGTAGTTTACCATACTCCATCATAATGTAATCCCTATTTCAATCCAGAGTTCAATTTCATGTGGTTAAAATTTCATTTCCGTAAGCAAATTATCCAGTATTGCTTTATGTATTTACAGAAGCCCCAAACTTTGATGCGCTATCTGACTCCATTCAAAGAAATATATCCCTATACCCTCATACTGAAATCGTTATTACGAGCGATTTCAATACACACAATTCGACATTCTGGACAGATAATACCCGAACAACGGTGTTAGAGATCTTCGCTGCGGAAAACAACTTGATCCAGCTTGCAAATGAGACCACGCAAATAAAAGACGTTGATAATCATACCGCCAACACCCTGAACTTGTTTTTAACTTCTCACTCTGATAAGTACACTGTTGATGTTGTTGACCCTCTAGGCTCGTCGGACCATTGTGTCATATCCCCTAATATCTCGTACACCGACCACTTCGTTGGAGAAAAAAAAATCCTAAAAGAACCGTGTGGCAATACGGGAAAGTCAATTGGAGCGGACTTAACATCTTCTTTAGGAACTTTAACTGGTCGTTATGTTTCCTCGATAACGACGTGGATGCTGCTGCTGATATGATCACCGACACTATTCTCTTTGGAATAAGATCCTTTGTCCCTCATACGATGAAGGGTATCAAAGATAAAAGGAATTATTGCTTCATCTTTCTTAATTGAAATTTCAATGCTACCGAAATCTGGGGCAAATATATTGCACATGTCCAAAAAGTAGTAAAAATATTTGGTCGTTCGTCAAAAACGAACGAAGTGTAAGCTTCTTCTTCAATCCTACTCTCTAAGACTATTTCCGAGCAGATGGAAAACAGTACTTGTCCAGCCCGTCCCTAAAAATGACGAATCTACTTCTCTGTCCTCCTACAGACCCATTGAACTTACGTCCATTCTTTCCAAGGTCATGGAGATGTTGATAAACCGTCAGCTTATGAAATATCTCGAAACACGAAAACTTCTACGGTTTTTGTAGCAACAAATTATTTGATGGCATGTCTCACCGAAAAGTGGAACCAAAGCGTACATCAATCTGGCGAAAGCAAGATAATTGTATTTGATATTTCTAAAGCATTTGACACGGTTTGGCATCAGGCTCTTTTGTCGACAATGCGTACATTTGGGATCGACGAATCTCTTTTTTCTGTGGAGTCTACGACAGTACAGATGGTCACCCCGATACCCAGGGCAAGCGGCCACACCAAGGTCGGTAATGACTTAACTTAACTTAAAGGTAAAAAGGGACTTTGTCTACCTTGACTTTGCTATATATTCTGCCAATAATACCTTAGCAGCAATTGAACGACTAATCACTCTTGCCAATCGCTGATCATCCCAGTTCAACTTTATGGCGCAGAAGCATGGACTCTATCGTAGACGAATGAATTTATCCTCAGTCGTTTTGAGAGAAAAATACTTCGGAAAATATTCGGTCCCGTGTGCGTTGACGGGCTTCGGAGAAAAAGAGTCAACGACGAACTATACGAGCTCTACAGTGACATCGACTTAATCAGAAAACTACGAGACTTCAACTGTCTTGGAGTACGCAAGTGGAGGCAGTTAGCTAAGAATCGGGCTAACTGGAGAGGCCCAGGTTTACTCTGAACTGAAGTAAATAAGTAACTTTGAAGTTAATTAACGGTACAACTCTAATGTATTTATGTGTTTAGTTGGAACACCAGACTTCACATCTCATACGGTGAACAAATATTTAATCGCCACTTACTAGCTTAAAGCATTCCTGGCTTATTGGAGGCAGTATATGCCTTCTTTATTACTTCATTATTGATCGGGCTTTCCTTTGCTCTATCACTTTTGCTACCGCATGTACTCGTACGTTAGATAGCTGCTAGAAATACAATTTAGATACACCCAGAGCTGAACTGCTGCAAGAACTAATTCGGTCCTTGTTGAACTTTATTTTATTCCCTCCTCCGTTCAACGTTAAGCTTTTCATTTTGTCCAGGTCGGAACTCATTTATATCGTACATTATTCAGTCCTGCTCTCGTCCATAATCAGTTTGTTTTCACGTCCGATAATGCAAACATCCAGCATGTTGCAAAAAGACCAAAATATAGTCAATTTACTAAGATGGGTCGACCATCTAGAGAAGCAGTTATTTATAGTTCCTTCGTAAAGGATGATTGTCCAAACAATCTATGTAGTCCCCCAAAGATGTGTCTCTACAGATTGCAGCACAAAATTCTCCAGTACGATTTTGTTGTTCTACTTCTAAGAGGTTTCGTCCAGATTGTTCAGATCGGCCAGAACGTATCCATATGTATATTGTATCACTTATTTATGTTGATGAATTTGGCTCTAATGGAGATAACATCAAGACGAACGCTTATCGAATTAAAAACCATGACCTTTGATCTGAGCCAATGACATAGCCAATTCTGATATAGCTTTCATGTTCATCCAATTGCGCGACGCTCATCAGAATATAAATCTAATACCCTTCTCGACATATTTATATTCCAAGTGTAAAATAGAAAAAAAAAACCTAATGGATAAACCCTGGTGGCATTCCTCCATACATAAGGGGCCTGTAAGAATATATTTCAAAGCAGAGGTGATATCAGACAGAGAAAAAGTCCATTGTACTCCATATAAGTTCCTTTTAAATTTCTCAGTCTTTCGAAAAACCGTTCCAGTGGTAAAGTGCCTACGATCCCAGCACCCACTACGCCAGCGTAGAGTACATGTAGCCTAATGCAAGTGTATATCGGACATTCACAGAGGCAGTGCCCTGCGGTGTCATCACCGCAGATGCTTATATGAAACCCAACTATCAATGGAAGCCCTAATCGATGACGCAGGCAGACCTAACGTAGATTCGGGTACTGAAAAACTCTCCTCTGGACCTTGGCTAGCAAGTTCATCGGCGATTTCATTTCCTGTGGTCCCATTGTCACCTAGCCTATGCATAGCATAATTGACAGGCATGCCAATAGACTTAGCATTGTTGTAGGAGCAGTAGAGATGAAACTTGTCATCTTAATTTCTTCTTATAAAATCTTGAATAACTTTTCCAGATCAGTAGGCTCCTGAATTGTGGTTAAAGTACCAATTGATTCAACCCCTAAACAAATCCGGTTTACATAAACAGATCTCTATGACCTTCTGGTCCCCATTTATATAAGGACATTTAGATCAGTTGGTATAACACCAGGCTTTTGCTACCCTACGTGACTACCATTAAAAAATAGCAGGTAATCATCTTTTTGCTCCTTCGAAAAAAAATTGTTTCTCCACATTACGACAATACAACATATGGTACGTTTGGGAAGGCGAATATACGAGGGTACTCCCAGAAGTATGGCAAAGTTTAAGCGTTGACAAGATGAACATCAGAGTGGTCGACTAAATGAGGTGAGTTCACCAGAAATGTTGAAAAAAATCCACAAAATGGTATTGGATGACCGTCGATTGAAAGTGCGTGAGCTAGCAGATATGGTAGCCATTGTACATCGCAAATTGGACATGAGAAAACTGTGCGCAAGATGGGTGCGGCGATTACTCAAATTGGAACAAAAACTGCGTCGTGAGGATGTTTCAGTCGAATGTGTGACAAACTTTCACAGCAATAAAGCCGACAGTTTTTTGGGATGTGCGTGGGATCATTTTCTCTGATCATCTTCAGAAAGGAAAATCAATCAACGGCGTGTATTATGCGAACTTATTGCAGCGTTTGAAAGATGAAATCAAGAAAAAACGGCCCCTTTTGCCTTTCATCAAGACAATGCACCATTGTCACCATCACTCATCCGTCATCGCGGTCGCCAAAATCAATGAGTTAAAGTTCGAATTGCTTCCTCATGCACCCAATTCGTCAGACTTAGTCCCCTCGAGTTATTTTCTATTTCCGAATTTGAAAAAATGGCTCGGTGGTAAAAGTAAAGAGGTGGAGACTGCAGTTGATGGCTATTTTAAGGAGCTCGACGATTCTCATTATAAACAGGGTATCGAAGCTATTGAACATCGCTGGGAAAAGTGTATTGAACTAAAAGGAAACTACGTAGAGAAATAAACATATTTTTCTCCAATTTTTTCGAGTTTTCTTTGTTAGGTCGGGTACTTCTGGGACCACCCTCTTATGTGGATCCGATGAATGCAAAACAACATGGGTGTGAAGCAAGGTTGAGTGCGCAAAAAAATACCAGCGCTTATGTATACAGACGGCATCGTTTCCCTTTTGGATTCAATGAATGGAATGCGGACTAGCGGAGCACTGCAAACTATGGAACCAGTGTGTGCATGCTAAGTCGAAGAAAATGATATTTAGAAATGGAAGCGGTGGTTGTTTACATTACGAAAAATGGACCTTTAATGGTGAACGCGTCGAAATATACAGCGAATGCAAGTACTTAAGAGTTCTAGTAACTGCGAACCTTAATATAAAAAAACATCTTGAGCCAAAATTATCAGAAGCAAAACGTGCTACCTCTTCGGTTTGGAGTGGTAGCATTGCCAATAAAAGCACATCATACAGTTCAAAGTAGAAAATTTTCAGCGCAACAGAGCCAAATCGATCCTTCTACTCGTATGTTCAATATATCCAGCAGCCCTACTGCGAGTGTCAATTATCAACCAGTTGACAATTGACAAATTTATCAAACAAAACTATTTTCGGTATTGTATAATTCATTTTATAAATTTGGTGGTTATTGTGAATAAATTGAGTGTGGTGAATGAGAAATGATATTTGTTAACAAACTAACATCAGAAAATTCCATTTGTTTATGGTTTCACTTTGTCTCCATTAAAAATGGAAATTATTACGGAATGAGGATAGTCAATTATTCATTGATAATTGACAACCGCAATACCAACTATTCAAATTTTTTGATAAGTATCGTTTATCGTTTATTAGTTTGGGGTTTTCACACTTTTGAGGAAGTGGAAAAGTTTCTTAGTTATGTCCTTAACCGAATTTTTTAGCATCCGAATAGTACGCCTACATTCTACAACTGCACTTGAAATATTTAATAAACTAACCGAGATGGAACAAGGCAGATTTCAAGAAGCGGTCATCTTTGCCAAAACTGGGATCGTTTAGCGTCAGAACGTGGTTTTAAATGCAAAATTAATGACAACGGAACAGGATGTCTCTTTAAAATCTAAGATCAACGCACTATTCGCATTATTAGGATAATATAGACACAAGAACTGTATAGAAGAGATTCGGAATTCTTAACATAGAATGGAAACCGTGTTTATTTTTAGAGGTTCGATTTTTAAACTGGCAGCACTGTTTATACAGATTGTCAATTCGACAGTTAAAAGTTGATTTGTGGTTGTAGCTAGTAGTTTTGCCATTTTACGATGAATATATTAACGCCAGAACAAAGCGTGCAACTTATGCAAATTTATTTTGAAAACCATGGCTCGGTTCGCCAAACTTATCGTGAACTAAGTTCATTTTACGGTCGACATAATCTTCCCTCTGAGCAAGTTATTCGGAACACGAGGAATCGTTTTTGCACCACGTAAATTCTAGTGAATAATACGCATCCTCAAAGACGACAAACAGTGCGAACAGAAGAAATTATTGCCGTTGTGGAGCGCAGTGTTGAGGAGAATCCGAAAAGCCATCCATCCACTTTGTGGAAGATTTTACGGAAAAATCTTTGCTTAAAAGCTTATAAGACCCAGCTTGTACAGGAGTTGAAACCGCGTGATCATTATACGCGTCATGGGTTCGGTGAATGGGCCGAAAACATTATTCAGCTTGATCCTCATTTTTAACGCAAAATTTTGTTCTCCGATGAGGCCCATTTTTGGTTAAATGGGTATGTAAACAAACAAAATTGCAGAATTTGGATTGAATAAAACCCAGAAGCCTTTGTCAAGACGCCCTTACAACCATTAAAACTCACTGTTTGGTGTGCTTTATGGGCAGGTGGAATCTTCGGCCCATATTTCTTTAAGGACGATACCGACCAGAATGTTACCGTCAATGGGGAGCGATATAGAAACATGATCTCTGACTTCTTCGTTCCCCAGTTGAATAGCATTGACGTGACAGAGCTTTGGTTTCAACAAGATGGTGCAACATGCCCACACGGCGTGTGACACCATCAATTTATTGCGGGAAATATTTTCTGAGCGCAAAATTTCGCGTAATGGCCTCCACGATCCTGTGATCTCACACCTTTAGATTACTTTCGTTGGGGTATGTGAAGTCACTAGTCCATGCCGATATTCCAGGGACGTTAGGCGTTTACATTTGCATTTAACAATAGTCCGAGATCATGTTTTCCACTTTATAGGGATATGCCATATACTGTGGGAGTACCGCCTAAGGTACTTTGGTCTAACCATACCGGATAAAGAAATAACGTTGAGCGTTTTAAACGGAGCCCTTGGTTGGAATACGTTGTATAACTGCGTATTATGT
This sequence comes from Volucella zonaria, assembly GCA_963966105.1. Lineage (NCBI taxonomy): Eukaryota > Metazoa > Arthropoda > Insecta > Diptera > Syrphidae > Volucella > Volucella zonaria. The sequence goes on along the minus strand of OZ014534.1, from coordinate 82,732,618 downwards.
AGGAAACATTTTGAAGCCGATATAGAAAGATTTGTTTTATAAATGCTCAAATTCTTTATATAAATTTTAAACGAAGTATACATTTATTTTATGTAGGGAGCCTAAACGCCAATCGGGTAGAAGGCCAGATCTGAAATGGACCTAGATCACATATTATACCTGATAATGCGTAAGCTTTTTCATGAACTAAAAGTATTAATTAGCTAAAACTAAAACTAGTTGGTCCTTTCAAAAAGAGGACAAATGAAAGAAAATAGATGTATGAACGGGAAATTATAAACACATGTACATTGTTCTAATCAGAATGGCAAAAATTTGTTGACAGGTTTGGCCACATTAGACAATGAAATAACATTGGGCTAGATTTATGACTAGCAGAATTAGAACCGGGCCCTCGAACGTAGACAGAAATAAGCACGGAATCGGGTTCTGGTCTTTTGACCTTATAAATGGTAAAAATTATCCACCAATATTGGTAAAAATGCCGGCTTCCTTGTCATCAAGTTACTAGAGACATAATGATAATGATTCGCCTTCAAAACACAAATTCTCTTCAAGTTTTGAAGCTCGAAACTGCTTCACTTAAAAGTTTCCTAATGGCGAATTAGTATTCTCATAAAAATACAATATTATTTTATTATTTAATGCAGTCACAAGCAATCGTTTCTCAGAAGAAGATGGCGACGCAAGGACTTAACTAATTTACTAAATGATTGCATCCAACACAAGCGATCTATTTTAATTAGTTACACTGACACCGTAAAAGCATTATATTGTATTTAGTGGTATTAAGGGATATATAGTACATAAAAAATCGAAAAATGTTGGTTGTTTATTGGAAAGCACCAAATATTTATGATGTCGAATATATCATGACACAATCTGCTACAGTTGCCTCCAAATACGGTAACATGCTTCAATTTATCATATTAACAAAGAACGTCATAAAATAAACTCGTGATACGAGAATGATGCATCATTTTGGACTCGCGCGAACTTTATTTACAATTTTTTAAATAAACATCAATATTTCCTTAGTCAATGTATCTGTCAGATATACTTCTCCTCTAATATCGCATTTAACTATTGCAAAGGAATACCTACAATCTTCGCATATTCATGTGAGTGGCGTCACTGACAATAACTTCCCGACTGCTACTTCACGCTCAAAGCCTACAACAACTGAGACAAAAAAGACGTCTAAAACGAGTTCAAATAATTAGAGTCTCATCTAGAGAAAATAAATTAGCAACGCTTGAGTATAATATAAAAGCCTGTGAGGGTGAACGTTTTACATTCATTTTAACACCATCAGTCTCAAGCTTTGCTGTCGAGAGAAATCTTAAAACCGCTGTATTTACATATATTTCCTTTTTTTTGATAAATAAAGTTTTTTTTCAATATTTTGTGACTTTACTGTGTAAAACGTTCGATACAACAAAAATCAAACAAAATGAATCTTTTACAAAAAACCGCCATCATGACATTTATGTGCTTTGTCATTTGGACCGCGGTCACTGGAGTACCTGTATTGCCTGCTTTGGACACATCCTCGGGAATTGACAACGACACCATTGAGGAATTGAAATCAAGTGTCAATGGTTCAACGAAAAATTTGTAAGTCACTAGTTTTATATCAAAACATCTCTTTCGCTAAGCACGTTTGAAAAGTCAATCTTAATCTTAAAAGTTATCCTAAGTGTTACGCACTTCTAGAGCAATTCAGTTAACAAATTATTCGAATTCAGCAAAATATAAGTAAATATTCTATCAATATTTTGCCTTTGGAAATATGTCTGGCTTGAACTTACGTAATAGTAAAATAAATGACTTTTCAATCAAAGTGATTTCGAATTAATTTGATACTAGAAGAAGTAGTATTTTTTCAATGATTCCTGAATTTGAACCCTACATTGCTGATTGCGATTGAAAATGATCCAATTTTTAGATGTCATTAAGTCCATATGTACATTGAAAACTTCAAGTTGTTTGAATGATGTTCTGTCATGTGCATATATGCTGACGTTTTTGGACAATGACAGTTTTTCAATGCAGCAATAGCAGTTGAAAGCTGGAACAGCTCTCAGCAAACTCTACTGCTGACATTGTTATCGCTGTTGCAATTTACTACTGACATTATTTATTTTGCCAATTGACTTAAATCAATTGTAATCGTATAACTAAGGAGATATTGAAATTCATGCTTTGAGTATCTATTGCTAATTAAAGTTTCATTGAATTTTAAAGTGCTAAAATATTTGACATTTTTTACATCCATTATATCCACAATGACAGCACTAATTTGTTTTGTTTTTCTTCTTTGTTTTTCGATTTCAGATATGTCGTCAAGGCTGTCGTCTATGAAATCGGTATACTAACCGAAGAAGATGATAACGAAACATTCGTTGAAAGGTAATTACACTTCCACATTGCAAATCCAATCCATGATCCAAAAATATGCTTAACAACGGTCTTGTTTATTTCAGTCAAGAACGTGTCGATCTGACATTCTTTGATACGCACTCCAATAAAAGTCACATCGATTTGGGCAACATTCCACTGCCAATTCAAACCAATGTCAGTGGTCAAGTACTAACCGGAATTGCACCCGTTCATCTTGGTGCCTTCAGCAGTCCTGATGAACTATTAAGCACTTTACCCTTGACTGGTACCATTGTCAATTTGACACATAGTGATACAGCATATTTCCAATTGACCTCATCGAACACAAGTCAGGCGGAACATCCAAAAGTTTTAACCCAAGCAGATTTGGCAAAAATTCCCGAAGCAGTCAATCATTTTGCGTCACACAAACCGATCAGCAGCAATGATGTAGCTTCGGTGCCCTCGTCAGAAGTATCTAACTAAACTAATAATATAGATAGTTGCTAATCAAATTAACGAGTGAGCGGAGGAAAATTTCGCAAAGACATCAGTAGTTGTTAATTAAATTAATAAGTCTTCAGTTTTACCGCAACCCTTATTAGTGTAAAGAAAAAATCATAATCAAACAAAAAGGCTATGGGTACTCCTCCCCCGCTACTACTCATCCTAAAATATGATCCGTAGAAGACAACAGATCCGGCTCGGATATAGATTTACGAATAATTGGATACTCTTCTGCGCAACAAAGACTGCGAATTTCTCAATTTCTTTTTTTTTTTTTTTTTTGTTAATAGTCATAATGATTTGTGTATGTTTATATTTTATCTCATCAGCATAAGTTTGTTAATTAGTTTAACAGTAAACATTTTATTTAAGGAACATAATTTCTTTATTTTATTACCTTTTTCTTTGACATTTTTTCGGGAGCATCTTGACTATCTAAGATAGATAGAACCTCTTCGGAAGATTTTGATTTGAGATACTCTAAGAATAGAGCTACGTTTGGCGGATGATCCCCAGAATCATTCAGGATGTGTTTTAAAAATAGGGTGCTACTGATTATGTAGTCGTTGGGTACGGTTTGACCACTTGCCGTAAGGATAACAGTAGATACAGCATTCTCCAGTAAACATAATAAGAAATTGTCATCCAAGTCATTATCTTGTTCCAAATGATTAAGTGCGTAGTTAATACGACCCTTCCATCCAACAAAGGATGTTAAGCTAGTATAATCGACTTCATTTCCGTTTCCAAAATTTGTCGGCTCATTTCGCCTATCTTCTATATTACTAAGGCAGGTATTCGTAAATGGTGGAAGAATGCTTGGAACGAAATTAATATCAGATATGGGCGTTTCTTCTATTGCGGGCTTATTGATTTTTTTGAACATGATTATTTTAATTTATTATTTTTCCAATCTTCACAAACAATTCCTTTACAAAACAAAAAACCTGGAATTTATAATAAAGTAAAATTATATGTTTGCTTTTCAGTTAATCATGAATGAAAGTGGAAATGAAATCGCGTAGAAATATTTAAAGTTAGCCATTATGTTACTCTTACACTTATTGAATTGCTGAGTTAGATCTGATGCACACTATCATACTCGTATCAGCGAAGTTGCTGTAACTCCATTCGGACTACAGCGCACAGTGGACCGTTTCATACATGCTAGACGTAAAAAATTCTGAATTGTGGGTAGATGTGTAGTTCCAACCGAGGCAAGAAAAAAATCTTACAGTAGAGGGTCTATCACTTAACTCCCCCTTAGAAGGGTTAATTTAAGGGGGTTGGCTAGCATGCATTTTTCAATAGAAAACATGCTAATTTTAGGTACACTTTCCTCGTTAACCGCTTGCCGAATTTAAAGTTTTTCTTTTTATTTTGTTTATCATGAAAAGGAAATCATATTGATCGATTTGTTTTATAATAGGATGATCCTAAAATGTTGGCCAACTTTGTCAAAAAAAAAAAAATTTTTTTAGCGCCTGTTCCTTTAAATGTACACATGTCATTTTATATATATGATATTTTATTTTTTCCAACGCATTACATATATAAGGACTGAAACGAATAAAATTTGGAAACTTCGAAGTAAAAAAAAAATATTTTCATAATTCATGTACATTTTTTTTATTTGCTTTAAAACTCTGTTTTTATTAAATTCATTCACAATTACAAAAAATAAAAAAAATTATTTGGGTTCCCATTCTTTCCTCAACTTCTTTCGAATGTCCTTCATAAGGTTGGTGACAGTTACATCCGTGATCTTTTTGGACGCTCTTTTCCATTTAGCACTAAAATCTTTTACGTCCTTCGCACACTGCTCACTTTTCCACAATTTAGCTTTGACCAAAGTCCAATACCTTTCAATGGGACGACACTGTGGAATATTGGGTGAATTCATGTCTTTTGGGGCAAAGTCGACCTTTTTAGCAACAAGAAAGCTCAACGTCGCATGAGCATAGTAAGCTGAAGCTAAATCTGGCCAAAATAATGTTGAACCCTCGTGTTTGTTTAAGAAAGGAATCAACCTTTTTTTTTTGGCACTCGTTAATGTACAATTCTCCGTTAATTGTTCCCGTTGTAATAAAGCTTCTGTGTCCACATTGGCAAATGGCCTGCCAAACGAGATATTTTGACCCGAATTTTTCCATCCCAATCGATGTTGTTGATTGCGGAAGAATCTCAGCTTCAAACGAGTTGTAAAACTGCTCACCTGGAAGAGTAGTAAAGTCGGCTTTGACATAAGTTTCGTCATTGAAAACCGAGCACGCTTTCTTGTTGCCAATCAACTCGTATAGCTTTCGGGCTCGTGTTCTTATGACTTTTTTTTGCTTTCCAGTAACTTTTGGTATTTTTTGTTTTTTTTTTTTCGTGTTTTGAGACCGTTACGTTTTTTAAATCTTTGTACCATTGTTTGGTTGGTATTACATTTCTGAGCAACATCTCTGGATGACATAGTCCGGTTTTTTACGATGGTACCCACTATTTTCCTGTCCAAATTTGTATCATGTGCTCCACTTTTAGCTCCACTTTTCTGTTTTCGCTTAACTGTCAACGTCTCCAAACATCGTTTAATAACAGAATCCATTGTACTGCGTGCTATGTTAAAATTTTTTGCGATGAAATGGTTCGGACGCGAAGTATTTTCGAGCCATTTGTCGATGATCTTTTTTACGGCGTTCCTCTTGACTCATATTTTATAAATATTTTAAACCGCACCGAACTAAAATCAATAACAAACTGAAACTAGACAATATACAGGATAATTTGGGTACAAAATGGGATTGCAATTTTTACGCATTGGAAGTATAGCCCGTAGTAAAATTTACAGATTTTATTCGTTTCAGTCCTTAATATAATATTTATAATATTTAACATATTTAATATAATATTAAAGTAATAAATAGTTGGCGCACTCTATTCTTTAAATTTTATCAGGATGTATCCTTCTATTCTAGCTTGAAAAATCGCTATCTGTGTCTGTACTATGGAGCTCTAAGTAGCTTTCATTGGTTATTGGTCTAGGTTGATATGTTCAGGAGGTCGTTTCAGGCTGAATTAAAAATTTTAAAACTTCAGTTGGCATTTAACTAACATTCTTTAAAGGTTTTCTCGAAAAGGATTAATTACAGGGTCCGATGTTATCAACAGCATATTCAATAAATCCCTGTTTGTATTTACTCTTTATGTCTTTCGCGTATGACACATGCGAGAACGTCTACAGTCTTTATTGCGTGCTTCTTGGGCCTCTTCAGATAATTGTCCTATGGGCACTGTACACTGCTTTATTACATCAATAGCATGACATAATAATTTATGAATGCTAACAGGCATAGGACACCAACTATATAACTCTAAATATAGTGACTTGGTTTCTAATATATATATTTGAAAGGTGTTAATATCTATGTTATAGCCTGATGATATGCAGCTTAGAATAACATAGAACCGTTATATAAGACGCGCGTCTAATCCAGTTACGTCCGCACTTTCTGGTGATTTTTGAAAAAGCGCCTAGCAGTATTGCCATCATTTGTGTTGCCAAAACCATGTTTGGGTTTGTTCACAATTTAACCCATTACAGACTTAAAACGTGCTTGAATTTTTTTTTTCTGGTTTCCACTAAAAGTTTGTCATTTTCTTCTCGAATAGCCCACTTTATCACGTCCAACCTATAGGCTTTATGCAAAAGACATTCAAGTGCTTTAATCCATGCGTGTAAACTTGATAGACCATATTCACAAAATCCAGGCCTGGGTATGTTTTCATTTACTTTCATATCACTAGGCTTGGCACCACAAATGTAGCATGACCTATTGGACGTCATATAATTGGCATCATTGTTAACACGAATTGGAAGATCATTAATTTGACTTCGGATCATATCAAGTTCCTTACTTGACATGTCTTTCGTTTCTTTGGCAAATAAAAATTTGAGTGGTCGGCACAAACGAGTGGAGGAAGGATTCGGATTTTGCCAGATTACCTGTACTGGGTTCTCTGTTAATGCGAGTACAAGCTGAATTGGCACGAATGAATTAAGAAATAAATATTCATCAGTCCGTCCATGATCTTCAAACCTTTGCTTATATGTACTGTGAGCTGAACTGCCATCACCACCCCATTTACAGGCTAAAGCTAAGATGGCACCATCATCGACGTTATTATAAATAACAGGCTCTTGCAATTGCGTGGTTTGTGATTGACGATATCTACCACATTAATAGAAGCAGTAGACTCGTTAACATTGATTGAATTTACTGAAGGAAAGCAATCTTTCTTAGCGTTTCCTAGGCTATATATAGAAGGAAAAAATAAGTGACCCCTGGCTAGAGATTGCTTTCTTAAAATTTTATATGCATTCACAGTTAATTTTGTGTCTATATACAATGCAAGTGCTTCTTCACTACTGTACGACCTTAGCGATTGTGTCTTTTCCTGGCATTTTTTTTAATTCCTTCGCCGCTTTAGTAGATTGTGAAACCTCTTTTATGATATCTGCTACCCGATAGCATCGGGTTGAACTTTGACGAGGATTCTGCCAGATTATTTTCACACCAGAAACTAAACGAAGGGGAACAAGACATGTAATAAAAACAGCTGAGTCATCTGCATCCGAGACGTTAAAAGCTGTGACCAGATATACCATCAAAGCCCCAATTAGAGTGCAAGCATATATTTTGTAAATCTTCGGGCTTTAGCAAATCAATAACTTCTTTTTGAACAGTAATCAAACGTTCAACTGTTAAGTTGAGTAAGCTTTGCAGATCAGTATAAACAGAAGTCTCTGAAATGCACATTTTTTCAGGTTCAGGGTTACACTCTTGAACAACTTTGTACGACGGAAATATTTTTGGAGCTTTTGATCTTATTATTCGATAATAATATCGAGAGAGATTTGCCTAAACTATCAATGCCAATGCTTCTTTTCCAGTCATTGAAGTTGGTTCAGTAGACCCATTTAAGGCCTTCATATACTTTTCGGCATGACTTGGAACGGTGGTGATTTCCCGAATTAATTTTGCAGTACCCGATTGTCCGTCCAGATGCTCTCAAACTCATTTCAGAAACATATACCAACTCAGAAAGGCATGTCGATCCCCTCAACTGTTCTGTTTTTTGTCGTTTCGTTCTTTCTGATCCTTCTTCAAAAGAAATGTTTGGGCGACCTCGTTTTGAACTTATAGAGCATTTGTAGGTGGACGAAACAGGTGTTAAAAAACAATTACGACATGCTCTCTCCCAACGCGATTTGAATTTCGCTCTAAAATCTGCAATTTTCTTATTTAAATCATGTTCAAAAGACGCAACGCAATTAGCCCGGTTTTTAACTGCTTGCCTTAAAAACTCGATTTGGCTATCCAGTCCTACGCAATCCGAACTCTTCATTATATTAAACAGTTCTTGTCTTGTAATAGTCAGGGTTTTGGAAGTTGTTCGGCCTAAGCTATCATAATGTAAATTCCAAAAAAAAAATGGCTGAGTTCGTAATCGCAGTACCAGTGCAGTGATGCATTGCGTTCTAAAATGTAAGATGAAAGCAACCAACGCATCATAGATTATCGTAATGTGATGAAATTTGACATTTCATTTAAGATTTTGAAAACTTCCACATGATTTTAATATCTTCTGGAGGGAGGGAACTTATTAAAATGTTTTTTTTTCTTCCGAAAATGGGAAAAAAACACATCTTCCGGATACGATTTTATAACTTCAAATACTTGGGAATACCATATACCACCTTGATCAACAATTTTTCGGAATTTATTCAGAAAATTCAAAATACAAGTTTATTCATCTTAATCTATGTATATTGTCCCCTTGTATTGTAGTCCCCATCGACTGCAACAAACTTATGACAGCGCTTGATCCAATCCTCGAAACATTTTTTATATTCGGTTTTCGGTATGTCCATCAGTGCTTCCTGCGATTTTTCCATTACTTCCTCTCGGCTGCTGAAACGCGTTCCCCGTAGTGGTTTTTTAACTCGATTAAACAGAAAGAAGTCACAGGGAGCCAAATCAGGTGGATTCGATGGCTGTTGGGTGGTATTTGTTGCATTTTTCGTCAAAAAATTACGAATAATGATGGCGCTGTGCGAGGGTGCGTTATCATGATGCAAAATCCACGAGTCTCTTTCGGCAAACGACGTTTCTTTTGGTCTCGGCTCATTTGGTGAACGCCATTCACTTGCCTGATGTCTGAATTGCGTGTCGTACTCATAAACCCACGTCTCGCCTCCAGCAATGATCCTTTTGATGAAACGCTCTTTTTTTCAATGATATTGAGGTCTTTTGACACCAATTTTGCTGCTACACGACGGAAACCCAAATTTTAAATCCATTTCTAAAATTGTAAAAAAAATTGCCAACACACACAAAAATAGATGTGTACTCTTGGCTACGTAACTTTTGCAAATGTCAGGCTAGGATGCTAAGATTTAGAGGGAACAGATTTACCAACTTAACAAAAAAAAAAAACAGAACTCAAATCGGAACAATGGGAGCGCCACACGGTGGTGTCCCCCGGGAACTTTTTGATCAAGGTGGGATCTTCTTTTATTTAAAAAAGAAAAAATGAACTATACTTTACGACTCAATTGTTTCCTTTTTATGTCAAAAGTATATTTCGATATGCTGCCATTATAATTGCCTAATTATTAAGCAAATTATTCAAAAGAATCATCGCTGCTAATTTCCTTGACATTTTTATGGACCCCAACTGACTAACAAACAAAACAAAGAAGCCGTTCAAAAACGTCAACAAAATTAAAGCATCGTGATGCATCGCATAATTAAATAATCATTGCCTCGCATCACAAAGGCAGTAATGCCTACGTGATGCGCATTTTTTTGACGTTAACGAACTAACCCTCCTATAATTCGAATTTCTGCCAGCTAAAGGATTCTTCTGCCGCATTGTGCACCGAGGGACAGCGCAGCAGAGGGTGACTCTCTAAGGTGGCGCACGCAAATGGAAGGGGACCTCAACCAACTTAGAGTGAGAGATCGTGCTAGCTGGAGAGGCTTGCTCGTTGAAACCCAGGAAGTAAGTTAGTAATTCTCGTTTTTTAATTACCGTACCTCACAAACCATGCCACAAACTCCAAGTTAGACCCCGATTTAAGAACTATGACGATTATTTCTCGTTAACAATGAAAAAACCCTTTTCAATTTTATTTAAAGTTTATTGGTTGTTCTTTTTCCTTAACTCTGCACTTTATGTTGTAGTTTTTTTTTTTGATTACTTTTTTTCGTTTTACTTTTTTGTTTTGTCAGTATACAGGCATATGTATGTATATGCAATAATATATGTACTATCTTTTTTTTAATTAATATTTTGATGTTAGATATTATCTTGCAATCAATTAAAATAGTTTTATTGTATTAATATTATAATTATCTTTTTTATAATATATTTACCTTTAACTTATCAGTTTCCCGATTTTTATCCTAAAAATTTTTTTCTTCATTTTTTTTATTAAACAATTAATGGATCATTTTTTTTTTTTTTTGTTTTTAATTGTGTTTTCACGCAACACCACGAAGAGCAATTGCTTCGTTGATGTGCACTCGGTGATTTTGAATGATGATTTTCTGTTTAACGTTCCTTAAATTATATATTTCTTTTGCTCAATTTTTTTTTTAATTAAAAAAAACTTTACATATAAATAAGTATATTACAAAGTTACCCAAACTACTTTTCTTTCTTTTTTTTTTTTTCTTATTTATCTTATGGGATTTGTTGTTTTATTTAATATGATGTGAATAATAGTATACTTCTAAATACTACCTTAAGCCTATTTAAAAAAAACGTTTTAGCTGGAAAACAACCATATAAAAACAGAAAATGTATGTGAACGTTAATAAACTAATTATGTAGTAATTAATTAAATTAGGCCCTACTAATACAAAGAGGGAAGGAAAAGAGTGTGAATAGTTTTATTGTTTTGTTTTCATTCTGAACTTCTGTTGGTATACATAAGTTGATTGTTTTTTTTTTGTTATATTTTGTTTTATTTTTTTAGGAAAATTTTACTACAAATATGTTGTTTTCTTATTTTTATTTGTTTATGTTTTTATTTGTTTATTTGTCAAATTTCTTTGAATGAAAAAATAGATTAAAAATACATTTAAAACAAATCAAGCTAGGGGGAAAATAATTATTAAGAATGTTTTTGCAAATACGTTCCGGCCATTTAATGCTTGACGCAGATCCCTTTTGAGAATTGTTGATGCTATGCTTCAAACACTGAAGGACGCGCTGTACATGGCCGGTTCCCTTTCTTTTTTGTGAATTTACACTACTCCTGATAACAGTGTGCTAACGAGGTTCCTTAATCTGGAAATAAAATTAAAAAGGCAAAATTAAAATCTATAGTCTATGAAAACTTCGAATAAGATATTTACTCGTATTTTCCCATAAACTGTAACTATCGTAAGAATACTGATACAGTATTCGAGGCGAACTTATCTTGAAAGCTCTTAGCAAATAGTTGCAGAATGTTCTCATTTTTATGTGAACAAAAAAAAAAAACCATTACATGGCGACAAGGGTTTTTTTTTTTAATATTGTACGTAGTTTCATTTTAATTTATCGAGAAAACACTAATACAGGTTATTCAAAAAGTTCCGGGACTGATTAGCGCTACTACGTTTTGCCGAAGAAACTATGTTGCTTCTTTCTCTTACGTTAGTCTTTGCAAAAAATTTCAACACGATAACTTGATTTCGTAGCCAATAGTACTTGTTTGGTCTGATGTTTCACGTTTTTAACAATACAGTAAAGGGCTGCCATTAGATTTTGTATGAAATTGGATAAAATCGCCATCGTAAACGATTCAAATGTTGAAATCTGTGTATGGTGAGGAGTGTTTGAGTCGGAACAAGGTAAATGAATAGTATTCACAGTTTATAAACGGTCACCAGTCGTTGCAAAACGATCTAAGTAAGGTCCGTAAATCTACATTTATAAACGTTGAACGTGAGTGATAGTTAAAATGTTGTTTGATAGACTTTTGAAACGCATATCCTATAACCTGGATTGAGCCAGCAGCGCAACGTAGCGTAAATGCTTACTCATGCAGGCTAAAATGGCAAGTGGATGCTTGACCATTAGCATAATACACATTCGATACGGAAGAGATAAAAAAAAAATGTAACAAACCAGCTAATAGACTCGGATAATGACGGATTCATTGTTGAAGATCCCGGCAAATGATTAAAGGACACGATCTACGGATCTGCATATGGAATGTTTGGACCTTTAACAGACCGCGTACAGCCAAACAATTAGCAGACGTCCTTCACTGGATAATGTTGCAGATAACTGACGCGACAGTGACAGCAGTCGCAGCGTTTATTTGGATGCGGATTCGCCATAAAAGGAAGATTTAGGAAACATTTCTTGAGTTTCAAGCATGTAAGCAAACGCCTAGCGACAATTCGCATAAAGGATAAGTTCGCCCACAGAGAATTAGGACGACCTTACCAAAGATTGCTTCTACAAGCTCCTCGACAAAACCTACCAACAATGAAAAAACATGTTGCATGATGTGAAAATCGTAATGCCAAGCTAGGCAAGCAAGTCATTCTTGGTAATACGGTCGTAGAGTACATCCTCCACGACATCACATCAGGACGGGGACACAGCCGTATTGACATTGCAGTGGAACGAAAGGTAACTATAGCCAGCATACAGGTTCCACACCTTGAAATCTATAAACAGATCTAGTCAACAAACGGTCATCCAAACTGGTCATATTGCTATCGACTCAAGATACTCCTCCAGTGGTTTAGATGTACGGACGTTTCGAGCAGCAAACATCGTATCGAACCATTATCTTATTCTAGCTAAGATAAGGATGCGCATATACGTAACAACGAAAGCCAGCGAACCATTGTAAGGAAGTTTAATGTCGCTCGGCTACAATTGGAAGAGAGCGCCTAAGCTTTTCCCGATCAAGTTTCCATCATTTCTCCGGGAAAAGTAATAGATCTTTGGTAACATTTCCAAAGAGGAAATCGCCTCTGATGTATTGGGTTTCAATTCGCCTAAACAAAGAAACCCCGGGAAATTTAGAAATGATAAAAAAAAAAAAAAAGAGCACAACAAACGTTCGATCAAGGCCGTAGAGAGGAAGAATGAAGTTCGGAAGTTTTACCGAAAAGTAAAACGAACATGCACATGCCCTAAGCTATAAAGCTCGAACAGAAATCTGCAAGGATGGAGAAGGAAACCTCATAGCACGGTTGCTGCTGAGAATTTGGAAAAATCATAGGTCCTATCACAGCTCAGCGAATTGCGAATGAGCAGACTGCAAGCAAATCATTTTCAATACATTTAAAGACAGCTAAGTTACAATTTCGGTATTCCAAAAGCACAGAGCTTAATTTATCTGTGGATCAATTAAAAAAAAAATCAAATTCAATTAGTTTTTTGCGAAGAAATCAACGATTCGCTTATTTCTCCGCGAATAAGCGAGTGCTCTTTACGAACTGTCAAATTTTACTCGCATTCCACAAATGTGGAACCCAATCTAGAATCGCACGAATTAAACCTCAAAATTCTCCGGTTTTGTTTTATTTTGTTCGTAGATCGCTGCGACTAAATGAAAAAGTAGCTGTGGATGAAATGCTAAAATTTGCGAATATTCGCTTGTTCGTATTCACAGTTTGCTGAGCTGTGAATGGACCTTATTTCTGCAGCTGACGTATCGAATGGAAACGTGATAAGTTTACTAGAATTAATTTATGACTTAGAGAACAAACACTGTTATTCTACCAATATTTTGAGATATATGTATACTTTATTTAATTTTGATCAAAAATAGGAAAATGTATAAATTTTAGGAATATACATATCTACATTCTTTTATTGATTGTTTTTTTCTTCCTTTGAACACAAATGTCGTGAATCCCATTCAGTCACGGATGAGAGAATGCTAAATTAAGATACTCCAAGCGATCTATTCAACCTGGACAAAGGCAAACAACATTTCCTTAAGCCCGACCAAGATGAGGTGAGGACAGCGATTTCCAAGTTTAAAAGTAACAAAGCTACGGGATCCAGTTGCTTAACTGCCGAGCAGTAAAGCAGCATCAACTCATTTCTAAAATCTTTGTCGACGAAAGTATGCCCGACAAATGGATTATCAGCATTGTTTGTCCGATCCTAAAGAATGGAGATCCCCTGAACTACATGGGATTAAGTTTCAATATATTTTATAAAATCTTGTCTCTCATATTATGTGAACGCCTAAGACCCTTCGCTAACAGTCTAAGCCAACATTACGGCAGATCTTGTAAAAAACAAGTTCCAAATCAATACACACCACCTCTTCACATTGATTTCAAAGCCGCATAGCACAGCATCTATAGAGACGAACTATGCAGAGCTATCCTTTCAGAATGACGACGGCATTTCCCATCACTTTTCGATGTGTTTCGGGCTGAATACCGACCATTTCCTGTCGTATATTGTCTTTCTAGGTAAACTTTTGACTGCAAATAAACCCACAGAAAAAAGTCTGGGGGCGTTAAGTCGGATGATCGAGACCAGTCAAAATCAAAATTTTGAATGCGCTGAAGGCAGACGTATAATAGGCGGAAGGATCCGTACGTGTAAGTACGTAAATATGAGAGTACAAGCAATTTGTATCCTGCACCCATGATGCCGGATTGTCCAAATTCGTCCGCTTTTCGTTCAAAATTTGACAGCTAACCAACTGATTACTATTTGCAATTACAAAAAGCAGTTTCCTTAGCAAACATGAATACTGAAAAGAACACAGGTTATTTGAATATAGTTTCCATTTAAGATTTGAAAAAGCGAAAAAAAAGTGAGGACGGCTTTTTAATTGATTATTTTCATTAATTTTTCATAGACAATTGAAAATAATTTTCACGGACAAACGCACATATGGTATTATATTTACATAAAACACAAAACAAATGAAAACTTGAGTTAACAGATGGATATATTCTCAAAATCCTTTAATTGTGGTTAGTACGCTTTGCCATTTTACGATGAATAGATTAACGCCAAAACAACGCATGCAAATTGTGCAAACTTATTTTGAAAACCATGGTTCGGGGTTCGCCAAACTTATCGTATGCTACGTCCATTTTACGGTCGACATAATCGTCCCTCTGAGCAAGTTATTAGGAAGACGATGAATCGTTTTCGCACCACGTACTCTCTAGTGTATAATACGCATCCCCAAAGACGGCAAACAGTTTGAACAGTAGAAGTTATTGCCGTTGTGGAGCGCAGTGTTGAGGAGAATCCGAATAAGTCGATTCGCCATCGTGCAATTGGAGCTATGCCCATCCACTTTGTGGAAGATTTTACGGAAAAATCTTGGCTTAAAAGCTTATAAGACCCAGCTTGTACAGGAGTTGAAACCGCGTGGTCATTATACGCATCATGGGTTCGGTGAATGGGCCGAAAACATTATTCAGCTTGATCCTCATTTTCAACGCAAAATTTTGTTCTCCGATGAGACCCAATTTTAGTTAAATGGATATGCAAACAAGCAAAATTACCGAATTTGGATTGGATAAAACCCAGAAGCCTTTGTTGAGATGCCTTTACAACCATTAAAACTCACTGTATGGTGTGCTCTATGGGTTGGTGGAATCATCGGCCATTATTTCTTTAAGGGCGATGGCGGTCAGAATGTTACCGTCAATGGCGAGTGCTATAGAAAAATGATTTCTGACTTCTTCGTTCCTCACTTGAATGGCACTGACGTGACAGAGCTTTGGTTTCAACAAAATGGTGCGACACCATCAATGTATTGCGGGAAACATTTGCTGAGCGCAAGATTTCGCGTAATGGCCTCCAGGATCCTGTGATCTCACACATTTAGATTACTTTCTTTGGGGGTATGTAAGGTCACTAGTCTACGCCGATAAACCCCAGAGACGTTGGACGATTTGGAAGTCAACATTCGTCATGTTATTGCAGATATACGGCCCCAGTTGCTCGATAAAGTTGTCAAAAATTGGACTTCACAATTGAGCTTCACTAGAGCTAGCCGTGGCGCGCATATGCCCGATATAATATTTAAACACTAATGGCAATAAATTATCTATTAAATCAAGCTAATATCATAGATACTAATATTAGCTTCAAGTGTTTTATTTCATATTGAATTTATAGACCTCTAAAAAAAAAACACCCTTTATAAGCTTTAATTAGCCCGAATGGGATTAGCTGCTCCCACAGATAAACCACCTTTACGCAAACAATGTTAATAAAATTATGATAATTAGCTTTTTAAAACAAAACGAACCAGGAATTAAGAAGATGAGTTTTTTTATCAGAATTCAATAGCTCGCTCTATATTAAAAAAATCACTTCCTATTCTCTGAGCTTTATGGGGTTATTTCCATTTTTCTTTAGGTCTGCATTCTTCTTAACATCTGTCTTAATATTATTAAGCCTCTTCCTAATTTGCTCTTCCGATAGTTGAACACCGGTAATAGCCTTATGTTCATTATAAAATAATTGCATAGCTCCGGATTTCTCCTTATTAATGGACGGTTGTTATGACTTATTCATAAGTACGGTAAAATTCGCACAAAAGCTAGCTGCATTTGACTTGAGGGGGAAGCTTCGCTTGTCATCACTGTATCTTTTGACTACTCTTTACGAAATAAATAACTCAACGAGAGTGTTCATAAAACAAAAATTAAAGAGACATTAAATGACGATAAGAGTATACCGGTATCGCTTGAAAACGATTTTTTTTGGAATAACGATTGAGAAATAATACAAAATACCTATGTACATAGTACCAATTTTCTATGAGGCGTTGCGAATACGAACAACGAACTCAACATCAGGCCATATTTTCTTTCACCATCCGAATCTAGACACTTCAAAGAATCTACAGGTATTCCTCTCATGTTGATTTCGCCCTTGTTTTCGTCTCAAAATACGCACAGATGATACAATGCTGAATGGAAGGTAGTTGGAAACAACCATAACGGGCGAATACGAAGGGCGAACTCAACTCCTACTCCTCCTCTACGCGCTCGGCTGCATGATGCAATTCTTACTTTAGTTTGCTCATAACGCTTGTCCTATGCAGGATTTATTTTGATCTTATTGTGTGAACAAAAAATGGATGTTGACGACAATAGTACGTTTACTGGATACTCCAGAAAACGAGTTAAAAGGAGAATACTTAGAAGACTGTGGTGACAAAAAAGGGAAAAAAAACTCTGGCAAAGAATACGTATCGAGACACACGAATGCAGTGGTAACAGCTCGTCAAATCGGTGACCCGTGTAGTTGTTAATGTTTTTCAAAGGTAATGTTCAGCAGATTTTTAATGCTTTTTGGGAACTGGGTAATTACGACGTACAATTCCTACTTATCAAAATTTGTTATAAGCAAAGATGTTAAAAAGTCTTAGTAAAGGGAAGGCCGAGTCATACATACGGCGTCTTGAATACACTGTAGCGATAAACAGTGATAAATACAGTGTGCTATTAATAAAACTACTTGACCTGGAGCTGTTGTTTCTGACCAAAGGGAGAAAAGGAAATCAGGTCGTAAAGTGTCACAGGGGAAAAAAAAACTAAGGTGAACGAACACAATGTCATTGCGGACTGTGTCAAGTCATTATAGCAGCGCAAAAAGTCCGCACCTTAAACATTCGATCGCTGTTTTCAATGTACTTGGAGTGACTGCATGAAAACTATCGCGGAACAGAGCCTGTCTCAATGCATTATTATCGGGACATTTTTAATTCAGAGTTTAACATCGGATTTGAACCTCCTGGCACTGACACTTCTAACTTCTGTGACAAAATTGATATTTCTTTAACTAACCTTAAAAAAAAATAAGAACTGTGTCTCTGCTGATGAAACCATAAAAAAAAAAACTTGAAGTTAAGAAATCGTTGCATCTCATAAAAGCCAAAGCTCCTCAACATCTATCGGGTTGTACCACATGAAATGTCCGATTTTCGCTCAGTGGGAAATGAAAACTTCTCGAGTGAACATCTGTGCCAGAACGTTAATTTTTTTTTATATAACATAAAGTGATACGTGTGCTTGACGTGAGAATTTTAGGGTTCGTTACAAGTACCGTTTTTTTTCTAGGAATTATTTACCATGCTGTAGGCAGTTCAAACTCGAACCCTCTTCCTTTACGAATTAAAATGAAAAACATTAATGACGAATTTGAGGATGTAGCGGTAAACGAACGCACTAACGACGCTGGTTTGGAAAGTTCCGTTCGGGATATTTCAGCCTCGAAAATGAACCATCGCATCGGATAGTCACCTGTGATGAAAAGTGGTTACTGTATGATAATCGTAAAAGATCTGGGCAGTGGTTGGATGCAGATGAAAAACCAAAACACACCCCCAAGCCCGATCTTCACCCAAAAAAGGTTATGGTGACAATTTGGTGGATATCGAAAGAACCAATCCACTTTTCATTTCTTCAACCAGAAGAAACGATAAACGCTATCAAATATTGTGAGGAAATCAACATATTGCATGCCAAATTCGCTGAAAAGCAACCTGCGTTGGTCAATACGCACGGTCCGATCCTTTTGCATGACAATGCTAGACCCCATACCTCACAAGCAACTGTGGAAAAACTGTTGCAGTTGGGATTTGAAATTTTTCCGCATCCACCGTTCTCTCCTGATATTTCCTCAACGGATTAGCATTTTTTCCGCAATTTACATTCATTTTGCCGGCAGAAGGTCTTCGGGAACCGAGCAGAGGTCATAAAACCTTTGAAGATTGCATTGCCTCAAAAAGTCAGTACGAAAAAGGAATATTTGACCTTGTATCACGTTGGAAAAATGTCATAGATGCCAACGGATTTGGATTGAATAAAAATTTACGGAAAAATAATATTGGCTTTTAATTTTAAAAGCATTGAAAAATGATACCAATGAAGCGACTCTCGCTATCGCATTTGACCTACAGCATGCCCTCCCCACCCCTAAACTGGACATTAAAACGAGGGCCTCAGAAATGTATTTGAGGGACGAAACTACAGCAAACCGTGGATCAAGTGAAATAGCAAGTTGTGTTGTTCACTACTTGTCAAACGTCGATGAGTGTATACAAAATGTAATAATGATTAGCGATAACTGCTTCGGACAAAATAAAAATTTTAATTTAGTTTTGGCCAACTTATCTTTATCCATCAGGATATATTTGACGAAATCAAATATGTTTTTATGACGCCTGGTCACAATCCTATCTTCTCTGTGACCGGGACTTTGGGCACATCGAAATACAGGTTCGACATGCCAACGTGTACTCCAAAAACCATTATGAGTACTTCGTTACAAAATGCCGTAGAAAAAAACCATTTACGGTAGTACAAGTTGCGCGAGATTTTGTTTTGAACTACGCTCTTCTTCAAAAACCTGCAACAAAAACTCATCTCCAAGGAGCCAAATTTAAGGATGGTGCCGGCTTCGAGTCCACCAAAGTGTACAAACAGGGGATCTACATCCACAAAACTTATAATTTCGACGTCAAATCTGCAGTTAAACTCCAGAAAGGAAAGAGCAGCTCTTATGATCCACCCAAGTTCGCCAACGCAGCTTTATGATTCTCCTGTATCGCTGACTCCAGCTAAACTTAACTAATCTCCTGCCACACGTTCCGTTGCCGTGGTCAACATACTTCAACACTAACTATCAGCCAATAAAGTTATGGCGACTGTTTTTTGGGATGCACGCGGGATAATCCACATTGACTACCTTCAAAAGGGAAGAACAATCAATGGGGAATATTATGCCAACTTATTGGACCGATTCAATGACGATTTAAAAAAAAAAACGACCTCATTTGGCCAAGAAAAAAGTTCTTTTCCACCAAGACAATGCAAGGGTGCACACATGTGCAGTTGCCATGGCAAAAATCCATGAATTGGGCTATGAATTGCTCCCTCATCCACCCTATTCTCCAGATTTGGCTCCGAGCGATTACTTCTTGTTCCCAAACCTGAAGAAATGGCTTGGTGGAAAAAGATTTGACTTCAATGATGAAGTCATCTCGCAAACAAAGGCCTATTTTGAGGACCTCGACAAATCATTTTTTTTGGAAAAAAATTGGAGAAGCGTTGGACAAAGTGTATAGAGCTCAAGGGAGACTACGTTGAAAAATAAAATTATTTTTTTATCCAAAAACCTGTGTTTTAATCCAAAAGTCACGGACTTATTGACCCGTCCTCGTATTATTGAAAATAATCAATTTACCCAGTTTAAACAAATTTCTGACCAATCTCTACATGGGGGTACCATTAATAAAAAAAAAAATTAGGCATCCTTCAACAAAAACAAGTTTAACCTTCTTTGTTGAGTTCGCCCTCTGCATCCGCAAAGGAAAACTATTTTCAAATATTTTTTTAGTTCGCCTTTCGTACCCGCAACGCTTCATATGAACTGGTAGTGAGTCAAAGCTTATTTTTATGCATACCAAATCTAGTAAATACTTAAAATAAATATTAGCTTCTACTAATAGTACTTGTAGACTACTAGACCTTTCACTACTATAGTATGTACTTAAATTTTATGTATACGGCACACCATCTTAAACAAGGGAACTAGAAATGCTTTCGAATAAAAAAAAAAATGTAAAACTTACCAATAACATGACTTTCGATATTGTTCATTGACGATCGCGATTTAGACGCTGGCTGTGGAATAATCGTTATCTCGTCATTGATTTTTAATGGTTTCAGTAATGAGTCATTGGCTGCCGACAAACTGTTTCGAGTACTCATAATACCACCACCGCCACTATTGTTCATCATGCTACTACTGCCAGAGTTATTCTTTTTGCCATCCATTGCTTTCTTAGCCACTGTACTATGAGCCGTATATACATGCGTTTCGAATTGTTTGTACATGCCAAAAGTTGCTGTGCACACAGTACACTTGTATGACAAATGGGCTGGTTTCAGTGTCATATGATGGTCACGGGATACATGATTAAGCAGTTTCCATTGATACATCTAGGAAGATGTATACAAATAAATTCAAGTTCTGTGTCGTTTTGAGATTGTAAACTTACCCTTCCGCAAACAGGACATCGACCAGCATCTTTGCCTTTATTAGCGGCTTCCTGCATTGAGCTTGTGACCAAACCATGGGAGCCAAGCAAATGCCGCTCTAGACCTTGGTCTGTGAAAAATCTAAACTGACACTTCTGACAATTCAAAGGCGGTCGATTGTAGATCATTTTCGGGTGAATCTAACAAAATGAAAATATTTTAAAAATACAAAAAGAAAAATCAAAGCAAACTAGAGGTGGGTCGTTTTGGTTTTTTGTGTAAACGAAACGAAACGAAACAGTTATTCAAAAAAATATAACTAGTTAATAAACTAGTTACAAAAACCGTTTTAATTTTAATAGTAATTTTTTAAAGGTACTTACGCTTGCTTCGAAACATGATAAATTGATAGACAAAATTATTATTACTTTTTCTTACTTGAATGAAATCTATAATATAAAACGATTTTCGCTTAAATTAACGTTTAGAAACATAAGTTTCTCAACATTTTCAGTTGTCAACCTAGTCCTTCTCTCGGAAATTATGTTACCCGTTTTTGAGAACATGCGTTCACACGGAACCGACGTGGTAACAATATTACACTTACTAATAAATAATTTGGTAAGGTTAGGATAAACGTGCCGATGATTTTTCCACTATTGCAATGTGCAATTCCATTGTCCTTCTCTGTTTATTCTTGGAAGCGTTTCATCAGCCAAGAACATCTCAATTTCTTTTATAGCTTTGGAAAGCGGTGTTCCGTGCGTGGAGTTCTGACCTATAATTTCGTCAAAAATTGCCCACGGACTGAGCTCATCTTTCTCCTTACCAACATATTCCGCCACATTATGGTCATATTGAGAGGTTTGTTCTACTATGCTAGCTACGAGATTTTGAACAGTTTTTTTTTTTTTTAATTTGCTTCAGAAAAAGCCTGCATTTTATATCTTGGGTCCATGAATGTGCACAGCGCAAGGGTTTCATCTTGTTCTATGTTTTCGAAGTTGTTGTCTAAACCGCTTTTGAGAGCATTTACAACGTTACGAACAGCTAAATTTAAATTCTCTTTATTTAACATCTTATTGCAAGACTGTATTAAACATCTCGTGACTACTATAACCGAACTGCCAGTTAAATATTTCAGCATCCAAGCAATACGGTCTTGAACTCAATATGTGGGCTTATATAGTGACCAGTCACTGCTATGTAAGTTTCAGTTACTTTTGAAGTACACAAATCCGTAGTGATACAGACATTTTCTACTTCTTTTGAGACCTGGTCCTTTATGAATGCCTCGGTTTTTGTATAAAGTTCTTGCAGCAGTGATCCAGAAACTGTTTTTCTACTTGGGAGCTTATACCCTGGTATCCATCGCATTAATTTTTTAAAAGCTCTTTCCTCAACTAAGCTGAATGGGTGAAAACCATCAACAACCATGTCTAACACATCAAGGTCAATCAGTTTCTTTTGTACGGCACTAATTTTTTTTTTTTTTTGAAATATATGAGTCCACAACTTTTTGGCGTTTAAACTGTGGCGTAATAATTTCTAGCGCTGTGCTTAATCCTTTGCTTGTTCCAGGAATCGGTTCAATATTACCACTACCTTGAATGCCTTGCAGCTGCCTTTGTTGAGTTTGAAGATGGATTTGATTTATCGGCTCATCTGATGAAACTAATGATGAGTAAACCAAAACATGTTTTTCATTAAATGTGATTTTAGGTTGGCAGTTGTTGATTTAAAACCAAAAATGTCTTTGCAAATATTACAAACTGCTTTTCTGTTTGCATTTTTTTCAAAATGGTTCCATAAAGCACTAGTATTTTTCCGTGCCGACATTTTCAGTACCTATTAAGGTTAATTTTACAGAAATACGCTAAGTAAGTACGCAAATTTTATAATATGTAGTTACTAGTAGTTACTAAATAATTTTCTTTTTACAAATACATATGTAAAATGTTCTCATTCAATCAGTTTACTAGTCTAAACTTTTATCCACCCCTATGAAACCGTTGTTTTCAGTGTAATATAAACTCAACTTTTCCTTGTTGATTCCACCACTGGCTGACAATAACTACTATGCATTCGATAACGTTTTTTTCGTTTTTAACATTTATGATATGAAATGATTTGAAAACGCTTTCTCGTTCGTTTCGTAAATGTAGTTACTGTCAGCCAGGGGCACTATGTATCAGAGTGGAATCATGTTATTTGTTTTTCTCCTTCATGCGTTTTTTCATATTTGTGGAACAGAATGATCCGTTCGCATACCTGAGTTGAATGTTGTGTATGCAAATAGATAAATGTAGTTACCAAATAAACCGTTTTTTATTAAAATAAAACGGTTACGTCGTTACGAGATGAAAAACTGTTTTTTTCAACTAGTTCGTTTTATTTATACCCACTCCTAAAGCAAACCCAGATTGTCTAACTTACCTTAACCTTATGCATCCATTGCATGTGATTGCGCAGTTGCTCCAAATCCTTAATGTAACCATCACATATTTCACAAATAACAAACTGTGCTTTGTTCCCGCTCGGATTTTGTCCAGGCTTCATGCCTGTTGGCGGGATTTTATTACCCGACGCTGACGGTTGAGCCTGTGGTGTATTGCTGCTTTGCCGAGGTAGAGGTGTTATCGAAATGCTGGGTTGCCCAGATGGGGTCTTTTTTGTAGCTGCTGCTGCGTTTGCCGTCTACAAAGAAAATTAAATCAAATATTATCTCAACCGGATTGACTTGAAATTTTCGAAACACAACTATATACTCATACTAAGCTGGACATTGGAATAACAAAAGAAAAAGTAACAAAATAAACGCGATACTGTTTTAAATTGTCACTTCAACAAAATGAAAAAAAAAAAAAAAAAACAAGTCTTTTCACTACTGTGAAAGAAGAAGCACTATTGCTAAACCTACCTGCAGTGTTAAGGTGTTTTGGGATGTTGGCAGGATCGCTAGACCCGGACCCGACACCTACGTAGACGAGATAAAATTATATAGGCGTTTCATTAGATTCATTACAAAAGTTATTTGTTTGTTTGATTGTTTTGTATTGTATGAGTATGTCAAGAGAAATGAGAATGGTGGTGTAGTATTCGAAGAGCAGCGCTCCAATAACGAAAACAAATATTTGAGTTAATCACACAAAAGCAATGCAAATAGGGGATGGGATGCATAGCGACCACATTTTTATGAAATTATTGTATTAGTAAATGTTCAACAATTCTGTAATGGTAATTCTCACACCCAAACTTGAAAACTAAATAAAGCAGATCATTCTCTATAGTCAAACATTTTTGTAATTGTATAAATAAAAGTCTGCAGAGTATGTTTTTTTTAAATTTAGATTGTACTATGCATTATGAGAAGAGAAGAGGTCATACGAGTACTGCTCTGACAAAAACCATATATACGTTCATCCCCAACATCAACAAATAAAAAGTATGGTGAGTTAAATTTAAATTGTTAAACTATTAGCATTTACGGACGTTTAAAGACCTACCTATAGAGGTTAAAGTACGATAGGAGCATCCACTTTTTAAGACGCCGGCAACATAATAAAAAAAGAATGTTGGAAAGCGGATTATGATGCTGTGGTAATTACTAGTCTACATCTATCCTACTAGTACGGGGGTGGTCCCAGAAGTGCCCGACCTGACTTATAGATGGCGGTTGCTGTTTAACAAAGATGACAATTGTGGGAAGCACCAGCAGCCATCAATAATGAACGCTCTCAATGAATTTGAGTCATCGTTATGTGATACGAGGGCGGGTTTTGAATTTCTGACCTCCTGTCAACAGGCATCTGTCAGTTGACTCCTGTCAAAATTTAAACTTGCTGCGTCAGTTAGTTTGTGTTTGACAGCTATTTTTATCAGACTACTCACTAATGTGAGGAGAAAATGGAAAAAAGTGAATTTCGTGTGCTTATTAAGCATTATTTCTTGCGAAAAAAAACCATTACCGAGACCAAGGCTAAGCTTGATAAATACTATGGGGACTCTGCACCATCGATTTCAATGGTAAAAAAGTGGTTTACTGAATTTCGTTGTGGCCGTACAAGCACTGAAGATGCCGAACGTCCTGGACGCCCAGTTGAGGTCTCTACACCCGAAACAATCGAAAAAATTCACGATATGGTGTTGGCCGACCGAAGATTGAAAGTGCGAGAGATTGTGGAAGCCGTAGGGATCTCGCATGGCTCAGTGGTTTCAATTTTGAATGATCACTTGGGCATGAGAAAGCTTTCCGCAATATGGGTGCCGCGTTTGCTCACAGTCGACCACAAACGCAATCGTGTAACAACTTCACAGGAAGGTTTGGCGTTGTTTAATCGCAATATGGAGGAGTTTTTGCGCCGTTTTGTAACCGTGGACGAAACATGGATCCATCACAACACACCAGAGAACAAACAACAGTTTCTAAGGGTGAATCGGCGCCAAAGAAGGCCAAGGTGGGTTTGTCAGCCAATAAAGTTATGGCGACTGTTTTTTGGGATGCACGCGGGATAATCCACATTGACTACCTTCAAAAGGGAAGAACAATCAATGGGGAATATTATGCCAACTTATTGGACCGATTCAATGACGATTTGAAAAAAAAACGACCTCATTTGGCCAAGAAAAAAGTTCTTTTCCACCAAGACAATGCAAGGGTGCACACATGTGCAGTTGCCATGGCAAAAATCCATGAATTGGGCTATGAATTGCTCCCTCATCCACCCTATTCTCCAGATTTGGCTCCGAGCGACTACTTCTTGTTCCCAAACCTGAAGAAATGGCTTGGTGGAAAAAGATTTGACTCCAATGATGAAGTCATCTCGCAAACAAAGGCCTATTTTGAGGACCTCGACAAATCATTTTTTTTGGAAGGGATAAAAAAAATTGGAGAAGCGTTGGACAAAGTGTATAGAGCTCAAGGGAGACTACGTTGAAAAATGAAATTATTTTTTTATCAAAAAATCTGTGTTTTAATCCAAAAGTCACGGACTTATTGACCCGCCCTCGTACATTACTCTCATTTGAAAGGCCTCAATCCAACCAATATCAAAACGGAACTGGATTCTACTCTGGGGGAGTCTGCTCCTTCGTTTACAACAATAAAATATTGGATGGCAGAGTTTAAGGGAGGCCGTACGAGTTGTCAAGGCGAACAAAGAGGTGAGTTCACCAGAAATGTTACAAAATGGTATCGGATGACCGTCGATCGAAAGTTCGTGAACTAGCACATATGGTAGCCATTTCAAGAAGCACTGTAACACATCGTGCCGTTTCTAAGAGAGGGCACCACTTGAATTAAATTCATACCATTTTCAGTTAGTACCAACCTTCAAAAGATACGTGTATAAATTTGACAGCTGTCGGACGACTAGTTCTCGAGATATACCGTTGTGAGTGAAACAACTTTTGTTATTGTGAAAAAAGTGGATTCAAAGCAATTTCGTGTGTTGATTTATCATTGCTTTTTGATGGGAAAAAATGCAACCGATGCAAAGAGATGGCTTGATAAGTGTTACCCGGACTCTGCACTTTGCGAACGAACCATTCGCGCTATTGAAAAATTTAAAAGTGGTCATACAAGCACCGAAGATGATGCACGCAGTGGACGTCCAAAAGAGGCTGTTTCAGATGAAAACATCAAAAAAGTCCACAAAATGATTACGAATGACCGTAAAGCGAAGTTGATCGAGATAGCTGAGGCTCTGAAGATATCAAAAAAGCGTGTTGGATATATCATACACGAATATTTGGACATGCGAAAGCTGTGTTCAAAGTGGGTGCCGCGTTTCTTCACAGTCGACCAAAAACAACAACGTGTTGATGATTCAGAGGAGTGCTTAAAGCTGTTCAACCGCAATAAAGCCGAATTTTTGCGTCGGTATGTGACAATGGATGAAAATTGGCTCCATCACTTCACACCAGAGTCAAGTCGGCAGTCAGCTGAGCGACGAGCAGGCGACGAACCTCGTCCTCGACTGGCAAGGTTATGGCATCCGTATTGTGGGATGCACATGGAATAATTTTCATTGACTATCTCCAAAAGGAACAGACTATCAACAGCGACTATTACATTGCGTTGTTGGAGTGTTTGAAGGACGAAATCGCAGAAAAACGACCGTATTTGAAGAAAAAGAAAGTACTGTTTCATCAAGGCAATGCACCGTGTCACAAGTCGATGAAAACGATGGCAAAATTGAAAGAATTCGGCTACGAA
Organism: Volucella zonaria; assembly: GCA_963966105.1. NCBI lineage: Eukaryota > Metazoa > Arthropoda > Insecta > Diptera > Syrphidae > Volucella > Volucella zonaria. The sequence goes on along the minus strand of OZ014534.1, from coordinate 82,705,468 downwards.
TTGCTTCCCCACCCACCGTATTCTCCAGATTTAGCCCCCAGCGACTATTTCCTGTTCGCAGACCTCAAAAGAATGCTCGCCGGAAAGAGACCTCAAAAGAATAGCCGAAACAGAGGCCTATTTTGAGGCTAAACCGAAATCGTAATACAGAACTGGTATTGAAAGATTGGAAAATCGTTTCAATCAGTGTATCGTCCTCGAAGGCAACTATATTGATAAATAAAGTTGAATTTTGCAAAAACTTTGTGTTATACTATAAAACGGCGCGGACTTTTCAACATCGCATGTTGACTGAAAAATTAGTCATGAAAAAACTGTGCGCAAGATGGGTGACGCGATTACTCACAATGAAACAAAAACACCGTCGTGAAGATGTTTCAATAGTGTTTGGCAAAGTTTCACAGCAATAAAGCCCAGTTTTTGCGTCGATTCATAACCATGGATGAAACATGGATTCATCACTTAACACCTGAGACGAAGGAACAGTCAAAACAATAGACTCAAAGGGGAGAATATGCTCCAAAGAAAGCGAAAACCGTTGCATCTGCAGGCAAGGTCATGGTGTCAGGTTTTTGGGATGCGCGTGGGATAATTTTCATTGATTATCTTCAAAAAGGAAAAACAATCAACGACGTGTATTGTGCGAACTTATTGCAGCGTTTGAAAAATGAAATCAAGAAAAAACGGCCGCATTTGGCGAAGAAAAAAGTTTTGCCTCATCAAGACAATGCTCCAGAGATCACTCATCTGCCATAGCGATGGCCAAAATCAACTGCTTACTCTTGCACCCTTTTCGCCAGATTCAGCCCCCTCGGATTATTTTCTATTTCCAAATTTGAAAAAAATGGCTCGGTGGTATAAAATTTGCCAACAGTAAAGTGAAGTCTGCAGTTGATGGCTATTTTAAGGAGCTCGACGATTCTCACTATAAACAGGATATCGAAGCTATTTTAAGTAAAGTGAAGTCTGCAGTTGATGGCTATTTTAAGGAGCTCGACGATTCTCACTATAACAGGATATCGAAGCTATTGAACATCCCTGGAAAAATTGTATTGAACTAAAAGGAGACTACGTAGAAGTCTAGTAGTCGGGTACTTCTGGGACTACCCTCGTAACTGCCCCGAGGAGGGGATCAAAACGATCGGATATTCTCAATCAATCTTTATGATACTTGAGTCTATTTCCCTTTTAAAGTGCAGTTGAATATGGCTATAGAATGAAGTAGGAGCGAGCTAGCAAGCAGGACAAAACATTCTTACTATCCTCACGGGCACATATTTCTATCATTGTAAAAACTGGCAAACATAAATTTTACTTGGAGCAGGATTTGAAAAGTAAGACCTCTTGAAAAGGGTGATATGAAGAGAAAAGATTCTCGTACAACCAAAGCATAAAAAACGGCCCATCGCCATGCCATCCCTTCAGAAACAAATGAAATCAAAGTTTCAAAACTCCAGGTTTACTTATCTTTCCAGTTAAAATTTAATCATCTGAAAATTGCGACATAAAATGCAAGAGGAATTCGCTTCAAACAAATAGAATTAGGGTCGACAACGAAATAGGGGTTCAAAATAGACCCACGGAAACTTGGCTTTAAAGTGAAATCAATTTTAACATGCTAACATATATACCAAACTACCAAACAAACAATTATCATTATCTTACTTATTACCTAACTTAGAGTAACGATTTAGCATATCAATCCAACCACTTCGTCCATTATCGTTAATCAATTTTCGTTTCAATACTGAGGAAATCAATAATATCTGTTCGTAAAAGCAATGCAGAAGGTGTTTTAATTCATTCGTACCCATTTGTCGAGTTGTTTAACTCTCTTTTTTTTAAGTCGTTCCAGATGATCAAAACCCGCTGATTTGTTTACCATAAATTTTCAAATACGATCGTCACAAATGAACACATTTCGTCAACGACCCTCTTCTTTGTCAACGCTCTTATCTCTACAACAAAAGTTTTAGAAACACCATTTCACCGTGTACTAATTAGCTGCAAGTTGAAAAAATGCTACTCGAACAATTCATTCATATCAAGTTATTCAGCCACCCCATATTTCGAAAGAAAATAATTATCTGCCCGTTTCATATTGAAATCACGGACTTGGCGGAGCTTAGCAACCCAACCACGACCTTGATATGGTCGCAGCGAAATATAAAGCTGCGTGCAAAAAACTACTGAGAGACCGCTATGTGGCTGGAGTATTTAAAATGGGATCATTATTTTAAACAAAAGCAGGTTTAACGATATAATTTGACGCTTTACGAAAATACTGGTCAAATATAATATTTATGGAAGTAAGTAACAATAGATGAGTTACTCCAATATTAAATATTTTATGTCATCCACTCTTTTTTCAGGCAAATAATTTGAAATGGGACGTAATCGAGGATGTTACGAACGAATCACACGAGGCTGAAACACACATGTCACTAAAATGCCGGTACCTTCAGATAATGTCGACATCTTGCTAGAACAGAACACTTAATGACGATAAGTTGTATTAAAGCCTGAACTACATATGTACATGCATAAACTAAATGTTCATCCTGATGAAAAAAAATACGTATCCACAATAGAGAAAAATGAATAAAAAACAAATCATCTGCTTTAGGACCAATCAACAATGGCCGCACTTTCATTTAAAATCTTACCCCTTTCACCAAAGCAAAAATGGCTTATGCTATAACACCAATCCAATGAGCACGCATATACTACCATTAAACAAAACACAACTACTAGTACCTAAGCATGCTAACGAAATGAAAAACTGTCAACTTACATGAATCAGTTGACCAGCTGCAATTTGATAATTATTTGGCGGTACCATTCCAGTGGGCATTGGCGCTCGTACAGGCGGATTCCCAGGTCGCAGCACTGTTCCGCCATTTGGAGTGGTTTTCGTTACAGTCTGTGGTCGCCCGCGGATCAAGTTCTTGTTTACATTGTTATTAGCCATTGCCGCTTGGATATTACGCGCCTGTTGCGCCTGTTGTTGTTGCTGTTGAATAGATGCTAACGCAGCCTTTTGCGCTGCTGCTTGTGCTGCCATTGCCTATGAAATGAAATTAAAATCAATTAGCCTATCCTTCTTTTTTCAAATCAATAATTCATAACTTACCTGATAAGCAGTAGCAGTGCCAACTAAACCATGACGAGGCTTGATGCGAGGGATTTTCGCTGGTGCCTCCCAGTCATGTGGCGGTGCAAGATTGACTTCAGGGCGGAATTTCTTAACGCAAACAGGTGCATGCCTAGCCAATTTTGCTTTTCCGTTGTCCTCGAAGCCACAATTCGGGCACTGATGGTATGGCAGGTGTTTGAAAAGTCGCGCTTTAATATTGTGCATCGCTTCCATGTGATACACAATTTCGGTGGAGTTTCTTATCTCGTAAGTACAGAAATTACACTTATACAGCACTCCATTCATGTGAGGTGTTTCGTAGTGATGTGCCATTGCCAACGCAGACTCCGATTTAAAGTTACAAAACTCACAACGTTTAATATTAAACTTGAATGCAGAGTTGCGTTTCTTACTTGCTTCTAAATTACCGCTTAATGCTGTGATTGCCCTCTCGATCTCTGTGATATTCTTGCCAAGGGAACGTCGCATTTTACGCTTTTGTAAGCGAAGTAGATCGGCTTGTACAAACTCTTGCACTTGACCAGCACCAATGTCCATAAAGAATTTCCCCAGTGGACTCTCAAAGTAATTCTCACCATTTGGTTGTTTATTTGCATTTGGGGTTGATGGTGACGTTACTCCCGGTGCGGTTGGTTGGATGGGTTTAATAACTGCGTTGATGGCTTTCAAATCATCACTGGCCTCTTTAATTAGAACTTTTGTACGAGTCTCAGATTCTGAGTCTTCGTCGTCATCATCATCGCCAGAATCATCAGACTCTGACCAAGAATCATCACCACTACCACGTTTCTTCTTTTTCTTTTTACTCGTTGTGGTAGCACTTTCATTAGCATCCTTGCCATCATCACCTAAATCCAGATCATCTTCGGAATCCACGTTATCGGCCTTTTTTAGGTCGAATTTCGTTTCAATCTGATTGACTATCTCACGGAGATTGTCAGATGGAGGTTTCTCATAAATATACGGTACGATGAAAGAGGGTGCTTCCAGGACAAACATGTCATCAGTTAGACCAGGAAGAAGATTTGCATTTGATATCGTCAGTAGGGCGGGAACACCTGTACTCACAGGCATTGTAGGAATAGCTTTTGGAGCAGCCGGTTGCGGTTGCGGTTGGGGTTGATTTGAGAGCATGGCCGGTCGGATGTTAACTGGAAAAATTCCAGGCGGAGGAAGGGAAGGTACCGAAGATTTAGTCGTATCTGTATCGATTATAACTAAAGTTGGCTCCTTCCCACCTGATGTTATGACATTACTCTTAACTGCACCCGCTGGCATTAACGAACGAGCGTCTTTAATTGTGATTTGTGCCATAGGTGACTGAGTACCGGCCACAACTGAAGGAATTACATTTGGTGAAGTTCTTTGCCGCTTTGGTGGTGGCTGAGAATCGTCGGTTTCTAGTCTTTGATCGTCACCAAATGAAGCAAAGTCCCGCACTTTAACCAAACTTTTGCGTTGTCTTCCTGAAACAGCACTGCCCGCTTCGGATGCTTCACTTGGACTGTCATCTTCAATAAGAACACAATCATCATCGTCATCATCAGGCTTTGGTGGTGGTGGTGGTGGTGGTGGTTTCTGCTTTTCCACTGGCGGTAGTTGAGGTTGTGATTGTGGTAGAGATTGAGATTGAGGCTGTACATTTGATTGAGATTGCAAATGAGATTGAGGCTGCACTTGTGATTGAGGTGATTTCGCTGCTGGTGGTGGTACAGGAATTGCTGGCGGAGGCAATTCCTTTTCCGGTTCGCACTCAGAATCTGAACCTATTACAACTGCACCATCGGAATCACTTATGGTACGCTGTGGAGCTTTTGCCTCTTTGTTTTCCTCTGCATCAGATAACTTAAGAGGATTTTTCTCCTCGACATTTGTTTTAGGACCTTCATCTGCCATAGGCATTTCTTCATCTGATTCATCAAGATCAACGACTCCATCATCATCTTGAATTAACTTCGGAGCTTCGCCATTTAACTTCTCCACAACATGTGGCGGAGATTTCTCTTCACCACTTTTACTTGCTGGATGACTGGACTGCTGGCTGTCATCATCATTTGTAACCGATTGCGATGTATCATCCTGACTTTCATCAACTTCTTCACCGTCGTCCTGACTAGTTTGAGTCTCTGATACTCCACCATCTCGACTTTCTTCATTCTCTGTCGAGTTGCCATTTTTTTTGCCATCTGATTTTTCTGTCTCGGTTTTTTCATCATCATCGTCGTCATCGCTGCAATTTTCAGCATGTGAATCCTTTGTGTCGACATCATCTTTGGAATGCCGTCTACCATTGCTTCCATCTTGTGAAGTTTCTACATCACCATTAGCCGTAGTCCTTTCAGTAGCTTTTATGTCACTCTGATTATCACAACTATTCTGTGAATCATCATCACTATCCACTAACATTGGTTCTTCTAGTGGTTGTGCAGTTATTTTTAAAACGTCTCCGTTTTGCTGAACAAGCGGATTGACTGGTGCTTCCGAGCGAGCAATTGCTGTTGTTGGTATTTGTTCGACCGCAGATTTCTCTGGAATCGAATCACCCACTTCGCCCATCATTTATTATACGTGTATTATAATCCTCGGCTTGAGGTCTTGATTTCTTGTAAAATACTTGCTGGACCTGACTGAAATGAGATAATAGAAGATTTAGAATAGTTATTAATCTTGAATGAGAAGACAAAATAGAGTTCAATTATAGACGACAGCAGATACGAGAATCATATCGATCATATTAATCGTTCATCTTATCAGATGAAGTTGGTTTAGGAGATAAATTGGTCATTATTAGGCAGATGCATTGATAGCATAATAAGGTAACTTGCATAACAAAACATCGGTGTAAAAAAAAAAAAAACCTATAAACGATAAACGGTGCATGTAACACCATTTATTTTATGTTGAAATGAAATCGACTATTTAAAGTGTCTTCATTATTGTTTTGCTTTGTTGTTGTCGTCCATCAACAATAGAACTGACATTGCAGATTAACTTAATAATATAACACGCAGAGTCAACAGCTAATTGGCATCACAAAAACATCGTTTACCTGCAAACCAGTCCCCGGCTTTATGCACGCGCCAATCTGGATGTCTCAAATAGATTTTGATAACATCATTATCGCATGCATCCAGAAGACAAAAACACATTTTATTTAGAATGGCCTTCCATTGAGATTTAGGGAGGAGACCATGCACTTCTATTGGCGTCCCCAAAGTTGGAAACACGAAAAATATCCCAGAGATTCGAGCAACCCGGATTAAGATGGGAAAAGATGGGTGGTTATGGTTCCATAATCGACATCATGACTAGAAATCAACCGGCTGTAAATGTTTGCGGATTTTAAAACAAAACAGTTAAAATATGTCAGTGGTAAACGAACGCAGAACTATTGACTCTAATCGTTACAGAAATGAGGTCTCGTAGAAGGCTGCCTGATAGAAGAAGAAAAGAGAAAGAACTTCGGTTTCCCGAGAAAAAAGAAAAACAATTAATAGAACAACCACAATAGGTCCTGAGGATATAAAAAAAACTATTATGGAGATTGTTAGACGGCGAAGCCAATCAAAATTTCGCTGTTAGACAAACCAAGCCCTTCAATATTATATATGAGTGCCAAGACTTCTACTTCATCGACCAAAATTATGTAGAGATAGCAATATCAATAATAAGGTTGCTGCCGTTACCTGCCGAATTATTTAAAGCTTAGAGAGCATATACCAGCTTATTTTCAAGATATAATCCGGGGAAAGTACCTGATGAATTGAACCTCAAGACCGTTTAACCGGTCCCTTAAAACTGCATAAAACATATTCTCTGCTGCATTATGTAAAGGCTTGAAACTATTTCTCAACGATCTGATTGGCCCCTATCTGTGTGATTTTAAGATTGTAAGTCAACGATTGACCAAACATTTACACTAGGGCAGATCCTGGAGAAAACCCAAGAAGTTAAGATCAAAGCTAACCTAACGCCGCATATAACAGTGTCTATAGAGACGAGCTATATATAACCATATGTAGTTCTGATAAAGATACTTCATTATAAATACAACGAACAGTTTTATTTTTATATGATTAGTGCGAGCTCAAAGGATTATAAAAGCCCTTAGAATGGGATACCGATGCACGTTGGATTTGAATGTTTATAATGGCTAAGGAGCTCGGCAGGGCATTTCATAAGCGAGTTGTACGTCTTAAGAAAGAATCACGATATTAAAGAAGGTCCACGGCTTGAGCATCCATAACGGTTAAAGCTTTAAAGGGGCGAATCCTGCCACCAAATTTGTTGGAACACTGGTGATGAAAATAGTGATAGAACATTACATTATAAGATAAGCGACATTACATCGGTGTTGGAATGTGTTACAATAATTGACTGGGGAATATTGGCGTCAACTACATACAGTGTTGTGCAAAACATACCGGATTTTTATCGAAAATTTTTCTTTGTTGAATTTTAGGGAACAGAAAGAACCTAAGTAAAATCTGTTGTCAATTTAAGGAAACTGATTGTGTAAGTTTACAAATAAAAGAAAAAGAAGGTTTTACGATAATATATTTTATTATACAAAAAAAAAATTTAACTTGGCTCGGTAACGGCCTGTGCAAAACATACCGGATTTACGTTGTACTTAATATTTTGTCCGATAAAAGTTGTTTTTAAGACCTCCTCACATCTTTTAGGCCTGGACAACACTAGATTCTCAAAAATTTCCTTTGGAATGTTCACTTATTCATTTTTTAGTGACGTCATAAGTGCGTTTTTGGATGTGTGCGTTTTTGGATGTGTGCGTCCTTGACCCTACCCGTCTTTTTAAAATGGCCCACAAATTAACGATAGGGTTTAGATCGGGCGATTGAGAGGGCCATTCCAACATATCAACATTTTTCTACACAAACCGCTCCTTAATCAACTTTAATGAATGTTTTGGGCCATTATCATGTTGATAAACCCAACGCAGTGACATCTCCTCCTCAGCGTGTGGTAGCATTACGGATTCCAGTATATCCGTATACTGAAAACGATCCACAATAATACTAATCGCATGTATTGGTGGTTCACATCCAGCACCAGAAAAACATCCCCACACCATAATTGAGCCTCCTCCATTCCTCACGGATTGCCGAAAACGTCATGGCTGAAGATGTGCCCCATTCTTTCTTCTAACATGAATACTTCCATCGAAAGCAATCAAGTTGGACTTACTCCCGACGCTAAAGAGTGCAGCTTTCCACTTCATTGCCACCAATTCAAATGGTTTCTTGCGAATTCCAGTCTAAGAAACCATTAGCGTTAGCAAAATAATCAAAGACTTACTAGAGGAATGAAATTGTATTTTTTTTTTGTCTATGCTCAGCAGTAAGTAGAGGATTTTTTCGCTGGTCGAAAAGAACAAACACCAGCTTCTCTTAAACGCCTGCGTACGGTGCTTGCTTCAGTTGAAATATTGAACTAATTGACAATTTTTCTTAAAGGCAAGTAAGGATCGTTAAGAATCATTTTCTTAATTTGCCGATCGATTCGGAGTGTAGTTTTTCTAGTGAATTGTGAATGTAGTTCTCCACAGTGAATAGTTTCGACCGATTTTGCATTTGAAACTTTTTTATAATTTTATACTTTTTGGCTATAGATTTTTGTTTTAGCCCTGCCCTGAAATCCACTACCTTCTGATTTTTAACCACACCACTGTAGTTATTTTTGGCCATTTTATTAGTAAACAAATTGGAAACACCTGACCTTTTAAGTTTTGTTAAGTCTATAACTTACTTCAAATGACAGCCAAAACCATTATCAGCAAGTTAAAGAGCAAGAAAATACGGTACTTTTGAAAATCCGGTATGTTTTGTAAAGGCATGGCATTGAGTTGAGCTACAGTTTTTACCAAAACTGAAAAAAATAATGGTAGCAATGCCTTATTTTCTTTCTATTTGTAAACTTATTCAATAGGTTTTCTTAAATTGCCAAACAAGTGTACCTACTGCATTCCTGTCCCCTAGAATTCTTCAAAGAAAAATGTTCAGGAAAAATCCGGTATGTTTTGCACAACACTGTATAAAAGTGGTTGGTCGGATGGTTTTGATTCCTATGTTGCGAGTTCAGAGAGGTTTTGTGGGCACCTGATCAGATGTAGCCATTGTACTCCAAATAACTAACGTTTCGAGGACAAATCAGACGGGCTGAAGTATTTTTTAAGTCGCTTCAGGAAACCTAGCCATTTCGCAGGATTTTCGGTGACATCGAATCATGCAAGCATTCAGTTCCAGTGAGCCGCTGATACCCAAATTGGTTATGCCGTTTACATCGGAATTGTTGAGGATGAGGGGCAGAGAGCACTGTCATCAGCACAAACGAACATATTGGAATAGAAGTAGCGGAGAAGAAATCATTAGTGAAAATTAAAAAGAGTATCGGAAACGGAACGGAAGTCTGAGGCACACCAACATTTTATTTTATGGATATCTGAAACCATCTAAACTAAGTTGAGTTTATCGTTATGAAAGGAATTTTTTAATCAACTGAAGAATTAATCAAATCTCTAATGCAGAGCCTTGCGCCAGATTGGTGTAGACTTTAGTTTCAATTTTCTGTTTATTTAGCCTAAGAACAATTGAGTACTAGGGCCTTGTCAGGTAAACTCCATATTATATCCTCATCATAACGATTCTGCCATATGACATGAAAGCATGCACATTAGCGGAGACGGAACAAAAGATTTTTCGAGCGATTTGAAGGAGATAAAATCTACGAGCTAGATAATGATCAGACAAGTGACACACGTAAAACGGGACCACAACCAAGTAGTTACAAAGTACAGGCAATTTGGCATGCACTTACCGACTGGAGCGCTCTATTAATGTATGCCCGGGCCCATATCATCAGACCGTTGTGCCATCTAAAAAGGAAACGAAATCGGCAATCTTAAAAGATTTTTAATCTGCATGGCGGCTTACAGTGAACCTATAATTTGAGAGTTTATATATCTAATGTAATTCATCTTCAATAAGCTTCATAATTGCTTCTTTTGTTATGACTGCCCATAGTGAGTGTTCACATTGACGTGGACAGCAAGATTGTTCGAAAGAGAGGGAACGCTTTTTATTTAAGTACCTAGAAAGAAGAACGGTTACTTCCACCGAAAGCCCACTTCTGAACTAGATTTTCGGGTGAAGCATGACGTTTTTCCCCATATCGTTCCCTTTCTGACATATTTTTTTCATTTTAGTTTTGATCGCTGGCGAGCAAGGAAGAGTAGAGAAGAGGAAAAAGTATGTTTCAGGACAGGTGCTCAAATTTAAAAATTGAAAATTCTCCGATTCAAGTGTTCCACTTGCCAAAGTCTTTCATCTTCACGAAAATGTGAACACGACGTTTATGGGCAGGACTTTCATGCCCACGCCCGGGATGATTACGATTACAAGTCCTCTCAATCAAACAGGACTAAATGATATAATAACTAAATAGATGAAAGTTTATGTGTACCAATTTGCAAAAACTTCGCCGGAATATGAAATCCTGTTTATGTTTAAGAAATCATTTCCGGCTCGAATCACTTTCGTTTCGCAAAGGACGGAAGGCTTTTCAAAAAAAAATTATTTTTTTTTTGTTTGCTTTAGGTCAACAATTTCGCATGTAAGCCAGCCAACAAAGACCTGTTTCCCTTAAATTCTTTCCAAGACGTTAATTTAATTGTTCTTACTTTTTATTTATTTATTTTTTTTTTCAATGTTATATCGGGCATTTTATTTCGAAAAGCAACTGTCATGGAAAATTTGAAATAAAGGCACAGTAGAACTTGAAAATCGTTTTCTCTTTCTGCCTCTTCTTATTCCTCTTTATCCTCTTTCGTCTTTCCACATTCGCTCATACTTCGATACCCACCTATTATCCGATTCAGCCGCCATCTTGAATAATATATATATATACATATATGTACATACATACATTCAATTTATTTTATTAAATACAAAATTCGAAAAATAATTCCAAGCCTGATTTAAAAATGAAAGATACCCAAAAGCCTCCTCCTCGTGGCTAAAGCACATTTCAATTCTCATAATTTTTTTTAAATTGAACTTTGTGGAAATTAATAAATAAAATAATAAATCACCAACAAAATAGAAAAATAAGTAAATACGGACAATGGTCGCTGTTATGTATAATATTTATGTATGCATGCACAAATGTGCGCCTCCAAGCACCCCATTCCATATTGACGACGACGGTAGGTATGGTTATTGAGGTTAGGCGAACAACTTGCAACTTCCACCACTCTCCGCAGTTCGGAGAAGCGACAAGAGATTAAAAATAAAATGACGTAGTATTCGAAAAAAAAGAAGAAAAAACGTGAATCCGTTTAGCCGTTTTTTTTTTTTTTTTTTTTTTTTAAGTAAACAAATTCAAGAAGTAAGAAATGAGAATTGCTTTTGAAAGAAAAATCAAATTTCGCGGTTTAGTTTCTAAAGCAAGCAGCTGACATTTGTAATACGAACAGCTGACTATGCACGACCACAATACAAGAAGAAAACCACGTCGTTTTCTTTGCTCGTGGTCGGGCATACAAATGAACTCACAACTCAAACTCAAACTCACACTCTATGCGTTCTTCTTCCTTGTGTGATATTTAGGTATTCCCATAAGCATAGCCCCATATAAATCCAATGAAATGCAAGTATACACGTGACTTCTCCATTAAAAAGGTCCCGCGTTGATTGATGCGACTGATGGATGCTACTTGCAAATGCACAAACACGGCTAGCCCCCAAATTGACACATTATAAGTAGGTACTCGTACTTGGTACTCGCACCACGCCAAGGAGGAACACAACGGTTAAACACGGCGAAATGTCAAAACAAAAGTTCATCGGCGACAGAGACGTCCATGACGACGATAAGCAAAATAAACGCACACTTTGCCGCCGATTTGATTTTACCGGCGTATTGTAGCGGGTGATTAGAGAGAAAATTTGTTTTTCCGTTATTTATGCGAAAATCCACGCGAAAAACCAAATGGGCCAGCTCCTGAAATTGACTAGTAATGTGCCCTCGACGCCATGTTGGAAATAATTTTATGCCAAGCATATAATTTCCTCTTTTTTTCTGCTGCCACTTTATATACTTTGCCTTTTACATGGGGTTTATAATAACGCGTTTACATACTCTCTGTCTCTTCCATATACATATTTATGTCTGAATGTATGAACATTGACGTATAACTACACAACTAATTCATACACGCCGTTTAATAAATGTGAATGTGTTTGTTCACCGGTTTTATGTTTGCCAATGTATGACTGAAACAACAGTGTTGGTGTTGGTGTTTGTGTGTACAAAATTTGATAGTAGTTGTGTGGCAAAGTGCGTCAGTGGTAAGTGCATGACATTTCATTTGGAATTGAAAGAACTGTCAAAATGATGTTGTACACAAGAAAACGAAATGAAAATGACAGATACGCCGCTTTGTGTAGTGTCAACACAACAAACGGCGAAACAACGGAAATAGGAGAGAATCACAAAAACAAGCACCGTTTTTTCTTATTTTGCCGTCATTTCAGTTCGCTCGGAGATGTGTTATTGAAAACGGGTAAAACGTGCTTAATGTACATAGATTCCATAATTTCGTAGTCATAATTTTTTGAGAAATTATAGCGTAAATAAAAATAAAAAGGAAAAACCATATTGACCGATTGAGCGGTGGATAATTATGTATTTAGATTGTGGATTTCCGATGCAACAGGTGAGGACATTCAACAGTCAATTGGTGTTTGATTCTCTAATCAGATTCTGTTTTGTAGGAAATCGAGAGAAGATTTGAAGTGTGCATTTGGCGTGGTTACGGTTTTAAAGCAAAGTTCAAATCGTCTAGAATTAAATGTAAGGACACGTAGGCGCTAGAATGGGGAACAAATATTCAAGCCGGTAGATTAAATGAGATAATTTCAATTAGATAGAGGTAGATATCCTTACCACTAGATCATTTGGGAAATATGCACATTGTCGCAAAAATAATATAAGTTGGATAGGACTACAGATAAGTATAAACCTTTTTACTGCATTTTTCGCAGGAATTGAGAATAGAGAGGAATGAAAGGCTCAAGGACCAATACCAATCGAAGATAGTTTGAAAGACTGACCTCAGTATATTCTTCTAGAAATTACAAAATATACAGCTTAACTACCGGTGTTTTCCCGACTTAGATTTAGGTAGCGGCAGAGGAGGCTAGTATGGTGTAATCATTATTTCAGTCGCTTCTCGTTTATTGGCTCACCGATGAATAATAATATAAGTATAAATGCAAATGAAGGTTTCAGGATGCATTTGACTGAGCCCTAAATTCGATTGAAATAGATGTTTTAATTGGGATACTTTCTTCTTTGAAAAGTCATTATGAAAAGATCTATAGCATAAGAATCCGTTAAAAATTTGGTCCTCCTATTCACGAAACCTATAGAAGATTGTGCGATTTGTTTTGTCCTCCTAGTCGGCCAGCTGAGCTCGCTATTCGTCATGTTGTTGATAAATTTAGAACCACATACACTCCAAATGACACAAACTCAACAAAGATACTAAGTTTTCTAGGGAAAATCCATATTCTTAGTGTTCATATTACTATAATGAATAAAAATAAATATACTGTTCAATTATGTCGAAAGGTTTAGCTTAGAGCGCCTGTTTGGGGCAAGTAAGTTATTGTAAGATAGCATAAGTTCATTAACATGATTAAGCATTTTCTTGTCTGGCATTTACACTTATGGTGATGTAATAAAAAAGCATATAAAATTAATGACACAGATTCAACAACGCATCAACGTAAAGTGCGTACAGACGAAACTATTGAGGGAAAGTGTAGGAGAAGACCTAGAATTGTCAATTTAGGGGCGATTTCAGTTTGCCCTCTATCCGTTGGCAGCATTACAACATCCAGCTAGTGCAGGAACTAAAACTAGGGGACAATGCCTTGAGGAGGGAGTTCGCGGATATGGCTCCTGAACAATTTGGAAGTCGGACCCTTCTTTTTATCGAAAACTGTGTTTAGTGACAACACCAATTTTTGGCTTGATTTGTTTATGTACAAACAAAATTGCAGTTTTAGAGTAACGCAAATCCGGATACTCAATTAGACTTAGTCTAACGATGATTGCATCATCGGTCTTTATTTCTTCAAAACTGAGGCCAGAGCTCGTGTGATTAAGACTAACTGTTCTAGTCTTAACAATATGAATTTAACTGATAACTTTTTGAAGCTTATTTTTTGTATCGACGCTTGAACGCCTGCAAACTATATTTCCCACTACATCAAACAAATTATGTGGTACACATCATTTTTGAGATAAGTCGCGGTTCAAGCTCTTTTTGCTCTAATTTTGCCCTGATTTCGTAAATTATCATTAGTGATTATTTTACATACAACCATTGGGAAAACGCTATGTCGCGATATTTCAATCATACCATAGAAAATATATTCAAGAACTCAGGCAGCAAGATATCATTCGTAAGATTTCCGCAGAGGTTTCAAAGAAATAAAACATTTTCCCTCGAAGTCTTAAATATAAATTGCCTGAATTTGTCTGTAGGTAACATACATAGATACGTATATTTGATATGAACTTAAAATTGATATAAACTCCTTTATTCCGGTCTATTAACCGATCTATGAAATATGTATCGCCATTATGGTGATATTGTGTAACATATATCCGTTCAGCGATTCAATATAAAAACTATTCCTAGATTTTGTGAACTGTCACGAGGATTCCCAACGCAGAAATCCTCGTGTAGAGCTCCTGACAATAAAGTCTATAAATACAGATACAAGACAATAATGTCTGGACTTCATTAGCTATTCGTAGTTCACTAGTTAAAAGCAAGCGGACTCGTAAGTGAAATCACGCCTCAATTGAACCGGTTTTGTTCACATCGCTAAAATCGGCTATAAATAGATTTTTATGGATTTTGTGTTATGAAATGTTATGGACTGGTGGAAATATACATGTAAAGAAGTACAATACATAATTATTATAATTACATATGTATATGCTGGATATTTTAGATTCCAGGTGATGTTTGGTTATCAATTTATTTTGGTAGTAATTTATCAGTTCGCATTTAGATGTTAGTGAAAAGCGATAGAGAACATTTTTTGTGGTACGACGAGTGCACCAATAAAATCTTGTAGATTTTAACGTAAACACCAACGATCTGAACACCTTCGTGAGGTATGTGTATGATACACCATTCGGGCCGGCCAAGTTATTAAACCACAGGAAACAAATAATTAAACAACATTGTTCGGTGGAAACGTATAGATTCTCGATTGATCGATTAGTTCCAATAGGAATACCAATTCATACACACCTGACTCTATGACGAAAATGTTGCCTATCTGCTTTGTTGTTCAAAAAGTGATTCCGTTTTTTTTTGCATTTCGTTTTCAGGTGCATTTATTTAATATGTACTCGTATACGTAATAAATATTAATCAATGGGCTATTATATATACTCATAGATCGTTTTGCTCGACGTCGTTCTGCCGCCATCTCCCGGGCAACTTCATAATGCCGCGTTCATAAAACTAGCTACAGAAAAACTTCTCCGAGAAAGTTGTCAAGGTGTTGTTTGAAGAGGTCTTTAGAAGTAAGGCGTTTTGGAAGAAATGAAATAAGTGGAAGTCTGATGGCGCAAGATCTGGGCTTTACGCGGATGTGCGAACACATTCCAACCAAGCAGTGGTGGCCTTGGTTCAAGCGGCAGTGTATGGCTTACAAATCGGATGGTTCGGGATTGGATACCAGCCGCGCCAGAAAGAAATTCTTTTTTTCAGGCAACTAAATTCACGTTAGATGAGTGGTTTCCTAAAACACAAGTCCAATTACACTAACAATTTAGTCTCCCTATTAAATCTTGAAGTGAAATAGTCCCTGACTCCAAAAATCTTTCTTTTTCATGCTCTGATATTTTACGTGCAGTATTATGTTCTTATTGTCGGGTAACCAAACTTGAGCGTGGTCTCGCTATGTCGTGGTGAAAAACTACATCCTTACGATTGATCAGCTCGGGCCGTTTCCGTATGATGACATCATTTGACTGCTGTAGCTGCTCTTGTAGACATCGGAATCAATCGTTTTGTTCTTTAGAAGCAGCTCTTAGAATAGTGCTCTCTTCCAATCTCACCAGATTGTCAGTATCACCTCCTTTGGTGGATTTCTGCTTTTGCTTGCCCTTCCGATGTTTCAACTCGCCTATCCTATTCCAACTTTTACTTTCCATCTTAAGTCGCCCGTCATCATACGCTTCATTAATGGATCGTTTCCTTCCCGTATGGTGAGTTGACCGGAGACGTTTATGCGCTTCGTCACATGAATTTCTTCCAACTCATGCGATACCCAAATATCAAGCTTATTTACGAAGCCCAGCGATTTCAGATGGTCATGAATGCTTCCAAGGACACTTTTAGAGCGGTAGCAAGCTCCCGAACCGTTGTATGCTCATTTGCTTTCACCAATGCTTTGATTTTATCGTCGTCAATCTCGGAAGGCCTACCGGAGCGATGAACGCCTTCAACTGAAAAACCACAACCATAGAATTTGGCGAACCAGTTCCGCAATGACAACTTTACGCAACTTTTCCCTTCAGTGGCTTTTCTTCCTTTTTTTTTTTTTTGAACCAATAAAGCAAAGTATGGTGAATTTGCTCTTCAAAATTTTCCATGTTCGAACCACAAATGCAAGGACAAAACTCGAACGAATCGCGACAGCTCTTTTTTTTACTGCTTTTAGGTTAAATGTCAATAACAAAACGTGCGCAAACATTTGACATATATGTCACGTTCAGATAGAAATAAACGCGACAAAGGCATCTATTGGAAAAAAAAAAGCAATGACCTTTTGAACAACCCAGTGGAATTTATTCGTCTTTTAACTGTATTACTTTGAGTGACTCCATAAATTTAAGTCACGTTTTTGGGCAGGACTATGGAGAAAATGCTTTGCCAAGTGCGCAGGTTTTCAGTTAGTTTAAGGAGTTTTCTATAAAAGATTCACCTCGCATCAGAAAGCTTTAAACTTTAAAACTTAAGAATATGTTTACAGAAATCAGAAATTCTGTTTGTTTTGATTGTTGTTTGATGGTAATTTGTTTGAAAAGTATTTGAAAAACTTCGTGTGAAACAGGACATTAAAAACACACAAAATAAGCCTTGTCACAGAGAGTTTCAAACAACCAAATTTTTGGCAAGTAAAAACATCCATGTGACTTTTCCTTTCTCCAAAATTTAAAATTCATTTCAAAGGGCGGCATTTTAAGACATTGGAGAACAAGCCGACTACATTTTTGAGTTCCAGCAGTGTTCTGAAGACCGCACAAACCGTGTCTAATCTTATGTTGCTTACCAAAGCAACAACTCTTAAGAAGACGGTGCTAAATTGTAATTTCAGTTAATCAATTGCTTTATTTACACACCTCTTATTCTACTAAAAGCCAATTTTTTCTAAATTTTAGTATTTCAAGAAACTGGAAAAATGGGATCAAATCCAATGGTGTGTGACATTGTATATTCCAAATGAAATAAGGTCCTGATAATATTAACTATCCCCTCAAACATAATTTGCGTATGCATCTATCACAAAACTTCCATTAATTTCAATTAATTCCGCATCTAATGAATAGAATAAATGGGTCATATGTTGCCAAGGTCAGAATTACCTTTCATATAACACCAACTTAAAAAAGGAGCAAACCTTTCGAAGACACTAGCAACTCGAGAATTTGATAAAAATGAAAAAAGGCCGACACCATTTGAAAGTTTCACTCGATAATCGACTTAACGATGTAAACAAACTCCACATACCATTCGCAGAAAATAAAAAATCAAAATCAGCTTTACTGACCGACTACAACAGCGGATACTACATAATCGAACGCACCATCAGTAAACCTCCAACATAACCAAGCTGGTGCACAAAATGGAAAATAAAAAGAGAAAAAAGAAAACATCTGCAGCAAGTTGAGTGGAAACAAAAATGCGGAGCGCTAAGGTGGCGAAGCACCCCTTCAGTTTATTAATGCACTACAGTATAGTCAAGTTCGGCCGCGCGCAAAAATCCAAGAGTTGCTCTTACATCAAATGCATACATACATATACCATACATCTGCTGCTCTACTATCCATTGTATTCTACATATTTTCCACATACACTTTGTTGTTGGATGAACACATACTGCCACACATTCAAATACATTGATATGACATTTTCCATTGGCATAAGCACACTATAATCGCACGCCGCAACCACGCGCTATTCTCCTGTATGTGTGTCACCACCACTCTACATCATACTACATAGGGAACAGCAAAAACTTGCATGTTGCCTACGACGGACTTTCTTCTCTTAAGAGAATTTTTCTTTCTTTTTTGTTAAATTTTCATTTTTGTTTTTTTTTTTTTCTAAGAATTAGTTGTCGTCAATTTCATCTCTTCAAAACAAAAAACGAAAAACTAACCTCACTTGTCAGATATGCAGTTTCACTACTCAATTTTCCTTAGCACCTCCACAGAATATCGTTAATCCCTGTGATCACCAATTTTGATGAATTAATTAATAAATATTAATAATAATTACACTCTATACATAATTTCATAAAAGTACATATACGTATGTATATCAATATTTTCATGTACAGCACTGATTGCCACAAACCAAAAGAAAAAAAAAAAAAAAAAAAAAAGAACAAAAATGAGTAACCCTGTGTCAGACGCCGCGCACCACGTTTCTCAAACACCGAACGAGACCAGTAACGCTAGAAAATCCGAAACAAACTGAAAACGAAAAGCACAGGACGTAGAATTCGTCGGTTTGTCGTCGTCGTGTCGATGTGTGCCTTAACATATTGGATTGGTGCGGTGTAATGAGCGGACAGGAGGACGGCAATAAGCGTCAATGCTGCCCCCTAGTTACTATCGAGCGCAACATAGGTTTATTGCTATTTGGCTTTGTCTTCTTTTACCTCTAATTCGTTTTTTTTTTTTTTTTTTTTTTTTTCATTTTTCTTTCACCCTCATCCGTCGTTTCCTTCTTTACGTTTTTTTTTTTATTTTTTTTATTTTTTTTATTTTCTTTCTTTAGGTCTTTTTTATCTCTCCTTCACTTCTTTTCTACACCTTTTCGATTCAAAATCATCCTCTATTCTGCTTTGCTCGAAATAACAAAATATTGAATCATGAAATATGTATAACGAATGGGAAAAACTTTTCATGACGTTTACTATTTATATGCCATCTCTATGGAGATTGTCATTTTTGAAGATATCACCGCTATGCAGATCAGCTGAAATCAGTTATCCAATTTTGAAAGACGCCGCGGAAAAATCGTTAGCAAAAAAGTGTCTCAAAAACTTCGCCGGAATATTGACTTAATGAATAACAGCTTTTAGAAGGCTACGGGTTCGAATAACGCGTTTCTGGGCGTTTCTGACATTTTTGAAGGTTTTGGAAGAAGGAAAAACCGGACACCATAGCGATTGACGGATTTAGGAATGATTGAAAAAGCTTCAGCTGAAAGTTTTCCACATACTTTAAATATTTTAACTAAAAAGTAATTTAAAACACGAGTAAAATATTTTGCTTTTTGTTTTCCAAAAATTGGCTTCGTAAGAGGAGCTTGCGCTGATATCTACTTACTCGTATTGTCAAATATAGGATAAATTCTGCAGTAATGAAAAACTTGAAAACTCGTTGTTTTTAAGGTCGGAAGTTTTTTTTAAAAGAACTAAAATGATCCAAACTTAGTAATTTTTGAATATATTATATTTGTATCTCGCCTTATCACATAGTTTTCAAAGCTTGATCTTACAAATTTATTTAAGTCTTAAGTATTTACAATTCGTGAGGGGTGTTTTTAACTGGCTTTGATGAATTTTCAAATTTTTAAATACACGCGGTTTTTCAACAAATTCAAGGCGATCCATACAATATAATAACCGTTATTACTTCTTCTATTATAAAGACGGGAAAAAGACCCTACCCTAACCCTTAAACCCCTCTACCTCCTTCAATTTGACATCATTATACAGACTGACCTGTTTTTAACTTCTAAAAACGAGCATCTCTCCTGATTTGTTCGAATTTAGCCCTTATTCCAGCATCACCACATTCAGTTGCAAGCTCATCAAGCTTACCAAGAAAACAAAAGGTAGTTGACAAACCCACAGGTTTCCCAATTTCACACATTTCACAATCATTATGTACTCGTATGTATGGCTCTCGTGAATGCTGGTTAGCTAAGAAAAACCAGATGGTGCCCCTGTAGACGAACACCTACAGAACTACTATTTACGAGTAGTAAGCCCTATTTCAACGCTTTCAAGTGGCGTCTCCTGGAATTTTCTTCGGAAATTGCAAGGCTTGAAAACAGGACGAATACATTACTTGGTTGGTATGTACCGTACCCTAGCGAGCCGCAATCGTAAAACATCTTAACGCTTCGAAACGACAACAAGCCTTCGAAATTCACAAAAACAGGACGAATACAATACTTGGTTGGTATGTACCGTACCCTAGCAAGCCGCAATCGTAAAACATCTTAACGCTTCGAAACGACAACAAGCCTTCGAAATTCACAAAAGCTTTCTGATCTACTCTTAGAAACCTATGAGCACCACTCGCGGATATGGGCTAAGGCTCTTACTTACCACCAAAGCTAGAGACAGTCTTATGTCCTATTATTTTATGGTGACAGGATATCGGTTAAGACGACATATCAAGGACACAAAACACAAAATAGAGGCAGTAGAATTGAATGAAAAAAAACATACACTGTAGCAAATTTGCAGTAATCTGTAGGAACTGATAATTAAAAAGCAACAAATCAGGGCCGCTTTCGAGGGAACGAATCACTTATCCTGAAAGATGACCGATTTTGATACTCCGGGCAAAAACCTATCTTAGCAGCAGATGTCAGAACGCATTGTTCTTGTAAAATAACTGAATACTTGATCAATCGTGGATTTGGCTGAGCTTTTACACGGCTATCTATCACGTATACCGTAATTATATTATATTGTATTGTAGAAATGTATAGCTTTGATCAGATTAACTGATTAGTGCTGCCTAGGCGTGTATATCGGGAAGGACTGTATATAGACAAGAAACAATGCAATGCTCGGTATTATACAAAAAGGATGTACCATGTGTCGATGGCAAAAATCAACCACACTAAAACTACTTTCAAAACAGTCACGAATGTGAGACTGGAAACTAATTAAAACCCATTCGACTAACAAGAGTCACCAATCACCAATGATTTAAAACAGGAATTTAAATATCCAAGAGTTGAACATACGCATACTTGGAACAAGCAACTCCCTATTTTGAGAATTATGATTGGGTGGAGAACGTTTTGTCAAACGCTCTACTGAAATCAGTGCTTAAAACTAGTGTTGGGAACTATCCAATCAAATTATTCGATAGTCCCCAAATATTCATTTATTCGATAGTTATCTAAAAATCGTTCAAATACTATTTTTCAGAAATCATTCAAATGTTCGATAGTTTTTCATACTGGTTTTTACTTGAGAATGATTTCTTCACTTCTATGAAGTGTGGGCTATCGGGTTGGAGGTAATGTTCCTTTGACTTTCATACCAATGAATGATATTTTAGTCTTTGAACTATCGGAGCTGGAAGAATATTTAAATGTTTCTCATATGAATGAATGATTTTTTAACTGGTTTGGATTTTGGACTATAGGGGTTTATATTAATGTGTGTGATGTATACAGCGTGTCCCTCAATTCGTCAAGGATAATTTGGGGAATGATTCTTGGGTATATTCTAAGAAAAAAATCGTTCTACAGTCTGTCTTTAATGTTGACATCATTTATCGAGGATTTTAGAAAGGGGCATACTTTGGTGTACCCTGAACCATGTTAACGGAAATTGCTCTGTTAATACTAATGGTAGAAACTTTGTTTAGGACTTTACGAGGGTGGGTCAATAAGTCCGTGACTTTTGGATTAAAACACAGACTTTTTGATAAAAAAATAATTTTATTTTTCAACGTAGTCTCCCTTGAGCTCTATACACTTTGTCCAACGCTTCTCCAATTTTTTTATCCCTTCCAAAAAAATGATTTGTCGAGGTCCTCAAAATAGGCCTTTGTTTGCGGATGACTTCATCATTGGAGTCAAATCTTTTTCCACCAAGCCATTTCTTCAGGTTTGGGAACAAGAAGTAGTCGCTCGGAGCCAAATCTGGAGAATAGGGTGGATGAGGGAGCAATTCATAGCCCAATTCATTGATTTTTGCCATGGCAACTGCACATGTGTGCACCCTTGCATTGTCTTGGTGGAAAAGAACTTTTTTTTCTTGGCCAAATGAGGTCGTTTTTTTTTCAAATCGTCATTGAATCGGTCCAATAAGTTGGCATAATATTCCCCATTGATTGTTCTTCCCTTTTGAAGGTAGTCAATGTGGATTATCCCGCGTGCATCCCAAAAAACAGTCGCCATAACTTTATTGGCTGATAAACCCACCTTGGCCTTCTTTGGCGCCGATTCACCCTTAGAAACCCACTGTTTTGACTGTTGTTTGTTCTCTGGTGTGTTGTGATGGATCCATGTTTCGTCCACGGTTACAAAACGGCGCAAAAACTCCTCCATATTGCGATTAAACAACGCCAAACCTTCCTGTGAAGTTGTTACACGATTGCGTTTGTGGTCGACTGTGAGCAAACGCGGCACCCATGTTGCGGAAAGCTTTCTCATGCCCAAGTGATCATTCAAAATTGAAACCACTGAGCCATGCGAGATCCCTACGGCTTCCACAATCTCTCGCACTTTCAATCTTCGGTCGGCCAACACCATATCGTGAATTTTTTCGATTGTTTCGGGTGTAGAGACCGCAACTGGGCGTCCAGGACGTTCGGCATCTTCAGTGTTTGTACGGCCACAACGAAATTCAGTAAACCACTTTTTTACCATTGAAATCGATGGTGCAGCGTCCCCATAGTATTTATCAAGCTTAGCCTTGGTCTCGGTAATGGTTTTTTTTTCGCAAGAAATAATGCTTAATAAGCACACGAAATTCACTTTTTTCCATTTTCTCCTCAAATTAGTGAGTAGTCTGATAAAAATAGCTGTCAAACACAAACTAACTGACGCAGCAAGTTTAAATTTTGACAGGAGTCAACTGACAGATGCCTGTTGACAGGAGCAGTGTTGCTGTTTCAGTAAAGAGGTCAGAAACGGACTTATTGACCCGCCCTCGTATTTTTAGAAAAAATAATATCTTTTGTAACTGCGTTTAAATAAAGTTGATACCTTGTTTGAGTCTTCAGATATCCAATTTGTACGAGTAAGCCTGTTTCATTTTTCTTGCCCATTCTAATTTTTGATTATAAGGTCACTTTTTTCCATAACGTTTTACTATTTTTTTTCTTATGAACGTAACAATAATAATAAAAAAAATCTTCAACATTTTTTCATTTACGTTTACGGGCTGTGCAATGGAAGTTCAACTAGAGCGCAACAAAGATACCATGAACTTTATCCTAACCGACGACTTCCCAGTGAAGGAGTATTTGGAAATATGTACGTATCAATCAGTATCAGATGCTCAGCTTTGCGTTCGATACATGATATATTAATTTTGATCAAGATGTTTTAATTTTGCGGATGATGATTCAGAAACCTCACGACGCTTCGAAAGATCGCTTGTTAGATTTCGCAGAAATCTTTTATGGGTTACGAGTTCCGAATTAGTCGTACTAAGACCGAATATCTGCCGAGCCGATTCTCTGAACCTGCAAACCCAACTCCTGACATCTATTTAGAATTCAAATCACTTCATGCGAAGGTACGAAAAAGTTAAATACCTAGGCTTTGCCGCTTTTCACCAAAGGAAACTGTGATGATGTCGCACATAGATTTAACAAGTGGGGTGACTTTGATGACATGAAAAATCAGCAGCATTTGGTGAAAAATGCCACTTAAACTTAAATATTTGTTATACACAACAATCGTTCGTCCGCCATTGCAGTGTTAAGACCATAAAGTGAAAAAATTAGGCATGTTAGCGGGTGTGACAAAACTCGGATTACGGGAGCCCTGGCGGAAATTAAGCTTAACAAACCGATACTGAAAACTGGCCTGCCCAAATGAGCTGGTTTTGCCATGTTTATCAAAATTCGTCGGAACATCCGGTCCAAAAAGCAATAGAGCCTAAAATTCCAGCCGACGTTGAAAAAAATAGAATGAAAAGTACGGGCATACTTTTGGACTGACTAATGAGGTGATCCAAAATAGAGCGACCTCCAGAATGTTGCTAAGGTCCTCGAATTAAGCCAACCCTACAAGCGTCCCAGTAGCAATGCAAAAACTTGTAACATTGAATGTACATAATTATACGAGTTACATATTTCAAGGGTTTGTAAAAGAAAAAGAAGAAATAACATTGCTGACGAATTTGCTAACCAGGCCGCACAGAATTTCTCAATAAGGATATTGTACTACTTTATTTTGAACTAATGTAACATACTATAAAAGACTAATTACAAGTCTTACTTGTACAGGTTTTCAAATAAATAAATTGAAAACAGTTGAATATCACAGATGGTATTCTATACACGAAAATCAAACGCATGTTTATCGGTGTCTACAAAATTCAGACGAATACTTGCTGTTCCTAAGCAGAAAATATGTTGTATAACTGGGCTTTTGTCAAACACCTACATAAATGTTCAAGACATAGGGAATATACCTTCCCAAAACGCATGCTGTAAGAGTTACGGCGACACCGCATATAAATTTTCGGCTAGCGTCCGAAGGTTGTTGGTACCATGCAATTATGTGTGGTAAAACTAGGACACATCTTCTAGTAGTGATAGAATAATTGTGGGTGTGACCAAAACTAACCCCTTTCGTGACTTCAAATGAGATAATCGATAGAACGTCTCGTGCGTCCTTTCACGAATACCTGTCATTGTTAGACTTAATTTCACCAGGTTCCAACCTTGGTTTTGAGTCGACGCCAACCTAAAATGTTTTGCCGGTCTTAGGGTCACGGCACCCAGTACTTTTTGCAACTCTACATCGGGTCAACCAATTTGTTTATGACCCATCCTGCGACTTTAAGTTTAAACCACAGCCACTCCCAAGGTCCGGAGAACCCTGACTTCCGTGGTAACAAGATTTTGGTCCTGGTAGGGACTACCGGTAATGCATCCCGCTCACTCAGTAAGGACAGTGCGAAGTCGTCAAATAGAAACAATTGAAACTGCAAGGAAACGCGTTTATTATCCTACGCAATTGGAAAACGCGAAAGAAATTCGCTTTAAGACATCGACAATGGTCTGGTGAATAGCGCATACAAAAAATGGAAGAATATTCTATGGAGCGACGAACATAAAATTAATTTGTTTGGACCCGATGTAAGGCACTATTTAACGCTCCCACCAAAACCAAGAAATCCTTTCCTGTTACACAGCAAAGACATGACAGAGAAAGTATCATGGTCTGGAGGTGTTTTTTATAACACATTATTTGGATTGACGAAGATCTATGTAAAAATATTTCATGAGGTTATGCGTCCGTATGCCGAGCAAGAAATTCCCATTCCCTGGGATTTTCATAATTGGTCTCACGGCCGTGGTGTAGGTGCATGACTTTGTGTTTGTAGACTTGACCTTGAGCCTACATACCCCTTCTACCATTAGAGGCTCTGCAATATCTTTTTCCAACCCAGTTTGAAGTAAAGGATGAGGCCTAGATACCTGGTGCTTCTCGAAAAACTCAGAGGTGCAATTTAATTTGATTTTTCTTACGAAGAGGACCAGCCCTGTTTTAGTCGCATTTACCCATCAGACCATAGCTACGTGTCCGAAAGGTGAATATGGCTAAGGCATACTGGTGAAGGTGAATCCCCCCACCCCTACACCCAACTCAACATCCTACACCACCTAATTTGATAAGCCGCCCATTGAGGACTAGGTTCTGTTGTAGAGGAAAGTCATTTATATCCAATTCTTGAAAAGAGTTTATGATCCCGGGGATGTCAGCATTGTTGAAAGCTCCCTAGATATCCCCACCATTTCATACTTCTTGAAAGAGTCATAAATGGGATGGCTATGCGGTGTCAACAGATTTTCCTTTTTGGTAGGTTTACTGGCAATTCCAGATATCATCTGGATGCTTAAGTGAGTTTTAAATTCGAGGTGTTTTGCATCGCAAATGTCTGAAGGATTCACTTGTGCTGATGATCCTTTTACAAAAACTACACTAGGACCTTCATTGGGTCCTCCTTACTTTTCATTCGTAGATCCTTAAGAATGCCTTATTGATTTTCCAGTCACATCTTGACCTATATAGTTCGGAACAGTTACCATTTTTCCCATTCTTGTAATGCAACTCTTCAAGATCCATGATCCACTACTGTGGACGCTTATCCTCTGTCGTCCTTATTGTAGGAAAATGAGATAAAGGATACTTCTAAAGTAGAGTAACTAAGTAGGTATTATTGAAACGCGAATCGCTAGATGAATTAATGTCATCCATGTTTTTTGAAAAAATTCGCTTAGCCTAAAAAGGACGAGTCAACTTTTGACAGCTCTAGTCACATCAATTAAAGATCAAAGCAAATGATAGCCCAATACTTCTAGTGCAAGTACCAGCTGAATCTTTTACCTACAGTTATGGACAATAAAATAGAGTCATGAGCTTAGAAAAATCAAAAAAAAAAAAAAAAAAAACGGAACACCTTCACTAAGTAAACTTAAAAAAATTATAAACATAATAAAAACGATTTTTTTGAAGGAAAATAAAAAGGATCATAACGTCAAATAAAAAAAAAAAAAAAAGCAAATAAAGAAATGAATAAGACTCGTTAGCAAAGATAAGATATATTAATTTGCAATTAGTACTTTGTCGACTTGCCTTTTTGATCCAATACAACCGTATGGAGGGCATTGAATCTACCAACGCCCAACAAATACTTTTTTGTATATCATACCAAGCCGACTGTACTTTTTGCCACAACTCTACCTTGGTTTTTATTTTTATTGGCCCGATTTGTGCCTTACCCAATCCCCCATAAATTCTCAATTGGATTTAAGGCGAGGGATTGCCCCAACCAAGTCATGATATGTACACCGTTCTCGAAAAACCACTTTTTGGCTAGAACCGAAGTGTGTTTCGGGTCATTGTCCTGCTCAAATTCCCAAGATAGTGGCATTTCCCACTCAGCGTAACGCAGCATTACGAGTATGTCTTTAAGTAAGCCAAAATACATGTGCTTGTCCATCATATACTTAAGCCAAAAAAGAGGCTCGACTCTATACCATATCTATACGAAAAGCAGTATCATTATATTACCACCACCATGTTTTATGGTCTTAGTTGTATAGAGGGGATCCAGCTCGGCGCTTTTTGACCTCCTTACCCATGGTTTGCCACCGTTATCAATTATGTTTATTTTGGATTCGTCAGGCCACAGGATTTCACACCAGGATTTTACTGGGCCGTCCCAATTTAGATGCGATTCCCCGAACAATATTCGATTTCTTTTCTGTCTCTTTATTAGTGATTTTCTATCAAAGTGATTTTTTCCACTAATCGTCTTCTTACCGTCCGAGATGCAATTGGCACTCCTAATTCGTACTGAATTGGTGCAGCTGACTTGAGAGAAGTTTGAATGCGGTCATCCTCTCTTGCAGTCGTTTGGCGCGGTTTACCGCTTTTGAGATGTGGTTTCTGGGGCAACAAGTTTTGAGATCTACTGATGGCTTTGACTTTAGTTCTTCGTCTCTCAACTTGTGAATAATGTTGCGTTCCTCGTCAGAACAATGTTTTTCCCGCCCAATTGTTGGTGCTTTTTTCGTGAATTCAAGCTAAAATTTCATATTTTATTTAAATATGTTAAACTCGAAACAAAATACTTACGATCATTCGAAGGTATGCCAAATTTGGGTAGTCTTAGAGCAACATGGCTCCAACTATTTTAAACAAGATGTCGTTGGAACCAATTAAGGGCGGACGACAAAATGATCGAAAACATTTGTGACCCTATTTTATTGTCCATAACTGTATAACTGGATGCCCTTATGTACGCGCACATTAACATTTTTGAGCAAAACTTTCTACGTAGGGGGACGCAGCGTCCGACGATGAATCAATAAATTTATATTTAACATGAGGTGTGTGTTTTACATGTAAATTACACTAACAACTTAACCTATACGCGCTAACTTAATGCAAGATATTTATCGGAGTTAACGCGGATAGCAATAATGCTTCTCGACCTATTATTCCATATGAGAACGCCAAAACACGTGCCATTTTTTGAACAAATATTAATAACCTCTTTTGGGCCCTGAAAATTAAGCGCTGATACCAATGCTAAAAAACACACAATACAAAAAATAGTAGCGTATTGAGAAAAGCATCAAGTTGTACATCCAAAGTTATGGCTCTTAGGACACTGAGATGTCCTACCCACTTCTCGCTGATCACCTTAGCAGGTCGAAAACTTCGATTGTAAATGACTGCAAAAGTCCCGCAAAAAGAAAAGACAACAACAAGCAACATTGTATATGGATAGAAGTATTCCGCTTCTTTCTCAATTAACGACCAAAACCGCTTAATTAAAGCTGGACTTCATGGCCGAATCACAAGGAAGAAGCCACTCGTGGCATTAAAGCAGAGTAGAGCACGATATTTTTCTTGGTTCGGAGTTGGACAGCTGAAAAAATATGTTTTCATTCTCGAGGATGTGTGTTGCCGTACGCTGAGGAAAAGGAATATGGAAGTTTCACAACAGCATGGTTCGAGCAAAATTTCATCAGGGTTCTCGAGTGGCACTGCTCAAGTCCAGACCTTAACTCTAGTAAACATCTGTGAAAGGATGTTAAGAATGCCATTAGTTTGCAAATCATATTAGAGAATCTTTACGTTAAAGCCGAGACTGCTTAGGAAGACCATTCCTGTATATGTAATAGTCTTATAAGAAGTATGGAGAGTGATTTCATTGAACAAAACATTATTTAATTGTTTTTTCTGAACAGGTTCTAATTAAATTTTTAAATTTTCATCATTGATCTTACATATTTTTTTATTTCAATAAGAAAAAGGGTTTTTCATTGGATTTTTTCAGAAGGAGTTTCCTGAACTCAAGCATACACATCTTTTGACAAATTGTGATATTTGTGTTCAAGATTCTCTACTATACAATAATGGCAAAATACAGTGACTCAACTATTTGATCACATGCATGCCAAATAATCTGACTTTTGATTACAACATTTTTATTTAAAAAGATAATTTAACGAAATTTTTGACATCATTATAAAATAATATCTTAATTCCTTAAAAAACAGATAGAAATTCATTTGTTAACTTATTTTAATTTAACAAAAACAAAAATAGGGCACTTTAATCAATTAGTTGACTTTACTAAACTAATCTTGTTCAATATTCCGTATGGCCTATTTTCGCTTTGAGAACTGCTTGTATTCTTCTTGGCATGGATTCTATTAATGTTTTGCATCGATTTCAATTAATATCTTGCCAAGCAGTTTGAGTGCGGAGCCATAATGTTAGTAAATTTGCGCAATCTCCTGACAAATCTATAATTGCACGTTTGACTTCAACCCAAAGACGGATTGAGGTCTGGCGATTGTGGTGACCAATCAAGTACTACGAAATGATTACTTTGCAGCCCCACTTTGGTAATTCTGGCTGTGTGTTTCGGATCATTATCTTGCTGGAAGATAATGTCCGACATATTTTCGTTCCAGTTTCCATGACTTGTTAAAAGCCTGACTTCCAAATTGGTGATGTATTGAGCGGCATTAATGCTACCCATTACCCTAACATATTGACCAACCCCATTCATGCATCCCCAAATCATAAGATTTCCACCTCCAAAATTTAATGTTGGTTTGATGTGGCGATGGCTTATTGACTCACTAGGCTTTCTCCACGTCCACTGACGACCATCGGACCCAAAACGATTAATTTTTGTTTCGTTTGACTACATCACCGTTGCCCAGTCACTACCACTATAGTTTTTATACTTTCTGGCGAATTCCAGCCCTAATTTTGTATGGCGGTCTTCTTTTTGCGCGCCCGTGAAAACCGTTCTTAGGCGAAATTTTCCTAACAGCCTTAGTTGTTACAGTAATTTTATCGTTTTGTAACAAATCTTTATTGATCTGGGCCGCATTGTCATGTACGCCATACTTTATTTGTCGCACAATACGCCGTTGCAAGGTAGAATTCAAAATTGGCTTCCTTCCAGCTATATTTTTTTTCGATTTCAGTGCCCAAATTCTTGCGTATTTTAGATATGGATCCCAATGACACTCCAAGTTTTCGAGAAATTTTTCTATGGCTCATTTTGGAAGCAATTAATTTTTCCACTTCCTTTTCTTTAGCTTTACCAACTGAAATTTAAACTTGTCTTATGTTGGATTCCAATATTAATTTTTTTTTAATAATCAAATTTGTTTAATGAGAGAAAACACTTTAAAAAAAAAAACAAGCTTTGCAACCCTTTATGCTCAAAATACGACGCTCCGTCTCAATAAATTGATCACATGTATTGTCTAAGAACTTTTAAAAGTACTCACGAAATAACGGTGAATTTCGTTCGCTTTTGCTATGCTGATACTTAATCACTCCATTTATTTTGAGTGAAAATTTAGTTATACCAACAGTAAAATTGCAGAAGTTACAGCAAAAAGTTGTATTTTCTTCTGATCATGTGATCGAAAAGTTGAGTCACTGTATATGCTTCAACAACGTTTATAAATCGTCCAAATTTTTTATCGAAAGTAACGACTACGTTACGTGCTAACAATTTAGGGTTTAGCAAAAAATTCAAATGGACAATTTCATTTTAAGGACTGAAACGAATAAAATCTGTAAATTTTAATACGGGCTATACTTCCAATGCGTAAAAATTGCAATCCCATTTTGTACCCAAATTAGCCTGTATATTGTCTAGTTTCAGTTTGTTATTGATTTTAGTTCGGTGCGGTTTAAAATATTTATAAAATATGAGTCAAGAGGAACGCCGTAAAAAAGATCATCGACAAATGGCTCGAAAATACTTCGCGTCCGAACCATTTCATCGCAAAAAATTTTAACATAGCACGCAGTACAATGGATTCTGTTATTAAACGATGTTTGGAGACGTTGACAGTTAAGCGAAAACAGAAAAGTGGAGCTAAAAGTGGAGCACATGATACAAATTTGGACAGGAAAATAGTGGGTACCATCGTAAAAAACCGGACTATGTCATCCAGAGGTTTTGCTCGGAAATGTAATACCAACCAAACAATGGTACAAAGATCTAAAAACACGAAAAAACAAAAAATACCAAAAGTTACTGAAAAGCAAAACAAAGTCATAAAAACACGAGCCCGAAAACTATACGAGTTGATCGGCAACAAGAAAGCGTGCTTGGTTTTGGATAACGAAACATATGTCAAAGCCGACTTTACTACTCTTCCAGGTGCGCAGTTTTACAATTCGTTTGAAGCTGAGATTCTTCAGCAATCAACAACATCGATTGGGATGGAAAAATTTGGGTCAAAATATCTCGTTTGGCAGGCCATTTGCCAATGTGGACACAGAAACTCATCGTTTATTACAACGGGAACAATTAACGGAGAAGTGTACATTAACGAGTGCCAAAAAAAAAACGGTTGATTCCTTTCTTAAGCAAACACGAGGGTTCAACATTATTTTGGCAAGATTTAGCTTCAGCTCACTATGCTCATGCGACGTTGAGCTTTCTTGTTGCTAAAAATGTCGACTTTGTCCCAAAAGACATGAATCCACCCAATGTTCCACAGTGTAGTCCCATTGAAAGGTATTTTGCTTCGATCAAAGCTAAATTGAGGAAAAGTGAGCAGTGTGCAAAGGACGTAAAAGATTTTAGTGCTAAATGGAAAAGAGCGTCCAAAAAGATCACGGATGTAACTGTCACCAATCTTATGAAGGACATTCGAAAGAAGTTGAGGAAAGAATGGGAACCAAAAATTTTTTTTTATTTTTTGTAATTGTGAATGAATTTAATAAAAACAGAGTTTTAAAGCAAATAAAAAAAATGTACATGAATTATGAAAATATTTTTTTTTTTACTTTGAAGTTTCCAAACTTTATTCGTTTCAGTCCTTATTAGACTAGAAAATTCCGTCTTTACGCAAGTAAGTAAGTCAATATTGCAATCTGAGCTGAACATATTTTGCGGAAGCACTTACATAGCTATACGACCGTATAAGATCGTATTGTCCCAAGAGTTAAACCCATAAGACCGTTGTGCACAGGCACCTTTTCGGTTAGATGGCTTCGTTCAGCGAGTAGCCGGATGCGTTTCAGCAGAAACCATTGTATACGAAAAAAAATTACTGTTTGCTGTAGTTTTCGTGCCGGAGGTGATAATACATACTTCTTCCGAGATGATGCTGGCGAGTCGGTTACAGTCAATGGAGAAATGGGGACAAATTGGGTAGAATAAAAGATTTCTTTGGAAAATACCTTAGAAAATGGCAGACGAAGGTAGGTGTAAACCAAGATTTTTGATCAAAGCTTTCTATTTAGAAGACGCTTCGACCTTCAACTAACCATTCCATTTGGATTTAACATTGTAAGAAAAATTTTCCCTATGAATCCTTGCCTAAAAGGACAACAGACAACTTCAACGCTAAAAAAAATATCATTGCAGCGGAGGAAAGTTCGAAAATTCGGCAATTTCCGACATGATGCAGGTCGACGCCCAACGAAAAAAGATGATTTTGAATTACAAACAACTCACTTAAAAGGTAGCACCAACTTAAAGTCCTTTAAACGTACTTAGTCTCAAATTTGTTTAAATTTAAATTTCTATAAGCAAACAAAATAATTTTGGAATCATGAGAATTTTATCAGGATAAATACAGTTACCCGTACGTATCAGATTAAATTTAAAGCAATAACCATCCCGAAAGGAAAACTAAAAAAAATGAAAACACGAAAAGCAAAAAAAAAAAAAAACTTAAATCCCAACTTGTATCTCTCTTCTCTTCTATAAATATAAAATATAAATTACATGCATACATACATACGTAATTATGTATCTAAAAGTGTATGTACTCCTACCTACCTAAATGCAGTAAATCAATAAAATTGTTTAACCAAAACAATCCAACATGGCCGCCCAGCAACTAAAACCCAAAAACAAAAAAAAAACAAAAATAAAAATAAAAAAAATAAAAATAAAAAAAACTGAAAAGAACGACTACCTACTTAACCCCAAAAATGTTGGTGACTACAAAATAACCTTATCACCACCCTGGCAAAAAAAAATAATAATTTGAATATTATATTTAAAATATTGTATTTTTACAAAAAAAAAAAAATAAATAAATAAAAACTGCAAACGCAAATGGATACAAAAATATTGCGACAAAGTGCCTACCTACAACTTGTAGCTTGCGAAAATTTTGCATGAAATGCAAAAACCCCTCGCAGGTGCATCGACAGAGGATGAAGTTAATTTTGTTAACATTATCGACATGTGGAGAAAAGTATGCCTACATACATAGGTAGAGATACATATGTGCATATTGATAGAGGGTATATAATGTATATATATGTATATGCATACGTTCTAGATAGCCCAACAGAGCGCAGCACTGTCCATCCCACAAAGTATTTGGTCGGTACAGCGTAACAAAATTTAGCATGTAGGTACATACCTACATATACATATATTATATTGTAGGTACATATATTTTTAAAATTTTTTTTTTTGAAAAAAAATCCAAAGTAAACTACAAAAAAAAAATTAGAAAATTAAAATAAAATAAAATAAAAAATCAAAATGAAATTCATCCCCCCACCAACTGACTGCCTGACGGTATGGCGATGATGAGTGAGTTTTCGCCTGCTCTCTGGTGCTGGCACCGCTCGACCCTCTTCGTCGACGTCGTCATCATCGTCGTCGTCTATCATTCGACAGCTGGTAGCTGCCTTATTGCTTCTCTTTCTCTTGGTCTCTCTCTTTCCCCGGTGTTCGTTGTCTTTTACCTCCCCCTGTATGCCATCCACCGCACCGATTATTTACCACCTCTAGTATATTTCTTTCTAATCTAAAATAACTGGCCAACTGTACTAAGGAAAGAAACGACTAAGAAAACCAACAAGAACAAGCATTACGAATAAGAGTCGAAAAGCAACGAAAAATAAGGCAAGCCCCGAAGCCGAAAAGAAGAAAATAGCGACACCAAGAGAAGGAATAGAAGAAAGCAAAGTACAGAACAATGATGATGTTGATAGTGGTGATGATGGTGATGATGATGATGACGATGATGATGATGATGAACATGTTGTTGTTGTTGCTGACAAAATAATGATGACTGAGAGAGGGTGGCCGGCGAAGAGATCAACCCTAAGCGGACAAAACAGACGGACGAACTCTGAGCACCTTATCTTATCAAATAAAATCAAATTATCTCAAAGTTGACAAAGTCATCGACCTCATCTCACTGCACTTACAAGATGATCCTATATTTTCGACCATCGTCCGCATCTCTAAGGGTCGCAAACAGCATTAATTAGAGTACAACGCCAACAGTTTTCAGCTAATTTGCAACTTTAAACTTATGCAATACACGTAGCTCACCCAATACCAAAAAATTAATCCAAAAGTTGCAAACTTCCTCATCATCAGCGGCAGTACCGCCAGACGAGGGATGAAATTACCCCAAAGCAGTGCTATCCGAAAACATCAATTTCGGAATTTTTCTCTTATTTTTTGTGAAAACAAATTAGATTTTGTTAATTCTAGTAGAGTGTGGTGGGAAAACCACTTCCGACACGCACACATGTGGACGCGTGTACATATTCATGCAAGGTACCTACACGAAAAAATAAAAACGTTGCTATATATATTGTACATACATACGTACAAATACTACATAGGACCCGAGTACATAATTGCATGTGACTGTGGTGGTGGTTTAATTCCACCGCCGTAGCAGTATAGATACAAAATACAAATATATGTACATGCATACATATGGTAGGTATATCACCATATATATATATATATATATATATATATATAAACGTATGTATGAACGTAGCGTAGCGATGAATTTGTAAATCGCACATGCAAGCTCGAGCCAAAGCGAGCCCCACAAAAATCCAGCAAGAAGTACCAACAGAGCACAGATTGTTTCTCTGGTCGCCCTCGCTTCCCCGAGACATGCTCGTAGTACTCGTACTTTCGAATTTGCATTTGAAATATTGGAAGGACAAGGAGATATTTCGCTCGACATCTTCCTACCCAAAGCAAAGCGTAACCTTACTCAACTTTTTACCAAAGACGTCAGACGTAACAACTGACCACAGAAAACCTTACCAACTAAAACAAATTTAATGACAGTCAAACCGACAAGTAGACTTGGATGTCCGGGCCGTAACCCAAATCTAACGTAGTGCATATGATAGTGAGTCATTTATTTCCACGAGGTACGCCTTACCAAATCACATAAGCTACATCAGACCGTCAGTTAGTCATAATAACATCGACTAACTGACAAATGGCGAAATCGACTCTAACCAGAGTCAGTCGCAAGATTTTTCGGAAAAAAGGTTGAATGTGCTCGATTTCTACTACACACAATCCAGAACAACGAGCTTGGCGAGGAACGGTGCGGCGAGGCAACGACGACGACGACGACGACGACGACGACGACAACAGCGCGTTGTTAGTTTCATGTCTTTTGATATAGAGAAGAGCGACAGAGAGCACAAGCTAGTTTAAATGGGAAGCTTGTGCAAACAGGGAAACGACGACCGACAATGCCGACGACGTCGTCATCATCGTCATATGACAACGGGGTGTAAAAAGGAGAGAACGACTTACTACGTCTTAATATCCATTCCTTAGGTTTTTTCACATTTGAAAACAATATTTGTTTAGTAATTTTGCAAACCTTTATAAAATCCCTATTTTGTATTTTTATTGTTATCTTTTTTTGTTTGTTAAAACTTTCTATTTTATCCCCTCCCCCAAAATTGCATTGCATTATTTATCTCTGAAGATTTGGATGACCCTTTTTCGAAAAATGTCAAGGTCGCATGATATCATTTTTTTCTCAAGAATGAAATTGAATCGATTTTTTTTTAACTTATGAAGAGCGTTCAAAAAAGACAAGACTTACATTTGAATTTGAAATAACCTAAACCTTTTGTGGGTGTTGAAATAATTTCAAGTCCCTCCAAATCGATCGACTAAGGCTAAAGTAGTTAAGAGTCCTTATCTAGCATATCCCATTATCGATTTGAATATTTAAAATAAGAAAGTGATTGAGCTCTATTGATCAACTGATCAACAAACAATCCTTCAATGAGATAACTGATCGATCCAAATGCCTGCTCAATGCAGTTGCAAATTGCAATCTTACTTGTAAAGTTTACCGCTTATAACACTTTAAACGGAATATAAAGACCACCCTTTTTTCAATTTAACATATAGAAAATTAGAGTATCCTATCCTATCCTATCAGATACGATAGACCCCAGTTGAGGGGACAATAAATTCCATCTCTTAAGTGCGAACTTAAAAAGTAAAAAAAAAATTGGCGCAACGGACTAGCTTCGGTTATAATACCTCCGCTCACTGTATTTTTCGTCTCATATATTTGCACACAGAGAGAGGGACCTACCGTTCTTAGGTGATTCCGTGAGAGACTTTTTCATATGACTCTTCCTAAATGGATTAGAAATTAACTTTCAGAACATTTGGGCGGTTCCAACTCTAATAACCACAAAATTAACGCTGGTATGCCGCAGGGCTCCGGCCTGTCTCCGACAATTCAGGTCTTTCAATTCAAATATTTACAGCATAACTTAATATGAAACCACCAACAGAGTGGAATTTAATGCCATCCAATGCCATCTGCTATCGTTAAAGCGAAATTCAAACACTCAGCTATTATCTAACTCTTCAAATGTTGTCAGAAATTTGTCACTCCCTCTGATCTAACCCCAAAATATAAAACTTTTATCCGCCGAAAATTGGAGTGCAATGCCTACATCTGGTCAATTGGAACCCTCCAACACCGACATAATATTACTCGCCTTACCTTGTTCCATTCCCACCAGTGGTCCAGTGAAATTCCCAGTAGGTTTGCGTCCCTTTGAACCATCAACCATAACATCCATCTAGCTCTGAATGCTCATTAGTTTACCCTCAAATCCACCCTGAAATATAGTAATTCTTTCCTAAGCCGTAGAAACCGTTTGGTGGATACCATGCCGAGCTCTTTATTTCCTACCAATATAATTCGCCAACATTCAAAACCTACGTGCATCGGCACCTCTTTCCTTCCATCCTAATTTTTCGTCCCGCGCTGTGTGTAAACATTTTAAGGATATACAAAATCAATTGAGAGGACACTACTTTAAAAAAAAAAAACGGCTTCGGAGATTTGCTATTGCCTGCCGAAATAGTCGGGACGTCGGTGTTGGCCGGTGATCCGAACCTTGAGCCTCTACCAACCACTGCGCCACGACACCACCAAAAATACCATCATAAATTCCTTAAGCGACGATCCTTGAATTAAATTATTTGGTTGCAAAGCTCAAACAAGATCACCAAAATCGAAAATCAGGATGCTGAGTTTATTCCTCAGTTGACTCCGGTTTTTGCAAATGACTCCAATTTATCTCACCCTAGACCTAACTAATGAGACAGCATGTATGGGTCTTGGAAAAAAGGACATGCACAACATGGTCAAGTCATTGAATTATCAGAATCCATTCGGAAAACTACCTATCTGACATTAAGTTTATTGCGAATGATAGCGTACTTTAATCTATCTCTTATTCCACGTACAAGCGAAACGGCGCCGCCTGATAAAGGCAAACTATTGAGCATCCGTCTTGCCTCTTAATACAAAATATTTAAGGGATTTGGAAGCCGCCAAACAATTTGAAGAAAACAAAATGAAATGTGATCACGTAAACGGTGACTTCACTTGCCGAGCCGAGTGAAAATCATGTGATGAGTCTGTCTACAAGGAGAATTGCATACAGCCCGCCCGTTGAACTACAGATTCATATGGCGAGTCGGAGGCAGAGATAATTTAAAATAAATTTCCTGAACATTATTTGAGTCACCACGCGCTTTATATTGCCTAAATGAGGTAATGATCTTATGACCACAGATTAGAATTGAAACAAAAACTAGGTTAGACTAATATTGAGCTCGTTCTGTCATATCATAATCCAAACTTATCAACGCGACATCATCCAATATTGCTGTTTCTCTACTACAATTCGAAATATTTGCACGTTTTCTTCCGTTTTTTTAATGCCATACCAGTAACATATAGAGTTTACTGTACCTTAAAATTCAGTTTGGGACGATTCAGGAATAACCTAATTATCAAGAAGAGCAGATAACGAATACTTAAATTTCATAATTCTTAGAACTCTCCACTGAACTGACAAAATCAACCCCTTTAGGAGTGCAGAACTAAGTTCAAATGTGTGAATTTAACTCCGTTTACTCGCATATGGTATAACAGCCACAGATGGCATCAAAATGTGAAACTGTTGTAATCCTTGAATTTGCTCTGAGTGAACAAATCATAAAGCTAAATATGTTACACTCATAATTTATCTGAATGCGAGTACAATATCCAAACGCGCAGTCCGCTTCACTTGTAATGACTAACATAAATGTAAGCCGCTAGAAAATTAAAATATTCGTACTTTTACCTGAAATGGATACTCAAACGATGCCAGACATTCGGAAGGACTCATTCAGAAAAGCGACTCATAATTGCCTTATGCCAACACCTCATTCCATGTTTACGCAGATCATGTTTTTTTTTCAAAATAACTTTAATTGAAACATAAAAGCTTTATATTTCCCTATCAGGAAGCATTTTAATATGCTACTGTTCGAAATATGAATCGGAAGAAAACTAAATAAATGTTGAATTCGAATCGTAAATCATAAAAAAATGAAGACACAAACATAGATCGACACTCAAATGTTCGGTCTCGAAGTTTTTTTTTAAGAACTTCACACGCAATTTTCATAATTTGCATGACAATCGACAGACGAGTTGAAGCGGTTTAGTTAGGAATAAATATCCTTAAAGCCAGACTCGTTGTTTAACAAAACCACTTGGGTTTCCTCTTTTTGAAACAAACATGTCTACGAGTATTTTGCTTTCCCATTGATCTTCGAACAATTGCCCATCTGGTATGGTATTCTTATGCGAATTTAGTGCTAAAATTATGAGAATTTACAATAGATTTGCCCCCAAGATTTACTAATATTTTGATATGGAAATATTTGTTTTCATTACTTATAGATAATCCTCCAAGATTTGCTTATCCTTTTCTATTGAGTCATACTTAAGATTTTTGTGCTTTGCTGGTACTGGTACAATAATTTCTTACTTTTGATTAGACTATCAGCATTCAACGTAAATCCAAAAATTCATCAGTGCATACGAGCAAATGCTGGTTGGATACGTGCCCGATGTACGAACATACAGATTTAGGATTAGTGTGTCCAAGAGTTGCTTAACGGGGAGTGAGATAGGATTACTAGAAGTTACCTGTTGCATTTTGTTCCTGTCTAGATTAGCTGTTTTTAGAAGAAACTATCAAATTGCAAACGTATTCACCAAAACAGCAGTTAATGCCTTATCGCTAGTTTTCCAAGGATGAATTGTTACTTCGTGTTATAAGAATATTAAATTTCTTGGTGATCCATTTTATTTCGATATATACATATATGTATATTAATGGTTCGTTACAGTTACGAATTGGAAGTACTCGTATTTGAAAAAAAAAAGTGGTCATGTTCAACCGAAGCGTAAGTGCCCACAGCTAATTATACGTATTTACTTAGCAGGCTCCCTAGCCTTGTAAAATCTCTGACTGGGACACAACCTAGTCGTCCTGAACCCGGAGTGGCTGAAATTCTAAGGTCCTCTTGACTGGAGCATTGTTCTCTATTCGTTCGATGTGGTCAAGTCAGTATAGTCACCGTAATTGCCTTATGGAACAAATACCTTGATACAGCTCACCGAGTTCGAGGTATTCTAATTCATTCGTTTTAGCATATCAAATATAGGACGGAGAGCTTATTTTTCTAAAAAGTGATCCGATTTTCAGCTTATCACACAGCACTATTTAGTGGCACTTGTTTTGTAGAGCAAGCCTCTTCCAAGTTCGTAGCTTTGTTTTGCTAAACAGCATGTAGCATGTACTAGTATTCGATTTTTCGATGATTTCGTTGTTGTTTTTCACATCCCAGCAGCAAACGGTTACAGCACAAGATTAAAGGACTCAGACTATTGGATCAGTTTGGAGAAATTGTTTTGTTACTCCTCATTGCATCAATTGTAACCTAGCGCCATGTCCCCTAATTTTGGCAGTATTCGAAATTCGGCCATTGCTCTACAGAGCTCAAAGCAATATGTTTCGACTTAACGATTTTAAGTTGCGTTTGATAAAGCAACTTTCATCTTAAAGAAGAGAAGTCATTACGTTTGCCAAAACTTGTAGCTACAAATGATTGGACAAATGCATCACTGCGACTTCACAATCATCTGCATTTTTTCTTGTCTTTACCATAAAATCTACTCCAATATTGGCTGAGATTCACTCTTGTGTGCATTTATGTATCATGTAATACATACATACTTAAAAAATGTGTAGTTTCGCATAATAATAACTTGTGGACATATGTACTCGTATATATGGTAAGTATCGTTACTCAAGTAAAATATAGACCGGAGCATGTAAAGTATAAGCTTCCAATTTAAAATAATCTCAAAAGGCAGCGGAAATTCTCCTAAAAAAAACCCTAATCAGTATTGATATCTTTGAACATGTATACTCGTAGACATATGTACGAGTATTTCGGTTTAGAAATTACGAAAAAAAAAACACGAATTCTCGCAGTTCAATCTAGGATAAATTTCAAGATTAGTAAAACGAGATAGTGGACTTTAATTTGACACCCAATTAAGCGTGCTCAACACATTTTAAAAAGACCTTCCACACATGAAAGAAAGGCCAACATTTTTTTCAAATTCAAAGTGAAGCATTACAGCATGTGAGATTTATATATAATGACCAGACATAGGAAAAGTGAGAGCCAGAACAACAAAATCTTTCCTCAATAACCTTGAGTTCACTGGTAATTTATGCCTACACCGAATTGTGGCAGATTATAAGAATCTCAGAAAAATGAACCACCTTTTACATGCAACTCTGGAATTCAAGTGATGGTTTGTGCAGTATAAAAATGATGTTAGGATTGTTTTAATTCTGTTTTGAATTGACAAGTAAATTTAAACTCTTGAGAATTTCTCAGTCTGGCACTATTTCATTAAATGTATCCAGTAACCGATATTGTTATACTCACCTACATTTACAGCAACTAAAAACAAGGCCATGATTGTTATTCATACATGTTGTCGAGTAAAAACGAATTATTCTTCTATAGCCAGCTACAATTTTAATGTTTTTATCTATTTAGGACCAAATATAATCAACAAAGGATACTTTTTCGGAGATCGGGAGAAGAATAACCATAGACTTGACTTTTTTATATGAAGCCAAATGTTTGACAGAACAGTAGAGCCGATACTGGACAGCTTCAAAGAGGACGGAAAAGAGAGTGTGGTGCAAAAGACACTGTCTGTTCAGGTATTTATAAATCAAATTTGGGAGATTAAATATAATGAACTACAGCAAAAGACCAAACCCATTGAATTTTATTTTGCAAAGAATACATAGCTTGATTTTTTTGACCCAAAAAGCTT
The DNA here is from genome assembly GCA_963966105.1 of Volucella zonaria. Lineage (NCBI taxonomy): Eukaryota > Metazoa > Arthropoda > Insecta > Diptera > Syrphidae > Volucella > Volucella zonaria. The sequence goes on along the minus strand of OZ014534.1, from coordinate 82,663,476 downwards.
ATCAGTCAATTTCATGTCTGAAATTTGCCTTATGTGAATAATTGCAAATGTTGCGCAGAGTTCAGAAACGTCGACACGAAGGCTCTCTGGTCAGTGCGGTGAATCCTGCAAATCGTTGCAAACGGTTTTAAGAACCGAATTGCATGCGTTTCAATACAAAATCCGATTTGGGCAATGGTTAAAACCAGGTCACTGCTTCCGCAGTGTAAAGACAAGGCTGTGATTTTATATCATCTGTTAATGAGTGATAATGCTCATTTCCAAATGAGTTCGTAATCAAACAAAATTGCCCAAGATTGATTCCTTGTCTGATATAGTGTTATCTCAGAAAAAGTATTTTGTCATTCTTCTTCGAAAACGTGCTATCAATTCTGTAACTGTAAACGGTATCGGGCTATGATTGGAAATTTTTTAGGGTCAGTGATTACTGACAGTCCTGAGATGTGGTTTCAACACGATGGAGCTACTAGGCACTCCGCTCACGCCACAATAGCAGTACTAAGGGACCTTTTTGGCGACCGAATAATTTTCAAAAATTCTGGATTTAATTTGTTTACGCGTTCTCCGTATTCGACACCATCAAACTGCTAACCCAACAATGAACTGAATGTAAAAAACGGAATCAAAAGGCCAAAAAATATTGTCTAGAGTAAAAGAGATAAGTCGAGAGCTGAGTTACCTCTTTACAATAATTAAATTCGTCACCTATAACGGAGAAGGTTTGGGTTCAATACCTAGGCAACACACCGAAAAACAGAAAAACTATCATAATCTTGGAAAATGAAAACATTGCTTATGAAGTCTTTCATTCTCTCGCCATTCGAACAAAGCACAAAATGGCCAAACAAAACCAGGTGAGTGGAGTTTAGAGTGGTTTTTATTTATTTAAAAATATGAATATTACCACAACTGTTTATTGGCCGAAGGGGATCTCAAACGAGGAGCTCTATCAGAGACTGCACCAAGCAGTCTATTATATGCGAAAATAGCAGTGGAACGATTTGATTTGATTTGAGCCCCGAACCAACTCCGGACAGGTGTATTGAAGCATATGGTAAACATGGTTAAATTCTAAATTTAAAACTAACCAGATTAACTTAAAACTATACATAAAACCAAGGGAGTGGAATGAGTAGAATGAGAAGCGTAAGTGGAGTAAACGACATTTTTCATGAGAAATTTTTTCGATTCAAAGACAGGTTAGCCATAGTTGCATTCTAGATATTGGTTCAAGATATCCGTAATTTGTTCGGTAAGGATTGAATTGAGAGATTAAGTGGGTTAGTGTTGAGAGAATCAAGTTGAAGTAAAGAAGGGCTATCAATGTTAAAAGTTGATATCTGATGAACAGAGAGTATATTGTGAACTTTTCGGCTAACAGAGAGAGGTTGTAAGTCTATAAAAATGCATATCTGTACCCAAATCGTTTTAAACGATTGTGGTTCCAACAGGATGAGGCTACTTATTATAGGATAGTGGTTTCAAGTTTAGCACTTGCAAATTGGCCCGCCGCTCGATTATTTTCTGGTTTAAATGGATACAACTGCAACAATTTATGTTTTGGAAGACAATATACCGCGAGTTATTGCGAGTTATTGCGATATACAGCCTCAGATATTCGAAAATTAGGTCAGAAATTGGACATACTGGATATTGCTGATTAAGAGTGATTTTTCAAACAAAATCATTTTTAGAAGCAAAGGTAATACCGTGTATTATTATTGAATTTATACTCCGAATATCCAGTGAATGCAAACACGTTGTTTCTCTTCATGAGTCATATCCGTATATAACTGATGATTCATCGTTAGTCTATCTTAACAGTCAATTTAGAAGAAAATGTACAGAGATCGAATATATCTGATCGATATAACAGATGTATACCTATATATATGCTTAAGCAAATTTTGGATTATCAAAATAACTCTAGTTCAATTCAAGCTACCAAATTGTTCATTGAATTGTTGCTTATACTTCTATAAGAAATAAATAAAAAAAATAGTAGTAAGAGGAATGCAAATGGACCTAATTGGGTTAGTCTCAAGTAAGCTGCTTTCTTTAGTCTTCAGAGCATAGCAGTTATCGCTTGACTTTGCTGGGGTTTTGGTATGAGCAATTTGGAATGCATAAGGGGATTTATATACTCAAAAACGAGCTTCTACACGACGTACTTCATATACTGTGATACTAAGCCAAAAGGGTGTATCTTCATTTTGATAGTTTTGAGTATTCAACTTTCAATACTTTGTTTCGTGCCATTTCTGGAATATATGACTAATACAGTTGTTGATCTGAGTCGTTTCCAGGTGAGAATAAAACTTTCTTAATAAACCAATGCATGGAAACAAATGTGGCCCTAACTCAAATTATGTCAGTATACTTTCCAGCTAGTTAGGTTGTCCAAACTTGTCATACGCGGTCACTTATTTCGTACAATAAAGCGTTGCTCTTTTATTTCTTTCTTGAGCTTTGGACCTGTGTTTTAAAATCCTACAAGTACACTACTAGGACCAGGTATGCGAATTCAGGTAATCTCAAGGTTTAAATCACTAACATACGAAAAATACAATTATACTCGTAACATCAACGAACCGATCGAATCGAAATTAATGATTGTTGCAGACTAAGAAGGTTAATTTCTTGAATATCCTAGTCTAGAGCAACGAGCAATAGAAAAGCGCAGACTTCAGTTTTCTAACCAAAGACCAGAATAATTGGAGGGATAAAGGGGGTACCTTCCCTTATGGCTGAAACAAAAAATCATAAGATCATGAAGGCATTACAGATCCTTCGTTTTGGTTTTTAGGAAAAAACAAAGGAGATAGTACGTTTTCTTTTATTAAAAGTAATTAGATGTTGAGGTAGTCCAGAGACAAAAACGTGTTGATTCGAATCAAAATGAAATACTCTTTCAACCTTTCAGACCTGAGCATCTAGGTTGCTGATGATCGGTTAATTCCCTGAAGGATCAAAGTATAAAGGACTGACTAGTGCCCACAGAAAAATTGTTGTAGAGTTGCTATATACATAGTTCGATTAAATATAAATGGAAAATGCAGCTTCCTTTGCAAGTCTGAGCACCTAGATGTACCGGGTATTCCCTTAGGAACGTGCACTGTAAAACTACAAATTTCCAACAATCTAACAAATGTTAAATGAGAAACATTGTTGCCACTTACCTAAGTTCTAACCGTCTTATGGATCTTCCTCGTCCTCGTCGTGATTGAACGACAACGTACTCTTGGCTTGCTTAGCTGCAGACTTCTTCAACTTCTTATCACTCATATGCTTAGCAACAGAACTCTCATCAACGACCTTAGCTTTCGATTTGAAAATAATCCTTTGACTGAGATCAGCTGGCTTCTCGGCTTGCTCTAAAATGTAAGAAACAAACCAATTTGCATTGTCAGCCATCTATGTATATTGCCAAGCACAAACAAACAAAAAAATAAATAAAATAAAATAAAAAAAGTTATAATATAAATATTTGCAATGCAGTTCCCTCCATACCCCTTGCGCGGTGGTAGGTGCAACCATTTCATTTATTCGCGCTGCGCTCTTTTTCTATACCATATCGATGTAGATTCATATGTTGTCTCTGTTCCGCCGTTAATTCCTTTCGGATACCCTCTGCCAACTCCACAACCCTAACCCAGCACCAGATCCCATTGCCTCTACTACCACCACCAACCCTCTCTATCTATCGTCAGCCAGCAGCCAACAATAAGCACCAGTAACGACAAACCAAGGCACTACCAACAACAACGCAACCAAGAGGTATTCAGTTTTTTTTTTTTTTTTTGTTCGTCTGTTTCTGTTTGTAGGTATGTAACGTTCTATTGCCCATGGGAGTTCCCAGTTGAGTGAGGCGCTCCCATGGACAGATTGAGGTTAGATGCGAACTAGTTTTTCCTCAAAAACTCGAAAAGTTTTTGTATATTGGAAAAGGTGTATTCTGCAAATGTAAACATGCATCTTACCAGAGCAGGGGTGTTAGGATTAGTCCAGCGTTTCTGCTCGCGAATTGTTTGCAAATTAAAACGAAGCAACATTAAAAAAATTTTAACACTTTTTTTTTTGTCTTATTCTTGTCTATTAATTTTGCACTTTTATTGTTTTTTAGTTTTTATTTATTTCTTTAAAATTTTAAATTTGAACGTTGGTTCTGGTGGAAATTTCCTTTTTTTTTTTTTTTTCTTTTTGAAAAAAATTCAACAACTTCCACTCGGTGGAAAACCGAACTTTTTATGAAACAAAATGCGAAAATTTTAATACATATATGTATGTATGGTGGCTACATATATACACGTTTTGACAGCAGTATATAATATACACAAAATGGTTGAAACGCTGTCAGAGTGAAAAAGCAACAACAAAGCGTTTGTGGTGCCATGAATCTGCGGCGTGGTGCGGCGTTGGTGGAGATATGTAGGTACGATGGCGCGGCGATGGACGAAACGAACAAGTACGGGCCGCAAAGGAAACTCGATTGTGCAAAGCGAATGGTTTTTTTTTTTTTTAATTTTGGTTCTACTACTTTATCTGTACATCGTGGAGCTGGCTTACCTTTCTCTATCCTCCGCTTTTCCGCTTCTGCCTCTTCAGCAGTTAGGTCGCCAGCTTTTATTACGACAATTTGGGGCTTCTCGTCCTCCCTCTCGTGCTGGTAATCACCCGCTTCTAAGCGCTCGTTGTCAAAATCTTCGTCTTCAAGTTTTTGGCGCTGAGCGGGAAAACAACAAAATAATTTCTAATTCTTTTTTTTTGTTTTTTTTTTTAGACTTTCGACAGAAAATTCTTTTTTTAAAATTGTTATTAGAGGGTTACCTTGGTCTCAACGGTGGGACCTTCTTTATAGCCAATTTGTGCTTTTAATTTTTGCAAGAAACTCGGATCTTGTGGCTTGACGTAGCTTATGTTCCTTTTGGACATTTTCTTTTTCCACTTAGAATCACTGAGAGTTTGACATAATTCCGAAATTCTTAAGCAAATCAAAATCACAAAATCATAAATTTGATATTTGGGAACGATGCAATGAAATATTAGGGATGCACAGAGGGTCCTTAAGTGCTGAGCACCGAGCAGAGGTTTTAGGATTTCCGAACTTCTCAAGTGCGGTAACAAATATTTTTGGAAAAAAAATTGCGGTGGAGTGGAAGTATATAATTTACTTTGCGCGAGAAGACAGATCCGAAGTTAGAAGTGAAAAGAAGGTGGGGAAAAAGCGGCAAATGTCCGCAGATGTTTTTGACAGTTTTTGACGTTTCTAAGTTTCTTTACTTTAAAAGTACTGTTACATTAAGTTAAAAGTTTTGGAAAATCTAGCCTCCTTCGGTGAAGAAGTAAGATTTGAAATTGAAGTAAAACGCATACAAATTGAGCAAAATCCAAGGTTTTTACGTGGCGATTAATCGGCAATCTACTGACTGTCCTATAATTTGGAATGGGAACAGCAGCGCAACAATCAAGTTCTTAACGCGGTGCTTGCCTTTCCTCCTAGGACCCTAATAACAGCGGCATAATACCGGCCTAACCCGTCATAGGGCTCACAACCACATACGGAAGAGATAAAAAAAAAATGTGACTAACAAACTAATACCCTCGCGTAATAACCTATTCACTTTTGACGACCCTGTTAAACGTTTAAAAGACAAAGACCTTTGGATCTGCTCGTGGAATGTTCGGACGCTTAACAGGGCCCCTGACTGCTTTCACGTCATCCAAGAAGTACGATAGGATGGGCCAATCATAAGGAGGATGAAGATCGGCGATATCTAATATGGTGATTGCTACAGGGTACAGAAACAGTGCTTACTCGGATGCGCATTTGTGATACGCATCAGACTTAGGCAAAAACTCTTGAGCGAACGTTTTATGACAATCCGCATCAAAGATAAATTCGTTAACGCGAGCCTAATATGCGCATATGCCACTACGGAAGATGAAAACTTATGAGCAATGTCCCAAGTATGACGATAAAATAGTATTATAATAATAAAGGAGGACAGATGGTAATCATAGCCTAGACGACACCACGTCTGGCAACGGACTTAGGCTTATTGACTTTGCGGTCTTCGGATCATGAAACTCTAAATCGAATTGATCATTTTGTGATTAACGTAAGGCATGCCTCCAGTATTTTGGATATTTGAATCTTCCGGGCAGCCAGCACTGACTCGGATCACTACCTTGATGCGGCCAATGTACGAGTGCGGATTTCCCAAGCCAAACGACTGTGAGCAAATATTATAGGTAAAAGCGGCAGTCCCGCGGCATATCCCGAAATCTCTCAATAACTCCTGTGCAGCCAGCATCACGTGCCGAAGAGCAGGGGCAATTCGGAAATCGTTGGCTTGATGAGGAATGTCGGCAAGCACATGCAACTAAATAAGAAGCGCACAAAGCGGCGCCGCAACGTTGGACTAGACCAGCTCGTGAGTTCCATGTGCAAAAGAATGTGAAGAACATCTGCTTCTCTAATAGAACAAAAAAGGACACGAGAAGCGTGATCGAAGATATTGAGAGTACGGAAGTTTAACCGACAGATAAACAAAAGATAAGAAGAACGTATCAAAACCGGTACTGAAATCTGTAGAAATGAAGAAGTTAACCTTGTATTTAAGTAACGGTCGGTGCTGAGAATGTGGAAAAACTTCATATGCAGACTGTATAACGGCGACGAAGCCCAACATGCCGCCATCAGGCAGAATAGACTATTCAACTTAGACGATTCATCTGACCAGAGCGAAGAAAGAATAGCAATATCTAAGCTGAAAACCAACAAAGCAGCTAGACCTGACGGCTTACTAGCCGAGGTATTCAAAACTGTTGGAAACGACTTTATGGAGAACATATGGTACACCAACCCATTTCTGAGATTTGGTCAGCAGAGTGTATGCCTGACAAATGGAATTTCAGTATTGTTTACCCCGCCTCCTCAACGTCGCGTACAAGATCTTTTCTGCTATATTGTGGGAATGTCGGATATCCTTCGCCGACCACCTAATTGCCCCTACCAATGCGGTTTCAGACTAGGAAGGTCCATAATCGATCAATTCTTCACACTCAAGCAGATCCCGGAAAAAGTTCAAATCGATACCCACCATCTTTTCATCGATTTTAAGGGACCATATGGCAGCATTTATAGAGACGAGCTATATGGAGCCATATCTAGTTTTGGCATACCTGCCAAACTCGTCGGTTTGTGCAGAATGACGATTGAGAACGCTCGCTGCTCCGTTAGGGTCGTTAACGACTTAACCGAGGCTTTTGATGTCGAAAAAGGTTTTGGACAATATCTAAAATCATACTTGAAAGAATTGTGTGGAGCTCATAAATGAAAACTGGAGGCACAATCTAGAAGTCTGTGCAACTAATGCCATATGCTGATAATATCGACATAATTGGGAGAGGTCAGGAGGCTGTCACCGGTGCGTTCGCTAGTATTGCAACGGAAGGTGTCGCAATGGGTTTAGCGGTAATTGAGGGCAAAACCAAGTATATGCTGTCAACAAGAAGGGGCACACAACATCGACTAGGGACCTCAATCGACGTGGAGTGCGCAACTGGAGGCAATTAGGAGGATCAGCAGTAATGATCCGGCTAACTGGAGATGCTTGTTAGTTGAGACCCAACTTCACCCCGAACTGTAGCGCCACCTAAGTAAGTGAAGTAACTATATGGCATTTATTGCTCCCACCACGAGAACGTGTCAGGAACGGCATCCTGGAGCTCAAATTTTCGAGCATTTGAGGCCGTATCTCACGAATCGTGTGCTCAGTCTTGGCTTCCAAGGCTAAAATAGTTGTTAGCTTGTCTACATAGACCGACGACTTCAAATACCCCCACAGAAAATAGTCTTGAACCGCCAAATCACACGATTTTGGAGACCATTTCCATTTCTGGAAATCGTTAAAATGTTTTCATCAAATACTTCCTTCAATAACTCAAGGGTTTCGGCTGCAATATGACAAGTGGCACCATTCCATTGAAAGCAAATGTCCTGCAGACCATGTTCACCCACTTTGGAAACAAAAAATCATTTATTATGGCTCTGTACTGGGAGCCATTGACGATGACATTTCTTCACATTTGAAGAGGTACGTCCTGCCTATAAACTGCTCCAAACAATGAATTTTTCGAAGAGCATCGACAGCTGATAGATTACTTTTCAATTTTTCTCGCTCCAAATTCAGCAATCTTGCTTTTTAACAAAGCCATTGTAATAGAAGTGAGAATAAAATTTGACGATAAAAAGAGAATCGAGTTCCAACTGTTCAACCACCCGATCGACGAAGTCACGACGCAAACGTCGATCCTGGCATCAATTCCTGCAGCAATTGAATCTTGTAAGCGTGTAGCGTAAAACTTTCCAAAAAGTCGATGGACACAGTCCAAGCTCTTTGACACGATGATCTTCCTCAACACTGGTATGTAGGATATTTTCATCCGTTTAAACTTCTGTGATTAGGCGTGTAAAATTGGCCTAGCCTGATTTTAGAAATCAATTTGCAAAGAGTGTCCCAAAATTCAAGCAGGATTTTAATCTCACGCCATTTTTTACGGTAGAGTTCCCAACGAAAAAAAACAGCGTGACAGCTAACAGTTCAGATTTATTAAAATTGATCTCTTACACAAAAGAACAGCGCGTTTTCATTGTTGAGTTATATTTTCAAAATAATGAATTTTTGTCAGCTACAGTTTGCAATTTTCGTACAAAATAAGGTCGGAATAGTGATTTAATTTCATCAACTGTAAAGAGATTCAAAATTTCAAGGAGAATGGATCAATTAGTGATCTTAGACACTGTGGCCGTCCTTCGACAAGTCGTTTAACATAGAACATCGAAGCAGCCCGTGAGACTGTTACTGAGAGTCCAGCAACGTGAATTCAGCACCGTGGTCAAGAATTTGACATTTCGAGAAGCTCTCTACAGCGTATTCTTATAAAACATTTGTATCTTCATGCATACAAAGTGCAATTGACTCAAGAATTAAAGCCTACTGACCTCGCACAGCGAATAGAGTTCGTTGAATGGATTTTGGAATAAAAAGAAATGGATGCTGATTTTTCAAACAAAATCATATTCAGCGATGAGGTCAGTCTCATCTTTATGGCTTTGTTAATTGTCAAAATTCTCGAATTTGGGGCTCAGAAAATCCACGAGTTGTTGTCGGGAAACAAATTCATCCATAAGGTGTCACTGTTTGTTGCGGATTTTGTGCTGGAGGCACCATTAGACCATTCTTCTTTGAAAATGCGGCTGGTTGGGCAATAACATTTAATGGTTTTCGCTATCGCGACATGAGAATCCAGTTTTTTGTGCCCAAATTACGTGATATGGATGTGGACGATATGTAGTTTCAAAAATACGAAGGCGAAGAAACAATTCAATTAGGTACTGCACGAGTCATTTCCTGGTCGTCTAATATCCCGTTTTGGTGATCAGAATTATGCAACTTAACGCATATGATATTGGACTTCAAGCTTTGGGGTTTTTTTCTGGTCTTAGGTTTATGCCAACCCACGCCTTGAAGGAGTAAATTAAGCGATGTATCAGCGAAATTCGGCCACACTTACGCAAAAGCGTTATGGAAAATTTAAACAAAAATATTCGTAAATGCCAGCGAAGCTGTGTAGGCCATTTACCCGATATGCTATTCCATTTATAACCCTATATTGAATAAAAAGTTCGCAATTTTTAATTAAAATCTTGTATTCTCTATTAAAATTTTAGGACACCCTTTGTTATACACGACAGTCATTTTTTAAGGATGTTGTACGATATATGAGTAGTGTAAAGGAAAAATGGCAGCGATCCAAGTGAATGTGTTACGAAAGGTAGCATATATGACAAAACTTGATCTAATAAAAATACGCTCATTCGCAGAAGTCTCCAAGTCAAGAAACTGATAGTGCAAAAACGTTAGGCTGATCAAATCGGCCAGTCTTGTCATGTTCGGATAATTCGGTCCAAAAAGCAATAGAAGCTCAAGTTCCAACCGAGGTTCGAAGAATATACCGAAGGAAAAATAATTTGATCACACAAGTGCAAAAATATCACAAACTTTTGGCGTCAGTAATGAGGTGGTCCAAAAGAGAACGGCTTGAAAAATAGTTCTAAGGTTCCCAAATTTAACCAACCTCACAATTGGCACAGTAGCAATGCAGGTGCGTGGGAGAAATGCGTGGTACTAGAAGTAACTACGCGCGCTACATATTTCGGCGATTAACAAACGAAGAAGATTCTTCTTTCGTGAAGCTCATTTCTACAGAAACGATTTTACTGCCAAACTAGGCAAGAAGGAATCATTGGTAAAACCATAAAAAAGTACAGCCTCGCCGCCATCACCTCTGGAAATGGATACAAGCTTATTGATTTTTCAGCGGGGCGTAATATAACTATAACCACCACACGGTTTGCATACCTTGATATCCATAAAGGGACCTGGCTGACTTATGATCAACAAATCTTTAACCAAAAAGGCGCTTCTGCAGTGTTTTTGATAACCGAACGTTCGTAGCAGCTAATGCCGACCCGAAGCAATATCTTTATTAGGCAACATATGGATGCGAATATCGTAATGCGCAACAGCCCAAAACTGTTCAACCTTGAACGGCTACAATTGCAAGCGATCGCCAGGTCCCGATGAGGTTAAGGGAAACTCAATCGCCAGCATCGAACGTAGAGGACCAGCGGCATCACTGCCAAAAAGTAAGCAGAGAGGCCGCCTTAACAAAGAAAACCCTGGTTTGATGACGAATGCAGACAGGCAAATTTAGAAAAACAATGGATGTACAGGGCGACCCTGCGCAAAAAAACTAGGGACTCGTGAGCTCTGCAAGAAGAAAATAAGGGAATAACATAGGTTACTAAGAAGAAAAAAGAGAGAGCACGAGAAGCACTCTATTGAAGCCTTAGAGAGGTACTACTATAAGAATGATGTTTGGAAGTTTTACCAAAAGTAACACGAACATGTTAAAGCTGTCAATCTCGAACAGAATCTGTAATAATGGAGAAGAAAACCTCATAGTAGAACTACAGTCGGTGCTGAGAATCTGGAAAGATTATTTTTGCAAACTTTTAAATGATGATGACGAATAATATCCCACATTTCCGCCAACCCAACCAGCAGGACAGTAATTTCCAAAGTTAAGTTTAACAAAGCCCCTAGACCCAATAGCTTAACTGTCAAGCTGTTTAGAGCAGAAGATAATGATTGGATATTCATCTCCAAAATCTGGGTCTACGGAAGTATGAATGGAACCTCAGTATTGTTTATCCGATCCTATAGAGGTGAGTCCAAGATGGACAAAAATATTAATTTACATTAATTGGCCCTTGCTGCTTGGATTCAGAAAGACAAGAAGGCATAACTAATAATCACTTCGTCTATGGACTTTAATCAACTGAAATTTTTGATGACAAGTGATTCTGCAGGTAAGATGCAGACTAAACTTTTTTCCATCTATGAACAGAGATCTGGAATATCCCTTAGCACACTTCAACAGAAGTTCTATGAATACCGAAAATCGGAAGACGACAACAGGGCCAGACACATATCGGCTATAGAACAAATGGCAATGGTAGAATCAGCCATCATAGCAAAAATCATCTGTTGTCTTCCATCACAGTTCAAGCATTTTAGATCAGCGTGGGATTCTGTGGCCCAAACGGAACACACACTCCAAAACTTGACATAGCGTTTGATGAAAGAGGAGATACTTCTTATTGAAAAACAAGATGATTCTTCTATAGACCAGGCCTTGATTCATCGCAATAAGAAAAAGATATCCGCAGCAGATAAGAAGAATTCGACTTGTAGTTTTTGCAAGAAGCGCAGGCATTGCTGGAAAGAATGCCGCACTCGACTAGCACAACAGAATAATAACAAACGAAATATATTGTCGGCGTAAATGGCTCACTTCACGGACAAAAAGAGTACATGCTGGTAAACTGGCTCTGAAGCATCGAGCTATATGTGTTTCCAACTGAAAGCGTTCGGAAACGGTGTATGCAGAAGGTATCGGCGATGTGAAAATTAAATCCGATGACTCAGGTTAGGTGTAGTTTCACATACTAATGGGCGTACTTTTTGTTCCCAGCATTGGATTCAATTAATTTCCCGTAAGCTCAGCTGATATGCATGGTGCTACTACGAGCTTCAAGAATAGTCGTGCGGAAGTTAAGAGAAATGCACAGACTCTTCTAGTTTGACAACGATGTGAAGCTTCTCGGCTGTATAAACTTTGCCTGAATATTGTCCCACCGAATTTTGCAAAAGTTTCTGCAAGTTCCAGCATGGAAAGATGGCACAAGCGCCTTGGACATCTGAGTGTCGAGACCATCAAGCAATCAAACCTAAACAAACAACTTGCTATCAGTGGATGTGAAAGATTCTTCTGCAAGGGATGTGCTTTGGGAAAATCTCGACGACAATGTTTCGTGAAAGGTGAAAAATTAAGAAAGAAAGAACCAGGTGAGTTTGTTAATGCAGATCTCTGTGGACCGGTGCAGATTCCTTCCCGTGGAGGTTCCAAATATTTTCTTCTCATCAAAGATGATTTTTCAAACTACACGCAAGTCTATTTCCTACAAGAGAAGTCGGATACTGCATCCAGGTTTTACCAATTCTTAACGAACCCACACGCCAGCTCCATCACTGTGAAAGCGGTTGGAACAGACAATGGTTCAGAGTTTGTATGCAGAGCATTTAAATTTATTTTGGCAAAGCACCGTGTTCATCATGAGACTTCAACACCATATATAGGGTCCGCCAAAAATGTTTCTTTTTTTGAAAATGCTATAAAAAAAACTACTGAATATTTTCTCAAATTTCTTTTTTTATTTGAAAGTACAATCCTTCCGGTTAATAATGGAAAATAATTTCATTCAAATGGCTGCCTCGGCTGGCCATGCAGTAGCCTACACGATCAGTGTATCGATTGTGTGCAGCTGTATTTCACCAATGGCTTCACGAATATTGTCCTTTAAAGCGTCAATTGTCTCTGGCTTGTCGGCGTAACACTTATCTTTTACGGCACCCCACAAATAATAGTCCAATGTCAAATCGCAGCTCCGGGGTGGCCAAACGACATCAGCTCTGCGGCTGATAATGCGATCTTCAAAAACAGGGCGCAAAACATCGAGTGTAGCTTCGGCTGTGTGGCACGTAGCGCCGTCCTGTTGAAACCAAATGTTGCCAATATCCTCCTCTTCATTTTTTGTGAACAAAAATTTGTTCAACATGGCCCGATAACGATCGCCATTGACTGTAACGGCCATTCCTTGCTCATTTTCGAAGAAAAATGGCCCAATTATGCCTCTGGACCAAAATCCGCACCAAACAGTGACTCGTTTTGGGTGTATCGGCTTTTCAATGTATGCGTGCGGGTTTTCTGTGCCCCAAATGCAACAATTTTGCTTGTTTACATACCCGCCATGATCAAAATGAGCTTCATCTGAAAAGATGATTTTTTTGGCAAAATCGGCATCTTTTCTAAGTCGATCGCAGGCCCACTTGGCGAAGCGTTGTTCAAGCCTATACACAACCACATTCGTTCAGCGGAAGGATAAAACTAATTATCTGTCAAATCAGACATGAGCTAAGTGTTACCATTCACGAAATAAGTACTAGTTGAAAAAAAAAAACGTTAGATGGCGGACCCTATATAATACTCCGGAACAAAACGGCTTTATTGAAAGGCAAAACCACATCATAAAGAAAACTGCTCTCTCGATGCTTTATGATTGTGGTACCCCACAGTCACTTTGGCAGAAGCTGTCAATACAGCTGTGCAGATTCGAAATATTTGTCCAGTTCGATCCAACAATTGGAAATCGTCCTTAGAGTTGTGGAAGAATGAAGCTCCCAACTACAAATCTCTTATTACTTTCGGATGCAGTGCATTTTATCATATTCCAAAAGAACGTCGTAAAGGATTAGATGCAAAAAGTAAGCATGATGCTTTCGTAGGCAACAATCACGAAACAATACAGTACAGTCTATAGCCTGACTGTATAATGAATCCGAAATATTAATTGCTCGCGACGTCCGATTCAACAAAGGCAAATCATTTTTTGAATCTACAAAAACCAAGTTAAATGGATTATCAAATATGTGCCTAGTACTCTTCAACATCTTTGAATCCGAGGCTTCGCAAAATCCTCAACATAGCCATCCTAGCGAAAAACAAGTGGAGTATTTTGATGCTGGAGTTGAATTTCCGATGGATGATCCTCTAGAAGTTACCTCTAAAGTATCATCACCAATTTGTGTGCTTTAGCTGCAACCGAAGGAAGTCCGACTTATGATGAGGCTATATCAGGTAATGAAAAATCTCAATGGCTACGGGCTATGACTGAAGAGTTGGAATCACTCCGAGAATCGGACACGTGCGAAGTACTCGAACATCAAACATGGATGAATCCAATTCAAACTAAATGGATTCTCAAAAGGAAGATAGATGCCAATGGTTTATCAAGTCGCTACAAAGCAAGGCTTATTGTACAAGGACGTTTCCAGAAACCTAGCATAGACTACAAGGAAACATTCGCTCCAGTGATAAAGTTTGATTCAGACATAGAACATCATAATAAAATTTGGAAGCTGAAAAAGAGTTTGTATGGTCTCAAACAAGCTCCACGAGATTGGAATGTTAAATTTAAAGATACTCTTAACAAATTCAATCTTCAACAATGCCTAGCAGATCCGTGTGTCTATATAATGAATAACAACGGGCTTGTATTCTCATCGAGCAAAATCATTTTTAATGATTTGATGCAACATCTGAAAATTGATTACAAAATCAAATAATTGGATTCTTCAATCATCTCTGATTATCAACCAGAAGCAATACTACAAACGACTTTTGGCAAATTTTAATATGGATCCTTCATCACCAATAAGTACACCTACTGATCCGAACATCAAATTTGAAGCCACAAAAGAAGATAACATACCAACATTTCCATTTCGAGAGACTATTGGCAGTTTGATGTATCTTGATGTGGTTACGAACTTTTCTGACGGAGCTTGGTATTCTGGATCACAACAATATTTTACGACAACGTGAGCAGAATAAAATTAGTTCAGAATCCCGAGTTCCATAAGAGAACTAAACATATTTCAATCAAGCATCATTTCATACGCCAGCTGCAAAACGAAAATCACATAGACATCAAGTATATATCTACAAAGGAACAGAAAGCTGATATCCTCACGAAAGCATTGTCAGCTTCAACATTTTCTAAATTTCGTTTTTCTATTGGAATTAAACGACAGTAGATGTGTTAACAATGAGGGAAGGTGTTAAATAAACGTTGTTGAACACACCTATTCTCATGTTAAATAAACATTGTTGAACACACATATCTCATGTTAAATAAACATTGTTGAACACACCTATTCTTATTTATGTGTCACTTCTGTCATTTTTAAAATTTTCATTCTTCAACCGACTTTTGTGTTGTCAGAAGTCTAGAAGGCTTTAACTTGTGACGTATTTTCACAAAATTCGCAACTTTGTTCTCTTCAAATTGTAAACTACAAAAATTACACATCGCTTTTTGCTGAAATGAAAGTTGAAATATTTCTAAAAAAATTTCTTTTCAAAACATAAAAAATCTTTATACCAAATATTTGTTATAGATATGTTAAACAACTGTTATACAATAAATATAAGATTTTGCTTCGTGCGGCGTCAACCTTAATGCGTACCTTTTTCAGAAGTCTCCAAACATAAACATCCCAACTCTCCACTTTATTGTAAAGAGAATCTAAACCAATCCACGGTCACCGGCGTGGTATTGTGCTGTTGAAATTTTGCCCCGAAAAACTGTTCAAGTCACACTTTAAACAATAAATATTGTGAAATAGAAAAATCTTCTCCCTATTCAATACAATGGGTGATATAAAATCATTCTTCCACGAATGGTGTACGAAGAACAAAGCCGAACCCGTATTCGAAGTGCGACCGACAGGTAAGTTGAAAATTTTGTTCTAGAATAAATCAATACCCAAACATGCAATACATCACGCCTTTCAATTTTGTAGGACCTAAGCATCGTCAACGCTTCCTATGCGAAGTTCGTGTTACACCTTTTCCCTATGTAGCTGCTGGAAATTCAACCACCAAGAAAGATGCTGAACGGAATGCTGCCCGAGATTTTGTTAATTTTCTGGTTCGAAGCGGAAAAGTCCCAGCTAATGAAGTGCCTGGCGATATTGGTGTCTCAGATGGTGGTGCGACTGAAGCCAATTCTAGTTCAGGTGGTGGAAGCAATCAGATAAGAAATGCTCGAGTGTTCTCCGACAACATGGGTCCACAAGATTTGGGTCAAGCTTATCGGCCAATGGAAAATCGTGAATTAAATTTCATCGATCGCGCCGCACAACAAATGAGGATGGAAGAAGCTGAATCTTTGGATGTAAATGCTGCAATTCACGGCAACTGGACGATCGAGAATGCCAAGGCAAAGCTACATCAATTCATGCAGATGAAAAAGATCCAACCGGATTACAAATATACCGCCGTTGGACCGGATCATTCCAGGTAAGTTGGCAGATATATTCTTAATATCTAGGGAGGGAGAGCTAAAGCTGCTTCATTGGATTTTCATTGAGAATATCCAATAAAGCAGTTGACAAATCATGATTTATTGTGCGTTGTGGAGCTAGAAAGTGTTGAGGATCTCAATTCACTGTGAAGCGAAGAACAAATCAGGGATTTCTTTTTTTCTGTAGAAACCATGACAAATGTGCTCATGGTATTTACACATATCAAACGAAACGTTTCCATAGGTTGATTTCAGAACGTAGATATGTACTATATGATATTCCAACACTTTCGCAGTGAGTCGAGATCTAATACTTGGCGGCGATGAGTCAGTCCATGGTCCAGGTGAGTTTGTGCGTGAAAATTTGTTCAATTGTCTGTTGTCTTTGCTTTGAAACAGTTTGAAGGTTATCCTTTCTAATGAAATTCATTGACCTGCTGCAGGAGTTTTATGGCAGAAATGCACATCTACGTCAAGGAGTTGAAGCGTAACATAACCTCCCGTGAGACGGGCTCAAACAAGCAGTCAGCCAGCAAGTCATGCGCTTTGTCTTTAGTTCGTCAACTCTATCATTTAGGAGTGATCGAAGCGTTTTCCGGAACCCTAAAGCAACGCAAAGATGACGAAGAAATGAAGCCGTACCCAGTCAAAGTGAACCCAGATTTGATTGCAGAGGCCGAGAATGTTGTCAGAGAATTAGGCCTTCCTTTGGTACAACCGACGGAGGGCATTAGTGAAGGCAATCCCTTAAGTTTGGTGATTGGCGTAAAGAATGAACCCAGAAAAGCTTTAACAGAGATCCAGCAGCAAGGCACTGTAATCCCCTGGGCGCCACCACAACCCAATTGGAATGCTTGGAATGCCTGCAATATTGATGAGGGTTACTTGGCTAATGCTACATTGGATGAGCTCTGCGATGACTTGGACAAAACCTACAGAGAAAAGCGCATGAATAATCTAGATTACCAGGTAACATTAATAATTAATAAGTAAACATTGGCGGAAACGTTGGAATCTTAAATTTTGTTTGTTTCAGAAATTTATTGAATTCCGTGAAAAGTTGCCGATTGCAGCAATGCGGAATGAGATAATGACAACCATAAACGACTGCCCGGTTGTCATCATTCGCGGAAACACTGGTTGCGGTAAAACCACTCAAATCGCCCAGTACATTCTTGAGGACTACATAGGCTCTGGACAGGGAGCTTATTGCAACATTTATATAACCCAGCCACGACGTATCTCCGCTATTTCCGTGGCCGAACGTGTTGCCAATGAACGCTGTGAGGAGATTGGTGAAAGTGTTGGCTACTCTGTGCGCTTTGAGTCAACAATGCCCCGTCCCTATGGCGCGATTCTATTCTGCACTGTTGGAGTTTTGCTTCGCAAACTAGAGGCTGGTCTTCGCGGCATATCCCACATCATTGTGGATGAAATCCACGAACGCGATATAAACAGTGATTTTCTGTTGGTCATTCTACGTGACATGATCCATACATATCCCGACTTGAGAGTGATTCTCATGTCAGCTACCATCGACACCACATTGTTCTCGGATTACTTTGGTAAATGTCCAGTGATTGAGGTGCCTGGCAGAGCATTCCCAGTGCAGCAATATTTTTTGGAGGATTGCATCGAAATGACGGGTTTCGTGCCGCCACCAGAGAATAAAAGGAATCGCAAAGAAAAGGACGATGACGAGACCTCTGTGGCAGCTGAAAACGCAGATTCGGCAGAGTTTCAGAATTTCAATAAAATTATCAAGGATCCGAAGTATTCGCAACAGACACGCAATTCGATGGGCATGCTCTCTGAGTCGGAATGCAGCTTTGAACTGATTGAATGTTTGTTGAATCATATTAAGAGTAAGAACATTCCTGGGGCCATTTTGATCTTCCTTCCCGGGTGGAATTTAATATTTGCGTTGATGAAGTTCCTGCAAAACAGCCAGCATTTTGGTGGACCTGATTTCAGGATTCTGCCGTGCCACTCGCAGATTCCAAGAGAGGACCAGAGAAAAGTGTTTGAACCGGTGCCTAATGGTGTCACTAAGGTAAGTTCTTCTTTTATCAATCGTTTAAATATGCATTGCTACTGCGCGGCTTATGGTTTTCGCTAAGTTTGAGGACCTTAGAACCATTCTTCAAGTTGCCTTATTGGTATTCGCATTTGACTAATTTAGCTAATTTAATTCCGCGCTGTTCCACAAACCTTGGACGGCATTTAATCCTTTATTGCCTTGGGATCGGATTTTCCAACGACCTTCGTTAAGCATAGCACCCTGAAGTTTGTCTACTATTGATTTCTTAATGTGAAGCTTCGGATCACATTTTCACATTATCAATTCCGTTTCTGTTTTCTCGCACATCAAAGCAACATTGCGATGCGCACGTTAAAGCTGAACGAACGACCGTCTTGAATAAAGAAAACTTTTAAGTTAAAGCGGCATTTTGTGACAATATTGCGGAGTTTTCGCACTATCAACCCAGCCCAGGTTAATTCCACATACGAGGGTGGGCCAATAAGTCTCTGAATATTAAAACAGATGGCGTTGCCACCTCATGTCAAGAGCATCTTTTAGAAGAACACACCCACATTTTCAGACAGATCTGTCAAATAGTTTTGTTGTGACAGCCATTTGAAACAGACGCCTGCGAGAATTTTCGTAAAAATGGAAAAAAGTGAATTTCGTGTGCTCATTAAACATTTTTTTGCACAAAAAAAATCACGCAAACCAAACAATAACTTGAAAAGTATTATGGGGACTCTTCACCATCGATTGGAGCCATCCGACACTGGTTTACTCAATTTCGGTGCGGTAGTGACGCAAGTGACGTCGAGCGTTTTGCTCGCCCAATTGAGGTCAATTGATATGATTAATATAATATTGGACGATCAGTGAGGAAGGTGGACTTGACGAGGCTACAGGCTTATCACATAAATCAGTGATTTTGCAAAAATATTTGGATATGAAAAAGCTATCCGCCAGATGGGTCCCGCGTTTGCTCATAATTGACACACGCAATCGTTTGATAACTTATAAGGAGTGTTTGGCGATGTTTAATCACAATCCCAACGAGTTTTTATATCGTTTCGTAACCGTGGACGAAACATGGATTCATCACAACACATTAGAGACTAAGGAATAGTGGAGACAGTGGACTTCTCCTGGTGAATAGAAGCCGAAGAAGGCCAAGGTGCGTTTGTCGGCCAACAAGCTCATGGCAATATTTTTTTGGAAAGCGTAAAACGATCAGCGGTGCCTCTTATGCAGAGCCGTTGGATCGATTCGACGCCGATTTGAAGCAGAAACGATCGCATTCGGTGAGCAAAAAAGTTCTCTTCCACCAGGAAACACGCACCGACGCACAAGACCGCATTTGTAATAGCAAAGTTGCATGAATTTGCTTACGAATTACTCCCTCATTTAGCACTTTTGCAAATTTCGGTGTTCCCTGCTAGCAGGTTTTTTGTCGTTTTGCTGCAATCTTCAAAGTATAGCTCGTTTGCCGGTGCTTCAATGTTGTGCTTCTTCTATTGCTATTCGCCTGCTGATCGGTTGTGGGAGTATCTCTCCTAATTTCTTATACAATGTCTCTACTTCTAAAGTGCTGTTACTTTCCTCAACTCTCTTTTGCAACGTTCGTGGTCTAACTCAATATAAATGCGGTTTCACTTAGTCCACCCCCTGAAAGGCTAGCCTTATATTCCATACAAGACGATGAACTGGGCTTAAATGAATTTAGATGAGTGACGTAGATTTTCGAACCGAAGTAAATGCAACTTGCATGAGTTATCATGGAGCAGTGTAACTTTGTGTCTGCTAACCCATGCTTGACAATAAATTTTTCATTCATATGTTGCAGTTCCAAGGAGTACTTCTGTACACTTATATCGTTTGTTTCACCATGTTTTAGGAAATCTTAGAGAGAAGACTTGGCGTTGGAATATGTTTTGGTGCATGATCGGTGTCAAGTCGCTACGCACGTGGTCGACGATTATCATAAAGACTCACGTTTCATCAAGAAGAATGGATCTCTTTCGTTTCGAGTCAGGTAACAGTGAAGAGCAAACTTAAAATCGACGTGTCCTGTTTCCTTCCGTCTTGATTTATACACCTTTTACACTTGACCAATTGCTTCTAAATGACGAGTAGATGTTGAACAATGCTGGCATCCATTGTATCATCAAGTAACAGTTTCAAGTCCTTTGAACTCACTCAAAACTTTAAGTGCGATTTAAGCTGACCTAACTTAAACCTCATTACATTCCCTCAACGAAATTTGAATACCTATGACTGTTCGTTTACTAGTTGTATTTCTTCTATATTGTGTACAAGTTTAAATTCGTGCAACGTATTACCCGTATTAAATGTTATCGGCCTAAAAAAATGGCTATTTCACATGCAACAACTTATAGTTGAATGAGAATACATTGAATGCCAAATTTGTATCCATTCATCAGCGTTTCTTTTGATAGACTCGCTATATCATTTCTATCTGGCGCTACAGTGAGGGGTCGGCCTGCTGATAACCGCTCTCTTACTACGAACAACATATTCTCGTTAAGGTGCCTTTTTACTTAAGTGCGCCCCCCCAGTAGCATGATTTTTCGTTTGGATGGATTCGAAGACTCCCTGCCGAATCGTTGTCCTATGTTCTCCCTATTTAAGCCGCTGAATTCCGAACAGAATTCACATTAAAGAACATCACAATGATGAAATGTTTTTTCGGCTTCAAAAGTCGTTACCATCCTGCAAAAACTTGCGTGTTCGGGAGAAATGCCAAGACTAGACATACTCGTAGCTCTGTGTAGCTTGTCTCTTTAAATGCTATTATACAGGGCCTCAACACCGATGGGTATGGATTTCAAATTTCGCTGTGTGTTTCTAAATTGTGACGTGAATATCAGGCCTAAAACCACACTGATAACGACCTACCAGGTTGTTGATATAGTGTCAGGGGTTCGCAGAGCAGTGTAAGTGTCTCACTCCGATGGTAAGATGTCATTCATTGAACATATTTTCAGTCGCATTTTACAAACGGGTTGGTGTAAGCTCTTTACCAAATGAACTTCCGTTGCTTATTCATCTATTCGCGTACCTTTATTGACTTTCAGTCCAATAGCTATGCAGATTTCTTTACCAGATGCACGGAATTGCTGTTGATTCTCATTCACGTTGAATGATTCATTCTATCTGGCAGCGGAAACTTGGCTGTCATCGCCGTTAAACAGTCTACAGGGTTAAGCCATCCAAATATCAAGCATCACCTCGAACGACAGATTCTTTAACTCCCTCTTCTTATTTTATTGTTCCACCCGTGTTATTTTTTTTCTAAAGTTTAAGATAATGTCTTGTCATTCTCTGTAGCATAGTTCCATACATTTAGTATTTCACTTTATGCCCTTGTTAGCAATCTTGGTTTAACCAGGGTGTTCTTTGTGGTGATCGAGTGAAGCCTCGGGTATTTGATGGTTTGCTGACAATATCGCAACTGTCGTTTTGTTCGTTTTAAGAGATTCGACAGTAAAAGGTTCTGACAGTCTCTTGCGATTGTAGAAGTTTGTTCATTGTCAAATTTTCCAATAATGCACTCGGGATATCCGCA
This sequence comes from Volucella zonaria, assembly GCA_963966105.1. Lineage (NCBI taxonomy): Eukaryota > Metazoa > Arthropoda > Insecta > Diptera > Syrphidae > Volucella > Volucella zonaria. Next base: position 82,641,309 of record OZ014534.1, on the reverse strand, counting down.
TTTTTCCTTTAGCAAAAACGGAGTATGTATTGTAGTAATCCAGGTTAACGGTGTGTGATCAATATGACCAATTTGGTCAGGTTTATTTATGGATGCTGAGGTGTAGGAATCGTGTGTATGATAACATTTCTTTGCGGGATAAATTTTAAATAATGCCGTTTAAAATTGTTCATAGGCCGTGGACACATGATATTTTGTTTTTTGACAACATCTACGATGAGCTTGGGGCGGCTGCTGATGAAGATAGCAAATTCCGTATAGACATCATTTGTGCGCACTATCTATGTTACGTATGTATGTCAGCATTAGCATGATCAAATCACATGGTATCGCATCACTTACAGCTGGATTTGCTTCCCCTCCTATGTTGTATTTTTTGCCACAATTCACCAGACGGGATCTCAATGTCGTGCTTAGAATCCTACTCACATTGTCGCGAAAAATCTGTCATTCTCGTTGGTAGGGGCACGTGCCAATATTAGTCTTATATCGTCTAATTTATCCTTAATGCAGATTGTGCATATTCAGAGGTTCGTTCCCATGCCTTAATCTCAAAATTTCTTTTACAAATTTTCCTCTGAAGATAAATGCTCATCCAAATATACATTCTTCTTTCTTTCTATATGAATAGTAGATCCCATAGTCGCAGATGTCGGTATTAACTGGTTTGCTATCGTTCGGCTGCATCTAGTCTGCTAAGGGTCCAAACACGTCGTAGTCGAAACTATTCATAGTGATGATCTATATCCGAGGCTCTTTTTTTGCTTCACATTAATTTTTTTTTTGATTCCACCATTTTGCTTCAGCCGAAAAAATTTGTTCAATTGTGACCTAACTTATCCGAATGTTCAAACAAAGTCTGTTTGTTTTTCCGATGGAGTGATTCTTTTTTCTTAGTTGGAAGATGATGATGCTCCAAAAGGTAATCACTTATACAAAGATCTGATCGTTTTAATGTTTAAGTCAATGTGTTGGCTACTAAACAGACCATTTAATCCAATCTCTGGCTTTTCCACGCTTAACAACTGAGGCTTACCTTCACACAGCCTACATGCTTCTTAGCTCATGGAAAGCGTGGTATTTTTCATATTTCTTTGACGTCAACAATCCCTCGTGTCTCTAATAAACGTTAATTGCTTATCAGACGTTGAATGGATTAGGTTAAGGCAATCAAAATGCAAATTAGGTTGTTGGGAAGTTATTGATTGAGTTGTAATTGGAATTCGCCGTGAAACCATTGGAGTCCATTAAGACATCAATTGGTCACGCTCGACAAAATTGTATTTATCTTTTTCTTTTTTGTGTTCTTGCAGATCATTCTCTCAACAAATATTGCAGAAACATCCATCACCATCGATGACATCGTCTTTGTTATTGACATTTGCAAAGCTCGCATGAAGATGTTTACTTCACACAATAATCTTACAAGTTATGCCACCGTCTGGGCTAGCAGAACCAATCTGGAACAACGTAAAGGCCGTGCAGGTCGTGTTCGCCCTGGTTTTTGTTTTACCCTCTGCTCGCTAGCAAGATTCGCAGCACTCGAGGAATATTTAACTCCGGAAATGTTCCGTACACCGCTTCATGAAATGGCTCTGTCCATAAAACTACTTCGCTTGGGTTCGATTCATCAGTTTCTTTCTAAAGCCATCGAACCACCACCACTTGATGCTGTCATTGAGGCTGAAGTGCTTCTTCGTGACATGAAATGCTTGGATGCATCAGATGAGCTGACTCCGCTTGGTAAAATTCTGGCTCGCCTTCCAATCGAACCGAGACTTGGCAAAATGATGATTCTCGGATCTATCTTCGGCTGTGCAGATATCCTCTCAGCAATGGCGGCATATTCTAGTACATTCTCAGAAATCTTTACTCAGCGACGGTTGACTAATTATCAGAAAGCTTTAGGGGGAAAGAAATGCTCAGATCATGTAGCAATGGTTGTAGCTACCCAGATGTGGGAAAATGCCCGTAATCGTGGTGAGGACGAGGAGATTCGTTTTTGTGAATGGAAGGGCTTGCAATTGTCAACCATGAGAGTCATGTCTGAGGCTAGAAATCAGCTTCTTGATCTCTTACAGCAAGCTGGCTTCCCAGAAGAGGCTATGATCGCTGGAAATGTTGATGCAAACGTGAACGATCCATTGTTGGATATGACAACAGCTCTATTGTGTGCTGGATTGTATCCGAATGTATGTTATCACAAGGAGAAACGTAAGGTTCTAACCACCGAATCTAAGTCAGCTTTAATTCACAAGACATCGGTTAACTGCAGCAACTTGGCAGTTAGTTTCACATATCCATTCTTTATTTTCGGCGAGAAGATACGTACACGAGCAGTTTCGTGCAAGCAAATGACTATGGTTGCTCCTTTGCATTTACTTTTGTTTGGCTCCAGAAAGATTGAATGTATCAGTAACAATATTATTCGATTGGATAATTGGCTGAATTTCGAAATGAACGCTAGTGATGCTGCAATTATTGTAGCTTTGAAACCTGCTATCGAGGAGTTGGTAACGATTGCTTGCAATAATCCGGAGGAAGTGCTCAAAATGGACGAGGGTAATGCAAAGCTTGTGCAATTATTGAAAGATCTATGTGTCATGGATGCTGGTGATTATCAAATAAAACGGGAGTCGGGAATTTTGCCATTCCAAAGCAGAGATGGTCCTCCCAACAAAATTAGACGTATGGATGGACCTGGAAACAATTTTAACAGTGGTGGCGGCGGTTTCGGAGGTGGTAATCGATTTGGTAGTGGAGGTGGAGCTGGATGGTTTGGCGGTGGTGGTAGTGGTGGTGGTGGTAGTGTCGGTGGTGGTAGTGTCGGTGGTGGTAGTGGTGGTGGTGGACGCTTTGGAAGCGGTGGTGGTAGTGGTGGTGGTGGACGCTTTGGAAGCGGTAGCTTTGGCGGCGGAAGTAATGGTGGCGGTTTTGGTAGTGGTGGTGGTGGTCGTGGATGGAATCGTGGCGGTAGAAGATTTTAAAGAAATATATATTTGTAACAAATTTGATTGAATAAAACCCAAATCCAAAAATTAATAAAAATAAGTGAAAACAAAATCCACTGCTTGTTATTCATTTGAAAGTAATCGATCAAGTTGCTCACAATGGTAGGTACAGTAAAATTTCTGATTTTGACTTAGGTAGACGGCCTTTTCCAAACACCAGCTGCACCATCTTGTCCGTTTGGTATCTCTAATTTCTTCCTCGAGAAATTCTAATTGTATTTTCAATTCGTTTAGCTCTTTTTTTAGTTTGGAATTTATAGAATCTTCAAATAAAGAGAGGTCGAATGCAATTGACAGTTGCATTAGGTTATTTCGAGTTAATGAATTCAGTTCGTAAAGCAGAGTTTCTTCATCCGATTCGTGAGGAGGGTCCATTTCTGGAAATAAAAAAATATAAATGTTTATCGTATGATGTTTGAATACTCGCAGGGAAGAAAAACAAAGGAGTTAGGTACGAGTGTGTCTAATAAAAGTAAACCGCGTCTAATAAAATGAGCAGTCTGACTGCGATGCAGAGAGCATGGGCAATAAAACTAAAAAAGATCAATGTTCTAGAAAACATGCGTAATGAACGCAATGTATATTAGAGATTGCAGGACAGATAGTCACCGCGAACAAAAGGTACATATGTCCGTACTCCTGCCCCCTTAAATGAGCTTTGTTTTTTTTTTATGCTCTGAGTGTCGTTGTAGTACAAAGAGATATAAGCAATACAAACATACACATTTAGATTAGAGATCAAATTGTCTATAAATGTGGATTTCATTCAGATGCAACAACTATCTGTAGCATTACCTATTAAGTAATTGTCTATAATTTATAGTATAGAAATATACAAAGTTTTACTTACGTTTGCTGCAAAAATTAAGGTCGATTGCTTGAAATTGATTTCAACGCTTGGCAATCCATGTGATTACTGTAGTTTGAGCGGGTTTTTCTTATACACATACTCTTGCATGGGTGGCGTGTATAATATGCATTGGACTTCACACTTATGAACAGTTGTTTGGAAATCCCGAGCAATAAAACGAGTAAGGGAGTGAAGAGATAGAAGCTAGCTGACTTTCCGACACTAAACTCAACAAATGCAATGCATTTGCAGTTGAATGTTATCAGTTCTAGCGTGGTGATTAAATGGAAAAATACGTTTGTGCCTTGTCTTGATAAAAAACCGAAGTAGAGAAACGATTTATTGTGTTTTTAATTGGACTGTAAACATTTTGTATGTATAAATATTAAGGTGCAGGCGCAACAGAGTATCCATAGCAACCGCAGGAAATGGATGTATCAAGACGCTGTCAGCATAAACTCGTCAAACAAAGCTATTACTTGAGGGACGATGTGTTAAAGAAGTTACCAATGCAAATACCTACTTATGTTGTACATAATATATCAAAATTCACTGATAAGGTGTAAGTTTTTATTTAGCTGTTAGTTAGTTATTTACAAAGCTGTGTTACCTTTCCTATGATGAGTTTTAAGTCAGCTAATTACTTGTGTAGTTCGACCTGTGGTGCAAAGTGTAAAAAAGGTGGATTTTGAGGGCTCAAAGTAATAGGACATATAATAAATTTATAGTAATAGGGAATCGTGATGTATTTAGAAATTCCTAAATCTATGTAGCCCTTTTCTTACTGCGAGTATTGTCTGCCGTCCCTATTTACTTCACACGTTGCCAATGCTTTTTTAATTCTTTACTGTATTTCCTGATATCCATGACTACGTAACCCCATCAGAGTTAGCAAAATCCGTGACCGCACACGCAACGTACCATACACTATATAAAGGGTGAGCCAACAGATGGTGTGGATGTTTGCTATGAATTTCAGCAACTTACTATATGCAATGTGGTTGATTTTTCTGACAGATGTCATACAATCTTTGGCAATTTTAGTCAAGGACGTCCTTACCACGCAACAACGCATTTTTGTTATTAAATTTTATTACGAAAATGGACGATCTGTAAAAGTAGTATTTCGCAAAATTCGTGAATTTTTCGGTCAACATAATCGCTCTAGTGAGCCTCGAATTCATGTAATGGTTAAGCGTTTTTAAGAAACTGGTTTGCTATCGGGTCATATTCCATATCAGCATGCTTGGCCAGCACGTACATATGTACATGTCAGAACATGGCCAGTGTGAGCAAAATTGTTCAAAACCAGCCAGGCACTTCAATTCGTCGGCGAAGTCAACAATTGGGTCTCACTTATGACACTTTTTTTTTCTAAAATTGAATGAGTTGGGTCTGGACGATCTCTGGTTTCACCAGGATGGTGCTACGACGAAATTTGAAGTTCGCATTATTTCGGTTGGAGGAGAAGTTGATTGGCCTCCAAGGTTATGCGATTTGACACCTTTAGACTCCCTTCCTGTGGGGCTATTTGAATTGCCAATAATCCAGCGACAATTCAGGATCTAAAACATATCATCCAATTAGAAATTACAGCCATTGACCTACTTATTCTTCAAATTCTTGCAACAGAAGCGATATTGTGTTCATAATTGCCATATACCGAACTTTATTAATCAATGAAATTCTACATTAATTTCACAATAAATGTGTGTTTAATTAAACGAAAACTTCCACATTAGCTGTTGGCTCACCCTCTATGTATACCTCGCAGGACGCATCATGCCCTTTTTACGTTTTTCTCAGTGGCTTGGGTTCGTATTTTAAATCTCTACCTTCAGCTAACACTCTTAACCTCAGGGATCGTGTTGCGGTCGAGTATATTTTCGACGAATTCATTCAAACATTTTCTAATTTTACGAAAACTAACTGGATAGTTCAAAAGTGATTTCCTTTGTTAAAGCGCATCTTGTTCCGAAAAGTGTATACTATACATGTCATCATTCATCGTTTAATAAAAAAAGTTTTAAGTACAATACGCCGCGTGGACAAATCTTTTTAATCAAAAAAGTTAACAAGGACATTATCCGAAACGATAAACTGCTATCCGAGGAGTATAATGTGTTAGTGATCGTAGTTTTTGAACACTCTCATCGTGTTTACGTTGCTGTGAATTTACTGAAATACAGCCAGGAAAGAGAAGTTTTTAAGAAATATTTCGATAGTGGAATGACGGAATGCGCAGCAAAAAATTACAATGAATTAAACATTTTGGGCTCGTTTCAAGATAGCGCAGTTAGTGGAATTTTGTTTTTGAATTACTTTTTTACTAAATAAAAAAAGATGATTTTGAGTGATGCATATCTTTATTCGGACCTTTACAATTGTTAAGTGGAACAGATGATATCCGCCAAATGGCTGCCGCCAGTGATAACAAACATTTGTGGCCGTTTTATCGCATTTTCCATGACTTTCCGCAAGATTTCCGGTGATAACTGTTCGCATTCTCCTTAAGGGCTGCGATTGTCTAAGGTTTCTTGGCATAAGCTCGCGACTTCAAGTAGCCCCAAAGAAAGAAGTCTGGGATAGTTAAATCGACCGATCTTGTTGGCCATGCCAAGTTGTTAAAACGGCAGATTACGCGGCCAGGAAACGTTTCCTTCACAATATCAATTGTGGCTCGTGCTGTGTGTGTGGTTGCACCGTCTTATTGAAACCACATGTTCACCAAGCCCCGTTCATCCAATTCCGGCAGTAAGAAGGCGTTTATCATGGCCCTGTAGCGTTCGCTAGTAGTACTGACCGTATTGCCGATGGTGTCCTCAAAAAATACGGCCCAATCACTCCTCCTGTGTGAACGCCGCACCACATAGTGGCTTTGAGTGGATGTAATGGCTTTTCGTGCATCACACGCGGATTTTCAGTGCTCCAGAAACGAAGATTTTGCTTAAGACGTAACCGCTTAAGAGGAAATGCGCCTCGTCGCTCATGATGATTTTCGACACAAAATCGTCCTCTTCGTTGTTGAGATTGAGAATGGCTTTACAGTAATTCACACGGGACTGACGGTCAGGAGACATTAACTAATGCACTGTTTGTACTTTGTAGAACATATGTAAGTCTTTCACTAAAATTCGCTGTAGGGTCCGTCTGGTAATGCCCAATTACGTGGCCCGTCGTCTGGTTGATGTTTCTTCGTTCTCAGCGACATCGGCAGCCACAGCCGCGATATTCTCGGCCGAGCGACCAGTTCGGTGGCGGCCGCGCCTTGCATGGTCTCCTGTATTGGCGCGACACGATTAGGAAATCGACGTTGAAATTCACGTTGCGCTAACACCACCGACCGATTATTGGTCAAAAACATCGACACAATTATTCCACACTCTTGCGGAGTATAGCGCTCCATTGCTTGTCTGTTTGTATACTGCAGCTGTCTAGTTCACAAATGTCAAATATGATTAACGTATGACGCCATTTGCAAAAATTATACCGTCTTCCGATAGGGTGATTAATTTTGCGCCACCTAGTATTACATGCAAAGGGTGTTTTTTTAGAGATTGTCAATTTGGCAGTTGAAAGTTGATTTGTGGTTAGTACGTTTTGCCATTTTATGATGAATAGATTACGTCAGAACAAAGCGTATAAATTGTGCAAACTTATTTTAAAAACCATGGTTCGGTTCGCCAAACTTATCGAGCGCTATGTCCATTTTACGGTCGACATAGTCGTCCATCTGAGCAAGTTATTCGGAACACGATGAATCGTTTTCGCACCACGTACACTCTAACAGAAGAAGTTATTGCCATTGTGGAAAGCAGTTTTGACGAGAATCCGAATGAGTCGATTCGCCATCGTGCACAGCAATTGGAGTTATGCCCATCCACTTTGTGGAAGATTTTACGGAAAGATCTTGGCTTAAAAGCTTATAATATCCAGCTTGTGCAAGAGTTGAAACCGCATGACCATTATACTCATCGCAGGTTCGGTGAATGTGCCGAAAACATGATTCAGCTTGATCCTCATTTTCAACGTTATCTATGGTTAAATGGATATGTAAACAGACAAAATTGGCGAATTTGGTATGGAAAAAATCGAGAAGCCTTTGTCGAGACGCCCTTACAACCATTAAAACTCACTGTTTGGTGTGGTTTATGGGCTGGTGGAATCATCGGTCCATATTGCTTTAAGGACGATGCCGGCCAGAATGTTACCGTCAATGGAGAGCGCTATAGAAACATGATTTCTGACTTCTTCGTTCCTCAGTTGGATGGCATTGAAGTGACAGAGCTTTGGTTTCAACAAAATGGCCTCCACGATCCTGTGATCTCACACCTTTAGATTACTTTCTTTGGAGGTATGCGAAGTCACTAGTCTATGCCGATCAACCAGAGACGTTGGACGATTTGGAAGTCAACATTCATATATTGCTGATATACGGCGCCAGTTGCTCGATAAAGTTGTTGAAAATTGGACTTCACGATTGCGCTTCATTCGAGCTAAATATGGCGCTCGGGTATCTATTAAATAAAGCTGATATCATATACATTAACAGTAGCTTTAAGTGTTTTATTTCATATTGAATTTGAATACTTCTGAAACAAAACACCCTTTAGAAAGCCTACCTGGCGGCCTTGTACAATACTATATTTTGAAAAACAAGTACTTCGAGATATTTCCCGGCCATAATCGTTTAGGATATCATTTTTGAGGTCCTAAGGAACCATCTGAAGCAATAAAAAAAATCGATTTTTTGAAAGTCCTAGAGTGGCCTAACCTCTTAAGTTTAAATAAAAAGAAATGAAGACAATGTTTTTGAGTCTTTCAAACAATTGTCTTAGAAATTATGCTGAGTTTTGAGATATGGCAATATGCTAAGTTTTTAGATATGGCAATACCGATGAAAATACGTCAAATCTGACATCGGCATCTTAAATTTTGACGTTCTTATTGGTACACGTGCTCAGAAAGTTTTGTCATACGAGTGCTTGAAGAATTCATCTCAGCCAAAGAATGGAATTACCTAAATCGTGAACATTTTCGTGCGATGATTTTTTATGATTCTCGACGTGGATTAACTTAAAAAAAATGTAGCGATCAACACGCTTTGACTTTTGGTGATGAAGCTTCATTCCGGTCCACCATGTTTCGCTGGTTTTCCGAATTCAATCGTGATCGTCGTTCGCTTCAGAAGGTCCCTAAAATCGGTTGCTATGCCAAAAAACCTCGATGCTGTGCGGGAACTGATATAGCAAAATATCACTTGACTTATTTTGAAATTGAGGCATGCTTAGGGATTAGTTTCACTTGCATACATTTAAGATTGTGTAATAAGCTGTAATGCATTCATTCGCTGAATCAACTCATTGCAGCACTAAAAATTAAAGGGGATGTATCGATCAGCCAATCAGAGCAGTCGTTCTATCGTCCTAAGGTTAAAAGTACCGTTAACCAATGTTATCGTTCTATCAAGCTAAGTCGATTTTTCAAAAGTAGTTCAGTTGACATAGCGGACGCCATTCGTATTACATACACATAGTGAACTTTACGTGTAAATTGCTCTCTTTCTAATAAATTCTAGAAGTTTACAGGCTCGGACAAGTTTGGTAATTCACTTACATTGTATTTATGAGGATTGAGGAATTGCAAAAGTATTAGCAGAGTTTGCGATCTATGTTAGTTCATCTATGGTGGACGAGGAGGACAAATTAAAAGAAAAGAATTCATAGTTTTTGTTTTAAAAAATTAACTTTTTTAAATAATAAAAATCGAGAAATTTAAAATTGTATGAACATTTGACCGTTAGCAACATTTTTTCGCGTTGGATACCGCATAATTTGACAATTGTTCCAAAGAAATGATGAACAAATTCAATCTCGTTGCTTCAAAAAACGTCTATAAGGTTGTGACACACCATAAATCATAGATCTATGGATATGAGCCCGAAACTAAACAGCAATCAGCTTTATGGGTCTTTCAAGAAGAGCCAAATCAAACGAAACACGTCAAAGAAAATGGTCGCCTGTTTCTTCAGAGAAACGGACATCGCCACCGTGCCATTAGATTAACGTAAAACGGTCAATTCGAAATGGTACACAACCATTTGTATGTCAGAAGTCTGGAGAAATAAGGAAAAGCAATCGCCTGAAGAGTCGGTTGATGCAACACATGTTTTGGAGTTATCTAGTTTGGAGTGGAGTGCTTCGAAAACTGGTTCAAACGCATGCAAAAGTGTATTGATCTTCATGGAGAGTATCTGGAACAACAGGGTCTCCGACACTTTTTAATTTTCGTTAATCATCTCTTGTCTGCCACTTCTAATCCAATATATTCCTTTGCTAATGACAGTACTCTCTGCTTTTCATATTCGTTCCTGAACTCAAGTCCCTGCTTTCGAATGTAGAACGGGAACAGGCTCATTGAATTCCGATATTAACAGTATAACTAATTGGGCAACTATCAACAGACCGGAATTTAATGCTTCCAAAACACAATGCTATCTGCTGTCGTTAAAACGAAATTTAAATACCCAGCCATTATCCATGAATGGCACTTGCATTGTTGAAACCAAAAAACTTTCCATTCTCGGTATGTCTGTCAGTGACAACTTACGTTGGAATGACGGATATTCGATGCAGTCAAAAATGCTGTGAAATGTCTAAGCTTCTTCAAGCAATGTAAGAAATATTTCACACCCTTTGATCTGCCCTCCATATATAAGGCATTCATCCGCCCAAAATTGGAGTATAATACCCACATCTGATCAGGTGCTCCTAAAACATTTCTGCATCTGTTAGATAGGATTCAAAACCGTGCGACACAACTCATAGGTCATATCAACCAGTCAATTGACACCCTCGAACACCGACGTAATGTCTCCTATCTCGCTTTGGTTTACCGCTATTTCTAGTGTTTGGCGATTGAAATCGCCAGTAACATTCCGCCCCTTCGAACCTTTAACCGTAACACCCGTCTCGTTATGAATGCGTATCAATATACCCTCAAGCCCACTTTCGGACCTACTCTAAAATATCGTGATGCGTTCCTAAGCCGTACAACTGCGTATGGAATGCCCTGCCGAGATCTATATTTCCTAGTCGTTATAACTTGCAAATATTTAAGACCAATGTACATCGGTACCTCTCTGTTTTTCCTCCCTAAGCTTCCTTCGCCCGCGCTGTGTACAAACATTTTAAGCATACATAAGTTCCTTGAGCGCACGCTAATTATAAAAAAAGAAAAAAGTTATTTTCGATGATAAATATTTGTTTTTACTTGTTTTTCTCCAAACTTGAGTAGCAACCTACATATTATAAATATTGTAAAACGTTTGTGTTGGTTCAAATGATAGAACTTACTCCTTTCAATGCAATCACTTTATTTAATACAATTATTGTACAATTTACAATTCAATCACTTTTCCCAAATTCTTTTACTCTTTTTTTAACTTTTACTTAAACCACTATCACTATTAGTAATTCACATTTCAAATTCCACTTTAGAACTGACTTTCACATCTTGTGGGATGCTGATATTTATATTCCCCGACATCTTTCGCGTAAGAGAGAAGAATGCGGGAGAGACGCAGAATGCACTGCTGAAACCGCGATGAAATAGGGCATTTTCAAAGGTAATGTGAAGAACCCGTGCGACGATAAGGCTGCTCTCAATGCGGTAAAAAACAAATATAGGATGAAACCGGCAGAAACGGCTACCAAGAAGCCGGTCAAACTTCCCGAAGCCATCAGTGAGGAAATGCTTAGGCACCAACTTCGCGGGGCAGAAGCTGGTAGCAAGAGTCAAGGACCCCAGAACCATCATCCAAGTCTCGCTGGCACAACGATGCAATGAAAGTCTGCTGGTAGAAGTAGTCAGCGGTAAGAAAAAATGGCTGGCAACAATAGATACCGGTGCCGAGGTTTGGGAACAAGAAGTAGTCGCTCGGAGCCAAATCTGGCGAATAGGGTGGATGAGGGAGCAATTCATAGCCCAATTCATGGATTTTTGCCATGGCAACTGCACATGTGTGCACCCTTGCATTGTCTTGGTGGAAAAGAACTTTTTTCTTGGCCAAATGAGGTCGTTTTTTTTTCAAATCGTCATTGAATCGGTCCAATAAGTTGGCATAATATTCCCCATTGATTGTTCTTCCCTTTTGAAGGTAGTCAATGTGGATTATCCCGCGTGCATCCCAAAAAACAGTCGCCATAACTTTATTGGCTGACAAACCCACCTTGGCCTTCTTTGGCGCCGATTCACCCTTAGAAACCCACTGTTTTGACTGTTGTTTGTTCTCTGGTGTGTTGTGATGGATCCATGTTTCGTCCACGGTTACAAAACGGCGCAAAAACTCCTCCATAACAACGCCAAACCTTCCTGTGAAGTTGTTACACGATTGCGTTTGTGGTCGACTGTGAGCAAACGCGGCACCCATCTTGCGGAAAGCTTTCTCATGCCCAAGTGATCATTCAAAATTGAAACCACTGAGCCATGCGAGATCCCTACGGCTTCCACAATCTCTCGCACTTTCAATCTTCGGTCGGCCAACACCATATCGTGAATTTTTTCGATTGTTTCGGGTGTAGAGACCTCAACTGGGCGTCCAGGACGTTCGGCATCTTCAGTGCTTGTACGGCCACAACGAAATTCAGTAAACCACTTTTTTACCATTGAAATCGATGGTGCAGAGTCCCCATAGTATTTATCAAGCTTAGCCTTGGTCTCGGTAATGGTTTTTTTTCGCAAGAAATAATGCTTAATAAGCACACGAAATTCACTTTTTTCCATTTTCTCCTCAAATTAGTGAGTAGTCTGATAAAAATAGCTGTCAAACACAAACTAACTGACGCAGCAAGTTTAAATTTTGACAGGAGTCAACTGACAGATGCCTGTTGACAGGAGCAGTGTTGCTGTTTCAGTAAAGAGGTCAGAAATTCAAAAAGTCACGGACTTATTGACCCGCCCTCGTAGCATATGTTGAAAATGTCTTACCGTACAGTACGCGCTGAGAAGATCCCGATCATAGGTGCTGTACTTGACCTGACTTACCGACAAAAATCCCAACGGTTGCCAGGACTTCTCGACCATCTGCTGAAGAGCAGCACCTATGGCGACGTCTGATGCATCAACCATCAAAGCCAGTTGACAGTTTGGATCAGATTGTGCCAGAGTGAGTGACTCTGCTACTGCTTACTTGCATTTTTCGAAAGCTGAAATTGTGTCGTCTGTCCACTCGATTCTGCTACGGTCGTTATTTTTGTTACCTTTGATGAGACTTTGTAGACAACTTTGGGTTTCCACAACCTTCGGTAAAAATCTGCGATAGAAATTGACTGTAGAAAGAAAACGACGGAGCTCGCACACCAACTCAGGTCGTTTGACGCTTCGGATGATGCCGATTTCTTCGGATAGAGGTCTTATACCACTTTCACTAACCATGTGTCCCACAAAACTTACTTCAGATTTCCCGAATTGGCACTTGCTCATATTGATGACAATTCCGTTGTCCATTAGACGTTGAAACACTTCTCGACGATGCTTTAGATGTTCGTCTCTGTTGCGCGATGCAATAATTATATCATCGATATAAGCACGTGCGAAATTCAAGCCGCGCAAGATGTCGTCCATAAGACACTGGAAAGTCTGGCCAGCGTTGCGTAGTCCAAACGTCATCTTGCAAAATTCGTATAATCCAAACAGCGTGATGATAGCGGTCTTTGCGATGTCGTCTTTCTCTACAGGGGGTGGTACGCGCGTCTAAGGTCGACCATGGAAAAAACTTTCTGGTCGCATAGAAAAAAACGTGAAATCATGGATGTGTGGTACCGGATACCTGTGGGGGTGTCCGTGGTGTAGTGATACTAGCAATCGCTTTTCGGGATCAGCAGATGGCATGATGTCGTCTGACGATCAATCCGTCAAAGTCAAAAATAACAACAACAAAAACATCAGACATAGCAATTGAGAGGAGGAGAAAGGTGAAGCCGACTCCGAACCTCACAAAGCGCACTTACCTTTCAGCTTCCTTAGAAATGCTGAATGGTAGAGTGAAGAAGAGGGCTGCGATGATATCGGCAAACGCAGCAGTAGTAAAACAAAAGAGGAAAGGATCCGACGACGGGGAATCACAATATATGGGAGCAGACAACAGCTTTGCATCCCTAGCTGCATCCGAGTCAGATGACGAAGACGACGAGGTCGAAGCCCTGAACAGTACCATTGAGCAGCTGCAACAAAAAGTACTGGCTATACGAGCTAAGCAAATGGCAAGGAGGGAGATGGAGCAGCAACAACAACTCCAGAAGCATCAATTGCAAACGATCACAAACGTGGAGATTCCACAACAACAACAACAGAAACAACGAGTGGAAAAACAAAACATCCAGAAACCTGCACAAGAGCAGCTGAAAAAGACAGATGTACACAAACAAGAAAAATCGCAACCGATTAAGCAGCAACAACAGCAGCAGAATAAGCAGCAACAACAACGCTTGCAACATCAACACCAACAACAACAACAACAACAACAACAACAACAGCAGCAGAATAAGCAGCAACAACAACGGCTGCAACATCAACACCAACACCAACAACAACAACAACAGCAGCAGAATAAGCAGCAACAACAACGGCTGCAACATCAACACCAACAACAACAACAACAGCAGCAGAGACAACAACAACAGCAAGAGCAGAAATCCACTAAACCGAAAGTGCCACCAATTAATACTTTCAAATTGGAATTAAAGGACACCATAGAACTGTGTAAGTCGGCCATAGGCAACAATTTTTTTATAAAAAGATTATCGTCAGATAGGCATGCGATCCATTGTAACATAGTGGAGCGCTGTCATAAAATAAAAAATTTACTGAAGGATTCGACGACGGAGTTCTTCTCCTACACCCCGAAGGGTGAAAAGCTGCAAACAATGCTGCTGAGGGAGTTAGAACCGTCGACTGATCCGGAGGGGCTCCTTGCACTGCTGAAAGAGAAAGAGTGCGAAGGGCTCCAATTCGTGGGGGTCAAGCCTTTCACCACAGCCAGAGCCAAAAGGGAGAAGAGGACACTGCCGTTCTTCCTGGTTCAGATAAGTCACAGCAGCAATCTGGGTGGTCTAAGAAGCATCAAAGTCCTGGACTACCAGGTTGTACACTGGGAAAAATAAAACGGGGCGACAACATTTTACAATGTGTTCGCTGCCAAAGGTTCGGGCAAGCCGCCTCGAACTGCGAAATGCAGCCTCGATGCGTGAAGTGCGGAAAGAACCACAAGTCAGAGGAATGCGTTCTGAGTAAGGACGGAACGTCAGAAAAGAGTCAACTCTCGTTCGCTTTATGTAGGAACACGGGACACACCGCAAATTATCGGGGTTGTCCCAAATTCCAATACATCAAAAGAATAAATTTGTCCCGGCAGCAGAAAGTGGAAGTTAAACATCCACCCGTGCATTTACAAACTCCAGCCGTTACTCCCTATGTTACCTACGCCCAAAATGGCAGCAAGTAGGGGAAACACGGTACAACAAGCAAAGGTAGCTTCTCAGGCCCCAGCGCCTAGAGCACCGGAACCTGTACCTGACATGCTGGCTATCTTGCTCTCTATTCAGGGGCAGATGGCTCAGCTTCAGCATCAAATACAAGAACAGGCTACGGGGGGAGATCAAATATACGCGCTGCTGCCGGGCCTAACGCACCTCCAGTCATAATGGGTATGTACATGGCGGAGCAAACCCTGAAGGTCCTTGCAGTGAATGTTAATTCACTGATTAGGTTCGAACGAACAGCCACACTGTTTAAGTTGCTTAAAGACCAAGCCCCTGATGTGCTTCTGGTTAGCGAAACTAAGCTTACTAAAAGACACAAAATGAGGCACAGCAGATATAAAATATTACGGAGAAACCGACCCAACTCCATCCAAGGAGGTGGAGTTGCGATCTTTGTTAGAAAAGGTCTGCGTTTCAAAAGAATATACAGTCGTGTAGTACGTAGGTTCCAGGTGCTGGAACCATGCATCGTGTATATTCCCCTCCGTAGTGGAAAGCGGCTGTACATGGTGTCTGTCTATGCACCTAAGGCTACTCAATCCACCTTATTCTTCTCAGAGCTCGAGACAATTTTTCGATTCCTGAGGCTGGAATTGGAAGACAACTATTTTATTATCGGCGGAGATTTCAACGCCAAACATAGTGATTGGGGAAATAATACACCAAATACTAGAGGGAACCTACTATTCAATTGGTGGGGTCAACACAGAATAACGTATCGACTCGGGCTTAAGGCGACGGATAGTCCGTCGTTTCCCAGACACGGGTCCTATTTGGATCTTCTGTTGTTCTACTCACGAATACAACTGACATGCACTAACCAACAAACTACAAACTGTCTGCGCACTTTCGTGTATGACAGTGACCATTGCGGTCTCAGTACCGAAATAACTGTTCCCAACGAAATTGCGGAATTGGATGAGTTTGTGCAAAGGCATTCCTACAATTATAGTAGGGTGCGTTGGACACACTTCTCCAGAATACTGACAAGAGCACTCTCTTTGAATTCGCTCTACCCACCGTCCAACAGAAATCTGTCAAACGAGGAGATTGACAGGTATCTAAGACTAATGGACGAGACAATCAAACGAACAATGGACAAAACGATACCTCGGTATCAACACACTGACGACGAAAACATATTCCGCAACGCAACTATTGACGCACTGCACCGACAAACAAGTAGGCTGTTGTCAAGACTAAAAACCTTGTACAGACAGTTTACCGACAGACATAACCCGGAGATCATGACTCTGAAGTCGTCGATTAAAAACCTCCAAACATTAATAAGGGAAAATTACAGAAATTCTGTAAGTTTGTATTGGAGCAATAAAATTCGAGCTGTAAACACCAGCAACCCGAATATGTTCCCGCAAATAAATAAAATATTTCGGAGAAATAATCAGAACGACCTTCCATGTCTTCGAATCGCCCGAACGACGAACAACGAACAAATACTTGTAGCAGCAGGCAGTGATCCAAATGAGGCCGTTGATGATGACAACTTCTTTGTGGTCGAGGATCCGCAGGAGAAGGTAGAGGCTATAGGAGCGACTTTACAGGAAGTGTACAAGGCGAATGTTATCATTGGCCCGAACCACGATCTGGAGAATCGAGTCCTTGTGCACAATTTCTACCTTCGAAATGAAATAGAGAATTGGCCATTCGAGAGCTCGGGCTTCACCCAGTTTAGTGACGAGAATATGGCAAATAACGTCATCACCAACGATAGGGTACTACCCCCTTTCATTTCGAAGGAGGAGCTTCAAACGATCTTCGAATCGCTTAGAAGTAAGAAATCAGTGGGAACCGATGAAATACCGAACATTGTGCTTCGACATCTTCCACTAGAAGCGGTTAACATTTATACCACCCTGTTTAATAATGCAATGAATAATGCACATTGTCCAGCGCATTGGAAAACTGCGGTGGTACATCCCATACCTAAAAAGGATAAAGACACTTCCAATCCGGCGAATCTCCGCTCGATCAGTCTTCTTCCAAACATCAGTAAGGTTTTCGAGAAGGTAATCAATAGAGTCCTGACTAAGTGGGTTGAGGACAAACATATAGTTCCGGATAATCAATTCGGTTTCAAGGCGGGGCATGACATCATTCATGCTGTGTCTAAACTGGTTTCTGATATCCAATGGAACAAAGGCAAGAACCAGTGCACTGGTGCCTGCCTGATTGACTTGGAGAAGGCCTTCGATACCGTATGGCTAGAAGGACTCTTTTTCAAGCTGGACAGGTTGGGCATTAGTAAACCAGTGCTGTATATTCTTTTTGATATGCTCTCCAGTAGACAGTTCATCGTGAAGAATGGCGATGTGACTTCTGCTGGAACATTTAACATTAAAAACGGTCTGAAACAAGGTGCGGTAAATTCGCCGATCCTATTCAACATTTACACAAGTGATCTGATAGGTTCACTTCCCCACAGCATAGCGTACGCAGACGACTTAATCGCGTACAGATCAGGTCCAAAGATTGAGGTCATTAACATACTTTTGCAACGTGACTTCGATAAAATTAAACAATATTGCCATGACTGAAAGTTGGAAATCAACTTTCAGAAATCGGAAACCATTCTGTTTAGGGCGCCTTTGTCTGGGGCCTCTAGGGATACCAGAAAGAATTGGCGAAAGTTCTCTATCGTCGGGCAACATGGACAGCCACTTGCTTGTCGAAATGTAGTCAGATACCTTGGGATCTGGCTAGATCAATATCTGTATTTTAACAAACATGTAGATGTTGCTTTGGCCAGAGCTAAGGGTTCTTTTGCCCTTACACGGAGACTGTTTTCTAACAGCCAACTCGATGCGAGGGTGAAGGTGATCTGTTACATGGCCCTTATCAGGCCCATGCTTGTATTTGGGTGTCCCGTGTGGTTCAACGTGAGAGCAAGTTTATTGGAAAAGATTCGGGTGTTTGAGAGGGCTTGTCTTCGGACTTGTCTTCGCTTATACAGAACACCAGAGTCTGAGTACATAAAATTCTATCGTAATGAGGTCTTGTACAATAGGGCGAACCTAATAAGAGTGGACAATTTTGTTATTAAGTTGACTCGAAGGCACATTGCAAGAGCAATGACCTCATCGAACAACCTGATCTCAGGGGCTTACTCACGAGAGAGCTCGCCTTGACGGCTTTATTCCTCCAGAAGCGTTCCTCTATCTAGATAGTAAAGGTCTGATCCAGGACAGATTGGCGGTGCCGCTAATCTTCCACGTCGCTAGAACAGCTGCGGACAGGCGACTCAACTACGACAGAGACGTCGCACATGACAGTGCGGAGCGTCTCCGATTCAGTAGGGCGGTGGGGAGTCACGACAGGAGGGATGTTGCTCAGCAGCACCAGCAATTTTGGTGGCTTGATGAGGGCGTGGATGCTTCGTCGTCGAACTCCTCCAATGATAGATAGCTTCATGTGAAGCTGAGTGGTCCAGCCTAAGTTTTGTTTATTTAGCCATGGCCGGCTTACATAGTTTTAGGTAGTTTTAAGTTAGATTGTAAGAAAAAAATATATAAAAAAAAAAATAAATAAATAAAAATAAAAAAAATAAAAAATATATACATATTAGATGTAAGTAGGTTAAGTAGATTAAGATATATTTTTAGGTAGTATTAAGGCTTTTAGGTTTAAGTTTTATAAAAAAAAAATAAAATGACCATATACTAAGTTTTTACTTAAAATTGATTTTCTTAGTTTTAGTTTCGTTAAATATAAAAATAAATATAGACTGTAAGATCCGTCGAAAGACATAGTTTAAGTGTTAGGTTTAACTTAGAGTGCCACCATGGGGCCAATAAGTTAGTATAAGATTATTTCTAAGTTATTTAAGCTAATTTTTAGCGTTTTTTTGTCTAGCATGTAAGAGTAAATTAAGTAATATAACTAAAAATGCATAAAAACTGGAAAAAAAAAAACTAATAATCGCTTCTCACTCGGAGGGTCAAGGTTCGAATCCTAGCCACGACAAGCTTTCATTTGTGTAATTGGAACTCAGTCAGAAAAATCTGCCTGTGAAGGCATAACACTGACATGTAGATTTGGCTGTTGTAGGGTTTTCAAGCACAAAAACAACCGTTAAAATTCACAACCGGAATCATTCCGAGTGAAGAAAATCTCTCCGTCCTATTCGGACTCCCACCCCTGGAGAGTCAATATCGAAAACAAACACACCTGAGTTTCAAAACACTAAATCACAACAATGCTTTCCTTTCTCCTCCTTCTATCTTTCCGCCCGCGCCCATGCAACATTAAAAGGGTATCATAATCCCTTAGACGCGCGTAAATTATAAAAAAAAAAAACCTATCCGGTTAGGTTACTGCATTCAATCCACGGAAATTTCCACACGGACGCCACTCTGCGTTTCCTTTTGACACCATAGGCTCATTGATGGGCGGCAGATTCCCTGGTCGATCATCGTCTGGCTATTTTCAGCATTTGTGGTGGCAGCCGTCGTGCTGGCGAATATTTTGGCGGACCTCTCATGATAATGTGACGAGTAACGTTGTGCAATGTTTGTTTCGGTGTGGGCGGTTGTTGGGCGATGTCTTTAAACTCTGAAAGAAGCGAGCTATACGGAAATTCACAACAGATATTTGTTAATTTAAGAGAGTCTATACGGGCTAAACTACCATTGGATTTGGTCGATTAAGCGCTTATTCTTCTGATCTACGAGTATGACGAAATAGCGAAGAAAGTCTGCTCCTAGACTTGCGCGTTGCACTTCAGCAATTGTGAAAGTCCACCTGAAATTTCGCCTTAACCCCAAACTCAGAACAATTGTTTTTTCAACGTAGGTTGCTATTTTCGTCTCGTCGGCGGCGTAGAGATAGTTACTACTGTTGCTGTTTCGTTTTTGCAGTAATGTTGGCGGAAGAACCGAAATATCGGCACCAGTGTCGACTAAAAATTTTATTTTTGTTAATGGATCTTTGACGAATAAGCGGGAATTAAGTTGGCTGCTGTCAGATGCCGCTTCAAGTGACAGGCCTTTAGTGAAGACCTTTCAAAAGAGCAAGGAGGACGACAATTTTTCGCATTAGATCCATGCTGATTGTGGTATCAACAGTAGTCGTCTCGATCGTTGCTTGATTTGGACCGACCACGAGGTGCATTTTGGTTTCTAAGAGTTGAGTGTGAACGGCTTCGACGATGTGGAAGTGCGGATACACAGCATTTCAACTCATCTATTTGCTGTGTGAGATGGGTAATTTTATGCTCTATGTCGGTTTGTGTGAGTGAGACAGACGATGGTTTCGTTTTGACGGCAGGAACATACGATGTCTCACTTACATCTGCTATGTTGTCATCCAGCTCGGCAACATGAGATAGCTCTTCTTTGCTAACACTTATAATACTTATATATAATGTTCTGGGCTAAACGTTGCAACCAGACTGATTTTAAAATGTCACAGCTAACAGATTTCCCTGCCAACTCTTTCATCTCCCTCAATAGATGCAATGGTTTTTTGTCTTCCAACTCAATTTCTTGCAATAGTTTGCGTAGACGTTTGTGCTCCGAATTGGAGAATTGGGAAATGAGTCTGTCTTTTAGCGTTCCGTACAGGTTTTGTGCCGGTGGATTCAAAATGTTGTCACTCACTTGAGCCAAAATGCAGCTCTCTACTGCAGGTACTTTGTAACGTCGTTTCGTATGCCCGATGTAAAGAATTGTGATTCTACTTGTGAAAGCTGTGGTTGAAGTTTCCAAAAGGGAGGAATTTTTGCGATTTCCGCAGTGCATTCTAAACTAGGTTCGATTTATTAGCTTGGCTGGTTGGGCTGGAAAACTGGATGTCTAGGTGTGTCATTGCTTCCTTCGGGGTAGTTGAGTTTATCTTGATCCATGGGTTGTGCGCGAGCGTGTTTTTCGATTAAAAAGTTATCAAGTAAGTCGGTCACGTATTGCAGGGTGTTAGGTGTCCTCCTTAATGATTACGTCGGGGTCACCAATTGTAGTGGATGTTTTGTCGAAGAAAATGAAAACCACGAACTACTAAACACTAGAATTTATTAACTTACTCTTCAAGTATTACATCAGTATAAAAATTGAAACTGCTATGAAGAATCGATGCGTACAACTCAAGTACTAGTCAGGAAAGAGAAGGAGAAACTATCTTCCTGTGGCTAAGTAACATCGATGCGGAATGGTATGGACTGAAACGTTAGTAGTGGGTGCTTGCAACCCCCACACCGGCTTATTTTGCAGTTGGATTTGGGCCTACATCCGTATAAGATTGTGCTGACGCAAGAATTGAAGCTGGACGCTGGAAGTGTTGGCTGGAGATCCGGATTTTGGCCAAAAAGTTACCTTCTCGGACGAGGCCCATTTTTGGCTCAGTGGCTACGTCAACAACCAAAATTGCTGTTAATGGAGTGAACATAATCCTCAAGTGTTCGGCCAAGCAACAATGCATCTACAAAAATTGACTGTTTGGTGCGGTTTTTGTCATGGCGCCATCATCGGACTATATTTCTTTCGTTCGTCAAAGGTCTCAGGTATGGAGCGATGTTAACCGACTTTCTGTGGCAGAGCTCGATAGCATCGATATACCCGAGCTGTGGTTCCAACAAGATGGCGCTACATGCGATACAAGCGCGGCAATGCTCGAAGTTGTGAAGGAGAAATGTGGAGACTGGATCATCTCACGGCGAGCGTTCATCAATTGGCCGTCGCGATCATGCGATTTGTCCCCATTCGATTATTTTCTCTGGGGCTTCGTCAAGTGCTCAGTCTACGCTAACGAGTCAACCACTATGGACGAGCTCGAGGCCAACATTTGACACGGTATTGCCGGAACAACGCAACATATATTGGACTGAGTCATCAAAAATTGGATCGACCGCTTGAAGCACTGCCAGCGAAGCCGAGGCGGCCATTTGAATAATGTGCTATTCCACACACAATGGCATCAACGTAGCTTCAAAATATCTTATACCGTTGTTGTCATATTTAATTTTTTTTTCCTATTGTTCTTATCTGGTCACCCTTTATTAAGAATATGGAGAATACACGTACCAGCGGAATAAGGCTACATCCAATTTGCGCACACAATCAGCATGGGATTGTCTCGGTTAAATCTGCAGTGCGCAACTGGAATCAAATGGAAATCGAACCAGTTGCAATGGTATATTAGTTGAAGCTAAAGTCAACTCTGAACTATAGCGCTACAAGCTAACGAGACGGTGGTGGCTTTAGTCTGATATTTATTAATTACTATTGGGGAACTCTTCAGTTTGAATTAGCTCTGGATATGGATTTTGCGAATAATATCTGAAACGAATAAAATCTGTAAATTTTAATACGGGCTAAACTTCCAATGCGTAAAAATTGCAATCCCATTTTGCACCCAAATTAGCCTGTATATTCTCTAGTTTTAGTTCGTTATTGGTTTTAGTTCGGTGCGGTTAAAATATTTATAAAATATGAGTCAAGAGGGACGCCGTAAAAAGATCATCGACAAATGGCTCGAAAATACTTCGCGTCTAAACCATTTCATCGCAAAAAATTTAAACATAGCACGCAGTATAGTGGATTCTGTTATTAAACGATATTTGGAGACGTTGACAGTTAAGCGAAAACAGAAAAGTGGAGCACATGATACAAATTTGGACAGGAAAATAGTGGGTACCATCGTAAAAAACCGGATTATGTCATCCAGAGATGTTGCTCGGAAATGCAATGCCAACCAAACAATGGTACAAAGATCTAAAAAGCGTAACGGTCTAAAAACACGAAAAAAACAAAAAATACCAAAAGTTATTGAAAAGCAAAAAAAAAGTCATAAAAGCACGAGTCCGAAAGCTATACGAGTTGATCGGCAACAAGAAAGCGTGCTTGGTTTTGGATAACGAAACTTATGTCAAAGCCGACTTTACTACTCTTCCAGGTGCGCAGTTTTACAACTCGTTTGAAGCTGAGATTCTTCCGCAATCAACCATCGATTGGGATGGAAAAATTCGGGTCAAAATATCTCGTTTGGCAGGCCATTTGCCAATGTGGACACAGAAGCTCATCGTTTATTACAACGGGAACAAAAACGGTTGATTCCTTTCTTAAACAAACACGAGGGTTCAACATTATTTTGGCCAGATTTAGCTTCAGCTCACTATGCACATGCGACGTTGAGCTTTCTTGTTGCTAAAAATGTCGACTCTGTCCCAAAAGACATGAATCCACCCAATGTTCGACAGTGCCGTTCCATTGAAAGGTATTGGGCTTTGGTCAAAGCTAAATTGAGGAAAAATGAGCAGTGTGCGAAGGACGTAAAAGATTTTAGATTTTAGCTAAATGGAAAAGAGCGTCCAAAAAAATCACGGATGTAACTGTCACCAACCTTATGAAGGACATTCGAAAGAAGTTGAGGAAAGAATAATTTTTTTTTATTTTTTGTAATTGTGAATGAATTTAATAAGAACAGAGTTTTAAAGCAAATAAAAAAAAAATTTACATGAATTATGAAAATATTTTTTTTTTTACTTTGAAATTTCCAAATTTTATTCGTTTCAGTCTTTAGTAAGTACGAGTATATATCTGTTTCTTATTATGATATTCAAGAGACATCATACCTTGCTTTTTTTCTACTTTTGTTTACCCTTTCAGGTGTACTCCCCGCTTTCAACATTTCTAGTTGAAGGTGCAATTTACTAAGTCTTATTTATGTACTCGTATTTCTCCACCCAATTAAACAGATGCCACGAATTAATTCCTTTAAGTTCATTAACATTTCATTAAGTGTTAATAAATCTAAAACGCACACATTGGCCTCCAAGTTGTTTTTACTTTTGCTCCTTTATCAATATATTAACACTATTAAGTTTCTTAAGTCAAGATTTAGCCTTGCAGATGCTGAAAGTTTATAAGTTTCCGCTTCAAGGATTTCTAAAGTGCTAACCAACCAGACTTCCGGGCATTTTTTTCGAAGATT
Organism: Volucella zonaria; assembly: GCA_963966105.1. Classification (NCBI taxonomy): domain Eukaryota; kingdom Metazoa; phylum Arthropoda; class Insecta; order Diptera; family Syrphidae; genus Volucella; species Volucella zonaria. Next base: position 82,616,968 of record OZ014534.1, on the reverse strand, counting down.
TTTAGCCCATATGTGCTCTCATTAGGTGCAATTTTTAACTTAAGCATCACGTCGCAACGCTAAACAATGCCAACCGCACGCAGTTAAACTTTTTCCCACAGTAATTTGGATACCAATCCATTGCCCTAGAATACCACAAAAGCTCATAGATTCAATCAATGTATGTATATCCATACGAGTGCGAGTATATACAGATGTATCCCCACTATGTATGTAAGAAAAAAAGTGAAATAAAAACAAATCAACAAGAATGAGGTTTATCGGAGTAAAGATAAAAAGAAAGACGACCCCCTAAAGATACGGAGTACTTGTGCGTACTATTCCGTCAGCTGACGACAATGAATGAGCTCGACACCCCCTCAACTCACATCTCACTCAATAGAGTGATGCAGAAGTTTTTGTTTTTTTTGCACGAAAAGCTTACTCGTTTACCCCCTATTAATCACTCAAGACTCTACTACCACTAAAGTACCATCCACCCGACAACCCATTTATAGTGAAATTGTAAGAAATATTCAAAAGCTTGCCAGCTAGATTTAGTCGCTAACGTTACTCGTCTGGCTAAGGGTGAAAAGTAGTATCTATCCGGCTACGCTGTGAAGAAAGTCGCGTGAACAAGTGCCAGTAGTTTGTATCTTTAAACTACCGAGTGCGGTTGAATTTGAGTTTGAAACTTAGAGGAAGTTGCCAATTGTCGAAAAGACGTTAATTGAGGCTTAAATTGAAGCCATCCAAGTGTAATACCAGCAAGAAAGCAAATCGAATCTCATTGATCATCATGGTAAGTACAGCGAAGGGGTGCAGCCCCTAGTGACATTTTTGTTCTTTTTTTTTTTGAGAGTGCCTGGAGTGATTTTTTTATTTTTTTTTATTTTATTTTCCCATTGAGACATGTGACACTTCCATGATTTTCTGCAGATTTTTGGATTTGTTCCAACAAAAATTTAACAGGTGAATGTTTTTGGAATTTGCAAACAAATATTGAAAAAATTCTCCGTTATTCGTTCGGGGTGGTATTTGAGAGAATTTATCATTGTAAATTAGGGTTGGGGTAACAATGTGCTCTGTGACCTTGACCTAGTGATTGAGGCTGACTCTCACCCGAGAAAATCGTCCAAACGGTGTGATGTAGAATGAGCAGTATAGTAACTCTCTTGAGTGGTTATTTTTGTTTCCGTATTCACGTATTCAGTATGAGTAAGAGTTTATCATTTGTCGTCACGTTTCTGTAGATATGTATTGTACATTGTGCATACCTATATGACACACTTTACGATGATAATTTACAGGAAACGTACAATAATTTAAAAAAAAAATTATATCATTACGAGCATATCGAAACCTTAATTTGCAAAAGTATAGGTCGGTTTATGTAACTTTTCTGATTTATGTTAAGATGTTGCAAAAGGTGTTTATACAATACATATATGTTATACATGTTTCGAATCTCTTGCCAAGATTTTCAGCCATTGACAGTGACCGTGGCGTCGATTTATGTTTTGTATTTAGATTTTTGTTTGAATTTAAAAAATTGTAGAAAAAAAATCGCATTGCGACTAACTGACTATCTTGCTTTCGCAGTATCTAGAATTCTATTTTAAAAATTTGAATTTACAATAGTTTAGAATTTTTTTCTGGAAATTTATTTTTCTTAATGGCTTTGATTTATCTTTGGCTGCAGGAATTCAAAATAAATGAAACGGCAAAATGGGTACAGGGTGTATACGCTATACCAATAATAAACAGAATTATTTAATAAAATCTAAATTGTATACAAATCAGTGAACAGAAAGAATTGATTGAATAATAAATTGGAATATTATTGAAGAATTTGATAGAAAATGTGTCTGGAATCGGCAAGTTAATTTGTGCTGGTCAAGCAGATCGGTGCTACTTCTTAAAGGCATATGTTTGTGTTTGTAAGTTTTGCAAGGCAGAGAAGTGTATCAAAGTTAGTACTTGATAGACTCTTGCTTATCTGTATAGCTTCCGGAAATCCTCTTCTTCTACCTGAAATTGCTACTGTGGTCTATAAATTCACCAGTGCCAGTCAAATTTTAATAATTTTTAATTAAGGAACTTTTCATTAAGCGCTTCCTATCTTTAATTTTAAATAAAACAAAGTGTGTGTGAAATATTATCGAAATTTTTTGTTCATTTGAAAGGCCTATCGATGCCATTTTGTATGGAATATAACATCGTTCAAATGCCCGCCATGGCTTCTCTTGGTGACGCTCATCCGAAATGTCCAATTTGCCATGACTCTGGCGCATAAATCAGGCTGAATTTCACCGATGGCATGGGTTATATTGACTTCGAGGGCCGCTGTGGTTTGTGTCTTATTCGCATAAACCTGCGACTTCAGAAAACCCCACAAGAAAAAGTCTAACGGGGTCAAATCGCACTATCTCGGTGGCCAGTTCATATCACCTCCACATGAGATGACCATTCCCTCGAATCGCTCGTGCAGAATATCCAATATGGCGTGAGCTGTGTGGCACGTAGCGCCATCCTGTTGAAAACACATGTCGTTGGTGTCCATATCATCCAATTCAGGCCAAAAAAGTTGGTAATCATCGACCTATATGATGGCCTGGCCAACGTCGTTCTCAAAGAAATATGGACAGATGACGCCGCCAGCCCAAAATCCACACCAAACAGTGACTTTTTCGGGATGCATTGGACGCGCTTGGATCTCATGTAGATTGGTATCGTCCCAAATTTGACCATTTTGTTTGTTGACATACCCATTCATCCAGAAATGGGCCTCATCGCTGAAGATGTTTTTTTTTTGACGAAATTTAGGCCTATTCAGCGAACTCATGTCGTTGTCTATGGTCGTTCACCTTCACCTCCTGGGTCAGTTGAATTTTGTACGGGTGCAGGCCCAAGTCACGAGGCCAAATTCGCCAAGTTGTGGTCTGCGAAAGACCGAGTTCTTGTGAGCGACGCGAAAGCGACTGCCTCGGATTCTCCTACACACTCTCACGGACAGCGGGGATGTTTTCCGCAGATCTTGCGCTTCGTCGACATACGGGTGTTGGTTTATCGCTTACCGAACCAGTGGACTTAAATTTATCCACCACACTGCGAATAGTCCTCTCGGACGGTTATTCCGACAGTAAAATGGGCGAAGGGTGCGGAACGTTCAATCGTTTGACCTAGCGGTAGTGGCTCATGATGGATGGTACCCTTCCAATCCCACCAAACACACAGCACCACCTTCCTTGCCGTCAAGGCTAGCGCCTTGCTAGTATTTGTGGTTCATCATCTTTTTTCGACCTAGCCCACTTTTGCACAACATTGTCGTATGTGACCCATTTTGCATCACCCGTTACCATTAGCTTCAAAAATGGCTCGATTTCGTTTGAATTCACATATGGAAACTCGGTCATGGAGCTTCTTTTTGTAACCAGCTTATTCAAAATGGCTGAAAACTGTTTAACGGTTTCTCTTGATGGTAGTAAAATTGTAAAACATATCAAATATTTTCAAAAATACAACTTATTTTTGCTTTCAAATAAGTTTTCATAGAACACATCAACCCCAATGATCAGCTGATCTAACAACTGTCAAACGAAAAAAAGAGTTAACAGGTTCAATCAACCGTCTTAAAGTTAAAGTCAAAGCCAAGTAAACAGAAAAACGCCCGATACTTTTTCCTTAACCTAATACTACATAGGTAACCACATATACACATGCAAGGCTGTTTCATAGAATTCAAATAAAGATAATATAAACTGCAATTGTACGTACCACAGGATTAAAAAAAACCCTGCTTGAATTCAAATTCTAAATGAAATGTTCCAGCTGTCAAATTTTCGTAAGTGAGCAAAAGTGAACGAAAACTTAACGAATCCAAGCTAAAAGCTATTATGGTCGTAGAATGTTTACAAATTCCCTGCATTCACCCAGCTTCTTACGTCGACGTACGAAACCATTCTTCTGTTATGGTTGAGCCTTTACTGTAGACGATTTAAGTGTGACAGACATAAGCAGCTATGATGGAATCAAAGCAGATATGGTATAACCAAATTTAAGTCCATTTCATTATATTACTGTTGTCGGAGTCACATCTCTGTTCAGTGTTTTTCAATCATATAGCCGAGCTTGCATCCGTTTACATGCATAGGTAGCATAGGGCTACAGGTGAAGCATTCAACTTGTTGAATGCTCCCAAGTTTTATGTAATGCTGACTGCCATCATTGATCTGACAAGCTATCTGAATATTGAGTATATTTCTTTGATTTGAAGAGCTATGTGCCCTTTTGTTACAGGTTGTTTGGCCAATACAAGTCGATATAGTCGCTTGTCCATTGACTACAACGTACATACTTGTGCCAGCATTTGATTCAGCTATCGAAACAGCTCTGGTACTCGATCTTAAGCGTTTTTTTACATTAAAGCGCATTCCCCGAAGCGGTGTTTTGAGTCGCCCGAGCAAGAAGAATTCACGCGATGCCAGATCAGATCAATTTGGTGGCTGTTGGATGGTAATTGTGTTTTTTGCACGCATTGTCAATGCAATATCAATGCAGTCCACGAATTGTCTTTTCAGAATTTGGGCCGTTTTTCCGAATTCCTTCACGCAAACGTCTCACAACGTCACAGTAGTATTCCCTATTGACAGTCTGGCCTTTAGGAAGCAATTTATGAAGCACAAAACTATTATAATCCATGGCCTAGACTTCTTTTTTGACTGAAAACGATGTGGTTGATGTCTTGTTTACATGTCGAACTCATAAACTCATGTCCCGCCACCAGTAACAATACTTTTGAAAAACGTTTGTTCGGAATCAAACTTGGAAAACTTGTCTCTTGCAGTATTCGCACGCTGCTTTTTTTGGAGGAATTTCAAGCCCTTCGGCACCAGCCTGTCAGCGACAGGCTCAACCCCAATTGATTGGTACAAACTCCGTGAATGGATCCAATCGCGTTGTAGGTCATCTCTATCACAGATTGTTAATTTGCGGTATACGATAAGTAAATCTTTGATTTCATCGACCTGTTCCTCAGTTGTTGATGTCAATGATCTGCCAGGCCGGTCGTCATAATTGACGGCTTCATGACCACATCTGAAGCGTGCAATGTGCATGCCAATCGGACCCACTATTTTCTTTAGAGTATTATCCCCATAACGCCTTTTCAACCTTTGGAATGTTTTTTTTATCGTTTATTTAATTTTTAAAAAAATTACTAAATTGATTACGAATTAGTTACTCATTTTTCGTATTCATCTCAAAAATCGCCGAGGAGGGAAAAATCGAAGTAAACACAGGTAGAGCGACCTGTCAGAAAAATGAGGGCGCCACACGTTAGCTATTCCGGGAACAGTTTGAAAGGTTTTTAAGGTCTCTGCGCATTAAAGAAATGTTAAAAACATTTCAAACAAACAAATGTATTTCCCTTAGTTAAGCGGTTGCTCTATTTTGAACCATCGGCTTCTACCAAACACACTGTAATGCAATAAGTTTGATACACGAAAAATATCTATCTAGGAGGAGACTAGTATTTGTCCTCGTCCGATAAGTGTGGTTAGTTTTGTGCGAAACAAAATTTATATTTTCTAAAATGCAATGTTGGTTTGTTTTACAGAGTAGTGATTACAGATCCATTACGGTATGGGTGTCCCTATTAGAGACTTAGCAGACTTCTAATTATTTTTATAGGAACTGTAGATGGAAGAATCTATTTTCACATTCTAAGTAGGGTGTCGGACCCTGTCTAAATTGATGCCGTCATGTTCGGTGAATTCAATGAAATTACCTCCCATTGCCTCGCGAGCACCGTTGGGTTTATGATACATTTCGATTCTTTTATCAAATCTCTGAATAGCCAGAAATCAAAGGGGTACCAACAATGGCTCTTGTGGTTTAAGTGATTTTCTTAATATGCCAGCTCGTAGTTGTTAAGATTGGTTGTTAATTTTACTTCAGCCCAGAAACCGAAAAACCAGAATTAACTGGTGCAACAAGAATAATGGAAATAAGAAAACTCAGATTAGATTACCATTTATGATGCGAAGCAAATCCAAAAGCGACTCATGAAACTCAGTTACAGCCATTAAAGTGCACTGTCTGGTGTGGTCTTCACACTGGTTAAATTTTTTTCAAAAATGAGACTGGGACTCGATTCACAGTCAATGTCCAACGTTACCGGACAGTGATCAGCTAATTTCTTTGAAAATATGCTTCCAGTAGGATGGCATTAAGTGGTCCATATTGCACATGGGACCATTGACTTACTGAGGACTCGATTCAATAAAAAACATTATATCGCGAAGTGGACCAGTGAATTCGTAAAATATATCAATGCCGACAACGCACGTACAATATATACGTACCCGCGCATTGTCGTGATGTCTTGTCTTCATTGTCTTCTTGGTCGAATGATGTGTTTTTTCCTTTAAATTTTCGTTGAACGGTTCAAAAAAGTTAGCATAATATTCGCCGTTGATTGTGTTTCCCTTTTGAATGTAATCGATGTGGACTATGCCACGTGAATCCCAAAAAACTGTCACCATGACCTTATCGGCCGGCAAACTTACCTTGGCCTTCTTTGGCGCCAATTCGTCCGAAGAAAGGTACTGTTCCGACTTCTGCTTAGTCTCCGGTGTGTTATGGATTTATGTTTCGTCCACAGTCATGAAACGGCGCAAAACGCCAAACACTCCTTGGAAGTTGTCACATTAAATTCACTTTTTTACATTTTTGCCAAAATTCACGCGGTTGTCTGTTTTCAGTTGTCATATACACAAACTATATGATGCGGCATGGTCAAAATTTGGCAGTAGTCTATTAATGGTATGTAGACCGTAGTTTACGGTAGCAGTGTTGCTTTTCAATCTACAAAGCGGAAAACCACCCTCGCATTCAGCCCTTAGAAGCTAGAATAGCCTTAGCAGAATAGTTGAAACTATTTTTAAATTAACTCTGTCAGAAAAAAAAGTTCTGAAATGGTAAATCAAGATAAAATTTATATGCACTTTCCAAGACAATAGTTTTTTCCCTCAATATTTGACAACACATTTATTTTCGTCATATTGTAGGTTAGCGATAAATCCAAATTGAATAAAAAAAATTGGTCATCTACTCGTATGATCAACTTATCGATTTATACGAATGCTATTCCAGGATTATTTTTAGGGCTATCGTAAACTGTATCTTATCTACATAGCTTCCAATCGAAAACTTATTTGACACAACTAGAACAGTGAACTGCTAACGTTTATTATTACTGAAATCTCGGCGATAACCTTGTTACTTGTTGAGAAGAAGTTATGTATCAATTGTACATTGACCCTTTATCCAGCTACACATCAGATGTGCTAAATCTTATCATCAATATTCCTATTTGACATATTAATAACCGTTATAAAGAGTAAAGAAATACAAAACCAAAAGAAAATATAACGACATTTCCGTGTCATTCAATCAATCGAAATGACAACAAATTCTCATGAGCATGTAATGAGTTAAAAAATTTTAAATTTAAATCAAGTTCAGCGACACACTGTGTACACATACTTAAATGTATTCGTATCTTTGTGTTTGCAAAAAATATAGGTTTTTCCTATATTTCCCACGCAATGTTTATTATTTATCACTTGTTCAATCACTTGGTGATATCGAAGCGACGCGACTGACGGTTACTTAACATTGATTTCTATTGTTGATAATTTAATTGCAAAATATCCAGCATAAATAGAATAATTAACTAATTATCAATCGTTGCAATTATATAAATAATTTTTATGTGATTTTTTGTTTTATATGTATGTACGTATACTATCGCGGAAAATAAGGCGTGTGCATATAATTACTGAGCCTGACTTTTTTTTATGTTTGCTTTGACGGCGTATTTATTTTTAATGATGGTATGTATTTAAACAAAAAAAATATATTATCACTGTCAATGATTTTTGTTGAAGTTTCTAAAAGAATGTCAAATTAATTTGTGGACAAATTTGAAGAGGCGGTCAGTCGATGTGATTACCAAGGCTTTTTTTTAATTTGTTCTGAGTTAAGTGGTATAGCGATTCAAGGCTGCAATGCTAAATGTGGAATGTTATTTTTGTACGTTTAATAATATTCAGAAATATTTTGTACAAATCTACATATGAATATACATACCTATTATTTATTTTTTTTGAAGGATTCCAATTTTATACACGAGTATAGTTATTTTGATACAGTAGCACGTGTTTTAGATAAATAAATCAATAAATGCAAATCATGCTCAAAAATATTGGGAGTCCGGAGGGTACGAAAGGCCTGTGTCGCTTATTGTGTTAGTAGCAAAACTTTTGACATAAAGTGTAAACTTCTGCCAAAAATGGTTCTATGGATGTACATGGCCTGGTATTGTGGCACGTCGTAAGAAGAACGTAAAATTTCATCAAACTTAGCACAGTTTAGACAACGGCTTATCAGCGCATTCTCACCGCCATGAGGTGGTCGATGAATTAAATGTGCTCCTTCACGATATATAGTAGTTGGTCACCAATTCAATATGGCATAGCAAAATCCTAAACCAAATATGCCCTGTCCATGTAAATTACTTACCTAAGATGTCGCTTCTGCTCGGGGTGGACCCTGGCCTCAAACAATAAACCTCTTCTGCAAGTTGATCGTAAGGCAGCTGCATACCGAGTTGGTTGAGGGTCCTTTCTACTGAGATGCTTAGCCGTTCTTACGGGGTAAATTCATAGTTTTTTCGAACCGGAGCATTGGTATTCGTCGGCTTCCCATGTCCCAGTCATCATAGTCATTGATTGTATTCTTCTATCTATTTTTCATATATCGCAGTTCACATTGAATTTGTATTTGTGGAGCAGGACTAAAATGACAACTACTTAGGTTTTCTGAAAGAGGGAACAGCGATGGGTAAGAGTTTTTGTTGTTGTCAAAGCTCCTAACTATTTGACTGTTATATCTACCAGTATTTCGAATGACATTCTGTCCAAGACGTCTTGTTTGATGCCTCTTTTTGTTGGCCGTATATGTATGTTTAATAGCTTGTTCAATAAGTTTTATCGTTCGATAAGAAAAACTAGATTTTATGGTTTGAAATGACTTTTATCCTTCAATATAATTTCCCTGAACTTCAAATACACTTGTTTCAATTATCTTCTAATTTCTGGACTCCACCCATGAAGTGAGATTTGAGAAAACTGTCGAAATACGCTTCCATGGCTGCTATTTATTACCTCTGCGTTCAATGAATATCCTTTTCTACGCATGCATTTTTTTAGATTTGCGAACAGCCAGAAGACAGAGTGAGTTAAGTCTGGCGAATAAGATAGATGATGCAACAATTCGTACTTTAATCCACTGATTTTCGCGATGGTTTTTTGAGTTGAGTGAGAGGGTGCGTTGCCTTAATGAAAAATGATTTTTTTCTTTTGCAAACCAGACACAAATTTTTACATTCATCTGGTCCAAAAGTTTGCAATAATAAACTTAGTATATTATTTTACCTGTTTGGAGGGAATCCACGAACAAAATTGCATCCCAAAAACTGATGCTAACACTTTCTTGGCCGATTTTTGGACCCCAAATCGCTTCGGAGCTGAGGTACCGAGTTTAAACAACTCCTTAGCCTTAGCCTATTGTTTTTATTCAGAATCATGATGGTAGTCTATTTTTACTGCACTATATTAAATTTATTTCATTGTAAAAAACACTATGGCTGGTCAAATTTGAACAGCTGTAAATATAGAATGAGTTAACAGATCTACATGAAACTTCACACGTGTTGATGAAAAAGTACAACCGTTTTTAGAAAAATAATACGACGAATCTCTTATCAAAGGACACAACTTATTGAACAATCAGAAACTTCGCTCTTTATGTAACAAAAGAAAGAAATTATGGGCGGTTTTTCTTCACAACAATTTTTATTCTGAGTACTCTACTTATCTTGTAACTTACCTCCAATTTACTCAGCTCTATAACTGACTCTATCAGCGCTTTCTCCACACAACGCAGACCAAACACATCAGCGATCCTAAGACTTTTTATCGATTCGTTAACTACAAAAGGAAATCAGACGGTTATCATCGACCGACTATTTTGCAAACTTTTTTAAAAAATAATCATTTGCAGGCAACTTATTCGTACCTGACCCCATTCTCCATTGGCCCCTCTCTCTCTCTCTCTCTCAATCTTTTGATTCTACCCTTGTCGAAGAAAAGTTACACAATCTCAATGTTGGCATATTACATATTTTTCAAAAAAATGTGTTTCCAATGTAGGATTTTTTAAAAATATTAATTTTTACAAAATTGACGTCATTATGAATAAAATTTTTTATAAAAACAAAATTATGTAAAAAAGTCATTCGACAATATAACTTTTCATCAGGTGCAGTAAAGCTACTTGCATCCTACTTAAACAACAAAATTCAATCAGTTCAACTTAATGACAATACATACAGCTATTGACAACTAATTAGAAACGCTTATGTGAATATATGTTTTTTTGATTTTATTCAAATATTTTGTAATATATTATTTAATTTGTATTTTATATATTAAATTACGTTTATATACTATAAAAAAAGAAGATTTAGTTTCAGATTTTTATTTTCCTTTGCGTGTTACAGGTGATTTATTAAAAAAGCACTGAAACAAGTTGAGACACCTAATTAGAAACGATGAAAAAAATTTTATAAAATATAAGTATAGAACATTTTTGAGCTGTGTTACCATTAATATTTGGTAGCAAAAACTTTCTGCTTTGATACTGCTTGACATCGCCTAGTCATAGAGCTGATTAAGCTTTGGCATCTTTCGACTGGAATAGAATCCCATGCTGCCTTTACCTTTTCGAAGAGGTCTTCAAAGCTGGTAATATTTAGCACACTGACGGCCTTTTTAACATCGCCCCATAAATGCTCGATTGGATAGATAGCAAATCAAGAACAGTCATTGAATTGTCTTCAAAGAACTTTTGGGTGAGCTTCGCGGTATGTTTGGGGCCTTGTCTTGCTGAAACCTCTAAACAACCGGTAAATGTTCTTCTGCCCATGGTAGCATCACATCTTGCAGAATTTCCACATACTTTTCCTTATTCAGTATACCGTTAATTCGGTGAATTGGCCCATCACCGCTCCAAGAAAAGCATCCCCACACATTTATGGATCCTCCGCCGTGCTTGACAACTGGCGAAACGTACTTCCGATAAATAGCAGCATTTTTTGGACGCCGTACATACTATCTGCCATCTGGACCTATACGACTGATCTTTGTTTCATCGGTCCAAAGTATGTTCTTCCAATCGTGTAGTGTCCATGAGGCATGTGTTTTGGCAAATTCCACCCGTCGTTTTCTTTGTTTTTTTGCCACCAAAAGCTTCTTGAGCGAAATCCGTCCATGAAGCCAGATTCAACTAAACGACGTGCAATGGTGCGTTTGGATATTGCGTCAGTGGTTCCAGCACCAACTTCGCGCATAATATCAGCAGCACTTTTTCTCGGATCTGCTTTTGCCAGTCGAACAATCTTACGGTCCATTTGTTGAGATGTTTTCCGAGGCCGTTTTTTGCGTGGGATGTTTTCAATGGTCTGACACTTGCGAAAATACTCTAGTGCAGTAAAAACCATCTTCTTTGAGCACTCCTATTGTATTCCTATCTGTTTACATGAAAGACCTGTTGCTTGTAGTTCTACAATAGCCTTTCCCATGGCTGGAGTACAACTTTTTGCTTTTCCCATAATTCGATTAACTAATTTAAAATAAATTCAAATAGACAAAATTGCTGAAATCCCTTACAATCCAAACTTACCAACAAAAAGCAGAGAAATTATAAAAAAATATCTATTTTTCACTCAAATTGGTATCGTTTCTAATTAGCTGTCCCACCTGGTTAAGAACTAACGCAACTGAGTACAAATTTCAAATGAAAAATTCCAATTGTATCATTTCTATATTAACTTACGTGAAACAATGACAAAAGGAAAAGAAAATGAGAAAGAAAAATTTACTGTTACATTGAAAACAGTTATTGAACTGAACGAGGAGTGCGAATATGAAATACATTAGCGTTTCTAATTAGTTGTCAATAGCTGTATATCCGATTTTCTTCCAACCTTGGTGTCCCTCAAGGTTCTATACTTGACCCCTTATTGTTCTCATTATATGTAAATGAGCTTCCAACCATCGTAAACAACTGTTCGTCACATATGTATGCTGATGATGTTCAAATGTATATGAGCTGGCCACTTGGTTTAATTGAGAATGGAGTTTGCTCTACCAATTAAGATCTTGAGAAAATTTTACGTTGGTCTGAACTTAATGGATTTTCTTTAAACTCTAAGAAATCGAAGTGCCTAGTCATATCGAAGCAACCACTGGATCTTTCGTATTTTCCATCTATTTTGTTGAAAAGCTTCGCAATAGATTATGTTGAGACTGCAAAGAATCATGGGGTCACTTTTAATCGCAAGTTGACTTGGGGAAAATCACATCAGTGCTGCCGTTGGAAAGGTATATGGGGTGTTATGTAATTTATGGGTAACACAGTCTTTTATCCCAACTAAAACGGGCTTGATGTTACCTAAATCGCTGGTTATTCCTATTTTACCCTACGGATGTGAAATCTTTTGTAACTGTGACTCGATCAGTAGAAGAAAGCTCATGTGCCTTTTAATAGCACAAAACTATACGTTATGTTTTTGGGCTACGTAAATATAACAGATTAAGAAGTTATTCTTCTCGTTTGCTTGACATGCCTTTTGAGAGCTATCTCAAGTTTCGCACTCTAGCTCTGTTATCGGATATTCTCGTAACACGTCAACCATTATACTCGTACTTATACGAAAAGATTCGATTTACATCTTCGCACAGGTCTGGTCAATTAATTCACCCCCAATGCACATCCCTAACATCAGAACGTCAATTTTTCGTAAATTCAGTCCGATTGTGGAATTCACTACAGCGAAATTTAAGAACTAATTTAGGTACAAGCACAACAAGGCTTAACAAAGAATTACGCAGCTATTTCTCTACAAATCTGTAAATAAATTTTTCGAAGCAATTAACACATAATTAATATGAGTTTTAATCTGTACCTATATAAATTTTTCTTCTTAAGTTTTAATTTGGTACTAGCTTTCATTGTTCTTAATTAGCTTTTCACTATCTTATAAGATATTGTATCTTAAAGTGTATAAGCATTACAAACAAACAAATAAATAAATCTGTCGAAAATCGGTCATAAAATTGTTAAATTTTAATCAATCAAAAAAATCCTACGTACTTTGCTAGAAAATATCATTAGGAAGCTATAGTTAATACTGAAAGTGCTATCTGGTCGCCCACCTTGAAAAACATACTCGTACTTTTGAGAAAAACGCATTTAAAGTTTTAAGTACTAAAATGTTAAGGAAATTTATTATTCATACAATTGATCTGCCAAATGTTCCTAATTATTTCTTGATGAAATTGTTACTTTATAGGCTTTTCTTGCCTCTTTAATTGAACTTAAAAAAGAAACATTCGAAGTCCAAATCGGCATTGTTACTTCACACGAAAAATTTTTCCCTTGCATTAGTACTTTTGAGTATCATTTTTGGATAGTTAAGGGAGCAGTTAAGCCAATATAGAAAAAACAGTTTACAATAAAATTATAAGATATTGTAGTACTACTATCTTTTTTGGCGCAGAGATATTGACTTTTTCCGATAAATTAACTTCTCAATCTTCGAGGAAGTTTCTAAATAGTTCCTAGTTATACTAGAGGTAGACCTGTAAGTTGTTCATCAGGGGAAGTTCATTCTCGATGTTCGTACAACTTATACCTTCCGGAAAATACTAGTCAATACAATGGTTGAAGTCGCTCCATAAATGATGAATTTGAAAAATGTGTCAAAGGAATGTGCAAGAACAACTTAGCGAATTTTTCATGTGTAACAATTGGCTGCTTCCAGTTGGTGCTGCTTCCAGTTGGTGCTGCTATTGCACCACTACTTTGTTGAATTTAATTTACGAAATAGTAGATAGACTAGATAATGAGTCCTTTACATTTTTAGTACTATTGGAATCTTCTAAGGCTTTTGACATGGCATAGCGCTATATCCATGAAGGAAAAGTAAGATATTGCCTTTTAATTTCTATTTAAGCGTTAAGGTATCTTATTTAGTCCACTCTGAGAGCAGAAGATAACTACAAGCAGTATTCAACACCAGCGTTCAATATGTTCATAGTTTCAAAATGTATAACTATGTTCTACACCTTGCCCTTAACTAATTTTACCTATTATTTGAAAACTATATTAAATTTTTCGAACTTGTGCTTCTTTTTAGCAGGTTTAAAAGTAGGGACATCTCATTTTGAAAAAATCAAGTTTCCATCATCTAATAAATCTTTTTATTTACTTTTTCTGTAATTTTCATGTTTAACATTTGGTTTTTTGTTGCTATCTATCTTTGGAATTCGCTTCACCATAATTATGAGAGCAAAATAATAAAAGAAAACTTAGAAGTGAACTTCAGTTTGAACTATAATTTAATTAAAATTTAATTCTTTAATTTGAAGATGAATTGTAATTTAAATAGTAGAGTCATTTTAATATTAAATTAAATTTCATGTAATTTTAAATAATTTTTTAAAAGTTAAAATTCAAACTTTCAAAATTAAGATTATGAGCGTTGTTGTGTTTATCTTTCACAGACACAAACTATAGCTGATGTAAAGGGTCTTTTATTAAGCGCTTCCTATCTTTAAATTTCAATAAAACAAAGTGTGTGTGTGAGATATCACTGAAATTTTTTATTCGCTTGAAAGGCCTATCGATGCCATTATGTATGGAATACCATCTTGATCGAAAAGTTCCCGGGGGACACCACCGTGTGGCGCTCCCATTGTTCCGATTTGAGTTCTGTTTTCTTTGTTCAATTGGTAAATCTGTTGTTGATATTCCCTCTTAATCTTAGCGTCATAACGTGACATTTGCAAAAGTTATCTAGCCAAGAGTACATCTATCTCTGTGTGTGTTGGCGATTTTTTACAATTTTAGAAATGGATTTGAATTTGCAACAACGAACTTGTATTCAATTTTGCGTAAAAAACGGACTTAATGGTGCGCGAACGTTTGAAATGTGTTTCGGCAACGATTCTCTAAAGAAAACCGTCATTTACCAGTGGCACGAGCGGTTCAAAAGTGGTCGAAAACCGACGAAAACATTGATGAAGTAAAAGAAATGTTGGTCAATAACCGCAAATTAACCATCAGAGAGATAGCGAAGGTCTTGAATATTGCATATGGATCCGTCCAAGACATTTTGGTTAATGATTTGGGTTTCTGTCGTGTAACAGCAAAGTTGGTGCCAAAAGACCTCAATTTCATGCAAAAAAGAGACCGTGTTGACGTCGCAAAGGAGATGATTTGCGAGGCTGAATCCGATCCCACATTCATCAAAAGGATCATTACTGGACACGAGACGTGGGTTTATGAGTACGACACGCAATCCAGACATCAGGCAAGTGAATGGCTCTCACCAAATGAGCCGAGACCAAAAAACCACGTCGTTTTCAGTCAAAAAAGATGGCAATGCTCACGGTTTTCATGGATTACAACGGTGTAGTGCATCATGAATTTTTGCCAGAAGGCCAGACAGTAAACAAAGAGTATTACGAGTATTTGGGCGTTATGAGACGTTTGCGTGAAGCAATTCGCCGAAAGAGACCAGAAGAGAGAAAACTTGTGGATTATGCACCATGACAACGCACCGTCCCACAGTGCCATCATTATTCGTAATTTTTTGACGAAAAATACAACAAATACCATCCAACAGCCACCGAATTCACCTGGTTTGGCTCCCTGTGACTTCTTTCTGTTCAATCGAGTTAAAAAAACACTACGGGGAAAGCGTTTCAGCAGCCGAGAGGAAGTAATGGAAATCTCGCAGGAAGCACTGATGGACATACCGAAACTCGAATATAAAAAATGTTTCGAGGATTGGATCAAGCGCTGGCATAAGTGTGTTGCAGTCGATGGGGACTACTCTGAAGGGGACATTGTAGATTTAGATGAATAAACTCGTATTTAAAATTTTCTGAGCACGTTCCGGGAACTTTTTGATCAAGGTTATAACATCGTTCAAACGTCCACCGTGGTTTCTCCAATTTTCCTGTGGCGCATAAATATGGCTAAATTAGACCGATGTCATGGGTTATGTTGGCTTTGGGGGCCGCTGTGGTTTGTGGCTTATTCGCATAGATCTGCGACTTCAGAAAACCCCACAAGAAAAAGTCTAACGGGCTCAAATCGCACTATCTCGGTGGCCAGTTCATATCACCTCCACATGAGATGACCATTCCCTCGAATCGCTCGTGCAGAATATCCAATATGGCGTGAGCTGTGTGGCACGTAGCGCCATCCTGTTGAAAACACATGTCGTTGGTGTCCATATCATCCAATTCAGGCCAGAAAAAGTTGGTAATCATCGACCTATAGCGCTCGCCGTTGAGGCCATCCTAGCCAACGTCGTTCTCAAAGAAATATGGACTGATGACGCCGCCAGCCCAAAATCCACACCAAACAGTGACTTTTTTGGGATACTTTGGACGCAAATATATTCGTCCACAAATGGACCTCATCGCTGAAGATGATTTTTCCATGAAAATTAAGGTCAGTTTCCAACTGCTCCAGAGCCCATTCAGTGAACACACGTTTACCTTCAGCTCCTGGGTTAGTTGAATTTTGTACGGGTACAGGCCCAAGTCACGACGCAAAATTCGCCAAGTTGTGGTCTGTGAAAGGCCGAGTTCTTGTGAGAGACGCGAAATCGACTGCCTCGGATTCTCTTCTGCACACTCTCACGGACAACGGCGATGTTTTCGGCAGATCCTGGTTTTCGTGACATACGGATGTTGGTTTATCGTTTACTGAATCAGTGGACTCAAATATATCCACCACACTGCGAATACTCCTCTCGATAGGGCGATTATGGCCACCGTAAAATGGGCGAAGCGCTCGGAACGTTGCCGCAACAGAACACCCATTTTGATAAAACAATTTAATCATTTTCACGTATTGTTGAACGCCCTGTCCGTCCATGGTGATTTGGTAAAATAGACTGAATAAATGACAACCAAATTTAACAGATGTAGCTTCAACAGTATGGCCGCTATCAACTGTCAAAGCTCGGAAGCCCATATTGGAAGACCCTGTATATATGTTACAATAGTTATTTGTTAAACAAATATTTGTCGGTCAACCAAACAGTTTTAACTATCATCTGCGTTGACTGAGTGTTTTATTTGCCTAGTATTAAAATGGCAATTGTTAAAAAAACCTACTGGTATACTTTACATCTAAAAATAACAATTTTAAATTCATACAACACCTATATGTACAGAGAGTTTTTCATTAGATGAACCCTATTTTTTCCAATAGGGATTCTCTGATACCATGCCGATAAGCGTGCAATTGTACGTTTAGAGGAAAAATTCGAATATTCTTGCAGTAAATACTGCATGCTGTTGCAGTGCTAGTGAGACAGCGAAACTTTAGAAGTAAAAAGAATATTGCGACTGCACGCGAAAAGGGTTGGGTAAATGTCGGTTTAAGAGCAAATTCGATGATTCGATGTCAGAGGGCATGACAAATGGTGTCATGTTTCCTAACTAATGATATCAATTATATGTATTTAAAAACAAATTGTGGCGCATCTAATAAAAAACCATGTACTGTATCTCTATATAATAAATTTAGGCGAAGACCTCTAGTATACTATATTTATATTTAAATATAAACATGTGTATGTTTTTTTTTTAATTTAATGACTAGATAAATTAAACAAAACACACTTTTATGTTACCCTCAATTAAAATCTTTTTTTTAGCCACGCGATGTATCTTTAATTGTTTTCGTTTTTGTTTTAATGGATTTAATTCTAAATTTAACATTTTTTAATAAATAAATTTAATAAGTTTTATAAAATATCATGACATATAACATTGTACAAATTACGTATAATAAAAATACACAATTAATCAAGAAACACAATCATATCTGCTACGTAAAGTGGGCGGGTGATGAGACTTTTGATGAAAAGCTTTTGGAACACTTGTTGTGCGGAAGCAATAAATTCTTAAGTCACTAAGTACCCGCTGTAAAGCACTTATAGAGAGCAATTGCAAAATAAATATTTATAAAAAAAATGTTTACGTCTGCAGGAACTAGCGTAGATCTACTAAGCTGCGTCGTTATTTAATCGAAGAAACCATTTCGATTTAATTGCAGAAATCATTTCGATTTTTAATGGGCTACTTATTTTTACTTGTATGTATCTGCTCTTGACTTTTCAGGTTGGTTCCTCTTGCCACAGGGAAACTAAGTTCCGTTTTCATACTAAGAATTTGGCATTGTTTCCGGAATACTACACGTACATTTTGAACAAAATAAAGCATTGAAACGAATTTATTTATATATCTCGATGTAGCTCTGGTAAATTTGACTATTTGTTTTCTTTTAGTGTGTTTAGTTTTAGGGTATATATGATACATATGAGCAAATATGTACATAACATATACTGATGTATTTTAGGTTTGTTTTTGACAGTGACGTGTATTTCAATTTGTATCTAACTAATACCAAAATAAATTTCGTGAAAGCCAAAACACTTATAAAAGCTTTTGGGAGCCCTATCGATGCTCATTAATACAACTTTCATCCCTCACAATGTTGGTATATTGCTGGATTTGTCTGAATCATGTCAAGGTCTCATATTTTTGAAGTTCATATATTTTTGCAAATATTCGTTTGCAATCGAGTTTTAGTTTACAAACATATTTGTTCAATGTGTGTATATTTTTATTTTTTAATTAATAAATTCTCCTCTGTAACCTTTGAATTATTCATGTTCTCATATATTAATTTTTATGTTTTTATGTTTGTGTTTGTATTTGATATAAATTTATTATTATTTTTATCTTATCCATATGGTAGATAATAAATAACACAATAGATAACAATTGAACGGTTTGTAATTTTAATTTATTATCGATTACATTGGTGTATACTATCTAGCTAGGCATTACTCTACTTTACTTATTCTACAAGTACACCTTTATTCCCAAGTTTCTCCGGGACTGATTTATCATTTTTAATATTACATCAGCGAAAAAGAACTATAAATTTTGTTAGATGCTTTCGGGTAAAAGCAAAAATTTTCATAGATTAAATGGAGCATTCTAGACATGGGTTTATGGTAACCATAATACGGTAAGGAAGAGAGGATCATTCCTAAGATTTCTCTGGCTAACGTTGACCGAGATGAGTTGTTATATAGGTAGGGCAGGAGAGTTAACATTGCTAGTTCAAAGCTGATGAACAAAGAATATTTCTCAAACTTCACAGGGGTTGCAAGTCTATCAGTTTCTGTCAATCAATATAGGGTGGTAGGTTGAAGCTATCAATCAAAGAGGAACCCTCTTTGCACAGCTACAATGCGTAATATAATTTGACTGGCGTATTCAAGAAGGAGCCGAAATGATTTAGTAAATTGGGGTTGAAAAATTTCTTAGACGGACCTTTAAATAAATAGGTAAGATCAGTTCGTTGTCACAAATAACAATCAAATCGCGCAGAATCGCCATCTGTGCGGTTAGTGCGTTTCTTTTGAGTTTAACTAGTGACTTTATCCATAAGAATTATGCGAAGTAGCCATCGATTTGGCCAACAATGAAAACGACTTTTGGCGCAAAATCATCGTGAGCGATGAAGCTCATTTCACGTCCAACGGCACCCCAAGCAAACAAAATTGTCGGTTCAATGCCACTGATAACCTTCAGTTAATTCATGAGGAGCCTCTCTACGACCAAAAAGTGACAGTTTGGTGTGGAATTTGTGCTGAGAGGATCATTGGGCCATTCTTTTTCGAGGATGATTATGATGAGACGGTTACCGTCAATGGCAAGTGTTATCGGTCTATGATGACAGATTTTGTTATGCTCAGTGTTCAGGACAATTTCTACTTTCAACAAGACAGAGCACTCTGAACGTACTACAATCGATTTACGAGTATTAAAGCGTTTTGTCCCTGGTCGTCTCATTTCCAAAAACGGCGATTTTGACTAGCTACCACGTTTATCCGACAGAATGGACTACAACGTCAAGTCCAATTACACTAATAATTTAGTCTCTTAATTAAATGATGGATGCCACCCATGGAGAGAAATAGCCACTGAGCCAAAGCATCTTTCTTTCTCTTCATGTCTCATTTTCCGAAAAACTTAACACACGCTTTGACATCATAAGTATAGTCATACCCACTGTAGTGTTAAGTTCTATAACAAAAAAAAGCGGCTGCAGACTTTTGCTTTTGGGGCTATTTGAAATCAAAGGTTTATATCAAGAAAAAATTGACTCAGTTCAAGGTTAACACCCGAGGCGAAATCGCGGCAATAATATTGGCCGAAATATTGGAAAAAGTGATGGAAAACGCCGAAAAAAGAGTACATTGTGCCGTACGCTCCAACCATGGCCATTTGCTGAATATTGTTTTCAAAAAGTGATTAGAACATGTTTCCTAAATCCAAAATAAACAACTTGAACAACATACTCATAAAAATTTTTTTCTTGAATGTTTTTTTTAGAAATAGGGCCGCCGGTTCCTTGATACGAATTTTGTTAAATTGTGGTTGTTGATCTACTCTTTTAGAATCTGTGTTGGTTATTCGAAAGGATAAACTTGCAATGAGAAGACCTCATGATTTTACTTTCCTAATAGATCTGTTTCGCATTAAACACTTAAAACATAACACATAGGGGTCTGTCTTGAATTGTAAATTGAAACAAGAATCCATATAAATATTTGTTTATGAAATAAATCCAGAAGTCCTAACTGTCTTTAGGTAAGGTCACGACTGATGAAATTTGCACTGTTGTGATTTACTATCAGCCATTGTTTTTTCCTAAGCCCCCTATGATAGTATTTTTGCTGCTTTATAGCAAATTTTAATAATAAATAATTTTATGAATTATTTTTAATACATGATATTTTAACGCAAATTGAATTTAACCATTTTTAATGAATATTAATATTAGACCGGTATATCTATTAATATTTTAATTTGGTAAAATTTTGCTGTTTTGTTTTGAAATAGACAAAAACTTAATCCATTTTCACAAGCGGTGGTGTCACTTAAGCCTTTTAAAACTAGGCACTTAACAACAGCATAGTGCCGCGTTAATATGTCAGTTAAAAGTATACAGGCCTTCCTTCTGATGAAGGATATGCCTTACATTTTCGAACTACTTTGAAAGTGGCCAGCAAAGCCTTAAGCGCAACTTGGTTGTCTACAGATGCAAACAATTTGCCTGCTCACTTATTTTTTTCAACATGGTTCATTGCCATGAGGATTGGGTATTTTTTTTGGAAGATAATGGCCAGTTATCCTAGCGAAGAGGCCAGCGGCTCCACGTTATATTGGTCTTGGAATTATAAAAATTTGACTACGTTCCTTTCCTGGCTCTGATTCTGGCCGAAGCGAGTCCTAAGACGTTCAGGTAGTAATTTTACTGAAACTCAAATGCGAGTTGTACCAAAAACCACTTCTGTTTAAAGTGGCGTTGAGATTCAGATTCATTCATAAGCGCATCTAGAGCAAGGCTAGGCGTGATAGATATCGCCTTCAAGCAGTTAAGATAGACCGTTCTTCTTAGCCCTAGTGAGAATAGTAGTGGCAAGCTGACGTGAAACTAAACAACAGACGCATATGATTGAATTGGTCTTATCATAATCTATCTTATCGATGACCATCACTATGTATGTACTCGTATTCGTATAGCCGAACGTCCGCTCACACTGCCAGAAAAGCGTACGACGGTGACGTCATTTACAAGATAACTACATAGGTGAGACTGATTACTCAGCTTCCTTCTTTTCGTGAAGAGAGCAACCTTAGTTTTGAGAGGAATGACAGAAAGCCCCAATTGCAAAGCAGCTAAACATGACCCAAATGCTCAGCAGAATGATCTGCATATGCCCGAGTGAAGCCGAGAAGTCTGCTATTCTGCTCATCTTTCCGTGCGGACAACGCGTGCTCCTTTTTATCGATTGCATATTAAATTTTGCGCTTCACATTTTGATACACAGTCTCATATCCTAGATGATGCATTCGCAAAGTCACTCTCTCCATGCATTTCAGCAACAAAATCGGGCTAGTACTAGTAGGTATAAAGTTATGTGATAACCGGTCATTAAAATTATTGACATCTGTATCGAATGAACATTTTTGTTGCAGACTTAGCCTAATGTTCATAAAAATCGTCCACAAATTGAAACTTGTTCAAGCTTGATAAGTTTTAGGCCGTCGAACCGGCGTATGATGCTGTATACTCATATGTGAGTATATTAGGTTGTACACACTTTTCTCGGTATGACATGGCATCGCTTAAGCGCAATGCTATAAAAACGTTCCTGTCTGTGTCGGAGATACGCTATGTGATTGAATATTTCGGGTGCCTATCTAGTCGGCGGACAAATCAGCATGTGACACTACGTGTATATAAAGGGGAGATATTAGGTTTGTTTCCTTACTTTTTTAGCTAAAAGACGAAGATTTTTTGTTAGGTAAATAATTTTATTTCTAGCAAAAAGGACTTCTTTAATGCTGTCTGATGCAATTTCCTACTTAACTATCATTTAATAAAAAATAGTCGATATAAAATTTAAAAATCTTTGCATTCATTTTGTTCTATTTTGCATGTTTAACATGCAATAGTTTAAAATTAGCCAGCATTATTTTTTATGAAATATTTGAATCCTATAATTATTTGATTCCTTAGTTTGTGGTTTAAACGAGTATATTTTGTAACGAACTAGCAACGATTTTACCATGAAAACATTAAATTTATTTTTGTACGCATTATTTTATAAGAAATATTTGTTTCGGTCGTGCTAAGCATATTTAGATAAAACTTTACATTTGTTACGCAGATTTGTGACAATTATTTTTCTGTTATAAATCAAATTTAATCATGGTAATAATGATTTTTGCTATATCAGTTGCAAAAAGTACGTGGAAATTAAAGCGGCTATAATATAAATGAAAATAAAAAAAAAACTTTTACATCTTCGTGTTTTCAACAAAGTGTACATCTATTGTATATACTGCGACCAAAAAAGGTATTCGACATGCGCATGCTCTTTCAGCCTTTGAACTAAAAATTAATGAAAATGTAGCAAAATAAATTCGATCAATATAAAACTAGTTAAATTAACTTTGATCCTTTTATTTTAATTTCAAGCTTTATAAAAAAGTGGCATTTCTAAAAAAAAAAACAAAACAAACGGAAGCTCAATTCACAAACAAAAAAGTATTCGACAATTAAATAAATCCTCCTTTTTTTTATTACTAGTATTTAGTTGCTTTTCCTTTGCGACGTATTACGTCTCTAAGACGTGTCGGCATTGATTTAACTAAAGTCCTTGTGTATTCAGCATCAATATTAGTTCATTTTTCCAGCAAAATTGTTTTCATTTGAATTTTATTCGTAAAACTACGTGCCCTTAATTTTTTTTCCAAATGACCCCATAAATGCTCTATGGGATTCAGGTCCGGGGATTGAGCAGGCGTTTTGATCACTTTAGGACAATTGTAAAGCATCCAAAGTCTTGTATTTAAAGCGGAGTACTTTGGATCGCTGTCCTGATAAAATTCAAAATATTGTCCAAGACCTAATTTTTCGGCGCTAGGTCGCAAATTTTGTCTCAGCAAATTTATATAATAGATGTGATCCATTGTTGCATTAGTGAAAACTAAATTCCCCACACCTGAAGCTGCCATACACTCCCACACTAACACACCTCCTCCGCCATGCTTTGCTGTTGGTACTACATTTCATTCTTCTATTTCAGTGTTTGGTTTTCTATAAACCAGAACCTTGTCATCACATCCAAAGAGATTAAACTTACTTTCATCAGCAAATATTACGTCCATCCAGAATTCTTGAGACTCATTACCGTAAGATCTTGCAAACTCCAATCTTAATTGTCTGTTTTTTTGGGAAATGTATGGGTTCTTCCTCGCTGATCTCGCTTAAAAATCATTGCTCTTAAGGATGTTCCTAATTGTTTGTGAAGTAACCTTTATGCGTAAATACTTCTCAGTATATTTTGCCAGTTGTGAAACATTAGTTCTTGGGTTTTTCTTAACTTCCTGAAGAATCCATTTTGTCTGGTTTTTTACCGATATCTCACTTCTAAACTTTTTTATTATGTAGTGAACTGTGGTTTTTGGTCTTTTCACAATAGCCGAAATAGCATTTTCAGATAATCCTTGACTGAAATGTTGAATTACAATTTTTCATACTTCAATAGAAGTCTCCGCGTTTTTTCGACCAATTATGAGCAAATTTGACAAAATACTAAGCCAAACTACAGGAAATAAACAAAAAACACACTTAACTAATTGCGTTGTATGAGTGGTATTTTTACAGTTACTTTGGAGAACAATCATCACACGTTTGGGTTGTCGAATGCTTTTTTTGTTTGTGAATAACGCTTCTGTTTATTTTCTATCTTTTTTTCTTAGAAATGCGATTCTTTTATAAAGCTTGAAATTAAAATAAAAAAATCAAAGTTAATTTAACTAGTTTTATTTTGATCGAATTTATTTTGCTAAATTTTCATTCATTTTTAGTTCAAAGTTTGGAAGAGCACGTGCATACCGAATGCTTTTTTTGATCGCTGTATGCAAGTGTCAAATATCTGTCACATATGAGTGCTTACAAGTTTTTTACAAATTCTCATTTGTGTGATATATTTATGTATGTGTATGTCAATCATTAAACCCTTGGCCATTTGTCAAAAAGTTAACACTCCCTGTTTTCGTTTTCTTTTGATAATTTAAAGAGGGTGATGTCAATTTTGACAGATACGTTCAGGTATATACACATGCAAGTAGCCAGCTGCAAGTTGAAAATACACATTATCTTCGAAAATTTCGATAACTAGCTGCAAGTAACTTGAGTTGCCATTTTAAAAATATCGTCGAAAGCAAAGATTCTCATTACAATTGCGAGAAAGTAAATGCCAAAAAGAAAAAAACTGAAGAAAACTAAAAGAATATTGGGTGAAACCTCTTCTATTGTAGTAAAAAGGTCCATATTTTTTTTATTTTAAAACTATTTCTTTCTATTTTTACCTCACTAATATTTTTTTTTTAGCTTTTTGTAATTTCTGATATTTCACTTGCAGCTTACTTGATTCGAAATTTCCTTGTTAGTTGAGCTGCAAGTGTCAGTGAAAAAGTGTAAATGAATTGACTTTTTCGAACTTGCACTTGCTTTTGTGGCCGCTGGGTTAGTGAAAGTGTATAAGCTGAAAACTTTAAGAATGTATTTTTTTAGTGATTCCCTTTTCTTCTGAGACAGCAAGCATACGGATTTTCATGTTAGATAAAGTATCTTACTTCAAAGATTGCGTCGCTTTTATGGCAAGTAGCGCCGTCTTGTTGGAACCACAGCTCGGATATATAGATGTTGTCGAGCTCTGACCACAGAAAGTCGGTTAACATCGCTCTACCATATACCTGAGACCATTGATGGTAATGGTGTCTCCTTCCTCATTTCGAAAGAAATAAGGTCCGATGATGCCGCCATGCCATAATGCATTGATGCTTGTCCGAACACTTGTGGATTGTGTTCGTTCCAATAACAGCAATTTTGCTTATCGACATAGCCGCTGAGCCAAAAATGGGCTTCGTCCGAAAAGATGACTTTTTGGCCAAAATCCGGATCTCCGGCCAACATTCCCAGTGCCTTAGCTAACTCACGGGGTTGTGTATGGTCATCCGGCTTCAATTGTTGCGTCAGCACAATCTTATGTGGATGTAAGCCTAAATCCAAGCACAAAATAAGCCCGGTTGACTCTTTGGCCATCCGCAATTCAGCTGATCGGCGCCGAATCGACACTTCTGGGTCTTCTTTGATACTGACCGCCACGGTCTTTATTTCGCACCAATCTCTGTCTGGTTGGTGGCTTAACATCCGAAAGAGTGTACCCACGCCCAAACTTTTCCACGGTACGACAAATTGCCTCCACACTGAAGCCATGATGACCACCGACCTCACGACGAAATTCACGTTGCGTATTTACAACTGAGCCGGAATTTCGATTATTTTTTAATAGGTAATGTCAGCACGTTCAGCAAGAGTAAAACGATGCATGATGAAATGGAAAGCCTTGTTGAATATTTTGACAGTTGGATATCATTGGTAACTTTGACAGCAGCTGAAACATAATACTTGGAAAAACTGTCATTGCTATTTGGTCAGCCTATATTTCAAGATAGAAAACAAATGTTGACCCTTCCAAAACGGCTTTCCATTGATTGTATCAAATACATCTTTGAAAACGTGTGATTTGTTAAAAATGTCAATACGAACTATTAAAAATTAAAGTGGGTTTGTTGGGGACACTAGTTTCAAAAATTATGTGGGATTTGCATGTACTCGTATGCACTCATTTTAAAAGGAGTCCATAGTTTTAGACGATGTCATGCTGTCTTTTTTCTCAAATTAATTTCGTGCTTAGGACATTGGTCGTATATTTGGTTAAGCAGCTTGTAAAGAAATCTTAGGCAAAGTTGACCTACTCGTCTATAGGTCAACGAGGGCGCATATCAGGTTGAATGCATGTTATTGAAATTAACCTTAATCCGGATTGCAATCAAGCTTTTGGTCATATGTTTGAAATTTACATGCCTTAACCTAAGTATTATACATCTGACGACAAAACTGCTTCTATTGTTCCTATCTCTGTAGTGATCCCGATAGTAGATGTCATTCATTTTCAACTTCCTTTTGCCCGACTATTCCATCACATTTCTTGGAGGGCGGTGATATCCGCGCTGTAGAGTCCCCGTTGAAGCTGTTTGTATTGTAGCTTCACGACGTTGATTATATAGTGTGTCATTATTTTTATCTCGACATCCTAGCTAGATACCAAAAAACCTTCAAATGTCATGAACCCAGATGAGATTACTCATTGAACGACCTTAACATTGCTTCGTAAAAAAGCCCGTATTGGGTCTTGCATGGACAGAACTAATGGATTCAATTCCATCAGACATTCAGTTATATGCGCCACTGGTTTTATATGTATTAAACAGATACCTTTCTTCTAACTTAATTAGATTAGCGTAATTAGGCATAAGCATGATAATCATCAACAAGCTTGGATTGTGCAACTAGATGCAATTAGAACTGAGCCAACAGCAAAGATTTGTATATTTTTGTGTTCTGTTGTACCACAAAAGCAGCACCCTTAAATCAACAACTATCTAAACATTTAAAAAGAAAACTACTACATGTACGCATACCATACACTTGTATTTTTGACGGTAAGGCACATACCATACATACGAGTATGTACATATCTTCTTTTTCTTCTGAAATGTTTCCGATCCTTAAAGCAGCAAGAAACTTTTTCTTCAAATGTAATTTTTTCTTATACATAATCTACTTCTCCCAGCGATGCTCCCATTTCTTCAACCCGTCCATCGTATAGTAATAGTACTTGGCAAAATGCAAAATAGTTGTTTACGAAAGTGATGGCATTCTCCATCTATGAAAATCGATCTAGACTAGATCTGATGAGTAAGGAGGGTGGTAAAGCAGTTCAAACCGTAATTCGTAGATTTTCGCTATGACAACCTCTGAGGTGTGGGACGGCGCATTGTCTTGGTGAAACAAATTTTTTTTCTGCAGATGTTATAGTTTCCCGTAATTTTTCCTTTTAGTTTATCAAGTAATGCTACGTAGTGCCCCCGTAATAGTTTTTCTCTTTCCAAGATAATCGATTAAGACAACTCCATGACTACCCCAGTAAACAGTCGCAATCACCATTCCAACTGAAGGGAGGAACAGCCTTTGGCTTTTTTTTGGAGCCAATTCCTCCTTCGCATCCCATTTTTTTGACTGCGTTTTCTTTTTTGAGTATAATAGTGTATCCATGTTTCATCCATGGTAATTAATTGGCGCCAGAACTCTGAATTATTGGGAATAAATAGCGTCAATGGAGCGTTGGAAATTTCAGCTTTCTCATGCCTAAATCTTGATTCAATATGTGACAAACAGATACTTTGGACATGTTCATAGCTTCTGCTATCTCTCTAACCTTAATTCGACTGTTGTCTAGAACCATTTGTTGAACATGAGCGATGTTGTCATCACTGGGTGTCGTTTTTGTCTGTCCTAAATGTTCGTCGTCACAAAGCTGGTGCAGCCACGTTTGAATTCAGATGACAAAAATTTCACATTGATAAATGATGGTGCAGAATCCCATGCATAGCGGTAAACTTGTCTTTAATTTGCGTAGGCGTATTGTCTTTCAAAAACAAATATTTAATAAAAGCTCGATACTCGATTTTTTTCATTTTTACGAGAACGCTCATGACACTCAAATGATTGTCAAACAACTCCGCGTCGAAAATGGCTGAAATTTCGGTGAGTACCTTTGCATATGCAAACGCATTCTCTAACTTTTGTTGACGAGTGCTGTCATCTTCATGTTGAAACTTGTCAGACAACCCTCGTACTTCTTCCATGTATCTGCATTACAACTGCGCACCTTGTGAGATTGATTAAATTTGCAGATTCTTCGGAATGCTCTTTTTTGAATCATCTAGTTACTGAGGCCAATATTTTGGCGATATTTTTGAATTTCAGTGATCCATATTGTAATATATGTAAAGTACTAGATGTCGATAAAATAGTAGAATTTAGCAGGGCCCTCTAGTAATTAATTATGTAATGTAATGTATGATGATGATAAAGTAGATTTGTGAAGTAGGATGAGGAGGAGGAGCAGAGAAGTTAAAATAAACCAGCTTTAAAAATCCAAAATTTTAATTTGCATCTTTTAGTTAATCTTATATCTCAGATGTGGGGTGCAAAATATATAAACCAAAAACATTATTAACCTCAGTATCGAGTAGTTTACTTAAGTGGAACCGCCGTAAATTAAGAAATATAGTAATGTCAGCCACGCGCACGCCTTCAGTAAGAAAAGGCAAAGGAGAGGCACAACGTATCCGAAAGACTACTGAGCATGAATCTCTGGTAGCAACAACAGTTGTGCAACGTCCGGAATTGCCAGAACCCGTCGAACCAGTCGCCGAAGCACCCGTAGAACCATCCGCCGAACCATCTGCTGAACCATCCGCCGAATCGTCCGCCGAACCACCTATTGATCGATCAGCAAAACTCGCTGCACAATCGGAATTCAATTATCTGCAACAGCATATCAATATACTTCGTATGCGGCGAGAAATGCTGCTGTTACAGCAACAGGTACAAGGGTTGGAATGGAGCCCCCGAAACGGAAATAACATTCAGCGCTCTCTCAGTCCGTTCACAGGGAAGGAGCATCATGACGTGCATAAATGGTTTGCTGAATATGAGCAATACATCGAGACACCTGGCTTCACGGAAGACGAGATGTACCTGAGCGTGCGAAGATTAATGAAGTAGACGGCGAAGGATTTCATCAATACTTTAGGTTTCGTCAGTTACGCCGAGCTAAAGGAATCGCTGATAAGGACATTTGGAAGGCAGGTTACCTACAGGGAGGTATACCGCCAGTTAGAACAACGAATCATTCAGCCCAACGAAACGTGTTTGGAATACGTGATCACTATGAAGGCTATTGCCTCCAAGATAAATGTCCCTGAAAGTGAGCTGGTCACATTCTTCATCGATGGAATCAATGACAACAGTGCAAATATCACACTCATCAATAGTGCACTGACTATTCCCGACCTGGTATCCAGACTGGACCGATATCAGTAAAAGATATCGAAAACTGTCAGCTGACACAATTGCCATACGATAACATTAAGAAGCCAATCGTATAAGAAAATGGGTCACTCCATCTGCGGGGGGAGCTGCAGCAGCTTGTACTCAAAAGGCATCGCCTTATTAGATAGATATTTATATCAGGGCGGCGTCTGCAATTGTAATTCATGATTGTGTAAAATATTACTTTTGTTTGTTATGATCGAGTTCGATCATCTGTCAGGTTGACCGAGCTGTAATATATGTAAAGTACTAGATGTCGATAAAATAGTAGAATTTAGCAGCGCCCTCTAGTAATGAATTATGTAATGTAATATATGATAAATGTTTTATGAGGTATTAAGAATTTAATTACGAGTAGGTTTAAGATTAGGTATAATATTGTATATTTCAAATTAATGGTTTTAATATATGTAAGTTTATAGATTTAGGAAATTTAGATTATACCAATAAGTAGTATTTGTGGTCCCTGATGTGATGTGATGTTGCCCGTGTCAATGTTACAATCCAAGCGGACGAGTGCATGTAAGATCGATTCGTCGAACCTGCATGCGTACTCTCACCTACTCATCCAGATTTTTTGCACACTCAATTGCGGGTGTGTTGGTTCGAAGAGACAAAAAGATATTAACTACACCACATCTCAGTCCACTTTACCATTAAACAATTAAGAAAGAGAAATAAAATGTATGTACTCATGTAAGTATGTAAGTATGTAAAAAAGTGAAATTGAATGTATATGTTGTACATATTTATGTTAAAAAAAAAACCAGATTTTTATTTTTTATGTCTGATGTGTGGTTTTTTGAGTGAGTCCGAAACAATAAAGATAAAGTAGATTTGTAAAGGATTGTTTTTTGAATGGAGACGAGAAGCAGAGAAGTTCAAATAAATCAACTTCAAAAATCCAAAATTTGAATTTGCATCTTTTAGTTAATCTTATAATATGTTGATCCTTCTCCCACAAGGCCGCATTGATTACCATGAAGTTTAGTAATGTTTCGTTATCAACTGATTAAAACTCTCCCGGTTGAAAATATTAGCTCGTTTGCCCATGCTTCAAGGTTGCACTTCATCTATTGCTTGCCGCCTGCTTGTAGGTTTTGTAGAGCACGTGCTCTAGCTACCGTTTTCTTTGCCGCATTTTTGTAACATTCGTAGTCAAATTTAAGATGCACCTTATCGGTTTCGATATTTTCGCTCTACTAAATTCACGCTTGAAAGGCTTGCTTTTTCTTCCTTACAGCAGGTTTCATCTTATCGCTGCATCATATAGTATGTTATACGAGTATGTTCAAATAGACTTTTCGCATTCTACATGTCATGTATGTATGTCATTCATGTCTCATAGTCTTATTATATTGTTGTTATGATTTTTATTATCAATTGATCTCTGCTGACCGACCTATTAACTGATTAAAAAAACTAACAATATCAAATGCAGGTCAAATTCGAGTTCAGTGACCTTACGAACCGATCATCGACACATTGAATTTATTAAGTGCTATAAAAATTTATTAAATATTCAATTCAGAGCAGCAACAAGCAATAAATATGTCTGCGAGAAGCGAAACAAATGGCAATAAAATTTGAACTTTACGATCGCTGCATACTACGTCAGTTTTGAACGCATGGATCTCTACAATTAAATTTTCAATTTTTATATCAAAAGAAAAACAAACTCACCCAGCAAGGAAAGTCATAAATATTAAATAAACTAACAAAATTTTTGAATTTCTGCCGACAAAAAGTGAAATTTATTCCCAATACCTGAGGTAAATACGTTAACCCACACGCAGATACTTTGGCAATTTTGACCAACAAGTTCACGAGAATTATAGCGTATCTAAGTATTTACTAATAAGTCGATTTATCTGTTTTCATTTTCATTTGCTGTTTTATTTATTGAACATTAATTGAGTTTAAGCAGAAATGCTGAGCAGAACCAATCCACTCGTATATGTAAAATCTCATGAGAGAAACACATTTCGTACGATAATTATCTTATTGATGCATACAATTAATTGATTAATTTAGATTACTGGTTGCCGCTGTTTTGACTTAATCAAATAATTAAAAATATTAAAAATAGAAGAAAACATACATATGCGAGAAATCGCATCACAGCTTTTTCCTTTGTGAGAAAAAAAAATATACGCACAAGTAATTTTATGTTACAAAGCTTTTCATTTATAAACGAATTCGTTTCAAAAAGGCTAAAAATAAATATTACTACTGGTATTAAATAAAAACAATACTCATAAATTAAAAAAAAAAACAAAAACAACAATAAAATGAAGCACAACAGGATGATAACATTGAACTAGACAATTTTATTGACAAGATGTTGGTGAATGCAAACATCAGCAATTGTACTAGTACGTTTTACCACCCACTTGAGATACAAGTAAGTGTTTGCCAAGTAATAGAGTGAAGCGCCCTTAAAGGTCATGCTTTCAGGGAAGAAGTTCAAGGACGTCGTAAAGGGAACAGGGTTTTTTTTTTGTTCTGTATAAGGGAACACATGAAGAGGATAATCTTTAGGGGGTTTGTTGTTAAGCTTGCCTATAGGCAAGATGTACGAGTTCTCATGTTAAAAAGTTATTTTTTATTTATGTAAACTTAAAAATGCATAATGGTAGGTACTTGAAAATAGTTTCGTCACATGCTTTGAAGGATGAATTAAATAAATTATACTATATGTCAAAGACGGACGTTACATTTTTAATATGTGAATATGAATAGATGCTATCCGTGGGTTTGTCATTCGTTTACAGAATGAAACAATTGCGTGATGTGATACGATTTTGCCATTTGTTTCAGTTTAAAAATAGAAATTATGAAAAATGTATGAGAATGTATAAATCTGCTTTTCGGTAATGACAACTTATTTAAGCATACGTTCTAACAGCTGCGAGTTTTTGTGTATTTTTATATGAAATAATCGTACAGTTGTTATACAAGAAGACCTTACAAAATTTACGATGTGAACCAAATATTACAATTGTCGTTTTCTCTCATCAGATGTTTTATACTCCCAACAAGTATATGTTAAAGGTGGGCTCACGAGTATCTCAATTGCCTTTTTAAATATATCAACATTCCTTTGAATGCTTGCTACTTCTTTTCAACGTACCTCTGACTTATTGATCGCACGTATCAGTCCCTTTGTCAAAGGAAGCTATGTTATTCGCGATAGCTTGATCTTCAAATCAGAAATTCTATCTTTTTTATGCCTGAATTAGGCGCTGAAGAACATAGACCCACTTATCTGAGCGTTGTAATCTATTCGCTCGATGTGGCCAAAGCATTGAAATTTTGAGCCTTTGTTCATGTTTGTGCTTTTTTCTCAATCTAAGTATTTTTCTTTCGAGCGACTCCAATATTAACTCCGCCTTTCTCCGAATCGTACAACTAGCAGGATTAGGGTTTTGCACATCATCATTTAGGGCTTTCGAGTTTGGTGTTTTGAGTCTAGTTGTTTCACTGGACCGAAATGGCAGTGGCTTGCTAGCGTCAAGCTTTTTCAGACCTCCATTAAGATATCATTTGTGGGATTAACATTTACTAAAATTTTGGTGAGCATCTTACAAACTTTGAAATAATAGTTGCCTCCAATTAGGTGTTACCTAAATCGATGAATAGCTTATTATTTGTTTATCGACAGTGTGTACTCATATTTCGTACTTCATCTTTTCCCTCATTTTCTTTCAGACCAGCTCATTTCGCTTCTTTTCAACCGCTACAATATAAACTGTAAGCGCTTCTACAATGGCACGTTGGATACTATTGATGTTGCTGATATCAACAGCTGCACGTTCTGGCTTTAGATCTGCCCCTGTCTCTGTGTCTCTGTTTCAGCAATGAATTGAATATATGTATCTTACGATAGCGCATCTGGGTATCCGAAAATATTATAACTAGTCCAACTAGCTGAAACCAGCCTTTAACTTGTAGAGCTTCAGTCAACAGGCCATATCATTTACAGCCTCAATGTTCATTTAAGGATTGCTGCTAGGATTCGATCTCTAATCGATCCATCTGGGCATTTGTATGAGTATATTTATGTTTTAGATATTCGCATAGTAAATTTCAAAGGATTCTGTATGAGCCATTAGGCGAGATAAACTACGTATTTCTTGCTTAAGATTGCCTTATCCCAGCTTTTGAATTTGATATAATCCCTCTTTTGCTTGATATGGTGCATCCTCTGTTAAAAACCATTACTTTGAGCTCTGAACAAATCCGAAGTGAATTTATAAGAGCTTGTCTACCAATTTCTGTGTGAACATGTTTTCATTCAGCCAAAGGAATTGGCCCATTGTAACGGCGCGGCGTCTAGGCCAACAAATTCAGATAAAAATAAATAAATTGATGGCGCAATAGTCTAGTGTGGCCTAAGCCCTCATTTCTTCTATTCGTTTTGTTACCTTGTGCACAGAAAATTGAACAAATCCGAATGGTGGGTGAATGAAGAAGACTTCTTTCTTGGAGATTTGCATTACCACCCGAAAGAGTGTTCATGCCAAAAAAAACAACCTTTTCCGCTTTTAGGTGTTTGCTGAAACCCGCTTTCTTTTTAATTTAAAGTCCTTGATCTCTATTCTACTTCTGGGGATCTCTCACAAGACTTCTAAATGCATTTTTCGGCAAGTAGAGTCAACGAGAAATGCTTTGTTTTCTTTTTTATATATTTGAGGTGAAATTTCACAGGATCACTACTGGACATATTCTTATGTCACTTTGCGCTTTTTCGCAGTTTCCAGGCTTAAGTGGTAGTGTATTAGCTTACCGATCGGACGATTCGGGGTTCAATACCGGTCGTGCCCGAAAGACTTCTTTTCCAGGCAACTAAAATTTCGTGAGATGAATGGTTGCCTAAAATACAACAAGTCAATTTACACTAATAGTTTAGTCTCCCCATTAAATGTTGGATGTTACCCATGAAGCGAAATAACCACTGAGTCCAAACATCTTTCTCTCCCTCTCTATCCAATTTTCTAAAGAACTTAACACGTGCTCCGGTATTTTAAGAGCAGCCATACCGCCTTGAGTGTTAAGCTTCGTTCTGCTTTCGGATTATGTTTATTTGATGTCTTAAACTTTTTTCCATTAAATCGAGAAAATAATATCAGCTAAGTGGCCGCCGCCAGAATTGATGACCATTCGGGACCGATTTGTGGCACTTTCTATCACTCTTGCCAAAACTTCCGGCGACAGGTCCTCGCATTCTTGATGGATATTCTCTTTGAGGGTTTCAAGAGTCTGAGGCTCGTTGACATAAACTCGTGACTTCAAAAAACCCCACAAAAAGAAGTTTGGAACGGTTAAATCACGCGAACTTGCCGGCCAGTGCAAATCGCTAAAACGAGAGATTAGGATTGAGCGTAGGTTACACGCGCTTGGCGGTCAACAGTCAGCAGCTGATGCACTGTCTGCTCTTTATAAGGGAACATCTTAAAGTCTTCCACCAAAATTCTCTGTAAAGACCGCCGACTGATGCTCAACTGCGTGGCACGTCGTCTGGTCGATACTCCGGGGTCGTCTGCGATATCTTCAACCACAACTGCGATATTCTCAGCAGATCTGCAGCTCCGGGGCCAGCCAGACCTAGCAGCATCTCGT
This sequence comes from Volucella zonaria, assembly GCA_963966105.1. Lineage (NCBI taxonomy): Eukaryota > Metazoa > Arthropoda > Insecta > Diptera > Syrphidae > Volucella > Volucella zonaria. The sequence continues at coordinate 82,581,532 of OZ014534.1, read as the reverse complement.
GTTGTTACATACTCTTCTAGGCGAGGGGCTAAACGTCATAGTTGCTGCCAAGTTGGTGTCGGACGATCGGGATTCGATCGAAATTCACGCTGTGCCAGCACCATCGCCAAATTATTCCGCACAAAAATTTTAACAATTACTCGTATTCCGCGTTGTTTAGGAGTATAGTGAATCATGTCTTATTGGCGTGTATTTTGTATCTGTTTGCTTCACAAATCTCAAAGTAGAATTGACATTTGCCGCCATTTGCAAAAATTATAGCATCTTCCTACAGGGTGCTGACTTTTGGCCCACCTCGTATAATGGCCAAATCGCAATGTCGCGTATGCGCGCGCGTGCTTTTGCATGCTTCTCTTTATATCGAACTAACGATAACTTGCGTCAAAAATACGAACTTGGAATTTGCTATCCGGAATGTCGCTTCGGCGTTGTGCTGACGGATAAAGTATTGTTTCCTCAAATTTCTAATATATGAATTCGTTTCACTAGGTAGAGTAGAAATGTACTCTTCTTATTAATATTAACATTTAGTTAGGAGAAATAATTTCACAAACAATGTATTTTAATAAATAAATTAAAGAAAACAACAACAAATATATAGTTCAAATTACTATTTTGTGCAAGAAAACCAAAATAAAATAATCGCAAAAGGATTTTACCCATTCGGAGTATATACATTACACTATAACCTACCTTGTAGCTACAAATCGGACAAATCAACATATCGTGAAATGTCAAAGCGATAGCTGATAGCCGATAACTGTCAAGCGCGTGACGAAGTAGAGAGTATAGTACTTCTACTAAGGCTTTGATGTCGAGTTTACGATATTTACGATCAAAAGTGTCAGAAACGCCTGAGGTTACATTTCGGATTGTTCCATAAGAGCCCATTGTTTCTATTCAATATGTCAAAGCGCGACGCGATATTATGATTTGGCCATAATGATTTAGTTAAAGTATTTATAATATGTCACAAATCATAGAATCGATGATACTCAATAAGTCTATCTGATTAATAGTTTTATAATCCGCAAACGACCGTTTTAGTTAACAAATTTAATAAATAATCCGTATTCAGAAGCAGTTTCGCAATTTAGTGGCGAAAAAATCTTTGAAAGTACTCGTAGTACCTTGCCGCCAACTCCAAGGGAATTGTAGTTGTATTTAAGCAGTATTTTTGCCCCTAGTTGATTGGCATAACCAGGCGAGACTAATGGGAAGAAAACTCAACTTTCAACCTTGAAGAATGAAAGTATATCCGACGACTATAATGTCAGCTCTATCCAAAAAGTGATATTTTATTTCTGCGGCCTCCGCCCCGGCAAATTGACAATGTACTCATCATCTCTTTATCGATTTCAAAGCTATTGCATATATAATAGCATTAATCGCACCGAGCTAAATAACATTTTGCGTGAATTCGGCATCCCGACATTTGCGTGCGACGCTGGAGGTGCTGGAGCGGATCTGAACTGATAGCGAAAATACAGAAATAACTATATTTTACAAATCTGCTTGCTGTCGGGGTACGCTGATGATACCGACATCATCACCCGTTTCTGACTTATTAAACCTTTTGGGTCGATTGAGAAATAAGCCAAACCATACGGTCTGTTGATGAATGAGGAAAAAACAGCTTATATGACATCGGCCAGAAACTGATCTTTTATGTGATGATTGACAGCTATGATTTATGAAGTCCATCTAGATCGGGGCAAATATAAATTGTAAAAATAATGAAAATTCGACGAAGGATAAGCATGGTCAACCGTTGTTTCTTCAGTTTGTCCCAACAACAAGATTACCCCCTAACTCGAAAGACTAAAATTATACTCTGCAAAAATTTGGCTTACCAGTTCTGCTGTACTGGATCATAAGTAAGGTATTTTGTCAAATACGTATATTTGATACTGTTTGCAAGGATTGCGAATAGAGAAGGAGTTACAATTACGAATTCTATGAGCTGTAAAAAGATTTTGATGTAATCCAGAAAATATATTATCGTGAATTGTATTGGTCACATCATGAACAAGATTGTTCCAGCTTCGAATCGCAGCCCGCTGATTCTGGGGAGCGGAAATAGCGGGCCCTGAAGGACGGAAGGTGGCGTAAACTGTGGCTCTGATCCTCGAAACCGCTGGCCTGATTAGAAAAAGAGGGAATAGGTTGGCAAATAATTATGCGGTTCATGGGATTTTTAGATGATTTTTGATTTGCATTGAACATACGTCATATAACACACGGTTCGAATGGCATAACAATGTTAATATCAACTTTGCTGACTGGTGGTGAGAATATTGCCACTGTAAACGAAAGTGCGGAAGTAGGTACTGGTATGCCTAAATTTATCGATTCGCCGTAGATCGCAGAAATTGGGTCTTTTGTCCAGACAATTTTGGTATATGCGATCATGAAACTTATCCGGTATATGGATAAAAGTTGTTCTTCGCTGATTGAACTGCTGCAGAGTTTCATTAGTTTATATTACAAAATTGCATTTAACTAGGCTAATGTTTGACTTAATGTTAATAAACAAAATTGTCAAGCCAAGAGTTCTTTGATCTCTGCTTAGTTTTATGATGATGTACTCGTATGTAAGGAGTATGCATAAGTGAGGATAGAGCGAACTTCAGAAGTATATATGTATTATAAAAACAACTCTAGCTGCAGTCTTTACATGCCTTAGCCGCTTTCATACCCGTTGTTGAAAGTTGAATTTCGAGTTGAGTTTCAGACCTAGAACGAGATCAGATTGTTACTTATTGAGTCATAGGCAATTGTTTAGTTTTATTTGGATTAACCCGAATGCCTAAAATGTGGGCTAAGCTCACTACTAATTACTGCGGAGGTAATTGGGCAGCCGTAATGTTTTTCAAGAATTATTGCCATGAATTGATCTTTCAAATAACACGAATTCCATGGGAGAATGCTTAAATGTTTATATGTGTTGAGCCTCCATAAGTTTTTCTATTGAAACCAATTGATTTATACGCGTCTCTGCGAGTATCTAATTATTTCTGAGATCGAAGATCTATTTATTGTATTAAATTGCCAGTCTCCGTCGGCTGTAATTGCAATGTTTTTGTAGATCACTCTGGCAGATTCCTTGTTAAAAAAAACATGGACTCCAGCCGTGCAATTCCATCATTCCATCATTCCATCAGAATACGCCAACGGAGCTGAATTGATTGATATTTGCCTAAAGTAGATGTTGCCCACAGTTTTCGTGTTTTTCTATTCGTCATTATGTCCGATCGGGAGCCTTGTAAAAATATCTGAGAGAATTAGTTTGAGGAAGTTGTTCTTTTAATGCTTTAGGAGGTTTATCTATTAAACAAGAAACTAAATTGTTATAGGAGTCGATACAAGGTTAAATATTTTTCACAACAATGAAAAATAAAGTCAAGAAGCAATCTCTGTTAACAATTTCTGAAATTCGCTGTACATTCGCTGTAGACATATTGATCTCCTTCCACGTTGCAATATTTTGTATTTTTTAAGTGAAGGCACTACCACAAAACCTCTGATAGCGTGTTCAAATCAGGTATGTGGAGTTTTATTTTTAGTTTGTTGTCAAAATAGAGCTCCTCGACTTAGAACTAGCCCATTGCATGTTTATTTTACTGGAATTTTTCTGTATTATGTACATATCATAGATATAGTTTCGTGATCCAGTGACTACCGAATACCTTCGAGCTGATGCGAGCGTGGGTTTGAAAGATATACGGATAGTGCTCCACATCACCATTCTAACAACAAATGTCAAAAGATATTAGGTGTGTTTTGTTTAGCATCGGTATCACTATTTAGTTTTCAGAGCCGAAAAAAACGGCTATCGGCGTTAACTATTAACATTCGGATAATTTGAAAGCACTGCCATTTAATTTCTTCAAAAAATGGCATACTACATTGATCAAAAAGTTCCCAGAATTCAAAAAATTACAAATACAAGTTCATTCATCTAAATCTATATTTTCCAATTTAAAGTAATCGCTATTGACTGCAACACACTTATGCCAGCGCTTGATCCAATCCTCGAAACATTTTTTATATTCGGGTTTCGGTATGTCCATCAGTGTTTCCTGCGATATTTCCATTACTTCCTCTCGGCTGCTGAAACGCTTTCCCCGATTGAACAGAAAGAAGTAACAGGGAGCCAAATCAGGTGAATTCGGTGGCTGTTGGATGGTATTTGTTATATTTTTCGTCAACAAATTACGAATGGTGCAAAAGCCACAAGTCTTTTGCCCACAATTCTGGTCTCTTTCGGCGAATTGCTTCACGTAAGCGTCTCATAACGCCCAAATAATACTCTTTGTTTACTGTCTGGCGTTCTGGAAAAAATTCATGATGCACTATACCGTTGTAATCCGTGAGCATTGCATTCTTTTTTGACTGAAAACGACGTGGTTTTTTTGGTCTGGTTTAGAGGGAATGTCAACAACAGATTTACCAACTTAACAAAAAAAAAAAAAACAGAACTCAATCGGAACAATGGGAGCGCCACACGGTGGTGATCAAGGGAACTTTTTGATCAAGGTGGTATGTTTTAGCGTTCCCATAAAAGTTATCGCTAACATTGAAAAATAGATCTGGAAGGATTGTTGCTATCCGCGTTAACTCCGATTAATATCTCGCATTAAGTTAGCTCGTATAGGTAAAATTGTTGGTGTAATTTACACATGCACTGGAAATAATCACTGAAATCGATGCCAAAAAAACACACCAATTGTGTCACGTATGCCCAGCACACTTGTGTTTACTAAAAGCGTAGTGTCCCGTTACGATCCAAATATGTAATTAGTATTCAGTCTTTCATACTGATGGACAACAGGAAAGTCGATGACTTCTTAGAAAAGTCAGGAAGCACGCATTTGGTATGCCGGCATCTTGGAGAGTAAGGTCATCTGCAGTTACATATGCTCACGTAAAACACCACTGTTAATCGAAGCCTTAACTAAGGACGTATGCAATCCTAAAACAGATTCGGGTCTTTAGAAACTCTCATCTGTACGTTCTTAGTATAATATGTATGTTCATTGCTGATCTAATACCAAAGTTAAAAGACAGGTCTTCAAAACTTCACTGCCTGCTGTATCAAAAAATCACTACTTTTTAAAAGTTAGATGGCTTTGAGAGTGCAGCCTATGATATATAATAAATACCAAGAGGAGTGAGACTCATCAGTGAATCTAGAGCAGAGCCAACACGCTAAAAAAAACCCCGGCGAGACAGGAGACAGACTGTTCTTTGGAGTCTAGTAAAAGTATCTACGATGCTTTTAGTGACAGTTTGTTTTAACCGGACAACCGAAAATAGCACATAATTGGTCTTTTCTTCCTTCGGTGGCAAGCTCCACGTCTTGCGGAAGGTGCCTTTACATTGTTAGAAACCCAACCTAAGTTTTGACGTTACATGTCTAGTTGAAAGGTTTGTTATTCAAGATGACACTCGTATACCTAATTTCGTTGGAGGAACTGGATGAATCACACCAGTTAGTTTCCTCTTACAGCCTCAGTTTTGAAAGGGATTGACTTGAATCCCATTTCTAGTGCACCAATAGTCAACCACGTCCACGACATAACATACAGTATACCATAGCTACATCATCTGGATATGTCACAGGTAACCGATCAACATGCAGCATAGTTGTGCGAATAGAACATCGTCTTGCAGGCAACTCTTATTACTCCCGCCATCACAAAATAGCCACAGTCAGCATCCGAAATCAGAGTCCTATTCAGCAGAATTGCTTTTATCTACAAAATTAGTGATTCGTCTAGGCAGTGTTAGCTGGTTAGTTACAAATGCTGTCACACGAGTATATTGCTTTGTCAAGAGCCCCATTATCATTGATGCAACTACTCGTACCTAGCACGTACCCAAACTTATGGAGTGCTCCTTTAATTCTGCCCAATAGATTTTTGAAGCGCAGTCTCGCCGGATCTTTGTTTTCGTACGCATGTAGCTTCTTAGACATATGCTCGTTAACGTGGAAAAAGTCAAACTTACCCAGCATGTAGTTATCTTTTCCAATTTTCGTTATAATGGCCAGTCGTACTGTTCGCCAGGGGTTCGGTATGTTGCCAATGCCCGATTAGCAGTTAAGATTCTCTTCAGAGTGGCAGTAGCTGGTCTACACCTTTTTGTAATGTAACTGGTTATATGATATCGGTGTCAGGCGACTTGAAGTCATCGAAGGACGCAACCAAATATTTTTTGGTATTATTCAGCTCATTTGCAGCTTCGGTGATAGGAGTTGAGAGTGAGCTGGTTTTGACTAACTTCCCTGGGCATCTACGTCTAGCTTCTGTTTCGTTCTAAATTCAGGCGAATCATTGTTGGATTTGCTCCTCTTTTCAGCGTGTCCTGTTAACTTTCTGCAAATTCCCCTAGTCCAACAAAGCCGAGACCTCGCAAAAGATACTGAATTTTAGTACCCTTCAGCCAGTAACCTTCATACAAAACGTTTAGTTCATTACTTGTTGCTTGTTGTCTAACTTCCGTGGCAAATGTTGGCCAAGATCCTTAAAACATCCAAAATCATAGGTTCCCCACCTATGGTTCCTGTTCGTGTACATACCTATACATTCTTGAGCAGAAATAAATCCCGTCAACACATTTCGAATTCAGCAATCATTCAATATCAGCAATTTTTCGAATCTGATCCATGACCACATGTCATGTTTACCCTAAATTTATTTACATACTGTTTATTCCAATGTCAAGTCAAATAGATTCCTTCACCACAAGGATAAACAATCACTCAGGCCACCAAATTAATTTGTGTGCCAAAAACTTGAACTTCTCCATTCACCCACGGACGGTTAAAGAAACCGCGAAAAATACTTTGGTGTATTCGGTGATTTCGTTGATAGCTCTAAATTGGCACAGTGCCATGAATCTGACGGATACGTTTTACGTGCATTTAAGCGAATCAACGATTTATTTTTCGGAAACAATAAACTATAACAATTTGCCACGTGCAACTAGTCTTCAATCGCACAATTTTACATAACTTTTGGCCTGGAGCTACTTATTTGCAGTAAACAAAGCAGATCTACGTAGTTTGCTTGTAATTTCGAAAACATTTTTATTTTCAAAAAATAAATTGATCACCATAAATGTCAGAAAACTTATCTTTTCAAAGTTATACTGCGTGTCGTGGCCGCATTCCTTTTTAAGGTAAGAAAAAAAAAATTTAATTTTTGACTTGCGGTTGGTTTCGTTTTGAAATATGCTTATTGGCGCATATTCGTACTATGTACTTACATTTAACTCATAAGTCGATAATTTTTTTTTGTTAAAAAAAAAAAGAAATTGAATATATGATACTACCATCCATATAGTTGTTCATGTGTCACCAAATGGCCATGAAGAAGGAAGCCAATGAGAAACAAAAGGCTGCGGACGCAAGGCGGGCCCAAATTGGTGTAAGTCCAAAGGATACATTTGAAATCATAAAGCTTATGGAATGCATTGACATTTTGTTTTTCTGCGCAATTAAATTAATCCGTTGCTTATTGCTAATTATTAACGCTGGCATATTATTATTTTGGATTTTATCCTAAGCCATATATGTACTTAAAACTCTACCCCTTGGTCCAAATTAAACCCTAATTACAGTACCCTTTGTCGTCAGTCGGATGATTCATAGTCAAACCACGCCATTACCAGATTTTGATTTGTGCATTTTTAGGTTGGCGTTCCAATTGTATGGATTTTGGGAGGACCAGGCTGCGGCAAGGGAACACAGTGTGAAAAAATCGTTGCAAAATATGGATTCACACATTTGAGCAGCGGTGATTTACTGAGAGATGAAGTGAAATCGGGTTCAGCTAAAGGTCAGGAACTCGCAGCAATCATGAAAGAGGGCAAATTAGTATCCAATGAAGATGTACTTCAATTGTTGTCGAATGCAATCAAAGCGGCACTACCCAACTCCAACGGATTTCTCATCGATGGGTAGGTAGACTTTGAATGTAAAGGTTTATATTGGTAATTGAGTTTTGTTATGTTTTCAATGAAGGTATCCTCGTGAGAAGAGCCAGGGAGCCGCTTTTGAAAAGGACATTGCCCCATCTGATCTAATTATTTTCTTTGACTGTGCTGATGTAAGAATATCATTACGTTGTGATTTTTTTAAATTATGTTTTATTTTTTATTTTTTAAGGAAACCCTCGTCGCTCGTATTTTGAAACGTGCTGCTGCCTCTGCGGAAAAACGCGCCGATGACAATGAAGAAACATTGAAGACTCGAATTGCTACATTCAGGACCAATACAAATGCAATTTTATCACAATATACCGATAAGACCGTCGTTGTAAGTATGATTTTTGTGAGGTATGCTTTTTCATATATTTAAGAGCGATATGCATTTTGGATACATATGATACAGTGGATACATATCGCATTTGCCGTGATCTCGCTTTGCCTAGACCTGAGATCTTATGATGCCAGATGAGAATTCTAACAAGAACCCAACCAAATTCAAAGAAACCTTGAATGCTAACACTATTTTTAAATTGTTCAGAGAGTTAGGCAATGCTTTAAAGACAGTTTTGCTGTCACTACAAACGCAAATATTTCTTCGTTTACACCAATTATTTACAATCCAATGCCAAAGGCTATTAGAAAACGAATAACAATTTATTGATATTATCGTGCCTCACGAAGACGTCATAAATTCCACTACATTTCTTCTAAGATTTTGACTAGAACACTCCTGAAAAAGCAGAAAATCGACGCACGTTGTACTTACACAATTAAGTTTAACACCCAATTTACAATGGCCCGTTCGGGTGTCCTTGCTTTGACATATGGAGTAGAAACATAGCAAACATATGGGGCAATTCCTGTTACTTTAAATGCGACTGCAAAGTGAAAGTAGACCTATTTAACAATTGACAATCTGTTTTGCTTTTGACGTTTACTCTGAATGGATAACCTCCAATATATGGCATTTTACGATTATTCGTATCATATTACAGTTTTCCAGCCCAAAATATTAATTTTGTACTATACCATATATTTAAAGGGTGAGCCAACAGCTAGTGTGGAGGTTTTCATTAAATTAAACACATATTTATTGTGAAATCAATGTAGAATTTTATTGATTAATAAAGTTCGATCTATGCCAATTATAGTATAGTATACAATATCGTTCATGTGACCACCAAGCCCTCTGCCGCAAGCGATCATCCAAAGGTCAAAATTATCGATGACTTTTTGAAGTATAAGTCGGTCAACGGCCGTAATTTCAGTTTGGATGTTGTTTTTGAGATCAGACCTTTGAGCACAGACCTTACTCTTCAAATAATCTCACAAAAAGAAGTCTAAAGGTGTCAAAGGTTGGGATGACCTTGGAGGCCAATTAACTTTTCCTCTAACCGAAATAATGCAATCTTCAAATTTCGTACGCAATAAATTGATTAATTGATGGCTGTGTGGGCGGTAGCACTATCCTGTTGAAACCAGAGACCGTCCAGAACCAATTCGTTCAATTTTGGAAAAAAAAAGTCTTGCCTCGGGGAAGAATTGAGGTGCCTGGCTGGTTTTGAAAACTTTCTCTTACAGCGGTGATGTTTTGGAGTGTACGTGCTGGCCGAGCATGCTGATATGGAGTTTGACCCGATCCCGAACCAGTTTTTTTCAAAACGCTTGACTATTGCACGAATTCCGGACTCGCTAGGGCGATTATGTTGACCGAAAAATTCACAAATTTTACGAAATGTTGCTTTTAGAGAGCGTCCATTTTCGTAATAAGATTGAATAACAAAAATGCGTTGTTGAATTTGTAAACGACTCCATGACTAAAATGGCCAAAGATTGTTTGGGATCTGTCAGAAAGATCAACCATATTGAATTCAGTAAATGACAGTAATTGACAGCCAACATCCATACCGTCTGCTGGCTCACCCTTTATATGTTGGTTTTTCTTTAATTTATTTAATAGGATACATTGTTTGTAAAGTTATTTCTTCTAATTAAATTTTAAGAAAAATAAAAAAAAGTAAATTTCTTCTCTACCTCGTGCAACGAATTCATATATTAGAAATTTGAGAAAACAATACTTTATCTGCCATATCAGCGCTGAAGCGACATTTCGGATTGCAATTTTCGGTTTCGTGCTTTTGACGAAAGTCATCGTAAGTTCTGTATAAGATTGTATGAAGCATACCAAAGCATGCCCGCGCGCACGCGACATTGTGATTTGACCATGAAATCTTATTTCACAATCAATTCATAGGAGCGGTGTTCTTATCATAACCGTAAATATTCATAGGACCTTATTTTGGAATTAGTCCTACATCTTGCGAAAGTATCGTTCCTATCGTATCGACTCGATGCGATGTTTTTAGAACAGAAAAGTTTTTTAACTGGGATAGCGCGCAGATATTTCGCTTGATCTCCAAACAGGACAGTAATGCCTTGTAATACCAGTTATGAGTACACTTGGTGATTCGAATTCTTCAGAGGATAGCCCGTAAGATTCATTGTTTGGGTAATGCTCTTGCGAGATGCAATCTCAAACCACTATAAGATTTGATGGGAAACACTCATACTGCCCTAATCGTCGCTTAACAATGGACCATCTGTTCTCGATTTGATTGAGGTCAGAGCTTGTGCTGGCTACAAGTATTTCATTAAGGCTTTGCTTGAGATCAGCATCATGCTGAAAGATTTCCTCAGAAATCTAATATAGTTTTGTTCATAACCCTTTAGATTTTCATTAACGGTCCAGCAAAGTCCTAATTGAAACTCCTTGATCCTCCGCCATGTTTAAAGGTTCTTTGTACTTAGCGTTGTCTTATCGATTTGCTTTGATGCGACTAGTAATAAAATCTTCCATAATTCCAATCCGCTTCACTTTGGTTTCGTCAGACCAGATAACCTTCTCCCATTGGTCAATATTCCAGGTTTTATGCGTTTTAAGAAATGCTAGCCTAACTTTTTTTTCAGAAAGAAGAGGTTTTTTAGGCCTTAGGCCAGTCCATCACTGTCTTGTCACTACTTTGTGCTGCTTCTTTAGGTATCCTAGAGCTGTAACTCGTCAAGCTCCGCTCCACCCTCCAGCGCGGGCGAAGGAATATCAGAGAGGATGGAAAGAGAGGTACCGGTAAACGTTGGTTTTAAATGTTTGAACGTTAGTCCGTCCGTCAGTTTCTGCTTACTGCATTCTTTTTGAGTTGAAACGTCAATTTTATCGCTTTTTTATATTCATTACAAAACTCTTCGATATTTTAGAGTTTCAGTAGTGTCTCGATTCGATTCACCATTTTAAGCCAAAAGTAATACTTTCCACAATTGTTTTATAAATTAGAAAATTGTTCGTCGGAACCGAAAAACTTTCCATTCCTGTGTGTGTGAGTAGCAACTGACACTACGATACGATGTCAAAAATGTTAGAAACACCTAGGTTTTCTTATGGCGTTTTCGATTGGCTGGGCAGAAGCCTTCTTTTTGCACGAGCGAAAAAATGACAGAAAACTGTTATATTGTCACTTTTTCGAAATTAAAACTATGCTTCTGGTTTTTATTTCAGAAGCAAAATTTCTCTTCTGGATTCTATGTCAAAGTGTACTAACATATACACATAAATATGCATAAACGTCAAACATTGTGTCGGAAGAAGTTTTTAGTGTCCCATTGCCTTATTCCCGGAGAGAAACCAATCGAAAACGCCATTAATTGTTGCAACAAATATCAGGTTGTAACATAAGTATTGCGCGATTTTTGAATGTCTGTTTAATGTTAATTAATTTACACCAAATACAAAAATTTAATCGTCAATGTAATTTCCTTCATTAGCCAACACTTTTGCCCACCTCTCAGGCAACTTCTTAATGCGGTCACTAAATAAATTGTTTAGCGTTGACGAAAAAAATACCCCAAGGTCTTTGGAGATTATACTGAAATCTAAAATTGTTTCCATCAAGGAAGTAGTGCAGACTTCGGAACAGTTGGTAAACTGAAGGAGCCAAATCTGGAGAATAAGGCGGATGCACAATAGCAAATAAGCACTAGCACTCAGAACGATACGCAATGAAAAAAGACTGTGACGCAAAAACGATTCGCAGAAAAAAATGTTGATCCACAGCCCAAAGACATATCTATGTCAATAAGTCGCACGCTGTTAAATTGCATGATACCGGCGGTCAATTTTGATCACTATTACGATAAATGTAGACCTCGTCGTTTACCATATCCATACCTCCAAATTTCAGTCACACAATTTCATTGATCACGGTTTGATTGTACTATCCATTAACGGTAACCTGTTTTATTTTCGAAAAAAATAGGGTCCAATGATGCCTCCAGCCCAAACAGTAACACATTGTAGAAATGATGGTTCTCAAAAATCATTCTTGAATTTCCTAAGCCCCAAATGTTGCAACTCTACCTTGAAGATGATAATGTGCCTCATCGCTCAAAATGATTTTCTGGTTAACTTGTTGATCAATGCATTTCGTCATTGCGTCAATTAAACCCTAAAGGCTTAGTGACCCAAGTGATACTGTAAGAAGCAAAATTCTTGAGACAGATAACCTTAATCTTCTGCCACACTTCGAGGTACAGCAGCAATATTTTGTTTCGTAACGCATATGGTTCTTTGCATCAATAATAACTTGTCCAAATGGTCCAAATTTCTGAATCAGCTTAACAATTGGTGGACGAGAAGGTACTTCTCTTTGTGGGGGATTCTAACTATTCTATTGCGCTGTTAAAATGTGTATATTTTTATTAATGGCGTAGTTTTTACTTATTTACAGGTGGCTTTAGGAATATTCAAAAACAAATGTTTTATTGGAAAACTCTGTATATTGGTGTTGCATTCAGAGCCCAATATTTCTCTTAAACTCCTAAATTGAATTATTTTAGTTTTGTTCGTGTTAACAAGTCCCTTTAAGTAGACCCAACAAAATAAGTCAGCGGCCCGAAAATCTTGGGACCGGAGAAGCCAAATGAAATCTGCATTTTCCGAAATAAACCCGTTAGCGAAATATTTCCGAAGAATCTCCATTGTCTCTTCTGCGCTGTATTCTGTGTTTCCATCCTGGTATTATACGATATAGCCTAAACTACCGGGCGCGATCATTTGTGCATGTTTATCATTTTCTAAAAAAAAAAATGTGGACCGACGGCCATAAATCCACACCAAACAGCGCATCTAAGCAGGTAGACGCTGATGGGATGCGCTCGAATCTCCATATTCTACATATATTCTGGAGCTCTGTTTATTTACGGATACACGTATGTGCTTAATTGCTCGTAAGTAGGTTGTTTGCAAAGTTGAAGTTATCTGAGACCAGCTGTAAGAATCTATTGGAATATTGTAGGAGTTGTTCTTCATCCCATTTTTAGGGTAATTGAATCTTGTATACAATAGAACCAACTTCAGGGTAAATTTTAAGATCTACCTTAGCGCTGATCTGAAGATGCCTAATTGAGCAACGCATTGATGAATAACACAGATAGATTGTCATTGAAACTCTGCAAACAGCCAGATGAACATTTGGTTATGGTAAATCAGAAGCTTTTGCAGCATAAATAGGTCGTTGCAGCATGATCTGAATTCATATTCTTAATATACCGCTGGCAAAGATACGCTTATCAAAATAGGTATTTGACTTTTCAGGAGTGTAAATCTGTTGTTTCTTATTCACATTAAAAAAAAATAAAAAAATTATTCATGTTCTTCATCTGGTTTTTCTTTTTTTGTTTTAGCTTAATGCCGAGCGATCAGTTGATGAAATCTTTGCCGATGTAACTAGAGTGCTCGATTTAGTAGTGCAAAAGAAGGCTGCAGCTGTCGCGTAATGACAAATAACGATGGACAAAAAAAAAAAAAAAGCGAACACCAAATTATGCAACAAATACTTTAGTTACAACTTTTTCATTGCATTAAAAATTCACAGCGATAAATAGAGCAATCTGAAAATATAAAACGCTTCAATTCTAATTCATAATACTCATATAAAACAATTTTAATGTTATGTATCTGTAAACAAAGAAGATAAACAAATATTTATTTATTTAAAAAAAGAAAATAAAAACAACTGTTATCAAAAAAGGGGATATTTTAAAATATTAATTCGATTTTCGTCACTAGAACTAAAGAATGTAAAGTGAAAGGACCACATTCAGATTGGTACTGTACATAGTGTCCAGTTAAAATAATTCTTAAACTGGTTTCAGATTGATCTTAAAACCCCAAATTAATATACTAAAATTACATTTAAAAAAAAAAAACACTTTAAGCTTTTAATCTACATATGTGTAGAAGAAGATGATTAAAAAAATCCTTAGAAAGCGGTTTGATTGCATTGACATCACGCATACAAATGATGGCCTAATGATGGTTAGAACTTGTTTAACAGTGAATAGATTATGATGTTTAGAACATTAATGAATTTTGACAAAATACCTACGCAGATAGAGATAGAATCTATTTGCTACGGAGCTAAGACTCACGATACCTAAACTATGCTGGAAGGAATTGATTTAGGTGGCGAAGATGGTAATGCTGATAAATCATTTCAAAAGCGTCAGGGAGTGGTTTTGTTTCTAGACACATAAAAACAAAAATTCTTTTCCATAGGACTATCAAATGTAATACATGAATATTTTGCCTGAGAGACATTGACAACTCCGGTGACACTAAATTATGAATTACAAATTCATATCCGAATTTGAAATCGGAATTAACATAATATAAAATGCAATATTCTTGATTCATCTATGTATATCAACTGATTCTTGGAGCGACAAATGAAGGCCAACAGTGGAAATTTGTTTACATTTCTTCTGGCTTAAGGAAGGTTTATGTTTTCAGTCTATATTCAGAGTATCACGTCATAGTTTTGTCTTATTTTAAACAGTGGCTTCAAGTATTAGCATAGTCCATTTTCTTTTAAAAAAATTAAGGACAGTTTATGCAGTCGTTTCGATTTCACAATCAGTTGGATAAAGAAGTAACGTTTTATTCAAAATACAATACAGCGCGTTTTTAAAAAAGGCACTTGAAAACAAGTGAATATGTATACATAGCTAAAATGATTCAAATGTCGTCTTCTATTTGTTATTGGCTTAAATTAACTATTAGGGCTTGACATTCTGACGGGTGTAGACTTTCGAATAATATTTAAAAATGTTTTTAGGCATGGTAAGTTGGAATATTTGTATCCTCTGGGAAATCTAGATTATACATTATATATTTAAGATAGTTGCAATCGTGACGCCTTCATAAGGTTAAGTGGTTGAAGGATGAAGTTTTTCAGGGGCAACACCAGAATGCCACCTTGATCAGAAATTTTTCGGAATTTATTCAGAAAATTAAAAATACAAGTTTATTCATCTAAATCTATATTGTCCCCTTTAAAGTAATCCCCATCGACTGCAAAACACTTATGTCAGCGCTTGATCCAATCCTCGAAACATTTTTTATATTCGGTTTTCGGTATGTCCATCAGTGGTTCCTGCGATATTTCCATTACTTCCTCTCGGCTGCTGAAACACGTTCCCCGTAGTGGTTTTTTAACTCGATTAAACAGAAAGAAATCACAGGGAGCCAAATCAGGTGAATTCGATGGCTGTTGGGTGGTATTTGTTGCATTTTTCGTCGTCAAAAAATTACGTATAATGATGGCACTGTGCGACGGTGCGTTATCATGGTGCAAAATCCACGAGTTTTCTGCCCACAATTCTGGTCTCTTTCGGCGAATTGCTTCACGCAAACGTCTCGTAACGCCCAAATAATACTCTTTGTTTACTGTCTGGCCTTCTGGCAAAAATTCATGATGCACTACACCGTTGTAATCCATGAAAACCGTGAGCATTGCCATCTTTTTTGACTGAAAACGACGTGGTTTTTGATGCCTGATTGCCTGATGTCTGGATTGCGTGTCGTACTCATAAACCCACGTCTCGTTTCCAGTAATGATCCTTTTGATGAATGTGGGATCGAATTCAGCCTCGCAAATCATCTCTTTTGCGACGCCAACACGGTATCTTTTTTGCATGAAATTGAGGTCTTTTGGCACCAACTTTGCTGCTACACGACGGAAACCCAAATCATTAACCAAAATGTCTTGGACGGATCCATAGGCAATGTTGAAGACCTTCGCTATCTCTCTGATGGTTAATTTGCGGTTATTGACCAACATTTCTTTTACTTCATCAATGTTTTCGTCGGTTTTCGATGTCAATGGTCTGCAACTGCGTTCATCATCTTCGATTGACTGAGCATTTTTGAACTGCTCGTGCAACTGGTAAACGACCGTTTTCTTTAGAGAATCGTTGCCGAAACACATTTCCAATATTTCCAACGTTCGCGCACCATTAAATTCATTAAATTCGATTTTTACGCAAAATTTAATACGAGTACAAGTTCGTTGTTGCAAATTTAAATCCATTCTAAAATTGTAAAAAATCGCCAACACACACATTGATAGATGTACTCTTGGCTACGTAACTTTTGCAAATGTCAAGCTATGACGCTAAGATTTAGAGCGAATATCAACAACAGATTTACCAACTTAACAAAAAAAACATAACTCAAATCGGAACAATGGAAGCATCACACGGTGCTATCCCCCGGGAACTTTTTGATCAAGGTGGTATTAATGTTTTACTATTTTGAAAATAGAAATATCGTGACAACGTTCATGAAATGGAAGTAAATATCGAAAGACAATGAGCAGTACGAGTACAAGCGAATATTTTATAAAGAAGATTGTTGATCCTTTTTAGCAACATAAGCTTTGATAGAGCTTACTGCGAAAGCAAATGCATAGTTCCTAATAGAAGTAGAGTTAGTGCTTTTCGTGTTAGTTCTTTTATTATGTAGATAAGCATGATAAGGTCAAAACTTTGATTTCACTGTTAAGTGGTATAACATATCTTCAGATAACATTCGTCTAGAAACTGTGGATGTTAAAAAGAGCCATTTACTGTCCCAGGATTATTATTACGATGTGGAGTTCTTAACGATAATTGGTCAGATAGGCATAGTGACTGCATTGTTCAATAAAAATCTCTTTCAACATCTAAGCCTCAACATACAAGTCACTACCTTATTGTAGCCAAGGTATGGATATCTCAGGTCATAACAAGAGAGAAGTCTTAACATTGAATGGCTGCAATCGCAATAAATCCCCAGACGTTTTGCCTTAGCCTCTCTACAATTCTTTTATAACCTGCATCAAGTGATCCAGGCCACTGGCATCATGCCAAGAAATACTTATATCCTGAGTATAAAACACACCAGCACGAATCACCTGGTTTTATGAAGCATTCAGCCAAGCATATGTACCAAAACTATTTACCTACAAACGCCTATAAAACCTCGCTGCATAAAAGAATGAAAGCGGCTCAGGCGCTATTTGAGCAAAAAAAAAAGAATAGCGCCAGCACCACATCTTTAAAAAAATTTAGAGGTTTTAACAAAATGTAAAAAGACGTGTTAAGGTATTAAGACAAAAATGTAAATGAAGTCACTTCTGGAGATTGTCAAATTGAGTGAACAACCCGAATTGTAGTTTTAGAGCCAGAGGTCCACGATGCCTAACGCACTTAGAAGAGAGCATACACCAACTCATTTCCAAGATTTAGTCATAACGCAGTACGCTTGATGAATGGAACCTTAGCATCATTGGCCCAATCCTTCGGAAAGAAGATCATCTGAACAAAATACACTCGTATTAATGTTGTCAACCAAAACGGACGCTCTGCTATTAACTCTGACAATGATATCTCGTCAGAAAAACGAAGAACTACACTTGTCAATCGCTGTTTCTTTGGTGTAAGAACGTAATTTAGTAATAAAGGCTTGCCACAAAACCTTTATAAGATCCTAATAAATTCAGTACTGCTTTTTGGTGTGTAAGCATGTAGCGAAGGCGGATTAAGGTATCCTTGGTCGTTTTGACAGATTTTTGGTCCGGTTTGACTTGATGACGTTTGGAGAAAGAAATATAACGGAAAACTCAACGAGCGGTGTAGTCATATCAACTTGATCAGAAAAGTGCGCTTTATTCTCCTTAGATGGCAAGAACATGTAGAGCGAATAGTTGAGGTCCAAGTGCACACTGAACTGTAGCGCTATCTAAGTAAGTAAAACATTTCTGTGTTCTTTATTTAGCTGTCGCAACATTAGACTCGAAACTCTATCCTTCACCAAGATCTTGTGGAATTCAGTGATTCCCGAAAAGTGGGTCTCGCCAGGTCTCCACAACACCCATTACTGGGAACATTGTAAGAGAGATCAGCAAATAAAAATGTTAAAATTACTTCCAAACTCAGAACAATGTATAAGTTACGAGTAAACGAACAACTGTTTTGATCTGACGTGTAATGTTCTCAAGTGCTACTGTAGAAAATCAGTTTTTCTTCAGTTAAATTCAGTCTTCTCCAGGACCCCAAAGAGGCTCTGGCCGCCTCTGATACAAATCGACTATGCATCATCGGTTAAATAGGATTTTTTTACTTTTGAAATCCTACGTTCCCTAAAAATATAGAAATTTGATCGACTTTAAATCAGAACTGTAAAATTTCGGCTTCAGAATAGGAAAATTTAAAACAACAGTAAAAATATTTGTCATTCTCACCGCGACGATCCAATCAGATCTAAAGCTAGCAATTTACCAAGGATGTTGACAGAATTCAAGGACAGTTCTTAAGCAAGCTGTAAGGGCTGTTCTAAGCAACTAAATAATTAGCATCCCATTTTATCTTTTATACGTTCCTTATACCAAGATAATCAATCTAGCTTTCCAACACGAACTTAGAGTGATTTTAAACCTTATTTTCACTCTATTTTGTAAAGTTTCCAGTTGAGTTGTCCAAAGCGCGAGACATGCCAACTGAAAAACAATGGTTTGCCATGAATTCTCAAATACCGATTTTTCAATCTATTTTAAAAGCCATCCTTTGCGAGCTCATCTTTTAAGTAAAGTAATTTGATGACCCTATCGGAAAGTGCCATCGATTTTCAAATGGCGTCGAATGTCAATTCGATGTCAAGTTTTGGCATTTGTGAAGAAAACAGAATTAGAATTTGTGTGAATGTTATACTCCTTAAGAACGCGGAACGTACTAGTATATTTCGTTCCCGGCTCCTACGGATCGTTCAATACAGCGATTAGCCGCACGACTCTTAGGGAACGAAACAACGCGGGACCGAGCAAGCCCTGGAAGGCCGCATACCTCTCGTTCGCCTGAGAACATCGCTGCTGTGGCTGAAGGTGTCTTAGAGGCTCCGTCAACATCGACCAAACGACGTGCTACGCAGTTGGAAGATGTTTCCTTATAAAGTACAGACAGTTCACCAGGTGATGGATGTTGACCGTGAATTGCGTCTAACCTACGCTCACGCCCTCCTGAATCTCAACAACGCAGTGGACGATTTCACGTCAAAAATAATCATGAATGACGAGGCACATTTCCATCTATGTGTATACGTGAACAAACAAAATTTGCAGTTCTGAGACACTGAAAATTCGGAAGTAATGCACGAAGGGCCATTATATCTACTCAAAGTCACTGCATGGTTTGCTGTTTACACTGGAGGGGTCATTGGACCGTTTTTTTTTTTAGAACAGCGGGGGCCAACGGTCACTGTGGATGGTAAGTGCTACAGAGTCATGATCAATGAATTTTTCATTCCTTAATTGGATGAATTGGGAATGAAGGACTTGTGGTTCCAGCAGGACGGAGCAACGGCGCATATCGCACGAGCCAAAACCGACATTCTAAAGCAGGGGTTTCCCGGTCCTCTGATATCGCGTGTTGGTGATCAAGATCACCCGATTTGACCGCCCTAGACTTCTTCTATGGGGTTATTTAAAGTCACAGGTTTATGTGAACAAGCCGCAAACTCTGCCAGCCACCAATGAGAACATCTGCAGTCTGATGGTCTCGTAAGCCGGACACACACGGAGATAATGCTCAGCGGTGCAGTCATCACTCTCACATTAAGCGTCACAGGATGTTGTGTCACTTATGATTATCATAAGTAATTAAGTATTTAGCTCCGTTACGACGCCAGTGCGCAGTCTTCAGTCTTTAATACTAAGGAACAACAAGAAAGTCGCTGACCTCTTAGAAACGTCGGAAAGCACTCGCTTCTGAGGAGCCAAGCTAAGTGCAGTAATCCTCATATGAAATCAAATTTTCACTAGAACCCATAATCGAGTAAGCAGGGAGTCCTAACGCAGGTACGGATCTTGAAATATATTGAGCCCAAACAAGATTCAGTGATTTCGGCCTTCTGACTGAGATAAGAAAAACCTTGTATTCTCTCCTGGACCAGATTCTAGCCGAAAACGTTTCCCTGAGCACAGGAATCATTGCATTCTACGGCATGTCCTTAAGCCCAGAGCCAACAAATTATCGGCGCGCAAGGTTATCAAAACTTCAGTACGTACATTTTAAATAGAAAGTGGCTTTAGGAGTATTGCCTTTGGTATGAATACAAAGGGGAGGGCAATTCGTCTGAACATGTAGATTAGAGATTGTAGACCGTTTTTTGCTGTTTTTAGCAGATGTGGAAGAGTGACAGAAGGCCGAAAGCGCCTTATAGGTTTTCAATGTGACTTGTTTAGTATAAAGAAATTTGTTGTTCAAGTTGACATCCAAATACTTACTTTCGTTGCAAAAATATATGGGGATGCCGTATATATTTAGAATCAGACCTGTTAACTCCTCAACAACCTCAATTTTGAAAGGATTGACTGAAATTCCATTCCTAGTGCACCAGCCGTTGATTATGTCTGGGGCTGCGTGCGATTTACAGCAGGTAATCGCTAGTATATACTAGCCGTGGCCGAAGCACCGTGCTAGATGTACTTCTCTACGTAAAGCGCACTTACGGAACATTTTTTGACGTGCGCCGCCGTATCGGTTGCTAATTCAACTGTAGTTGTTCTACCATATTTTCACTGCAAGAAAAATCCTGCACATGTTTAAAAACATAAATTCATCTATACCTGTTCGCGAAAAATCCACAAACATTTGAAGTTGTTATATATGTTAACTATCCCGCGATTAAGATCACACTAGATTTCATGGTTCATCCAGCAAGTTATTCTTCTTTTTTGTTCTTTTCGCTAAACATGATATCTTTAGGAATTTATATGTGCCTTTGGGCGGCTGAGCTAATGCAGATGAAATCGGTATCCGAAAGAGATATTGCCAGGCCGCATTCAAGGCAATGAGATTAACCAACGTCAACTCTAATACTGTCTGGGGGTGTCGTATAGTGCTTATGACACTATGCAGTCAGAACCGGGTAAGACTGTGCTGGGTGCCAGAACACTACGGTATTAAAGGAAAAGAGCAAGCAAGAAAAGGAGGGCTACTCGACAATAGTGAGCTTGCCAACATCAAGCCACCCCTTTGGTTAGTGAGAAGCACTATGGAGGAAAAAATTACAAAGACTGCCAACCTAAGGTGGTCAAGTCTTGAAGGACACAGATTATCCAAGACTCTTTGGCCGCTCTTTGACCGCAAAAGATCTAGGAAGTTAATAAAATTAAATAGGGATAAGCTTAGGACAGTAATAGGAATCCTGACAGGGTAGTCTCGGGCGGCAAGACGCAAATAGACTGGAATTGTCAGATACGGATATCTGCAGATTCTGCAGTGATCTGGAAGCTGTTGAGGACATAACACACATACTGTGTGATTGCAAGGCAATATCGAAAAAAAATTTTAAAATACTTTTTCGAAAACCTAGAGGAAATAGAATGGACGGCACGAACTTCAAAGGTCTTTGCAAGAAAATTGGGTGTTTCACCAGGGCTATTGTTTAGGTTTTTGTCATTTGAAGACAAATTCAACTGGTTCCACAGGGATCGCGATTTGACTGTTTTGGTGCCTGGTGTCTGTTTGATGGCATATCCATCACACGTATTCCACGATTCTATTAAGATCAGCATATAACAGAAGTTGTGTGTTAGCCTGGCAGTATTGCAGGCTTCCATCGTACATACACATACACATTAAAGATAAACTCGCCCCTGCAGTTGATATCATAATTATCGCAGGTAACCTGATATGAATTGACGTGTCCTTTTCCTCCTCCTTCTCCTAACACTCTTAGATTTCAATTAGTTTCGTCAAGATGCGGGTCCATTTAACTGCTTTGATTGGCTTGGGTTTTGCGCTTCTAAGTCCGCTTTGAGAATATTTTTGATTGTAATCCATGTCTCGCAGAGGAGAAAAAAATCCTCTTCCGTAGAAGTCTTCTTAAATTGGCAGGTACTGCTACTCGTACCTTAAAGTATAAACTCGCTATATCCAACCGCGAAGGCCAAAATGAGTTTCAGTTTTTTTTTCAGTTTATATGCATTTTTATTTTATCACTTAAAGTACTCTTACTTGCTAGACAAAAAAATGCTTAAAAATTAGCTTAATTAACTTAAAATTATCTTATTCTAACTTACTGGCCCCATGCGGGCACTCTAAGTTAAACCTAACACTTAAATTATGTCTTTCGACGTACGTTACTACTATACTATACTATTTCTATTCCTTATAATTAAAACTAAGAAAACATTTTTTTACAAAAGAAAAAACTTAGACTTTTTAGTTCTATTTTATTATAAAACTTAAAACTAAAATCCTACAAACTACCTACAAATAAATCTTAATCTACTTAAACTACTTACATCTAATACATACATATATACATATATATATATACATATATATATATATATATACATAATATATATATACTTAATATATAAATATATGTATATATATATGTTCTTTTTTTTCATTTTTTATTTTTATTAATTTTTTTTTTGTTTTTTTTTGTTTTTATCTATTTTTTTTCTTAAATCTAGCTTACTCCTACTTAAAACTATGAAAGCCGGCCATGGCTAAAAAAAAAATTAGGCGACCCACTTTGCTTCACATGAAGCTAGCAAGTATTGGAGGAATTCGACGACGAAGCATCCTCTCCCTCAAAAAGCCACCAAAATTGTTGGTGCTGCTGAGCAACATCCCTCATGTCGCGACTCCCTACCGCCCTACTGAACCGGAGACGCTCCGCACTGCCGTGTGCGACGTCTCTGTCGTAGTTGAGTTGCCTGTCCGCAGCTGTTCGAGCAACGTGGAAGATTAGCGGCACAGCCAATCTGTCCTGGATCAGACCTTTGCTATCAAGGTAGAGGAACGCTTCTGGAGGAACATAGCCGTCAAAGCGAACTCTCTCATGATACATATAATTAGGGTAGTAAGCCCCAGAGATCAGGTTGTTCGACGATGTCATTGCTCTTGCAATGTGCCTTCGAGTCAACTTAATAACAAAATTGTCCACTCTTATTAGGTTCGCCCTATTGTACAAGACCTCATTGCGATAGAATTTTATGTACTCAGACTCTGGTGTTCTGTATAACCGAAGACAAGCCCTAAGGCAAGCCCTCTCAAACACCCGAATCTTTTCCAATAAACTTGCTCTCACGTTGAACCACACGGGACATCCAAACACAAGCATAGGCCGGATAAGGGCCATGTAGCAGATCACCTTCACCCTCGCATCGAGTTGGCTGTTGTAAAACAGTCTCCTTGTAAGGGCAAAGGCACCTCTGGCTCTGGCCAGAGCAACATCTATATGTTTGTTAAAATACAGATATTGATCTAGCCAGATCCCAAGGTATCTGACTACATTTCGACAGGCAAGTGGTTGTCCATGTTGTCCGACGATAGAGAACTTTCGCCAATTCTTTCTGGTATCCCTAGAGGCCCCAGACAAAGGCGTCCTAAACAGAATGGTTTCCGACTTCTGAAAGTTGATTTTCAACTTCCAGTCATCGCAATATTGTTTAATTTTGTCGAAGTCACGTTGCAAAAGTGTATTAATGACCTCAATCTTTGGACCTGATCTGTACGCGATTAAGTCGTCTGCGTACGCTATGGCATGGTGAAGTGAACCTATCAGATCACTTGTGTAAATGTTGAATAGGATCGGCGAATTTACCGCACCTTGTTGCAGACCGTTTTCAATGTTAAATGTTCCAGCGGAAGTCACATCGCCATTCTTCACGATGAACTGTCTACTGGAGAGCATATCAAAAAGAATATACAGCAGTGGTTTACTAATGCCCAACCTGTCCAACTTGAAGAAGAGTCCCTCTAACCATACGGTATCAAAGGCCTTTTCCAAGTCAACAAGGCAGGCACCAGTGCACTGTTTCTTGCCTTTGTTCCATTGGATATCAGAAACCAGTTTAGACGCAGCATGTGAGATATCATGTCCCGCCTTGAAACCGAATTGATTAGCCGGAACTATATGTTTGTCCTCAACCCACTTAGTCAGGATTCTATTGATCACTTTCTCGAAAACCTTACTGATGTTTGGAAGAAGACTGATCGAGCGGAGATTCGCCGGATTGGAAGTATCTTTATTCCTTTTGGGAATGGGATGTACCACCGCAGTTTTCCAATGCGCTGGATAATGTGCATTATTCATTGCATTATTAAACAGGGTGGTATAAATGTCCACCGCTTCTAGTGGGAGATGTCGAAGCACAATGTTCGGTATTTCATCGGTTCCCACTGATTTCTTACTTCTAAGCGATTCGAAGATCGTTTGGAGCTCTTCCTTCGAAATGAACGGTGGTAATACCCTTTCGTTGGTGATGACATTATTTGCCATATTCTCGTCACTGAACCCGAGCTCTCGAATCGCCAAATCGCAATTTCATTTCGAAGGCCGGAATTGTGCACAAGGACTCGACTTTCCAGGTCGTGGTTCGGGCCAATGATGTCATTCGCCTTGTACACTTCCTGGAAAGTCGCTCCTATAGCCTCTACCTTCTCCTGCGAATCCTCGACTACAAAGAAGTTGTCATCATCAACGGCCTCATTTGGATCAATGCCTGCTGCTACAAGTATTTGTTCGTTGTTCGTCGTTCGGGCGATTCTAAGACATGGAAGGTCGTTCTGATTATTTCTCCGAAATATTTTATTTATTTGCGGGAACATATTTGGGTTGCTGGTGTTTACAGCCCGAATTTTATTGTTCCAGTACAAACTTACAGATTTTTTGTAATTTTCTTTTATTAATATCTGTATGTTTTTAATCGACGACTTCAGTGTCATGATCTCCGGGTTATGTCTGTCAGTGAACTGTCTGTACAAGGTTTTTAGTCTTGACAGCAGTCTACTTTTGTGTCGGTGCAGTGCGTCAATAGTTGCGTTGCGGAATAAGTCTTCGTTGTCAGTATGTTGATACCGAGGTATCGTTTTGTCTATAGTTCGTTTAATCGTCTCGTCCATTTGTTTTAGATACCCGTCAATCTCCTCGTTTGACAGATTTCTATTGGACGGTGGGTAGAGCGAATTCGAGGAGAGTGCTCTTGTCAGTATTCTTGAGAAGTGTGTCCAACGCACTCTACTATAATTGTAGGAATGCCTTTGTACAAACTCTTCCAATTCCGCAATTTCGTTGGGAACAGTTATTTCGGTGCTGAGACCGCAATGGTCACTGTCATACACGAAAGTGCGCAGACAGTTTGTAGTTTGTTGGTTAGTGCATGTCAGTTGTATTCGTGAGTCGAACAGCAGGAGATCCAAATAGGACCCGTGTCTGGGAAACGACGGACTATCCGTCGCCTTAAGCCCGAGTCGATACATTACACTGTGCTGACCCCACCAATTGAATAGTAGGTTCCCTCTAGTATTTGGTATATTATTTCCCCAATCTCTATGTTTGGCGTTGAAATCTCCGCCGATAATAAAATAGTTATCTTCCAATTCCAGCCTCAGGAATCGAAAAAGTGTCTCGAGCTCTGAGATGAATAAGGTGGATTGTGTAGACTTAGGTGCATAGACAGACACCATGTACAGCCGCTTTCCACTACGGAGAGGGATGTACATGACGCATGCTTCCAGCACCTGAAACCTACGTACTACACGACTGTAAACTCTTTTGGAATGCAGTCCTTTTCTTACAAAGATTGCAACACCTCCTCCTTGAATGGAGTTGGGCAGATTTCTTCGTAATATTTTATATCTTCTGTGCCTCATTTTGTGTCTTTTGGTAAGCTTAGTTTCGCTAACCAAAAGCACATCAGGGGCTTGGTCTTTAAGCAACTTAAATAGTGTGGCTCTTCGTTCGAACCTAATCAGTGAATTAACATTCACTGCAAGGACCTTCAGGGTTTGCTCCGCCCTGTACGTACCCATTACGACTGGAGATGCGTTAGGCCCGGCAGCAGCGTGTATATTTGATCCACCCGCGTAGCCTGTTCCTGTATTTGACGCTGTAGCTGAGTCATCTGCCCCTGAATAGAGAGCAAGATAGCCAGCATGTCAGGTACAGGTTCTGGTGCTCTAGGCGCTGGGGCCTGAGAAGCTACCTTTACTTGTTGTACCGTAGTTCCCCTACCTGCCGCCATTTGGGCGTAGGTAACTTGGGGAGTAACGGCTGGTGTTTGTGTTTGCGCGGGTGGACGTTTAACATCCACCTTCTGCTGCCGAGCCAGATTTACTCTTTTTATGTATTGGAATTTAGGACAACCCCGATAATTTGCGGTGTGTCCCGTGTTCCTACATAAAGCACAAGAGAGTTGGCTTTTTTCCGACGCTCCGTCCTTACCTAGCGCGCATTCCTCTGACTTGTGGTTCTTTCCACACTTCACGCATCGAGGCTGCATTTCGCAGTTCGACGCGGCGTGCCCGAACCTTTGGCAGCGAACACATTGTAAAATGTTTTCGCTCCTCTTTAATTTTTCCCAGTGTACAACCTGGTAGTCTAGGACTTTTATACTCCTTAGACCATCCAGTTTGCTGTCGGGACTTAGCTGGACCAGGAAGAACGGTAGTTTCCGCTTCTCCCTTTTGGCTCTAGCCGTGACAAATGGCTTGACCCCCACGAATTTGAGCCCTTCGCACTCCTTCTCTTTCAGCAGTGCCAGGAGCTCCTCCGGGTCAGTCGACGGTTCTAACCCCCTCAGCAGCATTGTCTGCAGCTTCTCCCCCTTCGGGGTGTAGGAGAAGAACTCCGTCGTCGAATCCCTCAATAAACTTTTGATTTTATGGTAGCGCTCCACTGTATTACAGTATTACAGTGGATCGCGTGCCTATCTACGCTAAGCCTTTTAATATAAAAATTATTGCCTATGGCCGACTTACATAGTTCTTTTGTTTCCTTTAGTTCCATCTTAAATGTATTAATAGGTGGAACCCTTTGTTTTGAAATTTGCTGTTTCTGCTGTTGTTCTTGTTGCTGCTGCTGTTGTTTTTGCTGCTGCTGTTGTTTTTTCTGCTGCTGCTGTTTTTGCTGTTGCTTTTGTTGTGGCTGCTAGGCCAAAATGAGTTTTCAAAACCTTATGTAATAATACTCGTAGTCTTAAGAGCACTGCGGTCAGCTTTGCTATTTTTTTAGGGTCTGTAGATTTATCGTTTCTTTCTTAGTTATTGTCAAGTTCCTGTCCGCCTATTTAAGGAAATTGAGATTTTTTGGAGATTTCTGGAGAACATTCTGCAGACGATAGTATTTGTTGATTTTTCTAAGTTTTCAAAGAAAACTCTTTACGGATTACAGTGGATTTCATCTACAATAATTTGCACAGTCATAAGCATTAAATAAGATTTGAATATTTTCGATAAAACCACAATTGCATTAGTTCTTATATTTACATTTGTGTCGAACCTTTGATGCGAATTGTCCTTGTGATTTCTGAATTAAAAAATCTGCTGTTAATATTACAATATTACAATACTTAACTTGTTCTGTAAATAGAAGGGATCATGGATTAAATGATGTATAGCGTATATCGTCAGTTAGCTACGAGCATTTATTGCCAACAGATCATAAAAATGTCATTACTTATAAATTTAACCTTCGCAAAGTTCTATCCGCCTACATTTTTGCCCGCCAATTTTAAGAACAACATAATTATTGAAAAACTTACGATTAAACAGGTTTTGCGTCTTAGCCACAGATCATTGTAAACAATCAAGCCGCTGCTATAAATTGTACCTGAGCAGATTTTAATATGATACTCTAATTTAAATAGGAAGAAATTTCGATTAATTGCGTAAGATAGCACAAAAGGAATACTGAAATTTCTGTTCGAAAAAAAAATCTCATCCGTCTGAGTTGAACTGTTGTTTTTAGAGTAGGTAGCATATTAAAAGCCGTAATTCTTCTAATTGAAAGTATCTACAGATAATTTACATTCGAGTGAACTTACCAAGGTCAAGGAATGAATTAAAGGAAAGGTTCACCGAAACACACATATTTACGGCTTTATTTCTTCAAATATAAATTTAAGGAGGTGTTCACGTCTAATTAGCCAACAGTGTAAACAAACATGCACCGAAAATCTGATTTATTGAAACAGAAAGAGCTAATTACAAAGCCAAACTGAAAATAATTTAACTTAAGATGAAGTTTACTGTTCAAATTTATTGAGGCAAGCGAATGATGAAATTATAATTAATGTTTCTAATGCTGTCTGGAAAGCCTTCTGAGAACAATATTTTTATTTTGAATCGTTATTAGGTTATTCCAGTTTGGCATGTAAATTTCTTATTCAAACACCTTTTTCAGGAGCTTCATATTTCTTTGCGAAGTTGCCAGATTAATCAAATTCATAAACGAATTTAGAAATATTAAGCCAAACCCAAAGATTGCGTTTTTTTTTTAAGCTCTGTGGTTATGCTGGAAAAAAACTAGACTTGCTTTTAGACTATATCTATGTATACATATGTATACATATTTAACATATGTGAGTTCATAGGTTGTGAGCTTGTTTTTCAACTTCTCACCCTGATGGCTATAATGTTGATATGCTCTTCCTCTAGCGCGTCGGACGACCATGTCCTACCTGCTTATTTCTCGTACAGTTAAAGAAAATATTTCTATTAATAAGATTACCATACGGTGGCAATTCGAAAAAGCCAATTAATGTTACTGACAAAGTTAGACAACTGGTTTTACCGTCCCACAAGACCAAACCGACGGAATAAAACCGAACAGAATTTAAACGAGTCAAAAATTACTTGAACACAACGCCTTTTCAATACAAACTATATTCATGATTACCAAAAACTGATAAAAAAAAAGACTGTGATTATTAGAAATTTTTCGAAAACATTAGAATTTATGCCTTACTGCCTCATCCTCCATTCCAACGATAGCACATAATGACTTTCCAGCTGTGAACTCTTTGCACAAGGCCAATCTGCTTGCTGCATACTTCGTAGCAAGCTTAGCGCGCCCAGAACAAGAACAATCTATGGAACTTATCCACGTTCGCATTCGTGTAGTAGCAAGAGTACTTAAAGATGTTAAAAAGTAAAAATCCACCAGTCTACTATATAGGATTTTTTTTCCTTGCGCTGACAGAACTGCGTAAGCTTTTTTATCGTCTCTACTCTTTAGAACTCTTTCCGAATAAGTCGGAGATAAATCTCTCCTAAACGGTACAACTTTTATGAAATGCCTTGCCGAACTCCTTTAAAATCACCTAGCTTCCAAATATTTACAACCAATGTACACCGGTATCTTTCTTCAGAGATTTATAAAGTATAATACTAACATTACGCAATAGTTTTTGAATAATTGACAATGAAAAATTTCGGACCTGGAGTGTACCTCTTCAGTTTATTATTGAATTTTCTCCTACGCCTAAGAGTAATTTTAACACAAGCAAAAAGCAGTTGGAAAGAGGTATTCTTCGACCTATTTCTACGCTTTTGTTAAGGGCGGAGTCTTTTCTGCTACTATTATCACTCAGACCGAACGAATAAGTTTGACAGAGATTCAGAGACGCTGTCATACTAGATGGAGTGAAAAGTGACCTACTTGACCGCCAGAATGCGCTGCTACTGCAAAAAAGGTTATGGTGCCTTGAAGTCCGTTCACATTTAGGCAGACATGCCAAATTTCAGTGCAATACTGTCTTTAGTTTTGTTTTGACTGCTGATTGTTCTTGACGTGTTTGGCATCATGTTGAGTATGGACAAAAACGATTTTCGTTCTCTCATAAAACATAATTTTTTGAGAGACAAAACGGCAAAGGAAATAAAAGAAAAGTTGGATAAATATTATGGGGCTAATGCTCCGTCAGATTACACCGTCAAATATTGAAAAGTGGCCGCAATTCCACAACCGATCAAGGCCTAGCGGCAGGCCCTCCGATGCGGTTACAGAGGACAATGTCAAAAAAATACATGAAATGGTGTTGGCTGACCGGAAAGTGAAGTTGCGCGAGGTAGCAGATACCACAAAGGTTAGTACTGAGTGCACACGCCATATTTTGTGCAATACTCTGCATATGAAAAAGTTATCCTGCCGCTGGGTGCCGCGAATGCTCACTTTTGACAAAAAACATGAACTTCGAAAGAGGGTTTGGACTTGCTGATGCGGAATCGGGCGGGCTTTTGGCGTCGATTGGTAACTGGATTTGGATCCCTCGGATTATTATCTCTTCCCAAATCTCAAAAGATGACTCATCAATAAAAAATTCAGCTCACGCGAGGAAATCATCGACGCCACGGAGGAGTATTTTTGCAGACCTTCCGGAAGTTGGAAAATCGCTGGAATAAGTGTATAAAACTAAAAGGGGACTATATTGAATAATATAAAAAAATATTTAAAAAAAAACATTTTTTTAATTCCCAAGGAGGTAATTTTTCACTTCATCTAGTATGTAGGTGGCTTTTAAGTATAAGGACAGCAAGGTGATGCATATGTATTTGCAGTTCTTTTCAGTTATTTTTTAGCAGGATGATACGTAACATATTACTCACTAAAACAATTCAGGCTACAATAGATAGAATCTTATACTTAAGGGATTTAAGTACCCTTAAAATGCTTGCACACAGCGCGGGTGAAGGAAAATCAAGGCGCATGGAAAGAGAGGTACCGATGAACGTGGTTTTAAATATTTGAAGGTTATAATGACTAGGAAATAAAGAGCTTGGCAGGGCACTCAACAAGCAGAGTTGTTCGGCTTAAGAACTAATCACGATATTTTAGAGTACGTCCGAAAGTGGCCTTGAGGCTATACAGATGAGCATTCATAGCGGCATGGGTGTCACGGTTAAAAGTTTGAAGGGGCGGAATGCTACTGTCAATTTCTATGCAGCACTGGTGGTGAAAATAGCGATATAACAGTGTGAGACACGAGACATTACGTCGGTGTTCGGGGGTATCCATTGTTTGAGTGATATTAGTATGTATTAACTGTGAGTTTTATCGCACGGTTTTGAATCTTATCTGGTAAGTGCAGAGTTGTTTTGGGCGCACCCGATCAGATGTGGGCATTGTACTCCAATTTCGGGCGAATAAATGCCTTATATATTGAGGTCAGATCAGAGAGGGTGAAGTATTTCTTACATCGCTTGAGGAAACCTAGACATTTCGCAGCATTTTTGACGACACTGAATATTTGGTCATTCTAACTTTAGTGTCCATTGACACACATACCGAAAATAGAAAGTTTATCGGTTTCGACGATGCAAGTGCCATTCATGGATAATGGCTGGGTGTTAATATCAGAATTTAATGAGCTTAATATACTCTGGCCCTCCCGTTTTACAGCCGAAGAGCAGAGACGTGAATCCGGGACGAATATGAAAAGCCAAGAGTACTGTCGTCAGCAAAGGAATATGTATATTAGTAGACAAGAGATCGTTGATGAAAATTCGAAAGAGTGTTGGAGTTGTGAGACACACCAGCATTTATTTTGTGAATATCAGACTTGAAACCATCCCAGACAACTTGAATTGAACGTTCTTGATGTACGCTTTGGTTCCTTTTTTCGGTGAGACATGCCATCAAATCACCAGTGGACCTGTTGCTACGAAAGCCATATTGCTGGTCATTGAGAAGTTTTCATGTTTCGAGATATTTTATGAGCTGACGGTTTATCAGTGTTTCCATGACCTAGGAAAGAAAAGACGTAAATGCAATGGGTTTGTTGGAGAGAGAAGAAGATTCCCATTTTTTAAGTACAAATGCTGTTTTCTATCTGCTCGGAAAGAGTCCTAAAGAGTAGGATTGATGAAAAAGTTTACGCAGTGGTTTTGCCAACAAGGAAGAACACCTCTTCAGAAGGATGGGAGATATACCATCTGGACCAGCAGATTTGTGTGTACAATATTAAGATCTTTAAGAACTCTTGCTACTATACGAGCGCGAAAGTGGATTTGTCCCATTGAAGATTCGACGCACTCAAGCGTAGGTGTTTGAAATTGGCGCATTTATTTGGATCTCTCTTCCTGAGACTGAGGCTGAAATGAAGAATTTATTAATTTTTCTGTTTATTTGATAATTTACATATTGATATATTGTACTTGGAGCAGTTCAGGAGTTTATATGGGGTCAGTCGTATTAGCTAAGCTTTAGGCATAATAAGTCAACTTTCTAGGTTATTCACTATCGCTAAACGGTCTGCAGAGGTGTCTTTCCATATTTTCAGCAACTCTATTATATCGTATTTCATTATTCGTCTGTGTAGTTTTCTATTTGTGTTTATACACTGTACAACAAAATTCTGCAGTAGAGGAAAGATAGGCATATTTGCCTCTCACTCTGGTTATAAAGCTCTCATAGCGATATCATGCTATGCATATTTGTCGACAAGAAATTAACATAGGGTTGCCATCACATGTTTTGATAATACTAAAGTGTGTTTCAAAAGTCATCTTTAACTTTAGTGAAGTAGACACATATCCAATTTTAACCAGGAATATTTTTTGTTAGAAAATGATACTGCTTTTTCACGCAAAATCTGATGAAGTTCATTTCGCATTGGATGGATTCGTCAACAAATAAAATTGTCGCATCTGGGAAGAAGAAAATCCTCGAATAATTTCAGAAAAATCACTACATCCATAAAAATGTACTGTCTGGTATTCTTTTTGGGCTGGTGGAATCATTGGTCCATTTTTCTTCGAAGAAATGATTGGAGATTTTTTGTGGCCTCAAATTGAAGAAATAGACACACTCGATCTTTATTTTCAACAGGATGGAGCTACAACTCACACAACATGTGCAAGCACTGAGATATTGCAGTCTAAACTGGCCACATAGGTCAGGCAATTTAAAACCATTAGATTACTTTCTTTGGGATTTTCTGAAAAGTAAAGTCGATGTGAATAAACCAAAAGCAGCTGCACAGCTGAAAAACAACATTCGGACCGAAATTGATGAACTTAATGCCGTAATGTGTGAACGAGTCCTTGAACATTTTGGTATTCGTATGAGAGCCTGTAGACGTGCTCGTGATGGATGTTTAAATGATGTTATTTTTCACAAATAATTGTTAAGAGCCATATTTTTATAAAAATTAAAATACCAGAAAAAATGTTTTATTTAAAATAAAACATCTAGGCACGACTCGACTACATAAAACGCTACATAATAATATTATATATTAAAAGCAATCTACGAGTAATAGGAAGAAAATCCATTGCTGCTGCTATTTCGGTGAAAGCATCTACATCCCACATCTTATGTTGAGCTTTTAGTTATGATGAAGCTACTTTTATTAACCTCAGGCCAAGAAGCTAGTAATATTATGTAATTTGGTTTCGTAGTTAATTAGTAAACTCTCAACATATACTTCCTCTAGTATCTTAAATGTATCTTATGCAAACCGTATTTACCTGTTTTAAACATACGAATAATTGTGCACTTCTAATTTACATAAAAAGGGCTTCCAACATTATCTAGTCCTGCCATAAATTCTGTTATAAAATTTCCAGCGCTTATCGTTCAAAACTTCTTGCGCAAATAGAACCGTAAACTTTTTTTTCAGAACATATGCACTGATCAATTTGGTTTCAGTTTGCAAACTATTAACAAGGAGTGGAGCGTTAAAGAGAATCGAGTCGCGGTAATAGCGTTGCATAAGTGCGGAAAGAGTGCTGGCCAAATTGTCAAGTTGCTAAAACCACTCGGAATATCGAGAATATTCGTTTAACGGGCTATTGCTCGCTTCGGCGAATTTTCTGGAGTAGAGGACAGACCAAGAAGTGGTCGCCCGCGCGTAGTTCGTACGAATGCGGTAGTAAAGGCAGTGCGTGAACGAATTGGGTGGAATTCCCTTAGGAAGCACAAGATCATGTCAAAGGAATTGGATATATCAACCAGATCCATGTCTAGGCTGATTCGGGATGATCTGCATATGAAAGCCTATCGTCAGTCCATGGGTCATCTTCTAACTCCAAAACTCAAAAAAATTAGGCTGGAAAGATGTAAGCGACTTTTACAGTGGCACGCGGACAATGGTCATGAAAACATTTTGTTTACGAAGGAGAAAATTTTACCATGGAAGAAGTTTTCAGCAAAAAAAATAACAAAATTTATGCCACCTCATCTAAGCAAAAAAAAGGTGTTCCAAGGGTTCAACATGGACATCATCCCGCTTCCGTAATGGTTTGGTGGGGGTCTCTCACTATGGTGTCACATCCCTCCATTTCTGTGAAAAATGCGTAAAAACTGGTGCAAAGGTTTACCAAGAAGTTGTGCTAGAGGGTGTTGTGAA
This sequence comes from Volucella zonaria, assembly GCA_963966105.1. NCBI lineage: Eukaryota > Metazoa > Arthropoda > Insecta > Diptera > Syrphidae > Volucella > Volucella zonaria. Next base: position 82,547,018 of record OZ014534.1, on the reverse strand, counting down.
GGATACTCTTTTCAATGGATACAGATGGATCTTCCAAAAGGACTCTGCTTCAGCGCACAAAGCCAAAACCATGCAGGAGTGGATCAGAGTCAATATTCTTGGCGTTATAGCAGCAGAAGATTGGCCGTCGGGGAGACCAGATCTAAATCCACTGGATTATGGTTTGTGGTCAGAATTGGAGAACATGGCCTGCAATACTCTCCACAGAAATTTGGAAAGCCTTAAAACAGCATTAACCAGAGCAGCGTCCACGAATTCTATGGAAAGCGTACATGCTGCTATAGCCCAATGGCCACACCGTTTGGAAGCTTGTGTTAAAGCAAAAGGCAGTCATTTCGAGTGAATCTAATTTTTTTTAATAGTCAATATTGTGGTCTAATAAATGAAATAATTTTGAATACAATATGTTAACTGGTTTTATTTTTATAGCGTTTTTATATTTGTAACAGAATTTATGGCATATACCTTACGAAAATCGATTCTGTAGAATAGTCGTATAATTAATTACAAGATTCATACTTGCTTATTCTATATATGATTCCTGTACCACGAATTTCTATAATCTATATAAAATAAATTAACTATATGGCAACACCTAGCGCTTATTACGATTAAAAAGAGCATTTAAAAGCAACAAAAACAAGATTGTCTTGTGAAAATACAAGCGAGAAAACTGTATCGCTTTCTTAAAATGAATACTGGTAACTATGGCCCTATTGGAAAATCAAGATAATATCAATGGCGGATACACATCCAATTGATCATTCTGTCTCCGGCTTCCAGAGGCAGACTGGTTGCTCTGGGGTTATATCAGATTTTTAGAGGAGTTAGAGCAACAATTTCACTGTAAATCAGGGGCACTTCAGAGACAATTTATGGCATCTTGAACCAAAAACTGAGTGATAGGTACCCGTGTTCGAAAAAAAGCTCTCCCATAAGACTTGTACTGCAGATTTTTGTAGAACAGAGCTTTGTTCCTACACATACAAATAAACAGTTAGACTCAGCGAAGTTTAATTAAAGACAGATGCACTTTTGTCCAAAAAATGTGATCGTAAACGAACATTTATGTCCAATTTTTTTCTTTTGTTTTTGCTTTATGTCCTTTCCTCAACGTATGTTTTGAAAGTACCGTTACTCCCGCTAAGAGAATTTCAACATCTGTTGTTTTGTCTCTAATGATCGTGCGAAATTCAATTAAAATGAGTCGTGTTTATTCAGAAAAGCTGTGAGTTGGAAACGAAATCAGGGTTTTTTTTTTGGTGATTGCAATTGAAAATATTTTTTTACATTTAGAACTTTTGGTTTTCGATGATTGTTGGCCGCAAGTCAGAATGGGAAAAGGAAAAACCCTCTCGGATGAGAAAATCGCCAAAATCCATGCGTATAAGGATACCGGTATGTCCAATCGAAAAATTTCCATTAAATTAAATCGATCGGCTTTCGCAATCGATAATGTTATTAAATTAGGAAGTAATTACAACGCGAACCGGAGAAATAAAACCTATCAAAATTATTTCAGATTTAAAGTTGCCGATATCTAAATGGCGTGTAAAAGAAATTTTAGCTGGCAGTAATCGACGGGTTTGAAAAGAAATGAAGTCAAAACCAGTACTTACAGGTAGTGCTGTACTTACCTGTAAGTGCCCGACTACACTTTGCCAAAGAGCACATGACATGGTCTAAACAGTGGAAAAGCGTGATCTTTTCGGACGAAAAAAAGTAGAACCTTGAAGGGTCAGACGGTTTTAATTATTATTGGCATGATATAAAATCCTGAGAGCTTCTCCACTAAGCGAAACTTTGGAGGTTGATCTTTGATGCTTTTAGCTATCATTGCAGGACTACAATATGCAAAATTTCATCTCATTTCTGGGCGAATGAAATCAGGAAATTATATTACTCTGTTGGAAGATGTTTTGGTAGACTTTTTGGACCATCAGCCGGATTCAAACACAATTTTCCAGCAAGATAATGCTGCCATTCATGTATCGCGGCTAGATCGTGGGTGCTTTTCAGACAAACAACTTCAACTTTTAGAGTGGCTAGCACGTTCACCGAACTTAAACCCGATCGAAAACATGTAGGGAAATCTGTCTCGTCATGTTTATGCTGGCGGGCGTAAATTTGCTTCGGTGGAGGATTTACGCAAGGCCGTTACAAAGGAATGGGCTCTAATTCCAGCTCAGGAGTTCAAAAATGTGATGAATTCGATGCCAAGTTGGATTTTCGAACTCATAACCAAGTCTGTTGTTTTTACTTTACCTTGACTACCTTTAGTCGAATTTCTCAGTATAAATTGAGTCTGTTTTTTTTGTTTAACTAAGTAAAGATATGTTTATTTGTTTTAGTCTATTTTTTTCTTTATTTAAATAAATCACTTGTTTGTATTCAATAAGTTTGTAAATAGTATTATACTCAAATCAATTTTGTTTTTAATATTTCAAAGGTAAATAAGTTGCCTTTAATTGAATTTCACTGAGGGTATGATGAGATTCTCTTGTCTTCGGTTGCATCGCCAACATTTTGTTTTTTTCATGGAATCACGCAATTGATGTTACTATCGTGGAAGTTAAGGAGCATTCCATGAGCAAAAGCAGATTGTGGCGAAGTGTTTATTGATATGCCGGAAACTTAAGAATTTATTGTCTAACCCTCCTCTTAAAATGAATAAGCGCCCCTCTTTTTGCCAATGGTGTAGCCTTTAATGTATTTTTTTCAGACTCATATTTGTTTTGTAGCAGTCTGCATATTTTCTCCGCAACTTATATTGTACATGGTCTGCTAGGAAACTTAATGTTCAAATCGTAGATTCGACGTTAGCTGCCAAATACGGGTGACCCAATCCTTACTTTAGCCCACTTTGAAAATCTTTAGTCTCAAAACATACTGGGGTAGCTCTATGTACAATACATACATACATATGTATCGTATATGTAATTAATTATTAGAAGTTTAACTGTAGTTGAAACGAAAAGACTTTTCTTCATTAACCTTCAACAATTGCTGGCCAATACCATCGTAAAAATAAAAAATCGAAAGACATCAGTAAAATATTTTTATTTTACTGAACCCCGATCAGACCGAATTTGATTATCGAGAGGGTGCTAATAATAATAATTTTATGCGTGCAATATCATAACAGAATTGTTTAAATTAAGCAATTGGGGCAAGTTCAGGATACCGTTCTTACTCCTCGGCTATAAGAAATACGAGTATGATGAAAACCTTATCCTTTTCAGTTTTATAACGAATTTAAAAAAAGTGTCCCAAGAACTTATTTTAGTCCTTAGCTGGAGGTTCATGCAATTCTTGCAACTTTTAAGATGATCCACATCAGAGAGCCAGAACACAAAGTCGCAGATACAGAGGACTGTGCTGATACCACAACAAATTTTAGCGGAGGATCACGCGCATTTTTACAATCATAAACCCAAAAAAACCGATTGAAGAGTAGTCACATCAAATGTTGTTGAGTGCATAGGTCGTACATACAGTAATAGGGACACTTCCGCGTCAATGTTTCAAAAGAACCACAATTTCTGTGAGCGTTGAGTGAAACAAAGAAAACTAACGGGATCTTGAGGTTTAATGCTAGCAAAACAAAACACAGTTCCCTCCACCCAAATACTTTGCGCATATTGCGATTTGTGTTATTAGTGTGCAGAGAGTGGTTGATTTCGACTGTGCAAAATGATAGGGACGTTCAATTATTGCTTTATCTTTATTTTTTTTAACCTAAAACGTAAGATTAAAGTTTGATTTTATGAATAAAACTATAACTTCTGAATTTAATAGAAAATATTGTGCAAGAATAGGTTGAGCAGACCATTGCAGTACAGAGAAGAGGATTCAAATAAAGGATCTCCAAAATAACGGTTTTTCTTACCGGAGAATTGCTAAGATTTTTAAGTGTTCGGAGAGAATGGTCGAAAATGCAATCAAGTGGTGATCTATTGTAAGTTAGAAACTCGTGGAAGGGAGCCTAAAATGCCTGCATCTCTCAAAAAAGGGCTATTGCGATATGTGAAAAAGGAACCTTTTGCTTCGTCCAGCGCATTGAAAAAAAAGTTTAACCTGAATGTCGATACCTCTACTATACGCGATTGTTAATTTTTTTTTTTTAAAGAGCTTAACACTCAGTGCCTCAGCATGTGTTAAGTTTTTTTGGAAAATGGGATAGAGATAGAAAGAAAGATATTTGGGCTCGGTGGTTATTTCGCTCCGTGGGTGGCATCCAACATTTAATGAGGAGACTAAATTCTTAGTGGAAGTTGGCTTGTTGTTGATTTGTAGTCGACTAGTCATCTTATTTGATTTTTGTTAACTGAAAATATGAATGTCTTTCGGGCGAGGCTGGGATTCGAACACCAAACCTTCCGATTTGGAAGCCAGTCCACCCACTACTGTAAGCAATTTAAAAGCAAGAAGCGAGAGGAAAGCACTCTTGCTGTCGACGAAGAATGTTACAAAAATGTTGCTTTTTGCAAAGGAACATTGCAGCTGACCAGAGTCGCAATGGCGCAATATCCTTTGGTCTGATGAGACTTCTATTTAACTCAGATCGCTATAGTTCATTAGTGCGGGGACGGGGACCACCCAATACGGAACATCATGATAAATATACATTATACAATAAAGATGGTGATACATGGTGGGGGCTGTATTATGGTACGGGGTTGCTTCTCCTATCAGGTTGAAAGTCCCATTAACAGAATTGAAAGGACTATGAAAGCAGTGTCTTACGTGAACATTTTAAATACCACTATGCTGCCTTATGCGGAAGACAACATGCCTCTTCGATGGGTGTGTTTCAGCAGGATAATGATCCTAAACACTCATGAAAGCGTGCAACAAAGTGATTCTCGCAGAACGGTCTTAATGTTTTAAGCTGGCCTTCTCAATCACCAGACTTAAATCCGATTGAGAAGCTGTGGCAAGAGGTCAAACTAGCAATGAGGGGTGTGAAAGTATCCAATAAAAATGATTTGTGTGATTTGTTAATGCTGCGTGGGAAGCTATTCCATCTAGTCTTGCCTAAAACTAGTGAATTCGATATCGCGAACTTATTTGGCTGTTATCAAGTACAGAGGCTATTCAACGAGACACCGAAGTAGCTATTCGATCAAATATTCCATTTATGTTATTACTGGATACTATACAACATCAATTTTCTTTGTTTTAGCTAGCGTTCAGAGATGTTTCCAATAAGAATTGATAGCTGTCCCTATTTTTTTTTCCACATGCTAAATAAGAGAAGCCGCAACTTTTTTTTTTGAATCTTTATGTATAAACTTTGGCCCACATTTTCATCACTTTTTTAAGATTTACGACTTCCTTGTAAACGTCAAATGAAATCGAATGTTTATTGAAGGCGATACATTTTTAAACATTCCGTTTGACATTTAATGAAAGAATAAATTCAACAGAACACCTGCACATTTAAGACCAAGGAAGTTACCTCTTGATATCATACATTGCCTGCTATCCAAGCAGAGTTTGAATACCTAATGCGATAGGATATTTACCAAATCATCAAAGAGCAATTGTGCCCTAAGTTTAGATTTGCTAGTGTTAGTTCATTTTGGTTGGAAGAGCGGAAATCTTGTCATTCACCGCTCAACTTAAATGGTTCATTCTGCCTGACACCGGAATGCGTCGTCCCTGACGTTTAACAGTCTGCTGAAGTATAGTGCTTTTTTTCATATCCTAAGCACCGATTGTGCCTCTACGAGTACTTTCATATTATAATCCTTTGTTCAGATCTTCAGGTTTCTCTCTTAAGTCTTGTTGGCTTCATTCTCGTTGTTTAGCTACAGGTTTTGGTTTGCATTCTTCTTAAAATCAGGCACTTCATGGTCGCGGTCGGGGAAAAATTCAGCCCTTCAGTTAAAGCATTTCTGACAGCAACTTGCCATCGGAGTTGACGAGAAGTCGAAGGATATCCTCGGTTTGTTGTGGTTGCTGCCGTTCAACGTTAAGTCTGCTTTTAGTTGTGACTAGCTGTTGTTGCAGCTAATGGTGATATTGAGAAATCGTGTGCAAGCTACAATGATATTTCGTCACGCAGTATTGGGTGTACTCTACTTTACAATTGTTCAACCAAAGATATGTTCTTTTCTTATTTTGCAGTGATTTCAACGCCATACTTAAGGTATTGCTCGTAGGTAGTCTTTGGTAGCATCATTTATTTCTTTTCTAGGTCCTGAGCGCATGTCTTGCCAACATTAGCAAATCCAGCCTTGGTACGGGTTGTTATAAAGCTTTCGCTCACGTGGTTGAAAGGTCAATTGACGCTGCTTTTATTCCCTTCCGCAGTCATTGTAGTATATGTACATATGTACATATGTCATTGTTTTTCTTTTTTTATCCCATCAAGGATGGCTTAATAGTAGTCTAGGATCTCTGTTGGTTGTTAGGCTGCACGTGGCCTATCCAAGGTCCGAACATTCCGTGTGCTGATCCAAGGAAAGCATCCAACTGAATGTTAGACAAAACTTTAAATGTTCAAGGTCTAAAGGATCATGGACTTATTAGCCGTCCCTAACTGGTGACCTTCTAGTCAAAATTGAAACAAATATACGTGCGAGTATGTCTTCCATGACAATTGAATTGACTCTGAGTTTAACCACAAATTAAATTAAATCCAAATTAACATTTCATACAAAAATAACTGGCAAATGTATTGTTCATCCTTGACCTTGACATTGGCTTGTCTCAGATATCTGTAAAATTCCAGTTCAATTAACAGTTTCTGATTTTATTTAATTTATTGCGACGACGAACAATACAATTTGTACAAATTGCATAAAGTAAAACAAAGGACAACTTTTGCGCTTTCACATTCCATTCATCTCATTAAACACTTATTTTCAGCGATAAAAATAGCAGATTCACAATTCCTGCGAATCGAATCGCTCATCGTCTGTAAATTATCTACTTCACCTCGCGATGTCATGCTACACCAAAGAAACAGTTGAATCACGCAAAGTTCATCACAACTCAAAAAAACACAAGAACACGCAAGAAAATAGCTCTTTTTCTTTTGTCCAACATTTTTTCTGGGGATTCCGCCATCAAATTCAATGAATCAAAACAATTATGACTATCAAAACACATACCAAAGGTGAATCAAATTAACAGAAAATTGTCGTGAATGAAAGAAAAAAAAAAATGCCACTTCCTCTACCTCTGAAATCGGATGGAAAATACCATATGTACTATTTTCAAAACAGCATAACAATTTGATCAGATGTATAGTAAAAAAAAAACAAGCGGATTTCTGACGCCCAAGAAAAATGTCGCTAATCACCATCGATCGGATTCAAAAGCGGATCCCCAACCTAAATATTAACCCAAACAAAAACATTAATCGTCAGTCGCCAAATTAATACCGATACTATTTTTTGGACGAAATTCCTCAACCGCAGACTGATTTAGCAAAAAAAAAAAATAATTTATATCTTTTTTCGAAAACCGGTCTCACTCACTTGTGACGTCAAAATTGTGCATCTAATTAGACGCCAGCACAACAAGAGATGCCGGCAACAGAATCTCTAATCAAATCTTAGCTTGAGTCATTGATTGTCCGTCCAACGACATTACAAGTATACTCGAACACAGTAAGCGGTCCGGAGATCAAATCCCGCCGAACAACTTGCTTGATGATTTTGATAAATTCCGTGGGGCAGGTTTACAGCTCTTCAGAGGTTCAGAGGTTTACTCGTAGATATAACTTAGTCGCTCGCAGGTGACTAGCTTAGATCAAGTCGAGAGTTTGAATCGTACAGAGTGTGTTTTAAGAGAAAAAGATTTTGCAAAGAAAGTTCAATAATCTCAAAAAAAAACAAAAACAAAAAACAAAACAAAAGATCATGTTTCTCAAGATCGCAATGTTGTTTGTTGGCATTTTGACGATTGCAGAAGTTCGCGGATATTCGATTGGAGTTTCAAAATTCGGCAGGATCGAAAAGTTTCCTTATCAAGTGATGTTGATTGGCAAACAGTTATGGAAAAGACGGATGCTTTGTGGTGGTACTTTGTTAAACAGTGAATGGGTTTTGACAGCAGGACATTGTGCCACCGGCGTAACCCACTTTGACGTGCATTTGGGTGCGAAATTCCTAGCTGGCCTTGAGGAGACCGGTCGTATAATTTTAAGAACAAACAAATTTGTCGTACATGAGCATTTTAATCCACTTAATGCGGCGAATGATATTGCTTTGGTGAAACTCCCAGAACGTGTACATTTCTCTTCAAAAATTAGACCGGCAACCCTGCCAGAACAGCAGAAGGACGAAACTTTGGAAGGCGCCAAAGTTGTTGCGAGTGGTTGGGGTTCCTTAGGCGATGATATCTACTCTGGTGCTTTGCAGTACACAGAACTGAAAGTCATTCCCAACGACGAGTGTGTGTTGGACTATAATAAAAATGTGATTACAGGGAAAGTAATCTGTGCCAAGGGTCTACATCAGGAGACAGTTTGCTCTGGAGACTCTGGTGGTCCTCTTGTTCTAAAGAATACCAATACTGTTGTCGGCATCACAAGTTTTGGTCCAGCTGATGGGTGTGAAATAAATGTCGCTGGAGGATTCACACGTGTGTCTAAATATTTGGATTGGATAAAACAGAAAATTGGTACTCCAAAGGAACACAGCGTTAAAGATAACATTGTGTAGTGGGGTATATATCCTGCAACAGCAAACCCCATTAGACTGATTTTTTTTTTCTTTAGAATTTAAGTTTAATTTATGTTAAAATAAAAAATGAATGGCCCAAAATGTGATAAGCTATATAAGGAGTTATCTTTGTGCTTCAATCTATGCGATGAAGTTTAGTTCAAGGACTAGTTTTAGTAATTTATTGAAATTATTTATTGGGAAAAAAAGTGAAATTTTGCAAAAGTATTTATTTCGTATTTATTATAATTATTTAGGAAAACTTCAAAATTTATGAATTCGTGTACTAGTCAGAGTTTTAGAATGCGATTACATGTATGTAGAAATGGTCTTTTGTATCATAGACATTAGACAACATGAATAAAATAAAGATCTTTTCATATTAAATATGTTAATCAATGAAACAAAACAAAAATTGTTTGTGGTCTTTTGTTTGTATTTGTTATGTCGTTTGGTCTTTTGGGTGAGCATAAATTTCGGAGGAATATTATTGAATTCAATTTAAATTCGAGAACCGGAAGAGAGTCCTTGACTTAGCTACGGTGAGCAGTTTGTTAATTTGTCGGATTTTTAAGGCGGAAATTAGTTGAGAGTTACAGGTTTGAAAATGAAGTGGTAAAAAGTGATAATTTCATCATTTGCGTTTTTGAGAATGACGGTATTGGGCGTTTGTAATAAATTTGAGAAATATAAATATTTTGGGTACTTTTCTTTTGGACGAAGTCCACATCACAAACAGAAAGCGATTTGAATGCTTGGTTTCAATACTAAGCAATTTTTGAAAACCTTTTTTAAGACAACCGCAACCAATCTAAATTGCCTAGGCCCTCCTTCAAGTGATTGTAAAGGTTGGTAAAAGGTGATTTTAAAGATGATTTCAGCACAAAGTTTTTATTGTGCAACGATTTTAAGATGAAAATGGTTTTTAACAAAAAAAAAACTTATATGCAACCAGCGGAGCCAAATAATCAATACGTATTTTCTAATCTGGAGGATTCGGTCGCCAAGTTTATTTCGAAGGAAAAAATTGTTCATCCACAGGGTATTGTCTAACCTCATTACAGGAAGCCAATGTGGATATCGCTCCTCCAGTTGAAGAAATAAGAAATCAGGTTTTAGATATTTTAAGTGAAACACCGGGCCCTTCAACCAATCTTCTTGAACGGACTGCAAGCAAGGCTGAAAACCTTAAAAATATTAAAGCCTCATCCTTTTTTCTAGAAAACAGAACACGTTTCGAAGGGATGGATTATTGCAAACTGCTAAAAACGCAAATAGGAATTTAACAATGTCTGTATGATAACATTTGAGGATAATTCTAAAGAGGCCCCTCGTACTACCCGAACAATTTTAAAAGTTAAAGAACAAACAATTAAAGTCTACAATAAACACGTGCAAGGACAAAGAGAATATAGACGAGATATTCAACTTAACGATAATTCCTTAGTCTAGAAGGAAAGAATGAAAATGTTTAATATGCTACAATTGCTTTTGTAATTTTTTAAGTTAAGCATTAAAAATAAAAGACTTGTTAGTTAGTTAGGCTAAGTTATAAAATGAAGTTTAATCCCTTGTGGACTAAAAATAATAAAAATAATAATAAAATTGAATTTAATAATTATATTTAAATTAAGAAATCGAATTCATTATATCAATTCTTGCATTAGCAGCTTCACCCTCTTCATCATTCAACATTTCTACATTGTTCGAAGAGATTATTTTCTTCAATAGATTCGTATTCTCAGCCTATATTATGATGAGTACAGTGATTATTTGTATTGTCTTTTTCGGTGAACAATGCAAATGTCTTGCACTAAAAAGATAACGAAACCTATTTTTTGAAATTCCTATAGTACGTTAGATGATGTTTCACGGTTTTTAATGGCTTTTTTCTTAAAAGCAGCTTCACGACTTCCTTCCTCTGAGCTTCGAAATGACGTTATTAAAAATGACCTGAGAGGGAGTACAGAATCTCCTATCAATTGTAAAAATTTACTTTTGTATGCTTATTACAGCCAGCTCCTTTCTTCATGTCTGTGATTTTCAGTGAGTAAGATATTCAATGCACTCAACTCTTAAATAAATGGGTCGTGGCATGCTCCCGGGTATTTCGCATCAAAATACCAATCATCATTCGGTGATCGTACACGTGAAATTTAAAATGGGAATTACAATATTTACAAAACTTACGATCAAACTTACGATTTAATTTATGCTATAAAATCCTTTCCTGTTGAGGGGTTGGCTAAATTCATGAACCTAAGAACAATTCTACGGGCTTTGGATCACCTTATTAGTGAGGCTTAAAGTTTGCGGATGTTTTGGCATTGAGATATACTTTAGTTGACCTGCATCCAGGTCACCAGCCCGATACGATCGTAAGCCGGACATTCACAGAAGTACTGCTGTACGGTGTTGTCATCACTTTCTCAGCAAGCGTAGTATCACTTATGCCCAGCACATTTAAGCGCTTAGCAAAAGTGTATTGCCCCGTCACGACGCCAGTAAGCAGCCAGCAGTCTTTCCTATTAAGGGGCAGAAGAAAGGCCGGTCTGCCGAAAACCTGGGGAGTGATGCCATCTGCAGTTATACTTTTATGAAACACAACTGAAAATAGAAGCCCCAACTGAAAACGTAAGCAGAACTAACGTAGGTTCGGGACTTGAAAAACTCTCCTCTGTACTTTGCCTAGCAAGCTCATCGGCAATGTCATTGCTCGTGATTCCATTATGACCTGGGACCAGACAAGACTTAGTGAATTTAGTCTTCCGACAGTGTTCAGTGAAATCTTGCATTCTCGAACCAGCTTCGCCCCTTCACAATATAGTTTGTATATAGGAAGGGAGACCTAACGAGGAGTGAAATCTAACGTTGTTGTCCTCCAGAAATCACCGGCGGCGCCGCATCCTATATCGGTTTTGGAGCCATTAGTGAAGACCCGACTACATTCGTTTTCGGGGTCAGATTCTGGCCGAAAGCAGTCTTGGGCACAGGGAACGTCGATTTCGTATTTTTTTCCGCAGTAGGAGTGCTGGTGTCATTGCGTCAGATGACATGTCCTTAAGATCAGGGTCATAAGATAGTTGACACCTAAGGTCATCAAAGCTCCAGTGCGTGTTGTGCAAAGACTATCTCTTTTTAAATGGCAGATGGCTTTGAGAGTGCAGTCCATGATATGAATATCAAGGGGAGGGAGATACTAGAGAAAGCACTCATAGAGCCGAAACACACAGTTCTTTGGAGTCTGATAAAAGAAGTAATGACGTATTTTCGTGAGAGCTTGTTCCATGCAAATCCAAATGACCCTTCTCGGTGACAACTCCCATGACTTGTCAACAACTCCTTTGAACTGCCCGAAGACCGACAGTGGAAGTTTGTTATCCAAGATAGCACACAGATATTTACCTTTTTTGGAAAATTGAATGGTGATGTCTTTAAGTACCTTCCTCCTTCTTGTAACGAGTACAACCTCAATTTTCAGAGGATTGGCTGATAGCCCATTTCTAGTGCAAAAATCGCGATCACGTCTAGGCTACTTGCGCTTAATACTAGTCTGTCGCTAGACACGATCCAACAGACAACTACATTAACCGTGTATGCTTGTGCATAGATGTCAGAACTATTAAGCACGTCGAGCGCAGAGTCGACCAGTAAGTACGATAGCAGTAAAGACAGCATTCGCAATCTGTATCCTATTCACCAGAATTACTTTTACCCGTAAAACTAGTGATCCGTCTACCCCGGGTTCTCTGGCCGAGTTATACATGTCGTCAAGAGTTACGTTGTCGAAAGTTTAGTGTCGATGAAAATGACCAGTGCGTTTTCCTTCTTGTCGTGTGAGCCTTCAATTCCTACCACATTTTGAAGCACACTCTCGTTTTTTGCATCGAATTGGTCGAGACCTCGCATCTGATTCTGAATTCGAGGTACCTATGGTCTGACATCGAGACCTCCGATATTATGATACTTTCCAGCAGGTAATTTGCTTGGCATACCTGTTGGATAATGTTAAGCCAGTTACTTGTTGTCTTAATCTTTACAAAAGTTGGCTGATAGCCAACATTGTTAACTGGTCGATTCAGACGATAGTATGAAATCCAGCGAATGCTACTACCCCAAAAAGCATTAGAATCTCAGCATATGATAAGTCCCATCTTTCTGGAATCACAGTATCCAATGATTTCGGCTAACGCCTTCGGTGATGGAGGTAATAACGAATTACAGGGAATATAAGCAGACGGAACGACGAATTTGTGCAGTTTTCCGTTTGTTTACAAGCTTATGTATGCAGCAACATAATCTTAATTTCTTAAATGGTGAGAGTTAGTTCGTCACATAAAGATAATTTCTCGGCCTTTCCGATCGCTCGTCACAAAGTGGTGTGAATCCTCTTAGACATCCGAAACCACAGATGTCTTTATTACACCCATGGTTCCTATATGGATATTATATAAGGTCTTGTATTCAACACGAAAAGCCTGGTACATAGGAATGCAGCAGTAGACTTGGAATGTTGAAGGTAAATAATTATCTGCACTTACATATTTTAGAAACAAAGTGGAAATTAACCTTTCCAAGATACAGATAGGAACGTAAGTTATACCTAGATTTAATGGTCCCCACAGAAGCTTTGTCTAGCCCCACAGCAAAAGAAAAGCCGTCCTTTTCCCGATTTTCCACTTTTCTGTGTCGTGTCTTGGTTTCTATGTATGAAGACTCACCAGCACATGCCCCATTTCCCCGAGTTTCACCGGAACCCAAAAGTTGGCACCCGTCAATTTCGGTGTTCTGGAAACCTCGAAAGCCTTATACTTGTTCAATCAATTAAGAGCACTTCACTCTCGGAGTTCTGTTTTCCATATCGTAGCCCTCTGCTTAGATGCAAACATCCTCTGCTGTAGCTAGCTCCCATAGTTGATCGACACAACGATTGCACTCAGCATCATTCAGACTGTTTTTATTGTCAGCCTTCCCAACTCGGACATTAGATAAGGGGATGTTTCTAGGTGCGCTGGTCTCGTTCCCTTTAGCGTTTCGGGGTTTTCCGTCCACAAAAACTGAAACTTGTACTGGTTACAGCATCGGTTTCCGCCAGATCCTGTGCGCGGGGAAGGCCACCATCAGAGTTGTTTCTCAGAGGGGATATCACTGCACGGGGATATCACTGCAGAACTATTGCTGGTTGTAGCACGGGCCTTATCCGGATATTGTGAGTCACTGGGGTCAAGTGGTTCAACAGCTCCTGGGTTAGCGCCAGCGTCGCTGAGGGGTTTTGGTAGTATGTTGGTTAGAGCCTGCAGAATCGAGTACCACCTGGAGTTTAATTCCTTGGGATCACCTTCATAGTTTAACAGTTTAACGTCTAGTTTCGTCGCCTTGGCGCTTAGTTCGACATCTAACCTTGGTTCTGGTTCTTTTCAGAATCTTAGGATCTATGATTCTTAAGCCTTCCTGCCACGACAAAGGCAGGAGAAGAAGGGTTGAGTAGAACTTGCTCTATTTTCCTTTTTGGGCCTGATTTTCCGACGACCTTCATTAAACATGGCACAACCATCTGTTTTGCTGAGCTTGAAAATTGTGCGCTATCGGTTTCTTAATGCGAAGATTACCGCAAATTCGCATACTTTGTATTAGATCAAGTTTTATTAAACCACCTGGCATTTGTCACCTTTAAGTTTAAGTGCTATATCATCACAAAATACTGCGGAATTTTCTGGCCGTTTAAGCCACCTTACGCGAACTCCAAATGCGACATCGTCATCAAAATTTCCTTGGTGGCTAACGACAGAACTCAAGTAACACACTTAAATTACTCGCTCTTCGGTTTGATAATTATTGCAAAATAAATGTCGGCATTCGGGTTTTCGAACCCGGTTGGTTTTAGTTCAACTGATGCCTAACCCGTTATCTTTTAGCGCCTTTATCCAAGGCCTAAGTGATTGATACTCGTACATCGTTGTTTTTTATAGCACTTTCATCGCTGAAAAGACGAGAAGGCGTTCCGGGCTCACGAATTTGCTGCTTCAATAGACAATTTTGCATGACGTTAAAGAGCAACGGACATGGTACACTGCCTTGGTGTATTCTAACTTTAACCTCGAATTCTCCGATTATTGCCGTAGTGAATTTAACTATCATTTTAGAGCCATCGTATATATCTTGTATCATTCTTTTACACATTTTGAGATTTCAGCGCCATCATATAAGTTCTTTGGAAACTTTGTTCCAAATCGATAAAGATGATATACAGGTCATTCGAAGCGTCGCGTTTTTTTTGCATTATTATCCGTAAGCATTGAATCGCGACATATAGTATTATCGACTAACTTCGCAAACATTTTAAATCCAAGATTTGCGATCGTCGACAACACTTCGGAGGGTTTGCGATTTGGCATGATAACATGCCGCCGTTTGAATCTTTTTAATGCTTCGCTGACTTCGGTTTCCAAATCTGGCATTATTCTATCAAACTTAAGTACTGAACCTAAAAAATATCATTGATTTTCCAAAAAAAAAGAGAGAATATCACAATTCAAAACCAGTGGTCCGGTTGCAAGTCTTGAAGCAATATTATACCATACCATTTTTACGATGCCTTAAAATAAGAAACCTGAGAAAAGAACCACTTCGTTTGGTTACTGGGTGCCAAAATTGCTGAAACCTTTTTCAAGTCCCATCAATTAGGCGCTTACCCATTTATGACAATTAGCTCACATTATTTTCCTTTTTTTTTGCACTAATCTTGAGATACACCAGGTTTACGCTAATAAGGCTATAAAATATTCAACAGTTTTTCTGTCCTGAAATGGCCATTAAAACAAATGAATTCCTCAGCTCCCACACATTTAAATAGAATAGTTATGCATAATTTAATTCCACATCCAAAAGTGTCAAAATGTACTTATGCAACGCTTTGCTAAGCAGCAGCAATGACAGCTTAATACTCCGCGAACCTTGACATGAACTTCCTTAACAAGTCAACTAATTAAAAGTCTATTCTTACAAAATACGACGAAGTACAAGTCACAGATCAGCTGTTAATGGACAACTTGATAGATTCTAATTTTATGACTTCATAATCAGAACCACCAAAAAGAAAAAAAACAAGACAAAAAGAATTAGAAAAAATCACCAGAATTTGCAAAGAATTCGTGTTTTCCCCAATTTTTGAACTGGTACTCGTATCTGCGAATCTTGCCCAAATAAAAGAGGAGAAGAAAATCAAAGTCACCATGAACAGACACCAATAAGCAGACGAAAGACTCTTGAACATCCGGTTTAGCGACGATTTCAGCTCTTTTTTATCACGTTTTTTTGGGAATCCCAAAGAGAGTTCTGTCAACTTTCGTTTCGACAATCAAAATTGGCGCCACTCTTGAGCCGAACTTCACTGTCAAGTTGACTGTTAAGACCAGCATAATATTATTCGTTGTCAGTTTGCCTTGTCTTGCATACAATTACGGTAAAAACGGAAAAATACAAACAAATTTTGGTCAATGCTCTTTTACTTTGGCAGTTTTAATTCTAACAAAAAGGAAAAAAATACAAAGCAATATTCTCTTATGAACAAAAATCTAGCCGCAAAGAGAATGTTTACGTGCCTATTTCGTAATAAATTAATGATTTTGCACAAACTTACGATCGAAAATATCATCATGAGGAAAGAGAGTTAATTGTTTGTATCTGGCTGTATAGTTCGTTAATTTGATTGACTATTTTATGATGGTAGTGATTATTCTTGTTGTTTATTTTCGATTACTTAACATAAATTCTGAAATAATTGCATCTGTCTTGCAAGTTAAGTTGTATCATCATCTAATTAATAGTTCTCTACAGAGTTAAATGCAAATAAGGCAATTTGTTTAACAAGATAATTGATACAACGTACACGGCATTGTATTTATAAGACTATTATTGCTATCGCTAAATGCATCCACTGCACTCTTAACTGCGTACATCCCTGTTGCGCAGACGAGTTATTCGCGATTGAATTCTTAAATATGATACTTATGGCGTTTTCCATTGGCCGACAGAAGCCTTCTCCTTGCACTCCGGAGAGAAAAAAAGATATCCCGAAACTGTGCCATTGGCACTCTTACTTCTGGTTTTAATTTCAGAAGCAAAATCTATCTTCTGGATTTTATGTCAGAATGTACTAACCCATCCATACATATGTATGTATGTATAAATATAAACGTCAAACCAGATCTTTGGGTAAATGTTCAAATTGATTCGCAAGCAATGAAGCAAATATAAAAATTAAAGAAGATTTAAGCAAAAATATGTAAATATTTTTTTGGATTCTACCATTTTGGCAACCAAAGAAATTGCGAAATAAAAATTTGACATTTAACCAATCCATGTAAAAATTTTGACAAGAGATTACTTGGAACGTTGTTAATGTACGAGTACTTGCGCATATTTTTAATAGAAATGTTTACGGTGGAATTTTTCCTAATCCTTTTAAATCTCTAAAAAGTCTCTAAAATCTCTACATGTCTGCTCCAAAATTCTTGAGAAAGCGATGAAAAGGACAATTTTGGGTTTTATGAACAAAAGCAATTACTTAAGTGACTGTCAATACGGATTTCGTAATGGTAAATCATCTCTTGATGAGTGTAATTTATGGTTATATTAACAATAATATGCTTTCGTCTGGTCTTTTTATTGATTTAACTGAAGCTTTTGATTTAGTTAACCAGCAAATTCTTTTAAATAAAACATATGACGGAGAAATGCATGGTTTTGTTTATAAGTGGATAGCTTCCTACTTAACAAATAGAAAACAAAATGGAAGTTATTGTAATCTGTGCAATTTATTTGTTGATGTACCCCAAGGTTCGGTCTTGGGCCCTTTACTTTTCTAATTTTTATCAATTCCATCTTTAAGCAGAATTGCAAGAGCAAGCCTACGGCTTTTGTTGATGATATAGCCCTCTCCTATGGAAACTTATCTCCTCTCGACTTAATTGCAGGTATGGATATCTTAAGATGTTGGCTTGTTTTGCTTAAAATTATTTTGAGTAATAAGACAAAATTGATGTACTCGTATTTCAACTTGTCGGGGTCTTCTATCTTGCCTGATTGTAACATCTACTATCATTCGTCAGACTGTTGTAAATTCGACTTAAGTCTCAATGATGGAGTTTCTGAGAGCTGTGGTGTTACTTTCGCGTCAAGTGAGCACAAGATATTGTTTTCAAATTGATTTGGTGCAATTCTTTAAGTAACTCGGAGTTATTTTGGATAGTAATTGTATTGTACATATATCCGACGTTTAAGGAAATTGTCACCCTTTCTCAAAATAATAAGATCATGGCTTTTTAACTTGGACACTTATCAAATTGAAAGAATATATATAATACTAATAATAAAAATTATACACATTTATATATACATACATGAATATACTCATACATATGTAAATGAATTCATTTCTCACGTACTCATTAACATTTTTTTCGATTTATTATCTTATAGTATTACGCTTAGCTATTTATTTATTTATTTCTTCTGGGTAATAAAGGGTATTTTTTTAAGAGGCATACAAATTCAATATGAAATAAAATATTTCAATCTAATGTTAATGTCTATGATATTAGCTTTATTTAATAGATAATTTTATGCCATTAGTGTTTAAATATCGGGCATATACTTGTCTAGCGGTGGCAATCCTGAAGACCAATTTTCGACAACTTTATCGATCAACTGGGGCCGTATATCAGCAATAACACGGCGAATGTTGACTTCCAAATCGTCCAACGTCTCTGGTTTATTGACATAGACTAGTGACTTCATATACCCCCAAAGAAAGTAATCCAAAGGTGTGAGATCACAGGATCGTGGAGGCCAGTTCACTGGTCCATCACGCGAAATGTTTCCCGCAATAAATTGATGATGTCACGCGCCGTGTGGCATGTTGCGCCATCTTTTTGAAACCAAAGCTCTGTCACGTCAATACCATTCAATTGAGAAACGAAGAAGTCAGAAATCATGTTTCTATAGCGCTCTCATTTGACGGTAACATTCTGGCCGCCATCGTCCTTACAGAAATATGGGCCGATGATTCCAACAGCCCATAAAGCACACCAAACAGTGAGTTTTAGTGGTTGTAAGGGCGTTTCGACAAAGGCTTCTGGGTTTTCTCTACTCAAAATTGAGCAATTTTTCTGTTTACATTATCCATTTAACCAAAAATGAGCCTCATCGGAGAACAAAATTTTGCGTTGAAAATGAGGATCAAGTTGAATCACGTTTTCGGCCCATTCACCGAACCTACGACGCGTATAATAGTCACGCGGTTTCAACTCTTGCACAAGCTGGATCTTATAAGCTTTTAAGCCAAGATCTTTCCGTAAAATCTTCCACAAAGTGTATGGGCATAGCTCCAATTGCTGTGCACGATGGCGAATCGACTCATTCGGATTCTCCTCAACACTGTGCTCCACAACGGCAATAACTACGTCTATTCGCACTATTTGTCTTTGGGGATGCGCGTTATCACGAGAGTGTACGTGATGCAAAAGCGATTCATCGTGCTCCGAATAACTTGCTCAGATGGACGATTATGTCGGCTGTAAAATGAACGTAGCGCACGATAAGTTTGACGAACCGAACCATGGTTTTTAAAATAACTTTGCATAATTTTCACAAGTTGTTCTAACGTTAATCCATTCATCATAAAGTGGCAAAACGTGTTAACCACAAACCAACTTTCAACTGTCAAATTGACAATCTGTAGAAACAGTGTTGCCAGTTTAAAAATTAACATTAAATTAAATTAACTAAGAAAACACCCTTTATTAAATTGTTTTTTTTTTTCTTTTGTTGGACACTTCCTAGCTCACAATGAATGTAAATTATTAGTAATAAAAAGTTCCTATGAATTGTTCAAAATATCTTCTATTTTTGTATACCTATGTAAGATAATCAAAATAAAATAAAAATAAAAAATAAACAAAACCAGAAGAATATTTTAGTATTTCTTTGGAATCCGGGGTGAATTGCGGAGTGTAACCAATGAAAAACACCATTAATAAATGCATCTGCGTTGGGTGAATGCAGCTTGGGCTTGGGGAACGAATTACCTGCCGCCAGTTTTTCACATACATATTTTTTTCTTTTGTTTCCAACGCTTTGAAGTCAAGTTACGTATATATGTAGATAATAAGTGAAATACAATTTATTGCTTCATACAACAAAACTCTTTATTGAAACACGACTGTCACCCTCTCTTACCTACCATCAATTAACAATAAGTATAAGCTTAGAATTGTTCATCGTTGGAGGGTCCCCACACCCCTTCATGGGCTTCTCCAGGTGATGGGTTGGTAATGTCATCAGCTGTTGTTTCCTCTGAAGCAGCTTGGGAAGGAAATGGAGTCTTCTTCGTGTGACTTAAGTTTCGCCTAAAAGCTCTCCAGTCATCTCCTCGTACCATAACTTTATTGTGGTTCCTTTCAATTACTTCCAATTCGGTTGCATCGAAAACTGGTGTTAATTTATTTTGAGGAACAAAGTTGCCAAGTAAACTTTGTCGTCAACGAAAATGTCACTTGCCTTCGCCCCACGAACTGAGTCATAATTCTCTTTCCCCTTTCCTTGTTCATTCTGTCCCAGTCTCGTGATATTTTGAATACTAGTCGATGATGACAAAACCGAAATCGTGGCTTGGCAGAAGGCCGAATAAATCCGTTGCATTGCATTGCCAAGGACCATCAGGAAAAGCATGCCGCTGCATGAGCACTAGTGGTGTTGGTCTGGAAACCAGCAGACATTCATGACACTGCTTTACGACGGATTCCACTTCTCTGTCCATTTGTGGCCACCAAACTTTCAACCGCAGTCTCCGTGTTATGACTCTTTTTCCTGGATTACTTCCGTGCCCAAACTCTAATACTCTGCATCGTAGTGACACCGGTATCGCATTTCTAGTACCACGTAAGAGAATATTTCCCAACGTGCAAAGTTCTAGCCGAAATGGAAAGAGCTTATTTTTAGGTTCATCATCCCTCTTGATGTTGTGAACTATGAACAGCTTCAATGAGTTCCTTATCAGTGGCGTTACCTCTTACGATTTTGCTTATTGTAAGTTTACGCGGAACTATATTGTCTGCCAGTGCGCAGGCACTGTACTCACAAAGGGTCCATATCTTGAATTTTGGAAAGTCTCGATAAAGAAACCTCTATATTCCGTTTTCCCGCCTGATATACTTTGAATTTGAAGGATTTAAACCTAAGGACCCACCTTTCGATTCTATCTGATTTAATTAGTGATATGCATTTTAAAGGTATAATCGAGATAAATACTGAGCGCCCTTGAGTTTAATCATGAACGAGTCGAACGTAGAAAGCGAGAAAGTTCCTCGGTGATGGAATGTGACGTAATTATTCTTGTACCGGCTTGACTGCCTTATCTATAGACTATTGTACTTGTATGCCTTTCATCTTTTGATCTTCCAGTTGATTGGCCTCAACCCCTAGTTTTAGCACTTTCAATTTGAGTGCCGTTTCATGTCCCCACAGAGATTGTTTCCCATTTTTAACGACGTGGAACGATGCTATCGATTCCGTTCCACGCTTATGGCATCCTCAAAGACAGCACTTATCTTCAGGAGCTCTTTACATGCATGTGCTCTGAACTAATTTTCCGATTTTGTACGGATATTCAGCAATGTGGTTGATGATTGATGCAAATATTCCTAGTCCTCTTCCCCTATCAGATTGTATCGCGAACCTGAATCGATGAGCATTGACAGTTTATAATTTTCGATGTAGCAGCCAATTTTTCCGCTTGAAGTTTCGACTTGGTCCTCTGTGACTTGAAAACAGTCTTTTCTGGCACAACTATCATCATCGATTGCTTTTCCCTCATCTACCTTTTCCCCATTTACAAACCTTATTTTTGATGGTGTAAACCTTTTCCTCTTCTTGGCCACATTACCTTCAAATGGGTTTCCCGTTTGTCAGATTTAGTTTTACATCTCTTGGCAAAATGTCACAAGAACCCACATTTGTTGCATTTTCCATTCCTAGCTGAACAAGAATTACTATCTGTCAAGTGACAGTGACCCAACCGTCCGTATCTTTGGCATTCTCTTTCAGCAATCCTGTTAATTCCACTCGAAGACGGTGTAGAAATAATCGACTCCGTTTGCTTCGCAACTTACTCATGTACTTGGCACATTTCTAGTAAATAGTGAGCCAACAGATGGTGTGGATGATGGCTGTCAATTCCTGTCATTTACTGAATTCAATGGGGTTGGCCTTTTTGACAGACATCATACAATTTTTAGCAATATTAATCATGGAGTCGTTTATCACGCAACAACGCATTTTTGTTATTCAATCTTATTACGAAAATTGGCGATCTGTAAAAGTAACATTCCGTAATATTCCTAAATTTTTCGGTCAACATAATCGCCCTATTGAGTCCGGAATTCATTCAATGGTTAAGCGTTTTGTAGAAACTGATTCGGTATCGGGACATATCACTCCATATCAGCATGCTCGGCTAGAACGTACACGCCAAAACATCACGACTGTAAGCGAAAGTATTCAAAACCAACCAGGCAACTCAATTCGTCCCCGAAGTCAACAATTGGGCCTCAACTGTGGCACTTTACGACGAATTTTAAATGTTACGGCGAATTTTAAAAGTTGATCTCCATTTTACACATCAATTTGGACCATCTACGACGTCGCCGATTTGTTAACAGGATGTTGGATCGCCAGGACAATTTCTTATCGAATTTGATCTTTCCGATGAAGCCCATATTTGGATGGATAGATACGTAAATAAACAAAATTGTCGTGTCTGGTGACCGGAAAACCCATAAGTGCGATTGGCGGCATCATTGACCTGTACTTTTTCGAAGATGAGGCTGGGAAGACAGTTACAGTGAATGGAGAACATTGCCGCAACATTTTGACCGGCTATTTTTTTTTTTCCAAAATTGAATGAATTGCGACTGGACTATCTATGGTTTGAACAGGATGGTAATCACACAAGAGATCAATCAATCAATTTATTACATCCGAAATTTGAAGACCACATAATTTCGGTTAGAGGAAACTTCTCCTCTTGCAAAGTCATGCGATTTGACACCTTTAAGTAATGTCTATGCCAATAACCCAGCGACAATTCAGGATCTCAAACATAACATCTAAACTGAAATTGCCGCCATTGACGCACTTAATCGTCAAAAAGTCCTCGATAATTTTTACTCGGAATGGTCACTTGCAACAGAAGCCGTGGTAGTCACATGAACAATGTTGTATTCCATTTATAATTGCCATAGATCGAACTTTATTAATCAATAAAATTCTACAGTGATTTCACAATAAATGTGTATTTAATATAATGAAAACTTCCACACTAGCTATTGGCTCACCATTCACTTCCTCCAAGTAATGCTCCTTTTACAGCACACTTTTTTTTTCATATTTCGAGAAGCCCGTGTATCTATGACCTTGTCTTTTATATTTATATCCACAATTTCCTGCTGCGTTTTTCTAAAAGAACATTTAGCTGCCTGATTCCATTTAGTCGTAAATTATACTTATTGAAATTGTCTCCATTATCTGGCTTTAGGACCCCAAATGAAAAGTAGTCGTTAAGTTTTCTTGCTAACGCTTTGAATATATCCACGACCGCATTACCATAAACAACAACAGCCCTATCGTCCACTAAAGCTCCTTGGATATTAAAAATTACCTCTTGCAACTGGGGTCCGCCCAGGCGAAGGAGCTTATTTTCCTTTTTAACTACATCAGTGATCTCTTCCGAATTAAAGTAAAGGGCAAACGATCGATAAAACATCTCCCATTCTAATCGAATCAATGATTTATCGATCGTATCACAGTGAACAGGATTTATACCTGTTTCGTTCGTATTTTGTTTTCTAGCCATAAGTGGTATTTCGTGTCACTCTTGGCATTTTTCTAAAATTAACAATTAAATGTTCTGCCTCGCAATTTAACGTCTTTGGTTAACAATTGAACGTAACCCCAATCCTGCAATTTACCGTAGCTGTTACACCATGTTGTCAAGTTTAAGGGTCGTAACTTACAGATACGATTAGATCTTCCGAATTAATATCTTTTTTCTATTCTTTTATTTTTCCTATTTCCTGTTTTTCGATAGCACTACATAGAGGATAATAAAACATACAATTCTATGAAGGAGGCAATAATCTACATCAAAATATACATACACATACAAGTGTCACGGACAAACATGTTTTGCCTCGTCGCCAATGCAATAATTCGTTCTACAATATAAGTGAAATACAATTTACTGCTTCAGCCAACAAAACTCTTTATTAAAACACGACTGTCACCCACGTCTACTTAATATCAACTAACAATCAATATGGATAGCACGAGAGTGTGTTTGGATCAGGGTTCGGACCTCAGTAGTTGAATTGTGCAGTAGATTTATTAAAAACGAGCAGTAGATTCATATTTTTCGCAGTAGATGTTGCAAATTTAAAGAAATCGCAATCGTCTTAAAGACTTGATTTAATGTAATTTTAAAGGGGTACAAAGAACAAAATTTGAATATTTCACTATAAAGAAAATAATACTCAACATATTTAAGTTTTATTTAACTAAATCTATTTTAACAAAGTTGCACATTTCAAAATATTTTAAATCAAAACTAAGTAAAGGCCAATGCCCATAGAATCCGTTGCGTCCGTTGCATCGACGTTATCGACTGACAGCTGGATAGAATATACACTTTGTTATGGAAGCAGGCCCATAAACAAAAAATATGACGGAACGGACGGATAAAGTAGATTTACTTTCTACTTTTCAATCCGTTGGCAGTTCATACATTCACACATTGAGGACCATGCATTCACATATTGAGGTTCACGTATTAACAAATTGAGAGTAAGCACTTTCATTGGTGGATACATTGAGAGAATGAAGAGAAATTGTCGTAGCTTGAAAAGAAAACATTGGGATTAATTGACATTTCAATTATTTTGTTTCGCTTCGTTTGTTATTGTGCCAACGTATGCTACGGATTCTATGGGACTGTCAATTCCGTCAAATATGTCCACGTCAACCTATCCGGCATCGTAATGGACGCAGCGGATTCTATGGGCCGGGCCTTTAAGTGACCTATTTTCGTCATATTTATAGCGCAGTAGATTTCCAATAGAAACCAGTAGCGATGAAAAATCGAAGTAGATCATTGTTTTATGCGAAAAAAAATGTTTTTTTTTCAAGCCGTTTTTACAATTTGAATTTTTGTTTTCTTTAAATATTCTAGTCCACTAATTACAGTAGATTATGTTTTTTTTTTTTATATCAAACCAATAGGTGCAGAGCAGATGTTTGACATCTCATTTGGTAGACTTTAGTTGCGCACTCCTTCGGCAATAGGAATTACAAAACATTTTTTTTCAAATACTTTAAGCACATATGTATGTATTTAATAAAAAAAAAATTATTTCTCTAAATAATAAAAAAAAAATAGAAAATGATTTAGATTTAGAAGATCAGAAATGAGAACAACCCTTTAATAAAATGTCATTCAAAATAATTTTTTTTCTTTTTTACTGTACCGTAGGGCACCCGAAAATTTAAAACAGAATTTGGTGTGGGCTAATGCGTTGCATGTTTCGGTACATTCCATACGACGTACTAGTAGATATATGGGCATGAACTGACACATGTCAACACAGCGCAGACGCATTTATTTACGCACCACACTAATAATGCCGAAGGACATTTCTGATGACTGTGTTCAGATACGCAATTCTGTTTGGTTTTATATTTTTTTTTTCTATTTAGGTAAACAATTTCTCACATTCCTCCATTAAAAGTAAAGGTCAAATTCTTCTCCTAAATCCCAGTCTAATTAACATGATTCGATTAGAGTCTCTCTGCGTTTGTGATACGCATAACGATCCGATAACAAAATTAAAATCATTTATTAACTACAAGAATAGAATTCTATTCAACGTCATTGCAAAGAAAAGAAAATTAAACAACAAAAGTCAATTTGCCCAACAAAAAGAAGAAACGACAGTCAGTATACCGGTCTAGGTTATCCGAATTTCTCAAGAAAGCAAATTCCATGGTCATGGCTTTTGACGTAAGCCAAATAAATTTGTATTAATTGCATTTGGCGCGACTAAGTTATGGAAATCGTATATCAAAAAAAAAAAAGAAAAAAAAAGAACAGTAAACATTTGACAAGACCCTGAAAGGTCAATCGGAAAAAGTTGTTGCACCGGTTCAGTAGATAGAAAGTATACCAGAGTTCATTAACACGAATTCAACGGAACTTGTTTTTAGATTTAACCGAATAGAGTGGTTACACAAATGCTACGAGTATTACTCAAGGCCGTTTACTTTTTATCTAATTTATTGGATTTTTTTCTAATAACAATTCTCTGTAGGATGTGAGATGTCATTTTACAATTCAGTCACAAATAATCTGTCTTGGGGGAAAGTAGCTTTCAGAACTCTTTGACTATAAGGGCGGAAGATTGTTGTAAGCCAATCTACTTACTGACTTCATAAGCCAATTTACTTTCGAAGGCAACATCTATCAAATGTGGCGAGTATAAAATTACTTCAAATACGGGTTTAATTAATAGATTTGCTGTTTCTATTTTAAGAAGAGAGGAGTGGCTTTCAAAAGAATAATTAAACGCAAACAATAAAAACAGTCAGCTTAAGAAATAGATACAGGTAGGTGTGTACGTGAACTTAAATAAGATTAAAAGCTTTAACCACCTTTTTTTTTAGACATAATTAATATTCACCTGGGACATCACATAGTTGAGATGGCGCGGTAATTCGAAATTGGTCTGAATTCGATCATACACGCCTTTACTACTGATTCAAAAGACTTTCTTCAATACATTCTATTTCAACTAGTTTTTGTGCGTAAAAAGTTTCAATGTTTGCTTATTTACTTCCTAGAGTTTTGGGTGAAGCTGGGTCTTGTACATCAAAATTCTCCAGTTAACCAGGTCCTTAGATAATTGCCTACAGTTGCGAACTCCAAATCCTTTTTTTCTACTTGTACGAGTATGTGCCACGCAAAACGGGCCCTTCGACAACTACAATAGCCTTCTTTGTATCGCATTGGAAACTCAAGGCCAAAGCATTGTGGTCCATTTGCTGGCTAAGACGTATTATAGCCAGATCTAGGTCGATATAGTTGATGGAATATCTTTCGAAAAATCTTTTTCTCGGACTGATTACGAGTATCGTCATCTGCTTCCGAACCAGCACAGGTTTTTACATCATGGATTAGAAGTGTATGCTAAGCTGCGATAGGTGAATCAGGTAGGGTTTTTTTACGGGATTGACATGTTATATCAAAGAAACAGCGATTGACAAGTGTTATTCTTTTTATAAGGTGCCGAAGTAAGGTGCATTATTACTTTAAAGCTTCAGCTGCTGATTGTGGTGATCAGTGAGTTTTATTGTTTCTGGGCTCATCATTGTTAAAAGTACGCATTGTATTTTGCAATCATTACCCGCTAATAGTACAGACCTGAAAGATTTAACCTTGTTTTCTGCTATTGTTGCAAAGGTTACAGTATGTCACATCGTCGGACATCAAAGTTTACTCTATTATCATCACGCACAGACGAACAGGGTTAGAATTCGGGGATAACATATCTCAACTTAACATTGCAGAGGTTGTCTTTATAAAAAGTTATACATATGTACCACAAGAGTGTGCGCTTTGATAACTTTGTTTCCTTAAAATCACTCCTCTTATTTGCGAGTACTTAGATGGCGTTAAATATTCGATGAATATTGGAGTCAAAATCTTTCCGAGCTGGCATACATGCGTTCAAAGTGACCTTGCTATCCAAGTTAACATAGGTTATCCGAGTTTTTGGGACGATGTCAGCATCGCTGTACAGCCCGTACAGATCGCTGTTGAAATGTCTCCTCCATTCTCCATCGATGCAAACGAAAACTACCTGAAGAACATTTCCCCTCATCCGTTTTCGACAGTGTGCACGCTTTTGCGCCGCAAATCAAAACTACTCTTTTTGGTAGTATTGCGATTAGCAGAGTGATTATTATTTCCACGATTTTTGCGCTGGTGTTGGTGTCGAAGTTGGTAGCAGAGCCGAGGTAAGTAAAGTCCTTTACTATCTCAAAGTTGTAGCTGCCTATCGTGGCATTTTGTTCTAGGCGTCGGTATTGAGTATCCCTCTTCGACCCATCTTTGCCGCTTCTGTTTCATCGCATTGACAGCTCGCTGTGTTATTTACATTATGTCAATGTCGTCTGCATATACGAATAACTGAACAGGCTTTTGAAAGATGGTGCCTTTGGAGTTGACCTGTGAGATCCACATAGTTCTTTCAAGAATGATGTTGAAAAAATCACAAGACAACGCATCGCCTTGTTTAAATCTTTTTTTGACATTGAAGGTCTCGGTTTTGCCATTACCGACCTTGACCGAGCAGCATGAATTTTTCGTCTTCATCCTGCATAGTGGAATGAGCTTGACAGGGATGCGAAAACTGGACATAGCACTGCATAGTTCTTCTTTACAGATGCTGTCATATGGTGCTTTGAATATCGATTTGGAACTCCTGGGTTTTTTCCAAGACCTACCATTATGTGAAAATTTGATTTTTTCGTAGATTTTCTTGATCTAAAACCATACGGATAGTGACTGGTCTGACTGTTTATGAAAGGTCTTGGACGTTCACATAATATGCAATGCTTAGGACACTTATTCTTCTGCAGTTGGTGCAGTTCAGGGAATCTACCATTTAGGATCAAACACAAAATCTTGAGGTTCTATTCGTCGGGCATACTTTCCTCGAACCAGCTTTTGTAGATGAGTTGACCTAAGCTCTTGCTTCTTTAAATTGCTCGGCAGTTAAGCCATCGGGTCCAGCAGCTTTGTTGGGTCTAAAGTGGTCGGGTGGATGAAGATATTGACTGTCTTCGTCTATGTTCAATGGTTCATTTTGACTGACTGTGTTGTGATGACGAACGCTGTTTAGTAGTCTGCAGAAATAATCTTTCCAGATTCTCAGTACCGGCTGTGGTTTTATTTTTTGGTAACACTTTCCAACTTCATTCTTCCAGTAACACCTCTCTACGACCTCGATCTAGCGCTTCTAGCGCTTCTAGGGCTTCTCTTGCTCTTTGTTTTTTTTTCCCCCGAGGAGCCTATGTTCCTCCTTTTCTTCTGCTAGTAGAGCTTGGGAGCCCCTCTCGTTCTTTTTTGCAAGGGGTTTCTGTACATCCGTTGTTTTTCGAGGTTTAACTGTCGACATCCGTCACCGAATCAGGGATTTCTTTGCTGGGGCGGGTTGAAACCCAGCACATCATAGGCAACTCCTCTGATCGCTCTCTGGCAGTGATGCCACTCATCTTTTGAGGTTAAGGAAAACTCGAAGAGTCGAAGTTAGCTGCTCGGAACCGTTCGGACATGCACTGGAAAAGTGCCTTGCTCGATCGCAATTTGGTTGATGGAAAGCAATCCGCTAGATGGTAGAGGGCTGATCAATCGATTGAGGGGTGTCCTGGCCTAAACTCCACAGAAAGGGTATGATCAGTTTGTTGGCGAAAGTTTTAGGCGTTTACATAGAGTACACCTCAGGAAGAGATACATGATCTTCTTATTGAATTGGTTCTGATTTCTGAAAGTTGATATTCAAATTACAGTCATAGCATTATGGCTTAATTTTATCGATATCACGTTTCAAGAGTATGTTTATGACCACGATCTTTGGACCTGGTCGGAAGGAATGGATTCAAGTCCTCTGAGAGCGCTTCCGCGTGGGGAAGAGATCCCACAAGGTCGCTTGAATAGATGTTGAATAGGATCAGCTACTTAGCCGCGACTTGTTATAGGCCGTTTTAAATTTCAAATATTAAATCAGAAGCCACATTTCCATTCTTCGCGATGAACTATCTGATGGTAAATATATTAAAAATAATATACGGAAGTGGTATACTTATCCCCAGCCTATTCAGTTTGTAGAAAAACCCCTCTAACCATGCAGTGTCAAAGTCATCCAGCCAAGTATCCGTGAATTGCAGGCATCCGTGCATTTAAGGCATCCGTGGCATGTGATTGTACGAGTACTATATGTCCTACCTTAAAGCTGAATTGATTATCCCGAACTACATATATTTTTGTCCTTCAACCACAATGTGCTGGATAATGAGCATTATTCATACCATTTTTAAATAGGATATTGTAAATGTCCACCTCTTCCTTTAAAGGCGGAAATTACATCACGTCGACGATGACTTTGTTTGCCATATTTTCGTCATTGAACTCAGTGAAACCTGAGTTCCCGAATTGTCAATTCTTTATATCATTTCAAATGTTGAAAGGGTGCAAAAGGAGTTGACTCTCCAGGTCATTGTATATTTTCTGGATCTTCGATCACAAAGATATTGTCATCGTCGGCAGCTACTCCTGAATCTACACAATCTATTAGCAGTATTTATTTATTGTCCAGGCAGGCGATCTTTAGCCAGTAGGTCATTTTGATCTTTCCTCCTACAGGTTGCTAGTGTCAATAGCCCGAATTTTATTGTTCTAGTAAAATCTTACAAAAGTTCTATAATTTTATTTTATTTATATTTGGAGGTTTTTGATCGGCGATTTCAATGGCGTGGCCTCCAAGGTACGTTCGTTAAAAAAAACCGCCTGCAAGAGGTTTTAACCTCGACAGTAGTCTAATCTTATGTTGGACGCGTTACAAAACGTGTCTTCATTGTCATTATGTTGATAGTGAGGTATCTATTGTTCGTTTTGTGGTCTCATCAATTTGTTATAATTTCGAGAAGAATTTTTGTAATTTCGCAATGTCCTGGAAAACTGTGTCTAACGCACCGTTCTATGATTGTAGGTATATCCTTGAAAAAACTTCTCCAAATACGAAATTTCGTTCGGATTGGTCAAGTCCTACTTCTATATGCATTTAAGGGCTTATAAAGAAATTTGTTTGTTTAAATTTTTCTCAGTTTTATCATGGAAGAGGTACTGAAACGAATAAAATTTGGAAACTTTAAAGTAAAGAAAAAAATATTTTCATAATTCATGCAAATTTTTTTTATTTGCTTTAAAACTCTGTTTTTATTAAGTTCATTCACAGTTACAAAAAATAAAAAAAAATTTTGGGTTCCCATTCTTTTCTCAACTTCTTTCGAATGCCCTTCATAAGGTTGGTGACAGTTACATCCGTGATCTTTTTGGACGCTCTTTTCCATTTAGCACTAAAATCTTTGACGTTCTTTGCACACTGCTCACTTTTCCTCAATTTAGCTTTGACCAAAGCCCAATACCTTTCAATGGGACGGCACTGTGGAACATTGGGTGGATTCATGTCTTTTGGGACAAAGTCGACATTTTTAGCAACAAGAAAGCTCAACGTCGCATGAGCATAGTGAGCTGAAGCTAAATCTGGTCAAAATAATGTTGAACCCTTGTGTTTGTTTAAGAAAGGAACTAACCGTTTTTTTTAGGCACTCGCTAACACTTCTCCGTTAATTGTTCCCGTTGTAATAAACGATGAGCTTCTGTGTCCACATTGCCAAATGGCCTGCCAAACGAGATATGTTGACCCGAATTTTTCCATCCCAATCGATGTTGTTGATTGCGGAAGAATCTCAGCTTCAAACGAGTTGTAAAACTGCGCACCTGGAAGAGTAGTAAAGTCGGCTTTGACATAAGTTTCGTCATTGAAAACCGAGCACGCTTTCTTGTTGCCGATCAACTCGTATAGCTTTCGGTCTCGTGTTTTTATGACTTTTTTTTTGCTTTTCAGTAACTTTTGGTATTTTTTGTTTTTTTTTTCGTGTTTTTAGACGTTTTTTAGCTCTTTGTACCATTGTTTGGTTGGTATTACATTTCCGAGCAACATCTCTGGACGACATAGTCTGGTTTTTTACGATGGTACCCACTATTTTCCTGTCCAAATTTGTATCATGTGCTCCACTTTTAGCTCCACTTTTCTGTTTTCGCTTAACTGTCAACGTCTCCAAATATCGCTTAATAACAGAATCCACTGTACGGTTTGGACGCGAAGTATTTTCGAGCCATTTGTCGATGATCTTTTTACGGCGTTCCTCTTGACTCATATTTTATAAATATTTTAAACTGCTCCGAACTAAAATCAATAACAAACTGAAACTAGAGAATATACAGGCTAATTTGGGTGCAAAATGGGATTGCATTTTTTACGCATTGGAAGTATAGCCCGTATTAAAATTTACAGATTTTATTCGTTTCAGTCCTTATTTCCTTTTATCTTTGTAGTACGCTAATTTCAATGTTGCTAATCTTTATAATAATGCTTATGTTATTTTATATGTTTGATGAGTGTCGATAATTCAGAATGCGTTCATACATCCAGTTAGGTTATGATCATCCCATTGAATTAAAAAAAAACCCCACATCAGTATCATTTTCTAATATATCATATGCTCAACATTCATAGCAAACAAATCTTCCTTATTTACCTCTTCATCGTACGATATCAGTAGCTCATAGATATCATCCTCTCAGCAGGTTCCCTACGAACGGACACTGCAGCATCTATGTCTTCTACATATGTATATCCTTGCGGACACATTCTGGCCATATTTCACGACTAATGCCGTGTATGCATGTTTTTTTTTAGTTCTTCCCAGCTGATATTTTGGATAGCCATTATGATGTTATAATTTTTCCAGAACTCATTCATGGTGAGTGTACGATAAGCGAGTTTCTTTGTACAAAAACATGTTCAAGTTCCCATCGTTAATTGTGGATTGTGGATATCCTAGATTTTCGGGCAAGCGACGGCGCCTCAACTATAAAAAATCAGCAACTAAGACTTTTGAACAGTACACAGTCAAAGAAAGAAAACTTTCGTCATTTCGAATTAACAAAGTATCCAAAAAGCCGTTTATTGCGCTCTTATTGAAAAAGTAGTTACTCGTACAGTGTAATATTAACATATTGCATATGTATATCTCTGATTATAATTTTAAGATACCTCAATATTCCACCCTCTTTAAAAGTTCCCGTTCAATGAGAAGAACAGCAAGTCTGATGATTCCTTTTAGAGTTCGTATGTCGTATGTCGTACGTTATTGGTTGTGCGAGAATTGCGTTTTATGGTGCTCCAGTTAGAAGGTGTCTAGGCGTCAGTGCTTCCAGGTCATTGGAGTCTGTTGATAGTGGAATGGTGGGTCGAGAATGCCTTACAGTCTCAATTTCGACGAGGGCCGTCGCGTCGTGAGCTACTCAAATGTCGACTTGGCCTTGTGAAAACATCCGTAGAAATGGCCTTTTACGACCTTAACGGCAGCTTTCCAGGGATGCCTGAGGTGGGATGAAACGAAAGTTAATATTTTCAATATTATAAAAATTAATCAAAATTACTTCGAATGTATGCAACAATATGTTGCGAAATTCAGTCAATTTGGAATTGGTGCCAACGAAGTTTGTTGCGTTGTCGCAAAAGATTTCATATGGGAGACCTCAACGACGAGTCATGCGTTTAAGTGCTGATATGAAGGCTTCAGCAGAAATATTTGAGGTTGCTTCAAGATGTACTGCTTTCGATGTAAGGCAGACAAAAATTGATATATAAGTTTTATAAGGAACCTTGCCACGAGTCCTGTAGAACGTATAGACTGGGCCGCAGAAGTCCACACTACTACGAGAAAATGCACGAGACGATGCGACTCCTTTAGATGGAATATCACCTGCTGTATTAACTTAGGCCGATATTTACAACAGTGAACACAAGATCTGACAACTTTTCCAACAATATCCCTGCGTTTTTGCGCCGTCTGATTAGCGCAACTAAAGTTTTTGACCCCAAATGAAAATTAGATACATTAACTTAGTATGTGTATATCTAATCTAAAACGAACGGAATCGGCTTTTTCTGTTCTTCAGGAATATTCACATTTTTTAATCTGCCACCAATATTGAGCAATTAGATTCCGTTGGATTCGTCGAAGTATGGTATCCTTTGAGCTGCTTTTTGCGATGTATGGATTCGATCTTCTTGGCAAATGAATCGGTTTGGATGGTCCTAATGTTTGTTCGAAAAGCTACTACATCAAGCTCGGTCGTAGTAAGAAACTCTACGTTCTCTTTCGGACCACTTCGCATTCTATCAATGAATTTAAGGATATACGCAAATATTCGTATTGTTTTTTTTTGTGAGAACTAGGTGTACTTAGAGATTAGCAATTTTTTTTTTCCAGCGAAAGAAGTTCCGACGAAAGTTCAATACATGGCTTAGGAGGCCATTTTTCAAAAGTTTCCAGCCCTTTGAACCAGATCGGGTTCCGAGTGCCTCCGGTCAACGTCTTGCGTACTTTCCTGGATTTCCGTTATCCTGGCAAAGGTCATGAGTGGAAATCTAATGTTTGGCCGAAAAAATATTTTAGAGTTGCAATTCTTAAAAATCTTCCAAAGTTTTGCTAAAAGGTGAGCTCCATATAACTCAAGCCGAGGTAGTTGCTTCGTTTTTACAGGTGCTAGTCGAGATTTTGGAAATAAAAGTTTGACGTAAGTTGAACCTTTCATATACATGGTTCGGGTGTAGATGAAACATCCGTATGCGTGCATTGACGCGTCGCAAAAACAATGAAATTGTACATCCGTTTTTAATCGCTTATATAATACGAATCGAGCAATTGTGACGTTTTGTATCGTATACAAATCTATCATAAATTAACGCCAATCATTCTCAATATTAAGAGGAATTTTAGCATCCCAATCCAGACTTTTTGAAGGAGGATCTTGGCGGGGTGATGATTAGGGTCATAAGCACCATAGGGTCGAACAATGAAGACGTCAACATCATCTTGGATCTTTTCGTCCACGAAGAATATGAATGAATGACAGTTATGATATGAAAAAGGGAAATGGTCATGAATTGGGTCCCCAAGTAATCGCAAGAGCGCTTGTTAAGTGGATCCAGCTACTAAAATATCCTTAGAGTGTATGTTTTCATCAGATTTTAAAATGTTTTTATGGTTGCTATGCCATTTTGAGAGTTCTAGCCCAGCTGACTTCAATATAGTAATTACTTCGTACTGAATTTGTTTAAGTTCATCTAGCTCATCAGCTCCAGGGGGCATATCATCCACGTAGTCGAATTGTCCTGAATCCTGGCTGGTGTCCGTCTGCGAATTTGTCAGCAAGATAAATAAGCGAACGAATTGTTTAAAATGGTGCAGATGTTGTGCCAGTTCGGACGTTTGTATAGGTGATTGTTCGCTCTCCCTCCACAAAATATGTTGGAACCGGCAATATGACGGATGAATTACAATTGGCCTATACATAATTGACAATATTAGCAGTCAGAGCAAATAGATCATCTTGTATTGAGTTCAATGATAATTGTGATGACGTACGGCAAGATGCATCGAAAACCACTCTTAATTTAGTAGAAACGCTACCTCGCTTAAGAGCAGCTTGATGAGGAAGATAGTAATGCGAGTCTTCTAACCTAGCATTTTCAACTACTGACATAAATATAATCTAAATCCCTATGCTCTTGTAGAAATGTGACATAGTCCAATTTTAAAGAAGGATTTTTTGATAACCTGCATGCAAATTCCAAGAATCTTCTGAATGCTATATCATATAACTTGCCAAAACAGTTTGGATCGTATTTAAATGGAAGCTGAACCATAAGCCTTTCAGTTGGTAGCTCTTCTACCGCTTCACATTCAGCCTGTTCATCTATCCACTTAAACTTTTGTCCATCCACTGCTTCTAGCTCCCAAAACTTTTCGGCGAATGCATCCGGATTGTCCTCCTGCAAGCTCGACATCTTTAGGAAGGTTCCAATTTCCAACGTTGGGCTTCGAGTCTGCTTAATAGCCAGTTATATTTGGAGTGACGAAAAACTTCAAGAACTGTTCAAAATTGTTAAATCTTAAGCGATTTGTAGTTTGGGTGATGAAGCGAATTTTAGTTTCGGTTGATCCGATTCCAACAATGCCAATGTTCTTTCTTTGCCTCTGCAAATTTAGCGATTTTGCAAAGCGCTCATTTATAAAATTGACTTGTGAGCCAGAGTCTAGTAACACTTTTCTTATCTGAAAAGTACCACAGATATCCCTAAGCCTTAGTCAGAATGGAATTTAGGGGTGGCCGTGGTGTACTGGTACTAGCTATCGCTTCTCACTCGGTTAAGGTTCGAATCCTAGCCACAGCAAGTTTTCATTTGTGTAATTGGAACTCAGTCAGAAAAATCTGCGTGTGAAGGCATAACACTGACATGTAGATTTGGCTGTTGTAGGGTTTTTCAAGCACAAAAACAACCGTTAAAATCCACAACCTCACATTCCGAGAGAAGAAAAATCTCTCCGTCCTATTCAGACTCCCACCCCTGGAGAGTCAATATCGAAACCAAACACACCTGAGTTTCAAACCACTACATCACAAACTTTCCTTTCCCCTCCTCCTATCTTTCCGCCCGCGCCCTGGCAACAGTATAATGGTATTCATAACCCCTTAGGCTCGCGTAAATTATAACAAAAAGAATCACCTGTGCTGTCCTAGCGGCAGGCTTCTTTTCTAAGGCGGAATAAGCCGCTGCGGAACTTGTAGACGGTTGATCGTAGTCATAGGAAGTCACAGGCTGTTATTGTTGCCTTCGATGTAATAAGGTATGATGCGCATGCTTACATTTCCAGCACCGATACCATGACGAGCACTTAGATACCGTATGACTTTTACCTAAGCAATTCAGACAAAGGCCTAGCTTTTTTGTATTATTAAAGGGATCTGAAACTGAGAGTCTACCATAAGTGGGTCAACTAAATACTTATGGAATGAGTATTCTCCTTATACAAATTACTTAAGCACTAGAATTTGCTAAAGTTTTTGTACTCAGAATATTTACCACTGAATTTAGGCAAACTGAGTTCTTCCAAATGATTCACTGACTCTGCAAACGTTTTTTTTTGGAAAGACTTCCTCTTCTTGGTCCTGACGCATCTAAAATTTTCGTTTTGGTCGAAATATATATATATATATTGGGTCTACAAGTAAGTTTCCAGCGTTTTTTTTCCAAAATTTGAAGTTTTATTATGAAAACATAGTTACAATGCTTTATTCAAAGTATCGTCCATAGGAAGCTACAACTTTCCCCCATCTTTCTGGCAATTTATGAATTCCGGACCAAAAAAATTTCTCGTCTTTCGAACCCAAGAACGTATCGAGCCAATTTTTGATTTCCTCTACTGAGCTGAAGCGTATTCCCGTAAGAGCGTTCTGCATCGAACGAAACAAGTGGTAGTCAGATGGTGCCAAGTCTGGACTGTAAGGCGGGTGAGGCAGAATTTCCCATCCACTATTTTCCAAATAGTTTTTCACCGAAACCGCAACATGTGGCCGAGCGTTGTCGTGATGAAAAATGACGGACTCATGACTGGTCTCATATTCTGGAAGTTTTTCTTTTAATGCCCGCTTCAAACGAATTAGTTGGGTTCGATATAATGGTCCTTTGATGGTGTCACTACTCGGAAGCAGTTTGTAGTATACGACATTCTTTTGATCCCACCATAAGCAGAGCATGACCTTATTCACGTGAATATTTCGTTTCGGCTTCGATTGGGCGGGCTCGCCGGGCTTTGTATACGATTTTCTGCGTTTAGGATTATCATAATAAATCCATTTCTCATCACCAGTGACAATACGATGCAAAAATGATTTATTTTTATACCGCTGCAGTAACATTTCGGACATGCAAAATCGCCGGTTCGACGTCTCTTGGCTTCAATTCGTACGGCACCCAGTTTCCAACCTTTTGAATGAATCCCAGTGCTCTTAGGCGCAGGGAAACGGCTTGTTGCGTGACGCCCAATGATGCAGCAAGTTCTTCTTGAATCTGACACGGATCCTCATCCAGTAAAGCGTCCAATTCCTCGTCTTCAAAACTTTTCGGCTTTCCGGGGCGATCTTTGTCTTCAACTCCAAAATCACCACTTTTGAACCGTTTGAACCACTCGCGGCACGTCGATTCACCAATACATTCCGCCCCATAAATTTCCGAAAGCAAACGATAGGCCTCAGCCGCACTTTTCTTCATATTAAAGAATAAAAGCCGCGCTTCCCGCAAATGACGTTTATTTGGCTGGAAATTTGCCATGATTTTGCTCGATAAAATGTACGACACCGATAGAACTGCTCAAATATAACGCTGCAAAGTTGTTGACAGATACAAAACCTACAAATAAAACACATGGGGTCTGACATTTCTGCCCGGGATCCATTGGTGGCGCCATCTCTGACAAACGCTGGAAACTTACTTGTAGACCCAATATTGTCTGTCTATTTGCTGGAACCTGCTTAAAATAGGACTCAACTATCCCTAAGCGACATATTAATTCTATAGGAGAAAGTTCGTCCTTTATACATATTGTTCTTGATTTTTCTTATGCTTCCCATTGAATTAATTCATCCAACGAAGGTTCTGTCATGTTGAATAAGCTGTTGTCTAAACGAGATTCACGTTTTCTACCAAATTATAAGATGAACTGAATGAAGAATACTATGCAACAGACGAATACGAAAAATTTATAAGATTTTTTCTGATAAAATCAACAACGAGAGTATTGTGAAAAGTGATCCACTCTACAGAGTGTTTTTTTCTTAGAATATACCCAAGAACCATTTCCCAAATTATCCTTGACGAATTAGGGGACACCGTGTATAATTCTTCGCAAATGTTGCAAAGCTATAATGTTGATAGCGAAGGTTCATTTCGTATCCACTTAGAAACTGCAGCGACAAATTAAGATGATGAGAGCTGATTCAAGTACCAAAAAGCTAGTGAAACTACCATCGAGTTTCCAATATGGCGTGAAACGTATACAAAATAAATATATAGTATACACGAGCATAACTAATTTTATGCTTATTAAGAAGTATCCAACGATGATTAATTTCTTATTAACGAGTGATTTATTTATGTTGAGACCGGCGAGAGCATCAAATGCTACAATAGAATTTGCAGAACTTGTTCCTAGCTTGCGACAGTGAGTAGTGAGCTTTAAGAAACAATCGAGTGTGCCGAAGAATATGCAATACAGTTGAGACAAGAATTACATATATGAAACTTTTTTCTTTTTAAGCGAAAGTTTTCCTAGTTGAGTGAGAGCTTTTTATAATCAGACGTGAGAGATCAAATACGAAAATTGTGTGGAACATACGACAATCCCAGCTTTTGTGGATTCTAAGTTGATCGTCAGCTAACGAGGTATACGCATAAATGGAGACTCTATATGTCTTTTGGTTAATCACACTCATGTTCCAATCGCATTCAAGATAGAAATGGCCCCGGATCGAAAATATCACTTTCACTGAATCAAATCGTTTTTCTTCCACAACCATGTAATGTAAAAATCGTATAACAGTGAATTCTTATTTTGTCCGGCACACGAGTCACAAAAAATTACAAGCTCACTTCCTCTGGTAAAACGTGATGAAAAAAGTGGTGCATCCGTGGAACAAATCTCTTCGGCTCCATTTTTAGCTACCGATTCATCGTCGGTATAGAATATGGATTGTAAATTCGATAGAAGATATTGAAACTGATGAAATTGAACTGACGTTTATAATAAACATCGTTTGTAGTGATGTTCGGTGTGGGTAGGTTTTTTTAGTAGTCCATTGTTATGGCTTCCATGGTCTTGGATTTCAAAGAGCGTTTGCGATAACATCTCTTGAGCTGATAAAACCGCTCATTCTTTTTAATAGTATGCTCTTTTAGTTGCATTTTAATGTTTACTTGTTCCAGTGTTTTATTTCTGCCATCATCATCCTAACATGATTTTGACATCTCGACTAAAGATGACAATTCAGCCTTTAAAGTATCAAGGTGCTGCAGGTATATTTCCGTGGATATCCAAAGGATATGTTAAATTTTTTTTCAAATATGCAACGGAATGATTCATAAGCCATTTCATGATCGGAATTCTGCTCAATGTACATTTTATGTATTATAATATTTAGAAATATTTAATGAATCAGGTAGGTACAGTTTCCTTGAGTCATTTAGATTTTTTATAAAGTTGATCGCCTTCTGTTTTGTCTCATCTGTCAGTTTATGAGGTCGTACACCATGTTTTCCACGACCGTCGATAGGTGATTTAGCTTCTTTAACGAAAGACTGCTTTACGGGCCTGACTCGCCGGAAAGTAATCCCGTGCAAGGACATAAATGCCTTGATTCAAACTGGTACATTTTCTCTAATCATTTTTCCGCTGACGCATACGCATGGCTGGGAGAACAGTAATAAGACCAGCAAGGTAAGCATTTTAGGCATTGGTTTCTCCCAACTCATTGAATTCACGTATTACTCGACGACGTTCTGGCTCTTCTCTTAAAGTGAAACATTGAAATCGTTTACATAAACAATCAGGTCCAAGTTCATGGATCGTAGCTCGCATCACTTTCACAATATCTCTAACCCTACCTGTGATTTTCCTTTTTTTTTCGTGTCTCTGCTCGACGGGTCCGACTCTTCTTCACTAAACTGCGACCACTCAGTATTTCCAATGCACGAAACTACAATAAAATAATTAAAAAATTACCAAAAACAATTTTATTGTGCCAAAGCAAAAAATGATGGAAAATACATCAATTTTCAAATTGTGCACGCAAGTGGCTCTGCGGTATTTTGGCCCATTCCCGGCGAAGTGCTTGTTTGAGGTGATGCAAACTTTGGTATTTTTTAGTGCCAACCTTCGCCTTCAAAATACCCCAGACAGAGAAATCCAACGGATTTGCATCTGGAGAATTTTCAATCCAATGTGTCGAAGAAATGAACTGTGGAACATTGTTTTTTAACCAATTTTGGTTGACACGCGTTTTGTGAGACGGTGCCGAGTCTTGTTGTCTGGTCTTCGACCAAAATGATTGTTTGCCCAAGGCTTCAATACTGCCTCTAAGACAGTTTCACGGTATATGATCGCATTAATTTTGACGCCACGGCTCAAAAATACGAGTGGAGAGCGACCATCGGCGGTTATGGCGGCCCAAACCATCACCATCGGTGCTGCCTGCCTTCTGGTGGCCATCCGAAGGTGTAAATTTTCGAATTACTTCTCTGGCAAGTAAACTCGGTCATTTTGTTTGTTGACATATTGCTCGATAACAAATGGCGACTCATCGGAAAAAAACCAAATTCGGCAACTCAGCACTTTCGGGCAAGCGTAGCAACTACTTCGCTCTTTCGACTCTAACTTTTTTCTGTTGCGGTGTAAGATCGTGTGCTTTTTGGAACTTCAATGGCTTGAGCCCAAGCTCATTTTTCAGTATGTGTTGCATCTGTTCCAAAGATATGTTGAGCTCACGAGCCATTTTTCTTCCACTTCGACGAGGATTTCGCTAAATTCGAGCCTTCACTTTCCGAACCATTTCTGCCGATGTTGCTGTTTTTTTATGACCACCTCCATAGCGTTTTGCAACGCTGTCAGTATCACGGTAATGAGCTATGGTTCGAGATACAAATGATTTATTCACGTTGAGGTGCTGGAGGGCTCTAACGATAGCTGCTTGTGGTTTTTCAGCCAAATATAAAGCAATCACACTATCACGTTTGAATTCCACCGCTGATAAAATTTTTTCAACACAATTGAGACGCAAATCGTTTAAAAGGCTTGTAAATAATAAAATTATCTGTCATGTGTCAAAATTTGAGCTCACTGTCATAAACGGTTTGGAAATTATAGCAATCTGAAGTTGATTGCAGTTCCAGTCATTCGAGGTGTATATACTCGTGTAAAATATAAGGAGTCTTAACCCCTATGGAGGTAGGGGTCGCCTTGGAAATTTCGAACCGCGGGTCAGTTGGTTCTTCTAATATTTGCTGTACTTCCTCATTTGGATGATCGGTTGATCTTTGTAACAGAGTTGGGCATTCCTCGAGTGAATGAGGAACGAATTTCAATTATGAATAAAACATCAAATCATCACTCATCACTCATTTTTCATGCTACTTATAATTACTCATTACTCTCAAAAGGGAGTGTTTACTCTTAGTTTTAACTCCTCACCCTTTACTCATCGGCCATGACTAAATTTATAGATTAGAGTAAGAGTAATTGGTTAGAAACCAAATCAAAGACTTAAAAACGCAAAGATCGAAATTCGAAACCAGAGTGTTAGCATTTTTAGTCGACCAACTTTGGGGAGGAATACTGATAATTATTTTTTTCAGAAGGAGCAAAAATTAATGAAAATATGCTCGGAGACTGCCTATATTCGCGCGACTTGTAACAATTGGTCTGGCGGAAGAAGATGTTTCCTTGCCATTACAGTTCATTGGATATCGCAGAATTTCGAAAGGAAATCTGCAGCAATTGCTTGCCGTCGGTTCCGCAACACGCACTCTGCAGAGCGAATCGCAGCAATACTGAAAGACATATTTGCGCATTTTGGACTATTAAATAATAAAATAGTGGCTGCAGTTACAGATAACGCGAGCAATTTCGTTAAAACCTTTAAAACCACTTAATAAATTGTGAATCAAACAACGAATCGTTTACAAACAAATGCTTGGATGATTATGAGACTGATCCAACTACTGATACTAATGATTATGCTCTAAATCCACATTGTTCTTCAG
This sequence comes from Volucella zonaria, assembly GCA_963966105.1. NCBI lineage: Eukaryota > Metazoa > Arthropoda > Insecta > Diptera > Syrphidae > Volucella > Volucella zonaria. The sequence goes on along the minus strand of OZ014534.1, from coordinate 82,504,723 downwards.
AAAGTGAACATGACAGCGAAAATGGTAACCAAGACGGAAACTTGGAAAATTCTGATTTACACAGATTTTTGTCAAATCACACAAAATGCTGCAGCCAAACTTTAAGTTTGCGTGTGGCTGAAGATGTTATCAGAGCAATTCAAAATTCAGAAGAATTGAATGGCATCCAAAATAGTGTCATTAAAAAATGCAACTCATTATGGAAAACGCAAAACTGCCGAAGTTTTATATAATATATCAGGGCATACGTTATCAAGGCCGGTGGAAACTAAATGGAATTCCTTATATGATTCCTTGAGACAAATATTGCAAATAAAAGAAAAAAGTTGCCAGTTGTTTAGAGCTTAAATATAAAAAGTCCATTAAGTGAACATATATTTCTGAGCACCTAGACTGCACCCAGCCTTTTGCGGAATAAGGTTTTTTATGGCATTATTATTGCAAATTTTATCTCAACGGGGTTGGGTATACTGCAAACCATTCTTTTCAACTTTGCAGAATAGTATTCAGACTTGCTTTCATTCAATACCACACTTTCTCAGAATACAATCATGCAGCACTTTCAAACTCACGCTTCCAACAAAGATGGCTGCAAGGCGTTGACTCAATTCACCGAGGTTATTTAATAAATCTATTTAAAAAAGCAGTCAAGTGTGACAATCCTGAGTTTCACCAAGTGGTGGCCCTCACCGAGGCCAACAAAAACGACGACTCATATTTTGAGTTTGAAAATTCTTTATATTTAGGAATTCCATTCTCCGGTGGATCAAGAATTGAATTAGAAACACATCAGTACTTTCACGATCCATCTAGAGCTTTAACAAGTTTAGAAAAATATCCATGTATTAAAAACGCCTTTTAAAAACTCAATACTCCGCTGCCTTTATCAGCCCCATTAGAGAGTCTCTTCTCGTACTCAACTCAAATTTTCAAATTCCCACCGTTGAAGGGATTGTGGATTTTCTAGATTTTCGGGCAAACGACGGCGAATTAACTATAAAAAATCAAAAAACAAAACTTTTAAACAGCACGTGTCAGTCAAAAAAGGAAAACTTTCGCGGGTTCGAATTAACAAAGTGCGCAAAAATCCGTTCATTGGCGATTATAGATGAGACGCGCCAAAATCAAATTTATATTCGAGTATTTCAAACCAAGGAATAATCATATTTTTATTATATTACATATGTATATTTCTGATTATAGTTTTAAGATGCCTCAACGCTGAGTTTATCCTATCCACCAGTTGCTGCAAGAAGTTGATTAAAAGTTCGTCAAAGATAATAGCATTTAAAGTTTGATATAACGCCCCGATCCACTAGTTGTAAGATGGATGTGGTGTTTGGAGGCATAAAAATAACTTAATAACTTCTGGGTGTCCCGAAGCATTGTCTAATATCAATAACATTTCAAAGTAATTTTTTTGACTGTGGCAGTAAGCTTTCAGTTCCGGGACTGCACAATTTTCTGTCCATCCTTTAAATAGAGCTGGCGTCATCCACGCTATTTATTTGTACGCCAATAAACTGTAAGATCACTTTTTTTTACAATTTTAAGGGATCTTTGTCTTCTAGGATGAAAAACAAGAAACGGCTTAAATTTGAAATTGCTTTCTGCATTTCCACCCAGAAAAAGTTTTAGGCGACCTTTTATTATTTTTTAGCCAGCTCTAGATCTCTCCCAATTCCAAATTTAAGTCCTCGTTTGTAACCGTTTCCAAAACAAACCTGTTTCATCGACGTTCAAAACTTACTTAGGAAATTAATTGCTTTCTTCAATAATCATTCAAGTTAGCTCGAGCTTTAAAACGTTTAAACCGACCTTGGCACTCTTAAATTGTTTCCACATTTTCACTGCTACATAATGCTGTCTTGCTTTGAATATACGAGTACCATTAAAAATACTTAAAACTTTTCCTTGAATGATCTTTTTGCTTAGCGGCATCTTCCATTGCTACCATAACCGAACTTCTTATTTGGTGAATTGCTTAGATTGTAGTGGCGTAGCAGTCTTAGCAAACTCTTTTATTTGATTAGCATCTCTATAACAAATCGTCCTTTGGTTGGAGCTTATCCAAGATTGCTTTTGATGGCAACAGCTTTTTCGCCAGACTTAAAACGTTTGAAGATTTCTAATTTAAGCTCCAATGTAATCTGACTCCGCTTTTGACTTATTTTAAGTGTTAGTGAAATAACAAACCTTACTACAGTAATCGCATCCAAAACTTTAATGTTTTCGATAAAACTTGTTTTGCTAAAATAAACAGGAAGCCGCCTCTATTTCAATAAACTTAAACAACGTAAACAACGTCGAAAACGACGCAACTTCGAAATTGTTTACCAAAGACGCAAATTTCCAATCGAGGTTTTGGTGTACTCGTATTTAACTCGTTAAGGTAGTATCTCGGTTTGGTTTTGTTATATTACTCTCGATTGTCAAAGGGTAAAAGCTATTTTTTCTAAAAAGAAAAACTATACTTAATAAAAATGATACACATAATTTTTAAAGAAACCACGCACAACTGCAAAAGGGTGTTCCCCACAATAAGCACCTTAATGGCATTTACCATGTATTCACGTTGTTAAAAATTTCTCGTATTTAGAGACAGGCGATCACACGATTTGAGAAAATGGGTGGGAAATCGTTTTGAAAGGTCTGAGATATGGAAAGTTATCCATTTATGTTGGTCCATTAATGGAAATAAGACTCAAACAAAATTAAACTAGCCTAAATGGATGAGAGATAACAAGAACTTATAGAACACCCCAATGGTTTTTGATATTTCATATCCTATTAGAATTTAAAGTTCGACCGGTCGGATGTAGAACTCCCTTTATACCTGCATTGACTGTTGCAACATTTTTACTATTCCTTGAATAGCTCAGATAATTATGGCCCAATGTTTCTTAAATTTTCTTAAATGTATGCTATGTTAATAGATTTCGATTAGTACTGCAAAAATTTCGAAAGAGTCCTCTATCGTGGGCCAAAAAATTGACGCATACAAAAAATACACAAACACAACCATTTTCTTAAAACCTGTCTAAAAACACTTTAGACACCTCAAAACGTAAGGATATCATTTTCAATTTTCGATTTACTTATCAGGAAGTTAATAACCTTGATTTTATCGGTGACCAAAAGCTGTGCATTAATATATTAAATTTTTGTTTTAATTGGATTTTACAACGTTATTACTTACTTATAAACTTTCTACTTTTAAATAAATAGGTACTTTATTGCTTATTGTTATCGTTTAATTTTTATAAATATTAATTTATTGTTGAATTCAAGGCGAAACCATATTTTCGAAGTATTTTGCTTTTTAAAATGAAATAAGCGTTATGAATCTCTAACGATCCAAATGTGTACAGTTGTGTGGAGTTCTTTCTAGAAGAGTCGTATTTTTGATATTTTGTTTTAAAAAATTACTTTTTATAAAATTTCAGAAATTATTTTCTTTTATTTGAGCCTTAAACAGGTATCCAATGCAGACATGTATATGCATTTATTTATCTTCATTTAACATACATTTATTATACAAAACTCTATTTTGAATGCCTTAAGTTCCTCAACATTCAAACATTTAATCACAATCGCAGAAGTACAGAGCTATTAACCACAGCGACTAAAAGATCAAGTGCTTTCTACTTCTGCAATTAATCCTATTCTCATTTATATTATTATGAGCGGGAAATTATTAATTAACTTGCGAATTTACCAAAACACATCTTTGACAGCGTTAGCAAGGCTTTAGAAGTACGTACAAAAATTTCTTCCTGTTTTCCTGCTTAAACCTGGAATTTGGTGAATTTTTCATTAAAAATAATTTTGACTGATTTTTTCATTTTAACTAACTTTTGAACATAAACATTACCACACATCTACGAACACTGTAGTGTGTAACGTACAATGATGTTTGACATATGTCATACGCCCAGAGCTTGTTTACAAATTTTACACGCTGCAAAGGCCGACAGTTGATGAAAACACAAAATAAAATATGAAGAAAGAAGTTTTAAAGTATTTGTATAATCTTGTCTTCTGTCAAACTGTATCAGACTCTGGAAAGTATCTTTTTATAGGGAATCGTTTCGGCGACATCTTTTGCCAGAAGTATGTCTCCTGCGTTTACATAATGACTTTTGTTTTGTTAATGATTCTTTCCTTTAGGATAGAAGAATTCGAGAATAATGAAGACGATAAACCGAAGAATCGACTCCGCATATATTCCCAGGGTGAAGAACATTCCATCGACAGTTTAGCCTTTCATAAAGACTTCCTCATTGTTGGTACGGCCGGATGTATTTATGGCTTAAAATGGGACGAAGAGAATTCAAAGCTGTCCTCAACTAAAAAGTGGGAAGTTCCCATTCCATTGACATCAGAATCGTTTGATCTAGCTGACGTAAACTTTATGTGGCTGGATAAACCAAACGACATTCTGTATGCGGCCTGTGGTGACAATAACATGTACTCAATTAGTCTAGAAGATGGGAAAATCATAAGAAGCTTTCAGGGTCATGAGGACTACCTTCACTGTGTACGTGGATGTGAGGGAAAAATCTACACCGGCTCTGAAGATGGAACAGTAAGGATATGGTCGCCAAATGACAAAGATGCTGTGGGCAAAATTGAACCGTATACAAATAATAAATTAGCTCGTCCTGATTTTGGTAAATGGATTGGTAGTCTGTCGGTGTCCGCAGATTGGTTATTGTGCGGCGGTGGCTCAAGACTGTCACTATGGCATATGCGGTCTATGACGTTCTCTACAGATTACCCATTCGAGGGATCTATTCACTGTACAGACTTTTTGGACGAGAATATTTTGGTAGCCGGTCAGCATCCATCTGTGCAGCATTATACACTTAACGGGGAGTTAGTGGCGGACATTCCGGTAGATCATACGGCAACTTACTCCATTGTGTGGCAGAATCAACCAATCAAGTTTATGTCCATGGCAGGATACAGTAACAAACTACATGTACTGACAGATTTCCGGTTTCTAGACATGTCCGTTGATTTGTATGAGGAGGTGGAAGATGATTTCTATACAGACGAATAAAATACTTTTTTTTTTAAATAACGAACAGTAACTTTTTCTTTGAGTTGAAGTTGAGTTATCCATTTTGTTGAAGCTATTGGTGGTTTAGCATAGTGGACTGTTTGCAGTTGTAGGTTTCCTTCATCTCTACAAAGTGGGTATTTGTTGCAGCGTAAAATTACGCGCAAAACTATTGTTTATAAGGCGCTGAGAACGTGCAAAAGATTACTCATGCTAGGATATAAATTCGGTGTGAGAAATGTAAATAAATTCAGTGAGCGAATCTGTCTAGAGTTCTATGTCAAAATTGCACTTTGAGACACGATCGATTTTAACAAAGCATACAACATACTATACGTCCACTGTGTAGCAGTTAAGCTCAGAATTCAGCTCTACAACGAAAATAATTTGCAATCAACCCGAAAGAATATGGCGTTGCATTCCTAAGTACCCAGATGTAGTGCGTTCACCACCCGCAAACACTCAACAATATGAAGACCACTACGTGAGGATTCAGGGCTCGTAAAATTAAGTGCTAACAATTCAAAATTTTGTAGTTTCGTTATTTCCAAAGTTTTTAATTTCTTATTTTAAGCTCATGTTAAAAATGCATTTAAGTTTATTAAACCATGTCACTTTTCGATATAGCTCACTCTAGTGTCACCAATCGTTTTGGTGAAGGCGTTGCACGCTACAAAAAAGTGGTCAGGTGAGATTTGTAACCATTTCTGACGAAACAGCGACTTTGATGTTTTCACACTTTCATATTTTTTTTTTTGATACCTTAGCCTTAACAAGGGTCAAATGGAGAAGTCTACGAGACTATGCGAAGTAATGAACTGCGGAATATAATTCTTGTGCTAGATGAGCTTTATGAAACAGTGCTAGTGCTAGAACCCTATTGGACTCAAATCATTTTCGCATGATACAAGTGCACAGTACAATAAAATTAATCAACTGATGGTAGGCAATAATTCTGTCAGTGAAAACCTCAACTCTCTCTTCTCCAGAGAGTATATTATTATCCTTCAACCAACTCAAGTGCATTACTCCCTCACCTCTGCAAAACAACGTTTCATTAGACGTTAAAAAGACCTAACAGAGTTTCTGTGACCAATTCGCTTTATTTAAATCCGTCACCAAAAATGTCAAAGGTCTCGAAAAAGCAATTCAATTGAACATTACATCATTAAAAGACAACTCTGCATCAACAAAACTTGCAGTTGAAGACATAATCGAAGAGCTAAAATACACCTCAAGTAAAATCGATGCTATACCTTGCGGCTCCACACTCCCAATTCACAATACCTCAACACTGGATAAAATTCTTACCGAAAGTATTGCGCCAAATCTCATTGATCTTGAAGGAACCATCAATACGACTTCTTGAACTTCTTCTCCCCCAGCCAACCTCGAGGACACTAACCAACCAACTCGAAAATACATAACTCGTCACCCTACTTTTTGAAGAACTCCCCCAGAAACAGTAATATTTTGAGAAAAAATCGCGGGAAGATAAATTCCAGATGCTTCAAAGTTTACATCCCTTGCAAAATTGAGTGGCTATTTGCTAACGCGCCTGTCTTCAATCTCGACGGGAGGACATTGTTCAAGTGGAACGAAATAAACGGAAAAGAACCAGTGAAGTCTCGAAAAATTTGTAAAACACAATTCTAAGGTTAAGTCTATTCCTAAAACTAAGACCCAATCAAATTTTTTCTCTCTAAATTTCAATCATGACTCGATTGTTCCCCAATTTTTCTCCTAAATTCCTTGAACATTTAACCATTCCCCCAACGAACATTGAAAGTATAAATACATCCATTTTACCCACCACTTCCAAATCAGCTTCTATCTCGGCTAAGCCCAAGCGCAACCCAGTTTCATTTAACCATAAGCCCGCTTCCAGCCCACTACTTTCAGACGCACTTCCATCCTTTAAACGTACAAACAATACTTCGTGAAAAACCCGTTAGATGCCAAACATCTATTTCTAAATACTCAAATTTTATACGTTCCCATATTCTCAACCCTATTTCACCATCACCATCACCCTCTCTCAATGCAACCAACGAGTCTCCTAGTTTTTTGGATCCTCTGCTTCCTCCAATGCCTAAACTGGCAAAACAACTTACAGACAACGATGTTGAGGGCCGCTATGTAATGTCTCGTCTCAGGTATCATAACATAAGTATATGAGAATGTACTCCTTTATCTTGCATACTGCACGATAATTCTGACTCTGTTTGCATTGATGGCATGACCACCATATTCCTTAATTCATAAAAGCTTACCTACGAAATCATTGCCTTTACTGAGACAAATTTGCACTCCAACATTAAAAATTATGAAATATTCACTTTAGGTTTTGAAGTCCTTCGTAACAGCGGCCTCGATAACATAAATGATTCTTATGGTCGGGGAGTTTTGTTGACAATTCATACTAGTCTTGACCCTAAACCATATTTTCATAAAATGCTTCTACATTCGCCCATCCCAACCAATTCGCAGTTACCAGCTGCTGTAGACACTGTTGACTCCATACTAGATATTTTAGGCCCCGGAGATATGATAACAGCTTTGGCGGATTTCACACCATTCTCAACATTTCAATTCTCATAGGGCTGATTTCGGAGAATTTAATTATCTGCTTAGTACTACTAATTTCGACAGCATTTCAAATAGCTCCAATACTTCCAAAGATAATGCTATCGAACTTTTCTACACCCTTATCTTCAAACCTTTAAAAAAAGCCATTTCCTTCGTTCCCAAAAAATATCCCGCATCCTTACCGCCCTCGTACACCCTCGCTGCGTAACAAAAGAAATAAGATATGGTTCACGTATCTCAAATCTCGGTCTACCTCTGACTTCTTCTCTTAGCAGTAAGCTCATACCCTTTCTTCTCAGCTCTCTCACGATTAGTTAAGCCGAATGCAATCTGAACTTATCTCTAATCCTAAACGCTTTTCTTACATCATAAACACTAAACGAAAATTTGATAATTACCCCCCTACCCCGAGATTCTCAAACGAATCCTCGAACAACCTTGAAGAAATCTCAAGTTTATTCTCTAAATTCTTTAGCCAATGTTGTGCCCAAACTTCACTTACATCCGTTGATATTAATATTCAACATGTAATGGAGAAAATAAACCTGCTCAAAGACCAGTATTTTCCGGCGCCTGACGGACTGCCTGCCATTGTTTTGAAAAAATGTGCAAATATCTTAGCCAAACCTCTCTTCATTCTCTTTCAGATCTCTATGACAATGAAGAAATCGTACATACTTACCCTGCATAAAAAAGGTCTCGAAAATGAAATCTCAAATTACCGTCTCATCGCTAAACTCTCCTGTACTATATACCCAAACAATTTGAGAGCATTGTTAACGACCTGTTAATTCACTGGAAACCTATCTTCTCTCCTTATCAGCACAGTTTTCTAAAGGGAGGATTAACCATTACAGAATTCGTTTCTATTACTCTCCGTGCATTGGAAAACGGAAACGAAATCGAAGAAATTGCCTTCATTAAATTTTGGAACGAAATAATCCTTTTCAAGCTTGAAGCTCTCGGGTTCCAATCTGGGTTCATCTTGTGTATCACATCTTATTTGAAAAATAGCCAATATAATGCACTTTTTAAATATTCTGTTTCTGATCCCATTGTTTCTACATCTGGTGTACCTCAAGGAAGTCACCTCGACCATCTGATGTTTATATATTATTATTTCCCAGCATTTCTTCTCTCTCTTCCTACAGAACCATTATACTTCTTTCCAAGGTCATGGAAACGCTGATAACCGTCAGCTCATGAAATATCTCGAAACGCTCAAACGTTTTAATGACCGGCAGTATGATTTTCGTAGCAACAGGTCACTGGTGATGGCATGTCACACCGAAAAGCGAAAGCAAAATAGTTGCCGAAAGTGCGTGCTTTTGAGATCGATGACTCTCTCTTCAATGGATTAGAAACTACCTTTTGGAACGTTCAATTCGAGTTGTCTTGGATGGTTTCAAGTCTGATATTCACAAAATAAATGCTGGTGTACCCCAAGGCCCCGTTCTGTCTCCTTTTCATATCCGTTCCCTGACTCACGTCCCTGCTCTTCGGCTGTAGAACGGGAACGGTAGCGTATGTTAAGCTCATTAAATTCCGATATTAACAGCATAACCAATAAGGGAACTGTCAATAGAGTGGAATTTAATGCTTCCAAAACGCAATGCTGTCTGCTGTCACTAAAGCGAAATTTAAATACCCAGCTATTATCCATGAATGGTACTTATTGTACATCATCGAAACCGAAAAACTTTTCATTCTCGGTATGCGTGTCAGTGACAACTTACGTTGGAATGACCACATACTCGATTTCGTCAAACATTCTACGAAATGTCTAGGTCTCTTCAAGCGATGTAAGAAATATATCACCCCCTCCGATCTAGTCTTAATATATACAAGGGAATGCCTTATATATCCGCCCAAAATTGGAGTACAATGGCCACATCTGGTCAGGTGCTCCTAAAACATCTCTGAAACATCGTGATCCGTTCCTAAGCCGTACAACTCGCTTATGGAATGCGAGCTCTCTATTCATTATAACTTGCAAACATTTAAGACCAATGTACATCGGTATTATTTTCTTCCTCCCTGATTTTCCTTTGCCCGCGCGTTAATTATAAAAAAAAGAAAAAAAAAACAACAGCAATTCCGTCGGTACTGGTGTTAAACACTGCATTCTTGGTATCTGGTAGGGCTTCATTTTAAGTTCAATTTTTCAGTTTGCGCCGTATGCTCAAGCTTACCATGTTCAGATCTTTACACAATTTTCTTGCACTCCGACGTGAATTTTCTTGTTGCTGTTTTTTCAGGACGACCTCAGTTCGACAAGCGGCGAACAATGTCTTTGCCTACCGAAATCGAATATTTCTCTTCAAGTACGATATATGTAAAAGGATTAGTTTTCTTTATTGGACTCGGCTCTTATCGCTATAATCAGTGCTGCGAATAGAGGTCTGCATGAATGTATTCATTTTCTCTCACTTAAAGAGTACAGTACTTGCAATTATACGCAAATGAATACCCGGAATATGGGTACTCGTTTGAGAAAAACGAGTGCACTACTCTTTAAATCATCTGTCAGCAAAATGAGTGCAATGTTTTTTTTCTTTTCTTTGCGTGGATACTCGCATTTACCAGAGCGGGTTCAATGTTAACTGTTAAATATATACCGAGTGCGCAGAATAAAGCGAGTGCAATGATCAATTGGATTTTAGCGTCCTCTAAGTGAAGGTTAATGAAAATTTACATTTTATTAGAAAGCAATTGACTATTGGCGACATATTACAAAATGGAGCTAACTGATGTAAGTAACATATAACATGTTAATATAATTACAAATATTTGTATATACGTATGTATATGTGTGCATATAAATAATTTCAGGATTTAACAAATGATTCTGATGTTTCAATGCTAAGCAATACCACCTCGTTAAATAATTCAGCCATCAAAACCAAAATTGCAACTGGTGAGCTAAGAATAAGCAACCAAAGGGGAAGAGGTAAAGTGTGGGATATTTTTGGACCAATTATTAAAGCAAATGGTGACGAAATTGAAAATGTAGTGGCATGCAGAAACTGTTTTTGTATATATAAATATAATACCAGAAGCACCTCAAATTTGGTAAAACCCAAGTGCTATGTGCTAAGGAGAAAAAACGTTGAAAAAGTAGAACAGATAGAGGTGGATATTGAAGATAAAAAGAGTAGTTTACATGCAATAACACAGTGGACTATAGAGAATTGCCGACCACTTCAAATTGTGAAAGACTCAGGCTTGAGAAATTTTGCACAGTTTTTAATTTTTGTAGGTGCAAAATATGGACAAAATATTAATATTAATCAATTATTGCCCCACGCTACAACAATTTCGAGAACATTAAAAACCTTTTCACTAAATACTCGCAAATTATTAAACAAGAAGTATCTAAGTTTAAAAATGTTGGATATGGATTAACATCTGATATTTGGACGGATAATTATCTCAGGACTTCATATCTCTCATTAACTTTTCACTACATAAATGAGGGAAAATTAGAAAAGAGGCTTTTAGGTTTCAAATCTATGAAGGGTGATTCATGTACAGGTAAAATTCTCCACTACTCGTAAGCTAGCAAAGTTTTTCAAAATGTCCGGTATTAATTCGAATTTGAAAACGTCTTTAAAAAGTTGTGTTAGTACACGATGGAACACAATTTATTACTTACTTGACTCCATAGAAAAAAACTGGCGAGAAATAACCAATATATTACAAGAAAGAAATGAGTTACAAAGAATCATAAACATTAATTTAAGATACATAAGTGAGTTAACCAAAATTTTAAAGATTATCGAGAAAACATCTAAGCAGCTAGAAGGGGAAAACTATGCAACACTTCATTTAACGATCGTGCATATTCACCGTTTAAAAAAAACACTTCTGGAGACTTAGAATTTATTAACGAGTTCAACGCAAAATTAAACACCTATTTGGATTCCATTGCATTAAAAAATTTAACAATTTATCACAAAATTACACTTTTTTTGTTTCCCCCCCGCAAACAAGTCAATTCAATTTACCGAAGATGAAAAGAACGCTTTCAAATGTGAATGTAAACGACTTATGCAAAATTATTTATATGAAACCCCTGTTGATCAAGATCAAGTATCAGGACAATTATTAAATGAAGAGTTGCATAATCTATAATCTGTTATCTGATAATAAGAAATTACTCGTATTTGAGGACTTTGTTCAGCCAGTGGAAACTATAAGCTCAGTTGATAAACTTAACGATAAAATACGAACATATGAAATCTTAAACGTAATATTTTATGAAGATTTTAATGTTTTGCAATGGTGGCATTTACATCAAATCGAGTTTTCACTATTATTTAAATTAAGTTGTAAAATTCTCAGCACACCAACAAGTAGCTCTGCTTCAGAAAGAGTATTTTCATCAGCTAGGCAACTAATCTCTGAAAAAAGAAGTTTAATTGGTTTTGACCCAGTGTTAGTTAACCAGATAATGTTCTTACAAATTAATATTAAAAAAACCGACATTTATAACGATTTAAAAGAAAACATTAATTTATCTTAAGATAAAGAAAAAAAACAGGAAAAATAAACATTTTTTTAAAATGTATCATGTGTTAATTTTATTTTAATATAGCAACGTAAGCAAGGCTTACTTTTTTTGGATTCTCTTCTTCAATTCCATATTAAAGCGGTTCTCAATAAATCAAGTACTAAATAGAGTACTCGTTTGTGAGTACCCGTTTCTTATGAGTGCACTACCTAATAGGTTTTGTTGAAAATGAGTACAACACTTACATAGTAATCAAACAATAGCAAATTCATTCGTTTCAGTTCATAGGCTATGAGTGCACTAATATGTCGAATGTCTTGGAAATGGTTTCAAGACATTCATTGCAGACCTCTAACTGCCAATATAAATTTGGTAATACACCATTTGACAGATCCTGCATAACCATTGTCTTGGCAATCGTACAATGTAAATCACTCCCAAAAAAATACCTTCATTATTGTAATGGGTGGGTACACCGCAAAAAAGACGACAGTGTAAGAATATATAGAAAACGAAACTTGAGTAGCGAAGAAAGGGCACGCTGCCTTTTCATTTATGTCGGCGTCACTGAAACATAGGGACTTTTTTTTGTCAAAATATACTATTCAAGCAAAGTATTAGCCCCTTGTAGTCAACGTCTGTTCCTTTCAATGGAATTGATCAGCCTTTCCAAAAAGGATGATTTATCGCTTGAGTGATAAAATGCTTACAGTTCCAGTACCCATGAAATTAGCGACTAGTATCAACAGATTAATATGGCGAAAATGTGTCATTTAGGAGAAGGTGTAGTAACCCATTAAGATGCCAGTCAGACGTCTACAGTCTTTCCTGCCGAGGGACAGCAGAGACTTTCGGAAGCATTGGTTGAATACGCAGGCAGGTCCAATGCAGATTAAGGCCCTGAGAAGTCTTTCTTTGCGCTTTGGCTACCAATAGTGACTTCATTTCTACAAAGACCAGGAATGACCGTAACGGGTAGATAACTTAAACGTGTGAAGTTCCAATACAACCAAAAATTTAAGTTTCAGAGTATCGACAACGCGATGCTGAATTTGTAGATTTTTTTAAAAGAAGAAAGTGGTCTTACATATTGCAGCGATGTACAGAGGCTCATGAACAAATTAGGCTATAACTATTCACCAGATTAATGGAGAGTATTCATTGATTCTTCAAAATTAAGTTTGAAAGCAGTCTTACTGCGCAATGGCAATGATCTTTCATCTGTACTTTTAGCACATGCCATCAATATAAAAGAAAGGTTCTCGTATGCTAATATACCATAAAAAACCTGCTCGAGAAAATTCAGTACAACCGTCATTCTTGGAAAATACTCGTACGTACAAATCTTAAAGTTGTTGGAATATTGCATGGATTGCAAGGTGGCTACACGAAATACCCTTCTTTTTTCTTTGCGAGTGTGATAGCAGACATCAAATTAGGCCTCATGAAAAGTTTCGATAAAGCTATGGATAAAGCTAGAGAAGATTTCCTTTGTTTACAATATTGAGCGAAGCTAAATTAAAAGAAGGAATTTTTGTACGACCGGATATACTATAAGGAAGGTTATGAAGGATCCAATTTTATTTCAAAATTAAAAAAAATAAGAAAAAAATGCATGGCTTTCTTTTGTTGAATTGGCAAACAATTTTTGGGAAATACAAAAACCTATAAGGAGATGCTTTTTAAACTACAGGATGTAATAAACTTTTTCACCGAGAACTTAGGGGAGAGATTCCATCAAGACAACAGGCGATGGGAAAGGAAAATGATCTTCGAGAATGCTCGCAGATTATCCGTCATACAACCAAAACGAACAAAAAAGTCTCCAGTCATTTTTTAAAAAAGTAGAAAACCGCTTTCTACTGATCGCCTCTGACCCTGACCTTGTGACCCTGTCTGTGAATATATGTGAATTGCCATCAATGTCAATTTCTCTCTCATTTTACACAAAACCCGCCCATTTTACTCAAAGGCGTCAACCATATTACACACACACATAGTGAACTTTACGTGTAAATCGCTCTCATTCTAGGAAATTTATTTGTAAATTGCTCTCATTCTAGCAAATTCTGGCCGATTATAGAGATGTACGATGGGTCTGTGCGAGGGTTAAGGATTTGCAAAAGTATTAGTAGAATTTGCCATCTAAGTTAGTTCATCTAAGATTCCTACTCTTTAAGATATCTTCCGAACAGGTAGAAAACATCCTTTTGTACAGTCCATTCCAAAAAAAAGCGGTATCTTCCTACAGACCCATTGCAATGAAGTCTGTTCCTACCAAAAGGCTGTTAAAACGCCAGCGTTTTTCTCAACTGTACGGTTTTCGAAGCAGCAGATCCACTTGTGATTTGTTGTTTGTCAACCGAAAAAGGGAGCCAATGTTTACATTCATCTGGGAAAAACAAGAAAGTTGCACTATAGCTTTCAAAGGCCAAGTTTGGCATCAGGCTCTTTGTCTTGAATATGTGCATTTGTAATCGAAGAATACTTTCTTCAATGCATTAGATTTACCTTTTCCTTTGATGTTCCAGTTCTTCGACGGTTTCAGGTAGGGAGTACCCCGTTTTGTCTGCAACACTCTTTCATTAATGATCTCTTGTCTGATACCTCTAATCCAGTACAATCCTTTAAATTGTCGTGATTCTATCCTAAGCCATTCAGCTCGCGTATTGAATGCCCTGCAACCTGCGAATTAGTCAGTATCTCTCTTTCTTTCACGCCTAATTTTAGTTTGCTCACATTGCGTGTAAATATTTTAAGAAACATTCTAAGTCCCTTAAGCTCTCGCTAATTATAAAGATACAATATCTGCCATCTTCAATAATTCCCATCAAGCAATAATTAGTTGTCAGTATCATACTGTTAAGTATGAATTGAATTTTTTGAGCAATTTAAAGAGCTATGGCATTCCAATATCATTGCCCATTATTCGTATTCTTGCTATGTTGTTGGAGCGGCTGAACCACAGTGGATCCTCTTGAACTCTGATGGAGGAATATTTGCGGTTCTATCACATCAAGTTCGATTACTAATCACAACAATATACAGGTATTATCATGCGGCGAATATAAAACACAGCAACAGGAAATATAATAAAATACCATTTTATCCATTGAAAAAGTTATAATCAAATACTAAAACTACAAATACATATGTGTCATATGGTAAACCGGAGGGTTACCATTTCTCCCAAAGCTTGAATATCCCATCTCAAAATCCGTAGCAGCTGCATCCTATTTGCTTCTGAGCAGTGCAATCATCAAATGAAAAGCAATCTTCATTTATTGTCAATTTCCTTTTCTCTGTCGGGGTAATCAGAGGAAGTTCTATACCACCAAATGACAAAGTCCTATAAAGAAATATTAACCCCAAAATTATGGGATCTAGGTGGAAATTTTATAGACTTACCCAGTATTTGCCCAAGTTAAGTACATATCAAGCAGCTTCTCGGAGACTTTTGTGTCCTTGTCGGTTAGTGATGTTTGCTTCAGGGGCAAAAATGGTATTGTAAAAATAGTATCCGCCAAATGATCAGCACCTAAATTATTAAAAAATATTTATACAGAATCAATAAAGTCAATCACAGTGGAAGCCAGACTTACCAAGTGAAATATCTGTCCTTGACGAAAATAGGTTCCCCAAAGCGTACTTTTGAGGATACTTGTAGAGGTACGAGTACAATTTTCCCGGACAAAATTTTCTGTGCAAATCTATTGCCTTGTGAATATCATTTACAAAAAAAATATCAGTGTACATATTTTCCAATAGTCGAAAGTTCTCCTCTGAAAATTCTTTATCCCCAAGATATTTTTGTTTAAGGAAAATTGAATGTTTCAACTTCTCCTCATTTGACATTGTTGTGTTGAAAAAGAAAAGGATTGGCGCCAATTCCGACCAACGGTCGTTTAAAAAATTGATTTCGGGTTTGCCATTTTGATCTAGTTGCAAAAATTGGGCTGCAAAACATGCACCCTCATGTTCTGTATATGCAAGTAACCATGTCACATTAGCGATTTTTCCACTTTTTATAATTTCTTCCGGATGCTCAGTAATAAATGGATCTTCACTTTCGGCCGATTCAATAACAGGAGAAAAAACAGTTATTGGATTGTTTTTATAGTACTGTAAACTACTTGTAGCTGCCTTCAGCTCCTTGATACTCTTATTTATCAAACAATTTTTCAAATTCTCCGATTTTAATGGACAATTCAGCAATTCAGCAAAGAGTTTGCGAATTTCCTCCGGCTTAGTTTCCAAAGCCCATGGGCAAAATGCAACAGCGTTGTGAGATGCCACGGCACTAACATAATTCTCTGTAGATTTTCGTAACAGATGCATGTGCGCTGAAGCTCCTCCGGCTGAAACACCAGATAGTAAAATTTTACTAGTGTCTCCGCAAAAGGACTGGATATTGTCTTTAGTCCACTTTAGTGCCAGAAATTGATCTTTCAGACCATTATTTCCTGATATTACTTGGTCTCCGGTGCTAAAGAAACCTAGCGGGCCTAATCGATATCCCATTGTAACAACGATCATACCTCTCTTGGCTAGGATTGACGTGTCACTATCAGCTGGAGATCCTGCCATAAACGCTCCTCCATGGATATGGATTCGAACTGGATAGCTTCGGTCGCAAGTTATGTTTGGCGTGACAATGTGCACGTATAGACAGTCTTCACCTCCAGGCGAATGATTATATTCTCCGAATTGCACGCAAGTCATTACCGCTTGCGTCCCGTCCCTGATTTCTGACCATCCTTGTGTAAATGGCTGAGGTGGTGAAAATCTTCGACTGCCTATTGGAGGTTCCGCATATGGAATGTTGTGGAAGGAATAGAAACCATCTTGGAATTTTCCGCGAATTTTTCCCAAAGAAGTTGCGACGATGGGTTCTCTACAGTTGGCTAGAAAAACGTTGTATGCCGTCAAAATAAAAACGGGCACTACCAAACCGGATTTCATTTTTGTATTCAATATAAAAGTAACCTGTTTCCTTTTACTACTTTTGATCAACTAAATTTAAATGTTTATCTACCTCAACTACTTACTGGACTATTCTAAATGCAGAAATGTATTTTCGTTTGATGATAGGGTAGATACTCGCATATTGTCGATATCCGGCGCATGCAAAAGTAACAATTTGTGCTATCACATTATTACGTCTATTATTACATGTTTGCTAAAGATGAGTTGGCGTGTTCATACCCAAATCATGATCTGAAATATTATGTAGGTGCCTATGAGATAATCACCAGTCATGATGATAACTACTGAAGCTCTGTTGAAAGAGTTCAAACTCTCAAATTAGTGTTGGAATGTCGGCAGGCAACAAAAGTTGATTTTCTTGGCGCAATACCCTAAGCGATGAAATGCAGTTAGGGATATTTCAGAATTAGTAGAGACTGATTTCAAAAACTTGATAGCAGGTTGGCTATCCGAATATGTTCGCTTAGAACAAGTTATAGTGATTTATAGTAAAAATTTAAAGGCCAATATTATTTTTTCGTAAATTTTTATTTAACCAAAATAGGAGCCGTTGGCATCTATGATATTCTTGCAACGTGATACAAGGTCAAATATTCCTTTTTCGTAGAAGTGCTGACTTTTTGAGACAATGAAATCTTCAAAGGCTTTTATGACCTCTGCTCGGTTCCGGAAGACCTTCTGCCGGCAAAATGAATCCAGATTGCGAAGAAGCTGGTATCCATTGGGGAAATATCAGGAGAGTACGGTCCAACTATAACTGTTTTTGCACCGTTACCTGTGAGGTATGCGGTCTGGCATTGTCATGCAAATGGATCGGACAGTGCCTATTGACCAACGCAGATTGCTTTTCAGTCAATTTAACATGCAATATGTCGATTTCCTCGTAATATTTGATAGCGTTTATCGTTTCTCCTGATTGAAGAAATGAAAAGTGAATTGGTCTGTTCGATTTCCACCAAATTCTCACCATAACCTTTTTTGTGTGAAGGTCGGGATTGGGGGTATGTTTTGGTTTTTCATCTGCATCCAACAAGTGCCCAGGTCTTTTACGATTATCACACAGTATCCACTTTTCATCACATTTGACTATCCGGTGCAAAAACGGTTCAGTTTGGTTTCCTAATGTAAGCGATGCGCAGATTTCCAGGCGCCGTAGTTTTTGGGATTCGTTCAGTTCATGGGGTACCCACTTATCGAGTTTCTTTACCTTTCCTATGAGAGAAAGGTTTCGACTTATTATAATTGGGGATACTCTCATGCTTTGTGCAATCTCCTACACCAATTTCGTTGGATCCGCATCCACAGTTGCTCTTAAAACATCGTCGTCAACTAGTGTTTCCGCATTCCCACGTTGCTCATTTTCGAGGCTGAAATCTCCTGAACGGAACTTTCCAAACCCACGTCGTATAGTGCGTTTGCTTACCGCTACATCCTCAAATTAATGTTTTTCATTGCCAATGACGCATTATGTCCCATTTTAAATTCGTAAAGGAAGAGAGTTCGAATTTGAAATAACGGTACTTGTAACGAACCCTCAAATTCTCAAACGACAAGCACACGTACCACTTTATTTTATAAAAAAAAGAAAATTTAACGTTCTGGCACAGATGTACACTCGAAAACTTCTAATTCCCGACTGAGCGAAAATCGGACATTTCATGTGGTACAACCCAATACTAGGTGGGGTGAAAAGGAATCGGGCGGACTTTTGTCGTCGATTGGTAACTGGACTTGGATCCCAAACCTTAAAAGATGGCTCATCAATAAAAAAATCAGCTCACGCGAGGAAATCATCGATGTCACGGAGGAGTATTTTGCAGACCTTCCGGAAAATTACTTTTCGAACGGGATCAAGAAGTTGGAAAATCGCTGGAATAAGTGTATCAAACTAAAAGGGGACTATATTGAATAAAATAAAAAAACATTTAAAAAAATATTTTTTTTCATTCCCAAGGAGGTTACTTTTCACCCCACCTAGTATATGCCGCTTATTAGTCTTTGGTAAATCTCTCGCTATAAAGGTAAACCAATCTATCTTCCACGAATTCATTTTCAGCTCAGAATGATCTGAAGTGACAGTATGTTTGTGTCATCGGTACAAAATGACTTACGATCAAAAATTGCTCAGAATTCTACATTCGAAGGACATTATCAAGGCTAAAAAGAACAAACATTTCCTTTACAATATTGTGACTGGTCAAAGGGCCGAGTGGAAGGCGCCAGATGAGCCAAAGCCCTAACAATCTCGTTTGTAGAAGTCAAAAATGAGGGCAATGTTGATTCCCTTTTACGATTCCAAGGGCATTGTTCACAAAAAGTTCGTTCCACCGGGCCAAACAGATGCCCACAATTCTATCTTGGTGTCTTGAAGAGTTTGGTGCAACGTATTCATCATAATCGGCCAGAATATCACGCATAAGGGAGTTGGCGTTTGTTGCACGGTAATCTTCATCTTAACTATCGACACTTTTGACCAATTTTTTGGCTAAAAAGCATTTTAACAGTCAATCACTCCCGGTATTCGCTTGATGTTGCACAGAGCTACTTTTACCTTTTCGAAAAAAAGGAATTGGCCGATGAAAACTTTTTGTTGTTCTTATTTTTAAAAAGTCCTGTTTACTTTGGAACGCATTTTGGAATTTTCACCTCAGCTTAAAGAGACGACAACTAATTTTTTTTTTGTCGGAATAGAACTACTCTACTCTACGCCAGATATGGATGAAAACTATCGTTATCGTGTTGACTCAAAGGAACTTCACCAGCAAGAAGACCAATCTCTTGCTTGCGTCTCTTACATCCGCATCCAAATTCTGTTGCCAAGCATTAGTTTAATCCATAAAACATGTGGTTCGCTTATGAGATCTTCCAAAAGAAGAAATACGTGGTCTTCCTTGATCTGCAGGCCTGATTGCGGGTCTGCAATGTCATCCCTCTATTCACTTTTACAAATCATGTGCTAGAGACAGTTTTAGACAAAAGTTCTGATTATTTTGCGTCCAATGCTCTTGAATAGCGGGTCGGTTAAGCCACATTCAGCGATAAGTACCAGCTTTGACACCGCTGACACAACTGACATAATTTGTAAAGTGTGCTGCCGATAAGTACCTAAACCCATAAATCTTGTGGAATTTAAGAGAGATATCTTAATATCTTTTCCTTGCTTGCGAAGCGCGCGTCGTCTGGCTCTACACAAAAATCTACAAGCGCAAATTCGCAAGCTAATTGCAGTTTCTCTGGAGATATCTGTACGAGCTCCTTTGCCATATCCTTCCAAACAGTGAACAGTTTGTTTGTCCAGTCCATCTTAGATAGACAACAACAAAAATTTAGAATGTTTTTGCGTTGAATATTCTAATAGTAGCCGAAGCTGTGTAACATCGCTATCAATGAATACGGCAATATTCTACATTGCAATTATTATATACCATAATTACATATGTACTCGTATGTATGTGTAATTTAATTTGACGAAAAACTCCTCGGATTGCAAGCAGTTTTGCCTGGCATTTTAGATCAAAAGAACAACGCAATATTTTTGTAAAAAGTGGTGATATTTTTATTTCAATCTAAAGACAAACTCTGAGGTTAGTAATGAAATACAATGTCTGCCACGGCTCTGTTTACAAATAGTCTTTTTTTTGATGAGATTTTCATTACGTTTTCGAATAATTGCGGCTGAATTCGCGTATAGCAGCTCTCATATTTTCTTTCAGTGCATGAACCGTTGGTGGAGCATTAGCGTATACTTAATTTTTAACATATCCCTAAAAAAAGGTCGAATGGTGTTAAATCGCACGACCTCGGCGGCGAATTTGTCTCCATTCCAAGAAATCACACGTCCAGGATATTTGCCACGCAATAGAGCCATTGTTTCACCAGCTGAATCTATAGCATCAATTTCAGGCAAAAAAGTCAGTCAACATGGTTCGGTAAGGCATGTCGCACCAGCATCATTTTCGAAAAAAATATGGCCCAATGACATTGCCAGCGCAAAAACTGCACCAAACTTTCACTCGCTGTGGATGGAGAGATTGGGGTAAAAATGTTGAAATTCATTCTATGGCAACACTTTTACACGTCTAACTGACTGTTAAAATTCACAGCTATTGTTGTACATTACTTAAGTATGTTCCTCTGCTTTCCTTTTTCAGTTTCATTTTTAAATAAATAAACGTGTTCTTTTACAATTCATAAGGATCTGCGTGTTTTTTTATTCTTAAAATTATAACAAAAAAATCATGATCTTGATGGGCTTGATGATGGCCAAAAGCAGTACGAATTTTTCGAAATGTTTCCGGGATATTTTCATCGTTTTTGTAATGAATTTTCACTATTTCAACACGCTATACGAATGTGTTTCGATCCATATTTAATAACTTCCTAGTTTTTACTTATCAAAAGTCATCGCAATAATAATTGAATATTGACAGTTAAAGAATGGCGCGAAATGTAAAATGGCACCTCTTGTTGGATCACCATATAACTGGTATTGAGCGAAAGAAAAATTGGTTGGCTATTTAATGTAGTCAAAATTGGGTTTTTGGTTTTAGTGGTATAGAGCATCGTCTCCGCTTTTCTCGAATTTATAGCAAGACCCCATGTTACCACTGGGGTGCTAATCATTTTTATATGATTTCGCTAATCAAAGTACGTACCACTAACTTGATTTTTTTTCTAGCTAAATTCATAAGTTCTGTGTCTATAAGCCTGAGGAAAAGTGAGATAATTTGGTTATGTATATCACGCTTTCCTATTGGATATGGATATGGATAATTCTAAGCGAAGTTCAGAAACAATCAATGACTTAGATCGTTCCTATCTCTATCTTCGTAAGGGATTTGAAAACAAATTTGGTGTGTACGATGTATGAAGCTCTTTCTATACTTTGTTACTTAGGTGGCGCTCCAATTCGAGGTGAACCTGGGCATCAACTGGCAAGCTTCTCCAGTTAGGTAACTGCCTCCAGTTGTGCGCTCCAAGTCGGTTGAGGTCCTCTTTCACTTGTGCGTGCCTCTTTACCTGTGGTCTTAGTCCACTGTGTTGTCCTTCCTCCCTGCGGTCTGGAGCATTGGTTTCCATAGCCATTTCAGCCGACTGATGTGGAGTTTTCTGACTAAATCGAATTGTCCTCCAAAACCCATCAACGCAAACGGAACCGAATATTTTATGAAGAAGTTTTCTCTCGAAACAACCGAGGATATCTTCATCCGCTTTCGATAGAGTCCATGGTTAGGCGCCATAAAGTAGGATTGGGATGATCTTATATTAAGTCTCCTTAATTGTTGAGGACACAGATCCTTACTACTCAATTGCCTTCTTAGCCAAACGAAATAGAAATTGGCAGGAATTATTCTTCGTTTTATTACACAATAGCAGACAAAATTCCTTACTACCTCGAAGTTATAGCTATCGACTGTGACGTTCTGTCCAAATGGTCGTTATTGTGTGTCCCTTCTTGTTGACAGCATGTGTTTGTGTCTCTGGTATGCTTGTGAGTTCCGCACAATTCTACGAAGTATGATGTAGAGCCAAACACATGACAGCACATCACAATGTCTAAAACTTTGTTTGACACCAAATGCCTTGGATAACGACTTTGACATAGCAGCGAGAGTGCTCCATCATTCATTCTACATAGACGGCCGAATTTAGAAGGGATGCAACAACTAGGCATGTGTGTATATAGCTCGTCTTAATACATGCTGCCGTAAGCAGTCTTAAAGTCGATGAAAAGATGGTAGGTATCGATTTGGATTTCCTGGGTTTTTTCAACGTTGTGCCGGGCGAAATGCACTAGACTTCAAACAATATAGCAAATTAGATCTTGTATGTACTGTTGTAGACTTATACCTCTATAGTTGGCATAGTTCTTTTTTGTGAATCGGGCAAACGATACAGAAATTTCGTTCATCAGGCACACACTCTTCTGACTAGATCTGAGAAATGAGTTGGTGTCTGCTCCCCACAAAGTCACTTCTAGCAGTTTTGAACACCTTGACAGTCTGGCTGTTATCATCTTAAGTTGAATGTTCTATTCTGCCTGATGATGGGATGTTGGTCTTCGTCGCCGTTATATAGTCTCCAGAAGTTTTTCCATATTCTCAGCACCGACTGTGACCCTACACAACGTTTCCTTCTTTATCTTTATAGGTTTCTCTACTGGCCTTCTTGTTTTGACACGTCCTTTTTACCTGTTCGTAAAACTTCCGTACGTTATTTCTGGAGTACAAACTCTTAATATCTACGATCGTGGGTTTCTCGCGCTCTTTTTTCTTCATCAGGAGAAGCCGATGTTTTTCTAGACTCTTTTACTTACGAGTGGCTCTCATCAGTCGTTATAGTGGCGGTTTGTACGCATCTTGTTTAGATCATGTCCCTGCCGGAATTCGTCATCACACCAGGCATTTATTGGTGGTCGTCGGGAGAAACCTAGCACATCAGTTGCGGTGTCTCTGCTGCCACGTTGTCATTGGTCTTCGATACTTGGTCCTGGAGATATAGGAGTTGTTCAGATATGTATTTTGGGATACGCGTACGCCAAAGATTCTGGCGGTCTCTTGGGATTGCAGCTTTCCTATGTTATACCTTCTCACAGTAGTTCTTCCTTGTTGTATCACTTGGGAGATACGCATTCATACCTAAATCGTGTTAATATTGGCTGCCCGAAAGGTTCGAACAATTAAAATACTGGAGGCATGCCTCCATTGCCGATCGCAATGTAATCAATTGAATTTAGTGTTACATGATCCGAGGACCGCCATGTCCTTTTTTGTATATTGAGATAAGGAAACTGTGTGTTTTCTATAGCGTTCGTCCCGTCGTAAGTCAATAAGTAAAGCCAATAACTCCTTTGTCAAACATGCTTGCTCCCTAGGGGCATAGGTGCATATTATGCTTATTAATTGAGGACATTAAACGTAGTCCAAGACCAATGGTTGCTTCTGCATCAGGTCGTCCAGGAAGGAAAGGAAAACTTCACTGTCCTATGCAAATCTTCTTGCCTATGTCTGTCGCGTATGACAAATGCGCATCTGAATAAGCACTGTTTCTGTTCCCTCTAGCAATCATCATAGTATACGAGGTGTGCTCAAAAAGGTGTAAAAAAATATTTATTCATTCATCAATCCTAATGTTGTCCAGATATATTCAAATATAATACACTTGTGCTAATGCTTTTTCCAATCCTCGAATCACTTCTCATAAGCACTTTTTGGTATAGCCTTGAGTTCTTCCAGCGATGCCGTTTTTATTTCCACAATCATTGCAAATCTCGTCCTTTCACAGGTCTCTTCAGTTTTGGGAACAGGAAAAAATCGCATGAGGCCATTTATGACCCTTTTGAGCAAATCAGGTTCATCATTGACGTCATTCAAG
Source organism: Volucella zonaria (assembly GCA_963966105.1). NCBI lineage: Eukaryota > Metazoa > Arthropoda > Insecta > Diptera > Syrphidae > Volucella > Volucella zonaria. Next base: position 82,480,196 of record OZ014534.1, on the reverse strand, counting down.
AGCTCCTGAGCGACGCTCATGTGACGGTTCTTCATCTTGGAAGAGCTTGTACCACTTGTAAACATTTTTCTTACTTAGAGCAGACTCACCCGATGCCACTGTCAACATTTCAAGTGTTTTAGAGCACTTGATTCCATTTTTTACACAAAATTTGATGCAAATTCTTTGCTCCATTTTTAATAGTAATTGAAAATCGCCGAGCACACCAAAACACGTCTAACCTTTCTATTAAAAACAAACTTTCTGTTAAAAACAAACTAAGTATGCTATATACTTGAAATTACATATGTTCGGGATATGTGTACCAACACAACAAAAAAATAATAGATAATCGAATGTACATTGCCCGGGAAATTTCAAAAACCACCTGACTTTTTGAACACACGTATATCACCAATGTTCGTCCTCCTTATGCTCGACCCATCCCAACGCATTTCCTGGGTAGTAGTGATACTTGGCTGATAGCAGTCAAGGGTCTCTGCTAATTGCTCGGCTACCTGTGACCTGTCACACATTCGAACATTCCATTTGCAGATTCAAAGGTCGTTGTCCTTTAAACGTTTTGCAGGGCCGTCAACAGTGTCCATTACTATCCTTAGCTATTAGCTGGTTCAAAAGACATTTTTAATCTCTCCTGTATAGGGTTGTGGGCCCGTGCCATTTTAGCCCGGGGACCACCAATCGGAAGTAAGATAAACACTGCGCTACGAACTTGATTGTTGTGCTGTTGGCTCAATCCAAGTCGGCAGTCTCCCGTTCATTCGCCGTGCAGATCCCCGAAGCTCTTTCTATATGGTTTCTTAAATGGTGGCTAAGATATACGATGGCGGGTCAATAAGTCCGTGACTTTTGGATGAAAACAGATTTTTTGATAAAAAAATAATTTTATTTTTCAACGTAGTCTCCCTTGAGCTCTATACACTTTGTCCAACGCTTCTCCAATTTTTTTATCCCTTCCAAAAAAAATGATTTGTCGAGGTCCTCAAAATGACGAGATGACTTCATCATTGGAGTCAAATCTTTTTCCACCAAGCCATTTCTTCAGGTTTGGGAACAAGAAGTAGTCGCTCGGAGCCAAATCTGGAGAATAGGGTGGATGAGGAAGCAATTCATAGCCCAATTCATGGATTTTTGCCATGGCAACTGCACATGTGTGCACCCTTGCATTGTCTTGGTGGAAAAGAACTTTTTTCTTGGCCAAATGAGGTCGTTTTTTTTTCAAATCGTCATTGAATCGGTCCAATAAGTTGGCATAATATTCCCCATTGATTGTTCTTCCCTTTTGAAGGTAGTCAATGTGGATTATCCCGCGTGCATCCCAAAAAACAGTCGCCATAACTTTATTGGCTGACAAACCCACCTTGGCCTTCTTTGGCGCCGATTCACCCTTAGAAACCCACTGTTTTGACTGTTGTTTGTTCTCTGGTGTGTTGTGATGGATCCATGTTTCGTCCACGGTTACAAAACGGCGCAAAAACTCCTCCATATTGCGATTAAACAACGCCAAACCTTCCTGTGAAGTTGTTATACGATTGCGTTTGTGGTCGACTGTGAGCAAACGCGGCACCCATCTTGCGGAAAGCTTTCTCATGCCCAAGTGATCATTCAAAATTGAAACCACTGAGCCATGCGAGATCCCTACGGCTTCCACAATCTCTCGCACTTTCAATCTTCGGTCGGCCAACACCATATCGTGAATTTTTTCGATTGTTTCGGGTGTAGAGACCTCAACTGGGCGTCCAGGACGTTCGGCATCTTCAGTGCTTGTACGGCCACAACGAAATTCAGTAAACCACTTTTTTACCATTGAAATCGATGGTGCAGAGTCCCCATAGTATTTATCAAGCTTAGCCTTGGTCTCGGTAATGGTTTTTTTTCGCAAGAAATAATGCTTAATAAGCACACGAAATTCACTTTTTTCCATTTTCTCCTCAAATTAGTGAGTAGTCTGATAAAAATAGCTGTCAAACACAAACTAACTGACGCAGCAAATTTAAATTTTGACAGGAGTCAACTGACAGATGCCTGTTGACAGGAGCAGTGTTGCTGTTTCAGTAAAGAGGTCAGAAATTCAAAAAGTCACGGACTTATTGATCCGCCCTCGTATTACTTACATCATATACCTAATCCTGCAATAAGCTCTGTTACAAATATAAAAAGCTATAAAAAAGAAAACCAGTAAACATATTGTATTCAAAATTGTTTCATTTATCAGACCACAATATTGATTATTAAAAAAAATGGGATTCACTCGAAATGACTGCCTTTTGCTTTAACACAAACTTCCAAACCGTGTGGCTATTGGGCTGTAGCCTCACGTACAGTTTCCATGGAGATCGTGGACGCTGCTCTGGTTAATGCTCTTGTAAGGCTTTCCAAATTTCTGTGGAGTCTTGCAGACCATGTTCTCCAATCCTGACCACAAACTATAATCCAGTGGATTCATAACTGGACTCCACGATGGCCAATCTTCTGCTGCTATAAAGCCAGGAATATTGACTCTGAGCCACTCCTGCGTGGTTTTGGCTTTGTGCGCTGGAGATCCATCTGTATCAATTGCATCTTTCCAGCCTAATTTTCTTTTAGTTGAGGAGTTAGAGGATGAGCCGTGGACCGACGATAGGCTTTCATATGCAGATCATCCCGAATCAGCCTAGACATGGATCTGGTTGATATATCCAATACCGTGGACATGATCTTCTGCTTCCTAAGTGGATTTCTCCAAATTCGTTCACGCACTGCCTTTACTACCGCATTCGTACGGACGATGCGCGGGCTACAACTTCTTGGCCTGTCCTGTACTCCAGACAATTCGCGCGAATCGAGCAATAGCCCGATAAACGAATGTTCCGATATTCCGAGTTGTTTTAGCAACTCGAAAATTTGGCCAGCACTCTTTCCGCACTTATGCAACGCTATTACCCCGACTCGACTCTCTTTAACGCCGTATTCTTCACTGATCAGTGCATGCGTTCTGAAAAAAAAAGTTAACGGTTCTATTCCCGCAAGTTTTGAACGATAAGCGCTGGAAATTGTGTAACAGAACTTATAGCAGGACTAGGTAGATTTTTTTATAATTCGCACAACTTCGTGAATCTTTCTTTGAAATATGGATGGTGGAATTGTAAAATAAATCTCCCCTCTGCTCGTATTTAGTTGTACCACACAAAATGTTCGATTTGAAGTAAACATTTTAAACTTAATTCTTATTTAATCAAAATATGATCCGTTTCAACTGTGATTCTCTTCGAATGTAATCCAAGATCAGATATTTCTTTTTTGTAAAAGTATTGACTTTTAGACACAAAGGCAACCTCTGTTCAGTTTTAGAAGATTTTCTGCGGGTAAAATGACTCGACTGTGGAAAAAGCGAAAGTCTGTTCGAATGCACAGATTGACTCGACCTGTTCATGGAGTACCCATTTTTCGAGATTCTTTACCTTTCCTATGAGAGAAAGGTTTAGACTTATTGTTATGGAGGGTAATCTCATATTCTGTGCATCGTCCGGCACTATTTTTCTGGGTCTTCATTTATAGTTGCTCTTAAAACATGGTCGTCAATTACTGTTTCCGGTTTCCCCGCGCGGTTCGTTATCAACGCTTAAATCTCTGGAACCTTTCAAACGATAATCGAATTGTGCGTTTTTTTTACAGCTACACACAGCAACACACCTACTACTTTATTTTATCATATATAAAAAAAAGACAAATGTTCACCCGAAGTTTTCTTATTTCAGAGTGGAGCAGAAATCGGACATTAAGTGTGGTGCAACCTAATACTAAGTCCCGCAGATCCTTACCTAATATGCGTCCGCGAGTCTTCACATCGAATGAAGTTGTACTGATTGACTTGAAAACTTTCTGGTCGGCCATTGGGTTAGGATTGAGTTTATGACTTTATTCTGCATTGTTGAGTATTCAAGAATTGATTTGATTGGAGAGTTATTCATTAGAACATCTCCATCTTGCTTTATGAATGCCTAGATATGGTAACCGCAAGCTACTAGGATGTACTTTCCAATGCGGAACTAATATTTTAATAAAACAGACAAATTTTTAATGAACAGGTTATGAGGTTTAGAATTATATTGAACAACAAAACGAGTAAAAATATATATATATTAGAAAACGTAAAAACAAATTAAATCAAAATTAAGTCTATGATAAAATGTGACGTGAAAATGTTATAAAATAAATTATGCTTTTATTATGCTTTTAATAAGAGAATCTTCAGATTGCTGCATCACAGAAGCCATTAAGCCATCACTGGTAGCAATCTGAATATTTGGATTCGAGCGTCGATATCGATGCCAATGGCCATTGTCTTTTAAAGTTGAAATTAAATAAATTCTTTGACCATCCTTTGGCTTTGGAATAGACTCAACAACCTTTCCACCAGCGCAGACAATTATGTCTGTTGATCAAAAATACAATATAAACAGGAAACAAGATTTAAAAGTTGATAATAACTTTTAATTGGTTTTGACCTACCTTTCATTTCATTAGGTGATGGACGAATACTTGGAGTCATCATAAAAGAAATGCCATCCAACACAGAAGTTGTCTGCGCCAAATATAAAGTCTTTTTCATATCGAACCTGTAACGCTCTTGAAATTTCATGTCAACAAAAATGTAATGTTCATCAGGTACGACTAATGATTTTTTTCGGATAACTTCTATTAGCCAGTCCAATCGGACCACCGGAATTCCTCTGGCAATAGCAACCATTAATTTATACGTACGATTGAGGGTTTCCACGACTAGAACATCACAATCTTTGGGATCGCTAGTATAAATCCAAACACCTATAAACAATTATAATTAATCAATTCGTGTTTGTAGACAAAAGTATGAAATGCAATGAAGATTGCTTTCTAGAGAACATACTTCCAGAATTTCGTTCTAAAACAGCTTGATACTTAGCATTACATGACGATTGGGCAATTTTAATTTTCGGTGTTTGCCTCCTCGAAAGACGTTCATTGACGCCGATATCAAGGAAAGCATTATCAGTTGAATTCTGCAATGGAATAAAGAAGTGCAAGTACTATGGGTTTTTCGAAAACTATTAAGTTGAAGTTAATATTTTTGCGTATATGTACTTACTGCAGATCTGAGACGTTTGATTCTTGGTTCTTCGACTTCATTTTTCCTTTTTATAGGTTTCGACGTAGCAGTTTGATTTTCTCTATTCTTAGAAAAATCATTGGTACTAGAACTTGTTTTTCTTGCTTTCTGTACAGGAGGTGGTATTGTTGCTTGATCATCTGAATCGTCACCATCAATACAGATGGTCACAACAGTGTTTTCTTCCTTGTGATGTTTTTTTGTTGAGGAATCAGCTTTGGGTGCAACGTTATCGCCTGAAAGATAAGAGCCAACTTTGGTGAATTTAAAAATTTTATGATAATGCGGTACTTAGTGATTTGACAAAAAGGCGATTTGCCGTAATTATTTACAAATCGAATGGAGAATACTTTTTCTAGTTTCTAATGTTTTCGCACACCAAGTTAGTTGAATATGCAACTAAGCGCGAGGTATTCTTTTACCGCGTTATTCCGCCCAGTATGGGTTTGAGAACTTTTCCACTAAATTCAGTTTATGCAAACGGGACAAATAAATTTGTTCGCAGGATGGCAATGTACTCAGCATATTGTAGCAGTTGTACAAACCTTTTATTAGCAATCACTATAAAGCAGTAAAAGTTTTCCATTTTCATCCTGCACAGGCGAAAGTTTGCAGCGTTGTCCAGTATATTTCATTTAAAGACCCCATAACCTGATCTCTTGAAATATTTCAAGAAAAATTTGTGATGTGATGTGATGTGATGTTTAGCTAACGGCAGGCCGTTTTCCAACCTTAGTTCACACTGTTTACAAAAATTATTAATTATGGTATATTATTGTCCTGTTCAATATACGGTCTAACTTGTTGGGGGGGGACATATTCAAATGAAGTTAATCCGCTAATTATATCACAAAAGCACTTTTTGCGTATTATTTGTAAAAAAAAATCGCATCCATAATAGTTTTGTGCTATTTCATAAACTAAACATTCTTCCATCAAGACGCTCAAGGGATTCTAGTACCCTTAAAATGTTTGCACACGGCGCGGGCGAATGAAAATCAGCAAAGAAAAAAAGAGAGGTACCGATGAACGTGGTTTTAAATGTTTGAAGGTTATAATGACTATGAAATAAAGAGATAGGCAGGGCATTCCATAAGCGAGTTGTACGGCTTAAGAACGAATCACGATATTTTAGAGTACGTCGGGAAGTGAGCTTGAGGGTATACTGATGAGCACTCATAGCAAGACGAGTGTTACGGTTAAACGTTTGAAGGGGCGGAATGCTAATATCCATTGCTTGAGTGATATTAATATCACCTATGAGCTTTATCGTGCGATAGTTTTGAATTCTATATAGCAGCTGCAGAGATGTTTTGGGCGCACCCGACCAGATGTGGGCATTGTACTCCAATTTCAGGCGAATAAATGCTTGAGGAAATCTAGACATTTTGCAGCATTTTTGATGATACCGAATATGTGGTCATTCCAACGTAGGTTGTCACTAACACACATACCGAGAATGGAAAGTTTTTCGGTTTCGACGATGCAAGTGCCATTCATGGATAACGGCTGAGGGTTTAAATTACGCTTTAACGACAGCAGACAGCATTGTTTTGCTGTTAATACCAGAATTGAATGAGCTTAATATATGTTGGCGTTCCCATTCTACCGCCGAAGAGCAGTGACGTGAGTCAGGGAACGGATATGAAAAGGAGACAGAACGGAGGCTTGGAGTACACCAGCATTTAGTTTGTGGATATCGGACTTGAAACCTTCCAAGACAACTTCAATTGAACGTTCCGAAAGGTAGTTTCTAATCCATTGAAACTCTGTCAAATGCCTTAGAAATATCAAGTGCAACTATCTTGCTTTCGCCAGATTGATATATGCACGCTTTGGTTCCATGGTGAGACATGCCATCAAACCACCAGTGGACCTGTTGCTATTGTACAAAGACCATACTGCCGGTCATTTAGAAGTATTCGTGTTTCGAGATTAATCAGTGTTTCTGTGACCTTGGAAACAAAAGACGTAAATGCAATGGGTCTGTAGGAGAGAGAAGAAGATTAACATCTTTTAGGGATAAATGCTGTTTTCGATCTGCTCGGAAAGAGTCCTAAAGAGTATGAATAATGAAAAAGCTTACGCAGTGGTTTTGCCAGCGAGAAAGAACACCTCTTCAGTAGAAGGGGAGACATACCATCTGGACCAGTGGATTTGTGAACGTTAAGATCTTTAAGTACTTAAGTACGAGTGCGAAAGTGGATTCGTCCAATTGAAGATTCGACGCACTCAAGTGTAGGCGGGGACAAAGCACGATCTGGAAGTGTTGAGCTGGCCGCAAAGTGTGCAGTAAGCAGATTGGCCTTGTCCAAATAGATGACAGCTGGAATGTCATTGTAAGTGAGCTTTGGGATGGAGGATGAAGCAGAATTTCTAATGTTTTTGACGAACCACCAAAAATTTGTACTACCGTTGGGACATTGTAGTATTTTGTCCCAGTTTTTGGTCGTATTGAAATTTCATAGGCTTGAGAAAGACGATGCAGTCATTTTTGACGTCTTTATCAAGGAAACATAAGACCAGTTAAAATTCCTAAAGAATCTGTTAAGTCCGCTTTCTCGTATTGCCATACGGTTCTTTTAGGAATCTTTTCTCTAACTGTGTGGTCGGTGTATGAGAAATTAGCTAATATGACACAGTTGTCCGACGAGCCTAGAGGGGATAGCACATTGACCTTGTATTTGTCACGGTGAGAAGTTAAAAACGGGTCCAGGGCGTTAGCGGTACGACTATCAACGTCTTGTGTTCGTGTAGACTCATTTTCCGCAGCGAAGATCTCAACACACCGTCCTTCGGGTGTTTTCTGCCCAGAATGTCGAAGCCACCCAGGATTTTGTATATTAAAATCGCCCGTAATAACGATTTCAGTATGAGGATACAAAGACACAATTCCTTTTAAGGAGTCAGACAGGGCGTCAAACACGTTAAATGTCGAATTGCTGTGCCGTTTGGGGCTTCTGTAAATAAATCAATAGTAGATAATTTGCTTACAGGGATGGAATTTTAACCGCAAGAACTTTTTTATTAAGAGTGCAAATGTCGCTATCAGAAGGAATGCTGCACATTCATAATAAAATTCACTCTAAAAGGTTTTACACAAAGATTAATCAAAATAAAAGTAAAAGTAAAATACAGAAGAAAAAAAACAAAAAAAAAAAAGATTCTCCCATCTTCGGATGCCCAAAACACGGGAACCAAAATTAAACATTTAAACATAGTCAAGAATAAAAACCTCGCCCATATGTTACTTGTAATAAATGGGTTATTTGATGCATCTGGGTCAATGTACCAAAGGATAATTTTCATACTGTTTCTAAAAGCGAAGCTAACTTTAAAGAGAGTCGACGTAAAAACGAAACTAAGAGTAAGAGCTCCTACATCTTCCTCTATAACCAAAATGTGTATGGTCCCAAACGTTAGTGACCCTTGGTGGTGCAATAACCCTGCATTATTGTGGGATTGCTAAAATAAACCACTGTCATCTTTGACTACAAGTGGAACAATTTTTGCTCTCAATAATAGAGAAATTAGAATGTGTCCAACGGCGTTTTACATAAAGAACTACTTGATTTATCATTTGCACATCTTTGCATTCCAAAATGAAACATCGAAGACCTGGAGCGATCAACCCTCTTATGCGTAAAAGAAATGAGAATCTTGATCGGATATCATTGAACGATAAAATCGTTAGATAAAGTATAATTTGTGGAAATACACGTTTTTTTCACTCCTAACATCGTTAAAAATGCAACGCGCGATTTTTTGTGCTACAGCTAGATCTCAAAGAGCAATTTTCCGAACATGCAACGCGACCAGTCTCTGACATATGTACATATTTTCACCAAGACAGTATATAATTTGGACTTTATGTGTATCAGCAGATTACTTGGACTTCGTTGAATGGATATTTGAACAACGTGATTCTAAGTTAACGGTGTCAAGAAAGAAAGTAGAATAAAAACAACACGTTCTTCACATCTCTTGACTCAACGATGTCATTAATGCAATACATGCTAATCGAAAACCGTTCACGTTTATGTTAAGATCTTTATCATATTATTGCACATTGGTAATACTAATACAGTATTATCGAATTGGCATTAGTATCTCCAATATTCCTATTACTGTAAACCAATCATTAGATTTATGTCATATTAATAAAGCAGTTTGGATAACACCATTGAGCAGGCAACATCTTTCCCTCTAAGTTATAACAGTTTCCTAAGAAACGAGGACGCTGAGTATCTCAACAAGCTAACGAATTGTGTAAGTTACTAGTAAGTAAATTCAAATTTCAATAGTAAGGAGTGTGCATTCCAATAATGAACTCCGGGTTCACAGGCACTTGTGATGTGATACGTAAAACCTGCCGTTTGCATGTGGAACTCTATCTCCTGTACCTTCACCTCCGATAGCTTCTTCTTCTTCTTCCCTCAAATACAACAAAAAATAAAGACCAATGGAATTACACAGCTCTAAATGTATCCACTTCAATGGGATCCTCTCCACATGCCACAAACCCCTCTCAGGCAGGCTCTGTAAAGTTTTAAGGTTGGAATAATCGGAGCTGACTAATTTCGAATTTTTAGTTCAAGACGATGCAGATGACGTAGTCATATTTACTATGGGCTAAGAGGAAATGGATAAACGCAATATATGACTGGTACCAAACATAAAGGTTAAATGTTCCTTCCTGACAAATCTTCCTCGGTCAACTCCAGGCTCTGCTCTAGAAAAGGTGCAAACACAAGCCTGGCTGGGTACCACAAGTGCAATATGCACTTGTCCGACAGATGCACTGGAAGTTCTTCTTGACCTATTCGAACATGCTTTTTGTTTAAGAGGCGCCGGGTTTCCGATGGGGATAACTATCAAACTAGCAATTCACCATGGATAAATCTATACCGCAAAGATGTAACTATACCGTGAAATATTAGTTCTGAGATTAGTATTCAATTACACAAACTTGTCAAGTTTATGGACCGAGTAATCCACCATCCGATGTGTTATTCATCGTGTTGTAGAAAGATTTCGCTCATATTTAACGCTACATTACATTACATTAGGCCAATAAAAAGAATTATATTAAGGCCATCCGCAGAAAATATCGTCTCAGTTGAAGCCAGTGTTGATAAAGACCCGAATTGTCAGTTCACAGGCGAGCACAGCAGCTTGGATTTTGTCTGTCTACAACTTGGAACAAAATAATTTTAGTCTAACTTGTCACAGGATTCCATTCGTGCAAGAAATAAAACCGGCAGCAGCTAGCGCTACAGTCAATGGTGATCGATACAGGAAAATGATAACGAATATTTGTATTTAAATTCGATGTGATGAAATGTGATTCCAGCAGTAAGGGACTACGAGTCATACTGCGGTCAATAACTTTGATTTACTCAAATCAAAATTTAATCAGATAGGGACTTGTAAATTGGCCACTAAGATTTTGATTCAACGCCTATCTATTAATTCTGTTGGCGTATTTTTATTTAAATTCATTTTCTAGACGATCTTCAAGAAACATCCTTTATAAAAGATGGAAACTGCCAGGGTAAATGTAGTTGAGTTTTATCTTTTATGCAACAAATCAAAAACATCAAATAGGTTGGACACATGAAGTACAATAACTGTCAGATAACCAAACTCTTAAGCTCTTTAACTGGCTGCTTTGCAACTGCCTACAAGTCCTCTTGTAACTTGCTGAACACAATAAAATATCACGATGAAGGGAGACAGCGACGTTCATGACAATAAAACTGGTTCCAGCTAAGACAATGGGAATAACAAATCGTGTTCTCTTACTGGCACGCTCTGTTCAATGTAAAACGCCGAAGCAGCATAATACGTCCTGAACTAATGCTCTGCTAAGGCTAAGGCCTAAGCACTTCCATAAAGTTTACAAAACTTTCTCAGCTCAGAGAATCTTAGGCTTCATCCATGAACTTGATTTCAGGCAGTAAGCAGCATAATCCAACAACACTTAGGGGGATGACAAAAGACATCATATGGACAGAAAGTCCACTATTATATATTACAAGATGGGTGTTTTGAATCGACAACGGGTTCAAGATTCAAAGAAACTTAGGATTGTGCTTAGGTACATATATGCGATATGTTTCTGTGCTTTGGATCATTTTTATCATTAAGAAACTAGTTCAAAGCAAACAAACCACAGAAACCTGTGATTGATGAGTCATTCACTATGGAATTCAACCGAATTGGACGTAGATAAACGATCTCGAAGGAAGTACAGGGGTCTAATACATAGTTAAGTCCAATAACAAACATTAACAAAGCTGTACTTTTAGTAAAGAAAAACAAGAAAAAACAAGACTCCCACCTTTTCCAATCGCATGGCCATCTATTTTCTCATTAGTTGATGATTTCTTGCTGCTCATCTCAGCGGGCTCGCTTATAGTGGTTAAATCCTTAGAACTTCTAAGTCTAGGTGTTCCTGGTGCAAGTACTTCTTCCTTGCCTGGCTTTGCTATTTCCTTATATATGTGTTCTCTTCGCCTCTTTTGATTGTCCATTCTTGTATTTTGTTCTTTGTCGCCCGAACGCTTTGATCTTAACTCCTTCTTTTCTTTATTTTCCTCGATTATAGGATTTGATTTGGATCCCTTTTTCTCAGTTTGTTTGCTCTCATTATGTGGAGGATCTTTCGTTTTCTTGTTAGACTCTTTTTGGTTTTCAGTTTTCTGCTCTGAATCTTTACGTTTGTCTATTTTGTTCGCTTCGTCCTTTTGCTTGTCTGTTTTGTTGGTTTCCTTGTTTTTCTTTTTGGGATCCTTAGGCTTGTCTGTTTCTAATGTCGATGATTTCTGCGATTCAGGTTTTGAACTGCCATTGTGATGATTTGAATTTTCTGATTCACTTAGCTTTTTTTCTAATTCTCTCTCTGACTGACGTGTTTTTCGTCTGCTTGTGATTTCCTTCCGTTTTTCTGCCTTTTTAATGGTTTCAGTTTCGTTTGTCCTTTTGTCGTCTGGTTTATTTTCTTTTTTAGAACTTTCTTCATCCTGATTTTCCTTATGAAGGGTTGAGCGATTTTTTCCCTTATCATCATCTTGTGGCTCATGTTTTACTCCACTATCATGCGAAGCTTTGTCAGTTTTGACTCGCTTACCATGTTCAGCTTTAGATAGAGATTCTATTTTACTTTCATCTTTTTTGGATGTCTTTTCTTTTCTGGAGTAGCTTTTTTTCTCAGACTTCTTATCGGATTCTGTTTTGCTTTTAGATTTTGTAGTTACCTCTTCAAGGGCTATGCTTTTATTACGAGTTCTTCTCATTCCTACATCTTTTAGTTCATCATGAGATTTTTCACATTTCTCTTTTATTGGTTGGTCTGCGGTTTTTAGTTTCAATTTTGAATCCTCTTTTTCGTCCATTTTACGCGGTAGTAGATCGTTAAAAGAATCCCCACTATCATCAGTATCACTGAGTAATGGATTCCCATCGCTGTCTTCATCACCGAAAAGTGATTTTCGTTGCTTTTCAGAAATCATATTGTTCCAATAGAGTTCGGCTAACTCCTGCAGCTGCTTGTCCTTGGGAAGTGCTTTACCTAAGAAATCTGGTGTAAGCAAGAAATTATCAATATTAACAACGGATTTGCTTGACTTTGCTGATGGTCCAGGTGTTTTTCTTATGGGTGTTGATAGGACTGGTTTCTGTTTTGAATCATCTTTTTTCGGCGGAGGTTTCTTCTTCTCAGAGGCTTGTTTAGTGGGCTCAGGTGTAGCTTTGGGTGGATTCTTTTCACCGTTGGATTTTTGCAAGGTCTCGCGCATTTTCATTACTAACTCTGGAGCAACTACTTCGTCCATTTCATCGTCATCAGAGTCAAGCAGTTTATTGCACTTTGTCTTAAAGCTACTCTCAGACAGAAGGATTCCATTGTCTACAAGAGTCGATGACAAACAAATGTCTTCGGCGATGTTTGTCGGCTTTTGAAATACTTGGGTTGCCGGCAGATTATCTTCAACGGGAAATGCCTGCGGTGGCGGTGGTGGAGGAGGTTGAGAAGGCAATGACGGGGCGGGTGGTTTTAGTTTTGTTGAGGGAGGCATGAACACTTGTGTTGCAGGTAAAAATAATCCTTCGTCTTTTTGCACAGCAATGTTTTCTTTCTTAGACGGTAGCGGCGACGATTTCGATTTGCTCTTACTCACAGGCATAGGTTTAACAAAGACTTGAGTAGGTTCAATAGGCTGATGAAGTTCTGGAGGTGAATTATTTTCTCCTGGATCTTCATCGGCTTCCTTATTTAGGGGAGTCGTTTTTCCTCGTTCCGGGATATCAAATATATCAGGCGTACTATACGCAGAAATTGCATTTCTTTCTTCTCCATCGATTACGTCTAGAGTAGGAACACCAATGACAGCATTTATAGTACTTGAAGTAGTCTCATCTTCTTTTTTCGACCATTGCAGCGTAGACATTTCTTTCTCTATTTCGTTTTCATCGTTATTAAAATTTAGGAAATCATCGATTTTTACTGGATCGTGGCGTATTGCGGGTATCACCATCGAACAAGGAACATCAGCTAGCATGTCCTCAGAATTATTGCTCAGATCACTGTTGTCACCGTTGAAATCATGTGTACAAATGCGGAACTGACTCAATGGGATTGTATCGTCGTCGGCAAGGGTTTCATTTACCGATTTATTACCGAATGTAAGTCGGGGGTAAGTGGAGGGCCTACTATGCGCATGAGCAACATCTTGAGTTTCTGGAATAAAGAAATCATCGTCGTCGGGGATTTTTTCATTCGATTTGTTGGATTGAATCGACGCGTTGCCGGACTTGCTGGGTTTGCCGCGATTTTCCACAGGGCATTGTGTTTCGGGTATGTAGAAACTGTCAACGCTTCCTGTCGACTTGCGAGGTATTCCTTTCGGAACTAGGGCCTCTGTTACTGCTTTACTTGTATTTTGGGTGGAACTATTCTGAGTGGTTTTAGAATTTGGAGTGGAGGTGAGAGTGTTTTTTAGCATATGCCTGGCGCGATTACGAGATGAGGATAGATTATCCGGGCTGTTGCATATGATTTCAGAGTTATCCTTAGCTGGAGGTGTTATACGCCCTTCCAGGAAGCCACTGTCGCCCTTGAAAGAATACGATTGCTAACTATATAGTATTTTGTTTTTAGTCAAGCCTTACCTCAATGCCCAAGTGTAATGTTGCTTCAACATTTCCAAATTGAACCGCTGTTGATTTCGGTAGTGGAATCATTTTGCAGGCTGCAATCCGTGTTCCATCCACAAATGTTCCGCATTTTGATGTGATGTCTAATAGCAGAGGCGTTTTCTGGGTGAAATCCAAGAAGCAATGCTTGATGTCGACAGACTAGAAAATAGGTAACATAAATTACGCACATTCGATGATCCTCCTGTACCTTACAGCATTGTCGATTTCAATGTCATGAGCATATTCACTTGATTTCCTTCCGATCACATAAATCTCTCCCAACTTGAGTGGATGCTTGACACCGCTCACATGAAGCACTCCCGCCTGAAATGAATTATTCAGTAAATTACACAAATTGGCAATAAGACTCACTTTGCTCATAATTTCTGGATCTTACACTGATCTATCAAATAACAAACAATTGTTTGGCAATAGGAAGTTTTACATTCGAAAATTTGTCAGTTTGCGCGCTTTACGTGTGGGCGCGTTCGAATGTGTCAGGAATTTGAATTTAGCTGAAAACTAGCGAACCAGCAACTGATTATCGAATGTGAGAGAAATTGATTTTTCTATCTGTTTGATTTTTAAAGTGTTAAATTGTGCGAAAATTGTAGGTTTTGTTTTCGAAAATAAAAACAACTACCAAATAATTAGTGTCGGTGAATTAGTAAAGAACGCCTAAATGACAGGCAGTACTGCCAAATTTATAAAAGGCAATTTGCATTGATGGTACAGAAAGTGTGATACGGTTCGGTTTTGGTAGAAAAAAAACTGTTTTTGATTTTTGTGGGAAAGTGTGTTTCTTTTGTGCGAATTAAGCTTAATATTTATTTTTAAGGTTTTTTTCGGTAGATAAAATGTACGAAATGTCATTTCAATAAAAGTTTTGTTTAAAAAAATAAAAATTTTTGTAGATTAAGACTTTGAGTTTCCTGTTCGAACACAGGCAACCTCTCCGTAACTTTTCTTTCGTTCAGGTTGTGAGTATTAAAGGAAATTGAATTGTTTTTATGTTTTTTGTTTATAAGAGATCACAAACCTCGGGTCCAGTATTCGAACACCCTTTTCTTGGGTGTTCGATATAAGGTAACTTAAGATTTCTGGTTTTCTTTGTCCGAACAGTTTTTACATTTTCATCTCAGTCACCGACTAACACTCGACTCGGCAACATCTTTCAGCTGATTGGGTTTCTCTCGGATTTCTTTTTTCGCGGTGCGAACCGGTTTCTACAACCAACCAACCTTTTTTCTACTTTTTGCTTAATTTGTAACCTGCTAGTGCTTAAAATAATATATATAAAGACGTTTACAAAACCTGCTCGATTATGGCCGAACGGCCACGTATGCTTTCGGGAAACCGTTTTAGCGATCTGCAAACAGACCCACCCCCTGAATATAAAAATAAAAAAAGGAAAAAGCCCAATTCCTCCCCTTTTGAACCATCAAATTTATTCTCGACCCACAGTGTCCCGGACAATCCAAAATTTATAGTGATCTCCTCGACTAACGCGGAAAAGCCTCTCACATCGTTCAGCGTTTTCCTGCTTAAAAAAGCCATCGACTGCATAAGTACAGCTTATGAACAAATCACCCAACTACGCGATGGCAGCCTCCTCATATTGGTTAAAAAGAAAAAAATTGCGGATCTCTTCTTATTAAAGAAAGCACTTTTCAATCTATGCCCGATATCAGTAACCCTTCGCAGCCAACTGAACTCATCAAAAGGCACAGTATATGCTCCATATTTAACCAACGTTCCTGAAATCGAAATCATTGAAGAAATGAAGTCACAAGGGAATACGGACGTGTTTAAGTTTAAAAAAACTGAAGATGGAAAGCAGCGTGCAACTGGACTGGTTCTATGCACCTTCGACCGTTTTCGTCCTCCGAATACAGTTAATATCGGCTGGTATAATGTAAAAGTGACCGAGTATTTCCCTAATCCAATGCGATGCCAAAACTGCCAACTTCTGGGCCACACCGCCAAACGCTGCAAAGGTAATTCTTCATGTGTCAATTGCAATCTACCCCCTCACTCCTCCGAAAAATGCACACGTACTTCATGTGCTAATTGCAATGGAGATCACCCCGCCTCTTCTAAAGCATGCCAACGTTACCAACAAGCAAAAGAAACACTTAAAATTAAGACCATACATAAATGTAGCATGGCTGAAGCTAAACAAATATATAAAAAACAAAACCCCACCTCACTCATGCCATCAACCTATTCAATGATTGCAAGTACGACAAACACACAAAAACCTAAGATTGCGGTGAACGAATCAATACATAACAAAATTCCTAGCAACAGCACTCCAACGACAACACCACGCTCTCTTCAACACACACCAATGTCAATTATTAATCATAGAAACACAATAGCAACTGTTCTTCACGAACACAGCCAAAAACTAGCACCACCATCACAACACACACATACTAACGCTTTACTTAATACCGTAAAAACAAAATTCCCTAACACACCCGCTGAAGCTAAATTAACCTCCGCCCCCGCGCAGTGCAGCTCGTCCAGCACTCACACTAAAAACATAAACCTCTCAGAAAATATTCTACCCAACCACCATTCAACGCAACCAAATACACAAAATCAAAATAAAACAATACTATCTCCTATTTCATCTATCACTCAATCGCTAATAAAAAAGAACATATACTACACAATTCCCCCAGAATTTGATAACCATGGAACCGAGCAATAACAACCACTTTAATGATGGCTCCAACCCAGCTGATCGTGCACTTAATTATTCTAGCACCATGCCTAGATCGAAAAGTTTACTTCCTGAACAACGGGTTGGGTATGTTTACCCAAATTCTATTCCCAGATCAAACTTATACGCTTCGAAATCCAGATATCGGGATTGCTACCCACAGTTATCTAACCTTCCCAATCCCAAACCAAAGCACATCGATAGAAGACTCAAAATCCTGCAATGGAACACAAAAGGCTTCATCAATAATTATGACGAGTTGTGTATTCTTATAAAAGAACAGTCCCCCAGTATTATTGCCCTTCAAGAGACTCACTGTCCGCACCTGTTTAAACCTAACACACCTAAGTCCTATAAAGATTATTTTTATAATTTTCAACATAACTCAACTGCTAAACAAGGTATCGGAATTTTAATTAAGGATAACATTCCACATAAGCCAATCCACATCACCTCGAACATTTTAACGATAGCGGTCGAGGTCCAACTCGTGCTTAAGTTCACAGTTGTCTCCATTTACATTCTCCCCGAGCAAGCTTTTTCTAGGTCTGATTTAGAGAATAATTTTAACCAGATTCTGACCCCCGTACTACTGGTAGGTGATGTCAACGCCTGGAGCGTACTGTGGGGTTCCACCACCACTAATTCCAGAGGGGCTATACTAGAAACATTTTTAAGTGACTCAAATCTTATGATTCTTAATGACGGCTCCCCAACGCACTTTTCCACCCATAATACACTAACACACATTGATTTAACATGCAGCTCACCCGAATTGTATACGAGGGCTTCCTGGGAAATTTTAGATGATTTCTATAACAGCGACCACTTCCCTATAATTTCCACTATTGATATTGGCATAGCCTACTCAAATATAACGACAAATCGCAAATTTAAAACTGACTCTGCTAACTGGACTTGTTTTAACAAACACATTTTAGATTACCTGTCAGTTAAAACACCGTCGTCAAACATCAATAATGAAGCTGCGATAATCCAAAAAGCAATACGAGTCGCCGCCAACAAATCAATCCCTCAAAGTATGCCTATTACCTACCAGCGGACTGTGCCCTGGTGGAACCCGGAGTTGAGAACTTTAAGGTATGAGAAAATGAAAGCTTGGCAGACCTTTAAAAAGCATCCAAATAACATTAACTTAATCATATTCAAAAAATCTAACGCCAAATTCCGCAGGGAAGTAAAAATCAGTAAAGCCAAATGCCTTCACGATTTTACTACAACACTTAACCCTAATACATCTACCAAAAAAATTTGGCATAGCATTCGCTGTCTGACTGGTAACTACACTTCACAATCGATAGAAGTGATTGAAACACCTGAAGGTCCAATATCCGCTTCTCATGAGATAAGCAACTACTTTGCTCGAACCTGGTCGGATTCATCTGACGACCACAATTTCTCAAATTGTTTCAAAGTTTGTAAAACTGAATCCCTCATCTCCTTCAGCAAGACACATCGAAGGCCCAATCACCACGCTAGAATTCGAAGCGTGTTTAATATTACTGAAAGGTAAAACTCCTAGTAGGGACAGAATTTCATACCCTATGTTAAAAAATCTTCCAAAGTCATCTAAACTTAGACTCATACAGCTCTATAACAACATCCTCATTGCAGGAGTGATCCCACAAAACTGGAAATTAGCAACAATACTGCCTCTTCCTAAGCCAAAAAAAAACCTAAATAATATCAACGGATACCGTCCGATATCACTTATTCCCTGTATGTCAAAGGTTCTGGAGAAAATTATAGCTAAGAGACTGCTTTGGTTTATTAAATCAAATAACCTATTAAATTCAAATCAAGTGGCTTTTCAACCAAAAAAAGGTTGCAATGATGCACTCCTCCATCTGGACTTCTTTATCTCCAAAGCCCTTTCAGCTAGAAATCATGTCACAATCCTCTCTCTTGATTTCGAAAAAGCTTTTGATAAGATAGGCATCCATCTGGTATTAAATAAACTTAAAACATGGCATATTGGTCCGAAAATTTTTTACTACATAAAATCATTCCTTACCAATAGAAGAATTTGTGTGAAAGCAAACAATTTCTTCTCCTCATCCCACCCACTTATTAATGGAATCCCCCAAGGATCCCCACTATCGGTGGTGCTTTTCATTATCGCTTTTGATGATATAAGCAACATCTTACTTAAACACAAACAAATCGATCCTTGTATTTATGCAGATGATTTATACATCTTGTGTAAGCACGCGGATCAAGTAAAAACTAAAACCTTACTAACAAATGCAATCAAAGACATACTTAAATGGTCTAATGTTTCAGGTGCCAAATTATCATTAGACAAATGCAAGACTCTACATATCTGCGGCAAGATTTCATGTAGTGGTCTTACATTAAATATTAAAAATTTATATATAGAAACCGTAGAGCACTTAAGTATCCTAGGTTTAATTTTTCACAATAAGTATAATTGGAAAGGTCACTGTATAAAATTAAGAAAAAGCCTAGCTGCGAGAGCCAATATAATTAGTTATCTAGCCAGTAAGAAATGTAATATACATATCAACACTCTCTGTTCAATTGTTAAATCTATAGTTCTAAGCAAGATTGACTATGGTCTACTCATCTACGGAAACTGTCCTAAATCTACAATAAATATCATCAAAGCGCCGTACCATCAAGCCGCACGTAGAAGCATTAATGCTTTTCCCACAAGTACTGTAAAGAACGTATTGGTAGAAGCTGGCCTCCCTACAATAGAACAACGCATTGAAGTAACGAAAGCTAAGTTATACTTAAAGCTTATGTCTTCTAAAGGTTCAATCATTGACAAAGACATCATTTACGCTATGAAAATGAACACTTCAAAACGCCTTCTGTCCGCTATATCTCTCGCATTAGTATTCGCTAAAGAAATTGAATTGCCGATAGAGAGGATTGGTGAACATAGATTGGTATATCCACCGTGGTCTATAAAACACACATCCTTCATCATAGACCTGGCAAAATATAATAAAATAAATACCAACAAAGACATATTGCACGCACTATTTTCCAGCATCACCTCGCAACTCAAATCAAAC
The DNA here is from genome assembly GCA_963966105.1 of Volucella zonaria. NCBI lineage: Eukaryota > Metazoa > Arthropoda > Insecta > Diptera > Syrphidae > Volucella > Volucella zonaria. The sequence goes on along the minus strand of OZ014534.1, from coordinate 82,460,074 downwards.
GGTTGGAATTTATTATTTACAGATGGCTCCAAAACCAACGAAAGCACATCTTTCGCAGCTACGTACGAAGACGGTTCTCTGTTTAGTACAGGGCTATTACCTGCAAACCTATCTATTTTTACCGCTGAAGCCTTTGCTATCCAAAAAATCATAGCAATAGCCTCCAATATACGTGGTAAACATGTAATATGCTCAGACAGTTTATCAGTACTGGAATCTATAAAAAATTCAAATCACAATACGTTGATTGTAAACAAAATCAGAGACTGTCTTATAAAAACACCCAATAAGCTGAAAATAATGTGGGTCCCCAGTCACATGGGGATCAAAGGAAACGAACATGCGGACGCCGCTGCCAATCTTGCACGCCGCGCTCCTGTACATAAATTTCCGATATCCACTAAACTAGACATGAAACGAAACATTAACCACAAGATTAAGTCTAGACTGCTTTCAGATTGGCAGAACTACTATTCACTCATTAACACAGACAGTTCCCAACCGATTTACCCTACCACAGTCTCAAAACAAAAGATCACAACGTTTGTAAGGCTGCGTTTAGGCCACACAATTTGCAAATGTAGCCAAATATCATATGAATCTAAAACACTAAAACGTTAATTATGAAATATTTATACATCTATGCATCTATTTATAATATATATACTTTTTAGTTACAGTAGAGCCGAAAGCCTTCGCAGCTAGCGCTCAATTAATGTTAGCATATTAATTTTAATCACGTGTTAATAAATTATAATAATAATAATAATACATTTTCATCTTTCTGGATATCAAGTATCTTACTTTGCACCATAATTGTAAAAAACTAATTTAATTCAGATACCATGTAACGAAAATATCAAAATTATAATGAAGTCTCATTAGCAAATGCCTTAAAGGCAATTCGTGAAGATAACTTCAGTTTTCGAGCAGCAAGTAGACAGTTTGGAGTTCCTATAAATACTCTTCATGATAGGGTTCATGGAAAAACTGCAGATGGGCTTAAACGAATGGGACCTGTGACAGTGCTTGCAGAAAAAGAGGAGAGAATGGTCGTGGATTGGCTTATTAATATTGCCAAATGCGGATTTCCTCAAAAACCAAATAAATTTCTTGATGTGTACAAAAGATAGTAAGGGATGAAAATCGAACAATTCCATTCAAGAACGACAGACCAGGCAAGAAGTGGTATTACAATTTCTTAAAGCGGCATAAAGAGTTAATCTTACGAATGACTGAATCTTTATGAAAGGCCAGAGCAGTTGTCACTGAAGAAAGTATTCGAAAATGGTTCCGTGATTTGGACAAATATTTAATAGATATGAACGTCAAAGTTATTTTGGTCGATCCATTTCGTATTTTTAACGGAGATGTAACATCTTTTAGCCCAAAACAGGAAAAGTAATTGGTCCTAAGAGTTTTCGAAATATATATGAAGTTAAATTATCGACTGAAAAAGAAAACTTTACGGTTCTCGTGGTTTTCAGCGCAAATGGAGTGACATTACCCCCTGAAATTGTATTTCTCTGCTTACGTAATCCACCATCTAAGCTTGTCAAAAAAATTCCAGACGATTGGATTATTGGTCGTTCTGAAACAGGATGGATGTGGTCAGAAACCTTTTACGAATACATCGCTAATGATTTTAGTGGATGGTTTGATCAAAATCATATTCAACAACCAGTCCTTTTATTGGTTGATGAACATACATGTCAATGGCCATAAGCGAATTTTGCTCTAATAAACAGAAATACTCTATTCACTCCCTCCCAACACTACACATATTATGCACATGTTATGATTATAAAGCTTCAGTAAGGGCATGGCAGAGTTTACCATAAAACACTGGCAAACCTGCTACCAAGATAATAAACTTCTGCGAAGTATTGAAATTGGTTCTAAACAAAACTGATCGTTCTCAAAGTGTACGCAATGCTTTTAAGAAATGCGGCATTTATCCATTTGATCCAATTGGAGTTGATTACAGAAAATGCATACAAAATACTTTGGAAACTCTAGAACAAGCAAATCCAGATACTTTGGAAAAAGAGAATGTCCAAACCATTCAAAATATAGGCACAACAGTTGAGGTGTTATCATCTCTCAAAAATGAATTATTACAAAATGACTACAATTTTGAACTTCTGCTTAAAATTATATCAGATGCGAAAAAAATATTGAACTCGCGAATTTAAGCGAAACTTGTGGAAGATCAGCACACATAACTTTTCAACCAGAATCATTGTAGGTTTTTGAAATCAATGAAGAAATTTCAAATAATAATAACCCTGAAATGCAAAAAAAACAAAAACATTTTACACGGACAAAGAACTTTAAGAGATGATAGATGAAATTTTGATGGATGATAACATTTCTGATTGTAAAGATACTAATATTTTGTACAAGTAGAATACCTAAGGTAACTGAAATTTAGTTTTTATTTTAGATAAGCTCCCAAATCCGCTAAGCCCACTTATTTCACCCGCAAATGATCTGATAGATCCAGTTAAAAATCAAAGCTCTTCTCCTAGTCTTACTGATACAAAACCAGGACCATACACATCAATTCTGGAAAACAGTTTCGAAAAACACTTAAAATATCCCGCACCAAACCAAAAGAGGAAGAAGTTTATTGCCTGAAAATAGACCGCCAATGTCTATTTCTTCTGCAAAATGGAAAAAAAATTATGAAAATCTAGAAGAAATAAAAAATAGGCAAAAACACAAAATCGATTCGAGAAGAGAACTTGGAATCGAAAGAAAAAATCAAAAATTCAATGTGAAGAAAAAAATACAAAAAAAAAAAAACAGAACAGAAGGGAGATAAAACAGGTTTAAACAAACCTTCACGAAAACATCCTTGTGGGTTTTGTGAGGATGAGCTTGACACAGACGCAGAGGAAGATGGTTTTAAAAATATAGGCTGTGATACATGCAACAAATGGTACAATTTAGCATGCACGCAACTTAGTGCAAAGACATTTGAAGAGGCTCAAAATGAAGACTTCGTGTGCAACTTTTGCGCTTAAATTTTAATTTTAACCTTAAAGACTGAATTACATTCCTTTTTTTAACTGCCTTAGGTTAGGTACTTTTTTGTTTTTGATTAGTCTTTTTAAGTACCTTATGAATAAAAATTTTCCTTTTTTAAAACTGAAGAATAAGTTGAAAAACTGTTTTTTTTTTTTTACTTTTAAAGGGTTTCATCTGTAAAAGAAAATCTTAAGTTCGAACTCAAGAAACTTTATGCTCGGGTTCATAAAACTAGTGTTCGAATACTGGGGATTAAGGCTATTTTTCGGTTTTTATTTTTTTGTTGAAAAATATAAAAGTTTTAATATTTAAAATTTTTTTGAATTGGATCTGCAATTGAATTTTATTTAATGTAATTAGGTTTCACTGTTCGATCAGAATAAACGATTAGTTTACAACGAACCATTAAGTGTTCGACTACTGGAGGCATGACCCTATACATCTTTCAAGTCAAGTTTTCATTTGTTTTGTGTTTTGTGCATGTGCATTTTGCGAAAAATTAATGAAAATAACCAATTTCAAAGTTCTCCACGCTTGTCCCGTTTGTCTTTTTTTCGCTTTTTTGGAACTTATTAAATAAAAATTATGATCAAATAAACTGTGTTCTTTGCGATAATAATGTTTGCTAAAGAAATTAATTTATTTCGCAGTTTCTTAAATCCCGTCAAAATAAGTAAACGCAAAAGATCGCCAAATTCTGAGGGCAGATTAATGTCCTCAGATTAAAAACCTAAATCAGTGCCCAAAATGGTTTTGACCAGGAAAGACTCCAATTACTGGAGTCCACTGCAATTCTCGTCAGATAGCGATGTTGATAGTGATGATATTGTGTTACCAGCTATTTATCCCTCCGATAAAACTGTTCCAAAAATCTAGTGACTTCGTTCATACTCTTATGAAAACGTGTCAAAATTGTACGTGAAAGTATGGTTTCATATCGTTCTTTACTCCATAGACTTAAATCAGAAGATTGCCAATATTTCACACACGAATTGAAAAGTGAAAAAGCTTTCAAAGTTCTGCTATTTGGTTTAGGTGCATATGATATCAATGAACTAAAAAATGAACTAATACGACTTGGACTTAAATGCAAAGAAATCAAAATGATAACTAGAACATACGAATAATACACTGACATCATTTATCTAGTTTTCCTGGAATGTGGTTCAATCAAACTCAGTGAACTAAAAAAGAATATTCTCAGTCAACGGCCTCGCCACACTGAAAGCGGACCAACACAATGCCGCACCTGTCAAATGTTTGGACACGGCGAACGTAACTGCCACATCAAAACATACTGCTCCACTTGCGCTGGTAATCACAAAACTTCTGATTGCAAGAATCGGGTATATACAAATGTGCGAACTGCAAAGGAAATCATAAGTTCACAGACAGTGCATGCGCTAGCAATTGCTTGGATTCAAGAAAAAGCAACAACAATATTCCACGAATGACAATGCATGATTTCCCTCCTCTGCCAACGCATATTGCCAAGCGGATAGCAGTGGAAACCAACAACAACTTTCAGAAAGCTTGGGTGCATGTTTGGGACGAAACTGTTAAAAATGTTGTAACCGTTTCATCCACAAGATACAAAAATTAAAAATAAAAAAAACTTTTGATATCTTTTTTCTTTTTTTTTTTTAAACTTTAATAAATTGGGTTAAATCGGAAAAATACAACGAGGACTTTTTGTCACGTATGCCAAAAGGATGTGTCTCTATGAAAAAAAAACCAACTTGAAGTGGTCTTCAGTTGAATCAGCGTACACTGAATGCTACGGCTCTTGAAGTACTCTGCGGTTGAGTCTGCATATACTGAACGCTACAAGTACTCGTCCCCGAGTGATAGACGTCACGGATTTGACATTTCGAAATGAATTTGTTTTCTTTTTGTTTCTGCTGCATTTGCAGAATATATTTTCGAGTGTGTTGTGCGCGAAAGTGTTGCAGGATCGTCTGGAGAAGGCACATTTGTCGCCGATGATGTTGCTGGACACCCGAATGGAGGCTGACTGCTGGATGTTCCTGTGTTTTCACAATATGCTGGTTTTCGTCTTTCGGAGGATATCGTGGTGTGAATGCCATTGATGCTGCGTCCGATATATTTTCCAGCACTTCATATGGTCCATCGTACGGTCGTTCACAGGGTTTTCGTACCGAATCCACTCTCACAAAGACATGTGTGCAAGTGAATGATGTCTTGTGAGTGAAGGCCTTGCATTTCGTGTGATGTGCTGATAGTGTCGATCGAACTAGTCGCATCTGTTCACGGAATTTCTCGGGTGAAACCTCCTCGTCAATAAAAAATTCACCAAGTAATCGCAATGTCGTACCATATACTAACTCCGCCGCTGTGCTCTTGATGTCTTCTTTGTAGTTGCTTCGAAGCCCTAGAAGTACAGTTGGTAGTAGACTTACCCAGTCAGATGTGTCCTGACACTTGATGGCTGAGCGTTCTACCATTCCATTAGAGGCTGGGTGATATGCTGTTGTTCTCGTTCGTCTGCTGCCGATGAGTTTGGACAATGCGTCGAACAGTTTCGTCCCAAACTGGTGACCCCGACGCGATCGGGTTGAATTTTAAATGCTACTACCTCACACACCTCGGACATAGAAGAAGAAGCCAGTGAACACACTTCCAAAAACATCTACCATGTGGAGTTGATAATTCAGTTGCAAGATGAACTCACGCTGGCTAAAGAGACGATCCGACAATTCAGAACCGAAGTAGGTCAATCTACCTCAGCACCAGCGCCAACAGCATCTGGACCTCTTCAGGAACATCTTCCCCGTCAAGTAGTCGATGGCCATGGCCCAGCAACACCGAGAGCAGCCACGAGTATGACGACGTATGCACCGCAAACAGTACCAGCAAGTCTTATTTGCGCATCTCCTTCAGATGTTACAAATGCGTCTCGCGTGCAGCTACCACGTTTCAACACGATGTGCCCACAGCTTTGGGTAGCACAAGTATAAATTGCCTTTCAACTTGGCGGCATCACTAACGACGTTGAACAATACTCACGTTTGCTGCTCAGCCTTGAGGGTGAGGCATTGACGGCAGTCGGAGACCTGGTGACTAGCCCACGTACCGCCAACAAATGTGGAGCGCTTAAGGAGCGATTGGTTTAAACATTTGCACCAACCCCCGAGTCGCAACTAAGGCGCATGTTCAGAGGTGAGGACACCGAAGGAAAAAAACCCACAGCCATCCTCGCACATATGAAGCATCTCGCTTCTGGCAGATGTAATCCTGCCATCTTGAAAACACTGTTTTTCGATCGTTTGCCAGAACATATGCGCGCAGTTTTAATAGCCACAGAACAGAAGGATATCGACAAACTGGCAGAAGTAGGAGACAAAATCTTCGAATTGTCCAATGCGTCCAATCTCGTCTTCACTTTCGGCACCTGAGGACAACGCCATGTCTCAACGTGAACACACTACACTGGAAAAGATTTGGAAAGCCATTGAAATGCTGAAAAAAGACGTAGGTGCGCCTAAGCACGGCGGTCAACGGACACAGCAATCGGAGACGCGCTCCAGGTCATTAAGTGATAAAAAATCTACACGTTCCGACGAAAACAACACATCGCTCTGTTTTTATCACGCCAAATACGGTAACGAAGCGCAGACATGTCGCTCAGGGTGTGCCAAATGGAAATCGCAAAACTAAAGCTGCCGTTGCGCGAAATGACGGTCGCACACGGCAACACGAACGATACCGCCTACAAGTTTCCGACGTCAAAACTTCCATTAACTTCCTGATCGACACCGGAGCAGACCTATCCGTCTTACCAAAAAAAATACTAACATTGCACTAAAAAGCCTTCAGAAGTCAACTTATTTGCTGCCAACGGTGTCGCCATATCGACCTACGGTACGAAAACCATCGCAGTCGATCTAGGTCTTAAGCGAGATTTCAGCTGGTCCTTTACGTCACGCAAGCAATCATTGGTGCAGATTTCATTCACCATTTCGATCTCATCATTCGCTTAAGCCAACGGATGCTGTTTAACAACACTACACGACTGATTAGATCTTGTTAACTCCCAACAACCTACAGTGCGCACCATCGACAACATTAACCCATTCGCTGACATCCTACAGAACTACGTTGACGTAACTCGGGGTCACCAGTTTGGGACAAAACTGTTAAAAATGTTGCAACCGTTTTATCCACAAGATACAAAAATTAAAAATAAAAAAAACTTTTGATATCTTTTTTCTTTTTTTTTTCAACTTTAATAAATTGGGTTAGATCGGAAAAATACAACGAGGACTTTTTGTCACGTAGGCCAAAAGGATGTGTCTCTATGAAAAAAAAACCAACTTGAAGTGGTCTTCAATTGAATCAGCGTACACTGAACGCTACGGCTCTTGAAGTACTCTGCGGTTGAGTCTGCATACACTGAACGCTACACATGTTACAGCAGCACTTCCATCTATACGCCAGAGTAATTTGAACGATTTCAACACCAACATCATCAATCACAATGAGAAACTCTTTTCAATAGACGAATTGAATTCGCTCGGACTAGAGATGATTACATAGCTAAGTACATGTAAAACTAAATTAGACCAATTTGGAGATGTCGCTCAATTAACATCTAAGTTCTTGTAAAATGCTAAGTAATCCAAGAAACAAAATTAATATTATAACCTGGAATGCCAGAGCTATATGTACAATAACAAACATTTTGAATTTGTAAATTTCAAGAACACAAACGAAATTGATATTGCTTTAGTTACTGAAACGTGGTTAAAACCAAACGATCGGATATCGACCCCAACTTTTAAATGTTATCGTGTGGATAGAGATAATAGAAGTGGAGGAGGTGTTGCCATTCTGGTTAGGCGATCATTTTGACATGAGCTTCTACATTGCATTCAAACAAACTACATTGAAAATATAGGGATTGAAGTAACATTGAGAAATAATAAAACGATCAAGATTTATTGTGTTTATTTTCCAGGAAAAATAGTAGGAAACTTTGCTAGAGAGGAAAAAAGGCGCAGATTTAAAAATGGGCTTAGAAAATTTTTCAATATGAACTGCAAATTCTTGATAGAAGGTGATTTAAACTGCCCTCTTACACAGGGATTGGGGCTGTGTAAGAGCAAATACCTGGGGGAATATTTTGTCGTACCTCTCTATTATATCACCAATATATGTAATGTTTCCCACTAGTCCTACATTTGTACCAACCAGTTCTCGTAGTAGCCCCTCTGTAATAGATTTATTTGTAACAAATGTTTCTAGTCTTATCTCACAACCGGTTGCCTTCAATGATCTTAGTTCCTATCATAATCCAGTTCTCTGTAAGCTTTGTTGGTCGAGTGTAGAAAAAGTGCAATATTTTGCAGATATCAAAAATGCGAATTGGGTAAAACTTCGAAAAGAACTAAAAGAAAAACTTCTAACTATTCCAACAGACATAGAAGCTTTAACAAACAAACGAGACATTGACAATATCCTTCAAAAATTTACAGATCACATTAATACTTCAGCAAGTTTTAGTATCCCCCAAAATTATAAAAAAGTAACTGCGATGAAATTACCGAGTCATATTCTGAATCTTATCAGAATTAGAAATACCCACAGGAGAAATTGGCAAAACTATCGCCCACCAATTTCAAAAACTCTCATAGCATATTTCAATAGATTAATAAATACGAATATAAAGGCACATCAAAACTCAGAATGGAACAATAACTTGAAGACCCTCGATAAAGCTGAAAAGCCAATCTGGAATTTAGTCAAAGTAATTAGAAATAAAAACAAGCAAATACATTTTCTTAAATGCAACACGAATGTCTTTGTTGCTGACAACGAAAAAGCCAATGTATTTTCCCAAAAGCTTTCAGAAAATCACACTGCACCTCAACATATAGGCAACGCAAATACTACTTGTAATACTCCTCCAAATGAATTTGTTACTGAGGTGGACATCAAATATATATATTATAAACCAATTGCAAGTAAGAAAAACGAGTGGTATTGACAAAATCAAAAATCATTACCTAAAAGAAATGCCTAAAATAAAATTTCTTACATTTTTCATGAATGCCTGTCTTAAGTTGCAATACTTTCCAGATGAATGGAAACTAGCAAAGGTAGTCCCAATTCCAAAAGCCGGTAAGCCCCCTAAAGGTCCTGTTAGCTATAGGCCAATTAGTTTGCTTAGCAATTTGAGTAAAATATTCGAAAAATTAGTTAAAGATAAAATTGTCAAACATATCGAAGAACAATCGTGCAATAGGTAAATCAACTGGGATGATTTTGTTGGATATTGGAATGCTGGGCGTATCTTTGTAGAATCGTTCAAAGTTTTGTGTCAAATCGTCACTTTAAAGTATTTGTTAATAATAATGCGTCTGATGTAGTCAGTTTTTGTGCAGGTGTGCCCCAAGGCTCAGTGCTTGGTCCTATCCTTTAAGATTTGTTTACGTCGGATATTCCAAATCTTCCGCATTGTGAAATTGCTATTTATGCTGATGATATCGCTATTCTTTCTTCGCATGAGTTTGGTCTCAACATTGAGATGAACTTAAAAAATGCGATTGGAATATTGCAAAGCTATCTGTCCAAATGATGTGGAAAAAACCCGAGCTATCTTTTTCACTCGAAAAAGAAAGTCTTGTTTTCAATTAAGAATCAATGACCACCTAATAGCATGGAAGCCATTTGTAAAGTACCTGGGTTTTTTTCTTTATCAAAAATTGACATTTAAAAAACATGTTTTTGAAACAATTAACAAAGTAAATAAAGCAATACAAATGTTATATCCCTTTATTAATAGTAAATCAACACTTTCAAATGATAACAAAAGGTTAACTTGCAAAACGATTTTCCAACCTATATTATTGTACGGTTGTATGGTGTGGGGTAATTGCGATAAGTGCTACATTAGAAAGCTTCAAATATCTCAAAATAAAGTTTTAAAGGTGATGCTTAATCTCCCCTGGCATTACTCAACAACAGATTTACGTGTTGTGGATGTTGAATTGATCTCTTCTAGAATATGCAAGCTAAGTGACTCGTTCAGGCTAAGATGTTATACATGAATAACTCGAACTGCAACCAACTTCAGACTGCTATAATTTCCAAACAGTGAGCTCAAATTTTGACACATGACAGATAATTTTATTATTTACAAGCCTTTTAAACAATTTGCGTCTCAGTTGTGTTGAAAAATTTTTATCCGCGATGGAATTCAAACGTGATAGTGTGATTGCTTTATATGTATTTGGCTGGAAAACCACAAGTAGCTATCGTTAGAGTTCTCCAGCACCTCAATGTAAATAAATCATTTGTGTCTCGAACCATAGCTCGTTACCGTGATACTGGCAGCGTTGCAAAACGCCATGGAGGTGGTCATAAAAAAACAGCAAATCGGCAGAAATGGTTCGGAAAGTGAAGGCTCGAATTGAGCGAAATCCACATCGAAGTGGAAGAAAAATGGCTCGTGAGCTCAACATATCGTTGGAACGGATGCAACACATACTGAAAAATGAGCTTGGGCTCAAGCCATTGAAGTTCCAAAAAGCACACGATCTTACACCGCAACAGAAATAAGTTAGAGTCGAAAAAGCGAAGGAATTGCTACGCTTGCACGAAAGTGGTGAGTTGCCAAATTTGGTTTTTTCCGATGAGTCGATATTTGTTATCGAGCAATATGTCAACAAACAAAATGACCGAGAGGTCTTTCGAAAATTTACACCTTCGGACGGCCACCAGAAAGTAGGCAGCACCGATGGAGATGGTTTGGGCCGCCATAACCGCCGATGGTCGCTCTCCGCTCGTATTTTTGGATTGTATACCGTGAAACTGTCTTAGAGGCAGTATTGAAGCCTTGGGCAAACAATAATTTCGGTCGGAGACCGTGGACATTTCAACAAGACTCGGCACCGTCTCAAATGCGCGCGTCAACCAAGATTGGTTAAAAAACAATGTTCCACACTTCATTTCTTCAACACAATGGATTGCAAATTCTCCGGATGCAAATCCCTTGGATTTCTCTGTCTGGGGTATTTTGAAGGCGAAGGTTGGCACTAAAAAATACCAAAGTTTGGACCACTTCAAACAAGCACTTCGCTGGGAATGGCCCAAAATACCGCAGAGCCACTTGCGTGCAGCGTGCGATGCTTTCTTCGGCCATCTCAAGGACATTATTCGCGCCAAAGGTGGACATATTGAAAACTACTGATACAATTTGAAAATTGATGTATTTTCCACCATTTTTTGCTTTGGCACAATAAAATTTATCAAAAAATAGAAAAATTATAGCATTTTAAAAAGTTGGAGTTAGAGTCATTCACCCTGTATTTGCGAAAATCCTCTTGTAAATCAACTCAATTAATCATGACACAATTCTTTTTGTGTTTATTAAATATCGATATATGTTCATTACGACTTCCCATTCATTTACATGTTTGTATCTTGCTTATAATCAATTAAATATGATTGTAACAAAGCTTCTGTTACATTTATTTGCTTATGAATTATGTGATTATATATTTGTGTATATCTACATATGTCTATGCATAACGTAATTTATAATTTATTTATTTATCTATTGTATACTATTTATTTATTGACATATAATGTCCTATTTATTTTGTTTCTTTGCTATTTTGTTTATTTATTTATTTATTTATTTATTTTTCATTAACTTATTTATTTATTAATTTATCTATTTAGTTTGTTAGTTTTTACATTTTATATATTGGGTCTATAACTGCGGTTTGCTAAGAGATGGCGTAACTTGTATTATTCCATTGTTATTATTCCATTGGAACATGCGTTGTAAAGCTACTGTCATTGTACGTCATTTCAGTATATGTCATTCATTTGAAGCGTAAACAACAATAATTTTTTTTAACTCAAATATGTCGAACTTTGTGCCTGATCTCCCCGAGTTCTTCTTATATTAATATGAAGTTGTTTTTCTTTAATATGAAGAAAACTGCTGCCGAAAGTCATCGTATTTTGGTGGAAGTGTATGGTGAACATGTGCTAGCTGAGCGAACGTTCCAAAAGTGGTTTGCACGATTTAAAAGTGGTGATTTTGGCTTGGAAGACGATGAACGTCCTGGGCAGCCAAAAAAGTTTGAAGATGAAGAACTGGAAGCATTACTCTATGAAGATTGTTGCCAAACAGAAGAAGAGCTCGCAGAATCTTTGGGTGTCACTCAAGCAGCCATTTCAAAACGTTTAAAAGCAGCTGGATATATTCAAAAGCAAGGAAATTGGGTTCCACATGAACTCAAGCCGAGAGACGTCGAAAGGCGGTTTTGTATGTCCGAAATGCTGCTGGAACGCCACAAAGGAAGTCATTTTTGCATCGGATTGTTACTGGTGATGAAAAATGGATCCATTACGACAACCCCAAGCGCAAAAAATCATATGTGAAACCCGGCCAACGGCCATAGCGCGAAGATAATGCTCTGTATTTGATGGGATCAGATGGGTGTGCTGTATTATGAGCTGCTAAAACCGGGTCAAACCATCAATGGACAACGCTACCGAACACAATTAATCCGTTTGAAGAGAGCAGTGGCCGAAAAACGCCTGGAATATGCGACCAGACACGAGGTAATAATTTTCCATCATGACAACGCTCGGCCCCACGTTGCTATTCCGGTTAAGAACTATTTGGAAAACAGTGGATGGGAAGTCTTACCCCACCTGCCTTATAGCCCAGACCTTGCCCCTTCTGACTACCATTTGTTCCGGTCGATGCAGAACGCCCTCAATGAAATACGGTTCACATCAGAGCAGAATATCAAAAATTGGCTTGATTCATTCTTGGCTGCCAAGCCGGCGCAGTTCTTTTGGGATTGGATCCACAAATTGCCAGAAAGATGGGAAAAAGTCATAACTTCAGATGGGCAATACTTTGAATAATACTATTGTACATGGTTTTCTAAAATAAACGTTCAAATTTTGAAAAAAACGCACGAATTAAGTTATACATATTTACATATTTTTTGTTTTTGTTTTGATTTGAGGTTTTTTCATGATTTTCCTCAATATTTATTAATTTATTTTAAATAAGTTTATACATAATGATACAGTTGAAAGACAAAAATACTACCTTGATCAAAAGGTTCCAGGAATGTATTCAGAAAATTGGAAATACCAGTTTGTCCCCTTCAGAGTAATCCCCATCGACTGCAACACACTTATGCCAGCGCTTGATCCAATCCTCGAAACATTTTTTATATTCGGTTTCCGGTATGTCCATCAGTGCTTCCTGCGATATTTCCATTACTTCCTCTCGGCTGCTGAAACGCGTTCCCCGTAGTAGTTTTTTAATTCGATTGAACCGAAAGAAGTCACAGGGAGCCAAATCAGGTGAATTCGGTGGTTGTTGGATGGTATTTGTTGCATTTTTCGTCAAAAAATTACGAATAATGATGGCACTGTGAAACGGTGCGTTATCATGATGCAAAATCCACGAGTTTTCTGCCCACAATTCTAGACTCTTTCGGCTAAAAATTCATGATGCACTACACCGTTGTAATCCATGGAAACCGTGAGACTTCTTTTTTGACTGAAAACGACGTGGTTTTTTTTGGTCTCGGCTGATTTGGTGAACGCCATTCACTTGCCTGATGTCTGGATTGCGTGTCGTACTCATAAACCCACGTCTCGTCTCCAGTAATGATCCTTTTGAAGAATGTGGGATCGAATTCAGCCTCGCAAATCATCTCTTTTTCGACGTCAACACGGTCTCTTTTTTGCATGAAATTGAGGTCTTTTGGCACCAACTTTGCTGCTACACGACGGAAACCCAAATCATTAACCAAAATGTCTTGGACGGATCCATAGGCAATGTTCAAGTCCTCCGCTATCTCTCTGATGCTTAATTTGCTGTTATTGGCCAACATTTGTTTTACTTCATCAATGTTTTCGTCGGTTTTGGATGTCGATGGTCTGCCACTGCGTTCATCATCTTCGATTGACTCACGAGCACTTTTGAACCGCTCGTGCCACTGGTAAACGACTGTTTTCTTTGGAGAATCGTTGCCGAAACACTTTTCCACCATTTCCAATGTTCGCGCACCATTAAATCCGTTTTTTACGCAAAATTTAATACAAGTTCGTTATTGCAAATTTAAATCCATTTCTAAAATTGTAAAAAATCGCCAACACACACGGAGATGGATGTGCTCTTGGCTACGTAACTTTTACAAATGTCAAGCTATGACGCTAAGACTTAGAGGGAATGTCAGCAACAAATTTACCAACTTAACAAAAAAAAAAAAGTACTCAAATCGGAACAATGATCAAAATGTCGAATCTCTGAAAATTGTACAATGTAAATTAAGCGACCACATAGTGTTATTTCATGAAACAATAAAAATTTAAAATTTAGATTTAATTTATTTCTCTCAAGAAAAATCAGTTCTTTTTGTAATTGCAAATAGCAATCAGTTGGTTAGCTGACAAATCGGTTAATTGATAAGTACAAGAAAGATCGCGATGTTTTTCGTCATTTGTACCAATTGAACGGGAAGGTCTCAAAGAACAAAAGTGAATGGGGTGTTGCCCAGTTTATTGAATGTAGAATTAGATGTGCCACAAGGTTCGGTATTTCGAGATATACTTTTTCTTCTATGCATTAATGGCATTAAATATTGTGTTCAATTTTGCAAGATTATTTTGTTTGCTGATGATACTTTGATTTACAGAAGTAGTAAGAATGTTGAGAGTATGTATGAGCAGATAAATGCGAACTTGGAAAATGTAAGTGAGTGGCTTAAAATGAACAAGTTGAAATTGAATGTAAAACGTATGCAATTTAAAATTGTTGATCCACATTGAGTGTGATGGGAAGTATTAAATACTTGGGTGTGATTGGTTTTCTAAAAATAATAAGAAGGGTGTTAACTTATGAAAGTGCGATTTTAATGTATAATAGCATTATTTTACCACAATTTAACTACTGCTCGACACTTCTATATGCATGTCAGCAGGATGAACTAGCATATATGACAAACTTTCCAGATCTTGGAAATCCAAAACCCGCTTTCCACTGATCGCCTCTATCCGTGTGGCCCTGACTGTGAATAAGTGTGAATTACCATCAGTATCAGTTGCTCTCCCATTTTACACAAGACCTGCCCATTTTACTCAAAAAACGTCATTCACATGACACACACATAGTGAACTTTACATAGAAATCGCTCTTATTCTAGCACCTTTACTTGAGAATTATTCTCATTCTAGCAACTTTACTTGTAAATTGGTCTCATTCTAGAAAATTCTAGCAGTTTACAGACTTGTACAATGTATTGGCAATTCACTTACGGTATGTCTGTGCGAAATTTTGGGGTTTGCAAAAGTATTAGTAGGGTTCGCCATCTATATTCGCTCATCTTCGAGATAAACTGGGTTTTAGACTGCGCAGTCCCACGATCATGGTAATATTTTGGACTTGGAACTGAGAGAACTCGTATCGACCTCAAAAGGTATTTCATCCCTCCGATTAAAATTTACAAAAAAATTTCCATTCTCTGCAAGAATATATTGGTATAATGAACAGAAGGTTAAAGACTACTACTCGACAATCTACACAGACGTTTCAAAGAGGAGCGTAACTTGAATTATTTTTGTGATAAAAAAACGTGGTCTAACGTCTATTCTAAAACGAAAAACAAAGCTTGCGAGTTAGCTTAAGATAATACTCGTACCTAACCAAAACTCCACGGCACTTCGTCTGTACAAAGGAAGAGTGATCGCAGGGGGAATAGAAATATTGGTGTCAGAACGCGAAGGTAAATATTAAATGAGGGGCAAGAGATTAGAATAAAAAAACGTATTATTACAAACTAAAATCCATATAATATGCTTTCAAAAAACTAAGTGGTGAGATGTGAGGCAGTAGCCCTAAACTTGCAAATGAAAGCGTACAAAAAATATTATTACGTTACTGAATTAGGTAAGAACGAAATCACCATCATCTTGAAAGCTGAAGTACTAGTAAACATATTGTTGTGTTTCGACAAATTAAATACAATCATTACTATTTTGATCTTATTAAAATTTTTATTTATGACACAAAAATTGCTTCCAATTATTTAAAACGCCTCCTCTCCACGATGTCAAGGTACATCTTCGTTTCTTTACCTTGGTTGTCAACATAGCGTTTCTGATGTTTTGGTCTGCCAGATGGGGTTTACTTTGGCCTTGCCAACATCCCCCGTTTTTAGGTTATAAATAGTGTTGGTTATAGTCTCCATGCCAACCAGATGAAGGTCGAGCTCGGCTAGATCTACGATAACTTTTTGATGACTCTTGTTGACTTTCATCTGGTTGAGGCATGTTGATGTTGTCTTCCTAAATTTCTTCTGATGGAGATGACTCCAAAACGCCTATTACACGGCGCATGTTTAGAGAGATTCAAATGAGTGCAAAAGAGAGGGATAATGAAACAAAAAATACACTTGCCACTGTAAGATGTGGGTAAGATTTTCTTTGCATCTTTTTGTTATTTCTTTTTCTCCTTCTTCTTTATTTTCCGAATTTGCTTCATTACTACTTTGTCTGGTGTTGTGCTCCCAGTATTTCAGAATAGCGGACGAATTTAAATGGACTAAGGAGCTAACAAGCGAATTAATAACATAACAACACAAACGATGAAATAAAATAAAGCCGTTAAATATCATGCAACACTAAAAAGGCTTCGTGCAATAATGCGCGTATCACAGAATGACAGTTCAAAAGAAAATAACGAAAAGATGCGCGTTAAACTCATGCGCCGTGTAATACCTGTCCAATTGAGGTCAAAATAGAGAACTTGAATCATTTTGCTCTTTAATTTCAAGCTACGATGTTTGAGTAGGTAAATGTGGATGACTCGGAATAATGTCAGTCATTAAAGGTGTAATGATCGAATAGATCGAAATAGTAGAAAAACTGATTAATATAATCCATTTCATGGTAACGGAAACGATTTTGAACATTTACGGCCACTTATCGTGATGTTTCCTTCATAGTTGACATTTCCCTTTTTGTTAGCAACTACATCGTGAACCCGGAAACCCAAATGTTTGGTGTTCTTTAAAATCTTTGCGTAGATTGCAGTTGGATCGCTTGGATTAAAACACTGCGGAGCTTTACCTTGCTCCTCCGGTTAAATTCTTCTTCCATTTGTCGATTGCGAAAAACAAGCAGCTTTTCGGTTCTTTTTTAAAGATCGATATTCGTTTTGATCAGCCTTCCGATAAATTTTCTGCTGGTAACTGAAGGCCCAACCTTAATGGACTTTGGTGAGCTTAAGCCAGCCTAATGAAATCTCTCATTACATGTTAATAGTATTGCATGACCATAATGGGATTTTGTTCCGTTTCGTGGAGTTTCGTTAACTTTAGCGGGCTTATTAAGTTTGCTCAAATGCATTATGAGTAACTTGAACGTTTGACAGAAATTAAGTGGGCTTTTCGTTCAGTTTTGATTTAAGGTTAATCCCACTGAAGGTTATTATGGTTACGTCGGGAGTCTGGCCCATTTCGATTTGATGTTGATCGATATGCCAATAAAAATTACAAAGTAATATTTTGAGTTAACTGGCATTGCATAGGGAAAGTAGCAAGTGACTTTGAACTTACTAATGCTTTTGCAGGAGATCTCGCTTCCAATGCGCGGCTTTGACATTGTTGCACCGAGTTTGCGATATTTGCATCTACTACCGACCAATAAACAAGTGGCCGTGCGATTCCTTTCATTCTCACGATGCACTGGTGACCTTTGTGCAGTTGAATGAGAATTCGCTTTCGAAGAATATCTGGAGTGAAGATGCGTTCGCCGTATAACAAATAGTTATCCACGATTGAAATTGCATCCTTTCTGTTGAAAAATGTTAATAGGATAAAGTCCTCGGATTTCTGAAGCCAACCATTACGGTGGTAGTCTATAATTATCTGCCAAAGCCTTTTTATGTAGCTGCACTTGCACTGCTGACAGGCAGTGACTGGATGCTGTCCTGAAGAAGTCCTTGGACACCTGATTCTAGTCTAGCGCTGGCTACCGCGTAATCTTCTGGTTTTCGCTTTTTTGATAATGAGGTGGGAAAGACATCAACATAACGAAAATCCTGTGCTGAGATGTATTTTATTTCAAAATCGTTGGACATCAGAGTTAATACCCAATGCTGGAGTTTATTTGTCGTGTGTGTTGGTATACGTTTTTTTAGATCCGAACATCGACAATAATGGTTTGTGATCTGTTTGTAGGTTGAATTTTCTCCCGTAGATCATCCGGTGGAACTTGGTGACTACAAAGCCTAGAGCCATTGTTTCTTTTTCAATTTGGCTGTAAATTTTCTATGTCGTTACCACTGATCCTGAAACGTGGTAAATAACTTTTTCTCGAACATTTTTCATGACGTGAGAAATACGAACTCCAATTCTTATGGTGGATGTATCTGTTGCAATGACTATTGGTAGTTCTAGATTGTGACTAACAAATCGTGTGTTTTGTTTTGAGTTTCTGACAACTTTTTTGACATTCAGTTGACCATGGCCACTTTGTGTTGTTTTTAATGCCTGTAGCCGATTGAGTTCCTTTTCCACAGATGGTAAAGCAGAATAAGCCACTGGCCTTTTTGGAATGAAAACTGGTTTTGCATTTGCCTTCAAATGTAGATTAATTTTAAATTTCGTGCGGTGACCAGGGTCTCCGCAATTGATGATCTGCAGGCTACGTTGATTGTTTTGCAAAAAACGCTGAATGGTTTGCCAAACAAGTTGAATTTCTCCATTAAGTCTAATCTGAAGATGTTGAGGGTAGTGATTTCGGAAACATATACTGTGCTGACCTAATGATTGCCTTGGAATGTGATATGGCTGTCGAATTCACCAACGATTGGGAGTTGAGAGGGAGACGATTCAACTGTCTCTCGCTGGCTGTGTGATGATGCTGGATATCCGACTGATGACCAAACTGACTTTGATATGTCGTGATATACATTTGCAACCATTTATGTTGATGTTTATATTGCGTTTTTGTGTCCAGAGGGGTTTATTGACCGAAAGAACGCGATGTTATCGCCCATGATGAGTTTTTTTCTTAGAGAAGTTAGATGAATTGTTCGCTTAATTCGGTTGCAAGAACAGTACACTTCCTTGTGACCGACCTTGTTGCATTCTTTGCACTTAAGATTTGAGAAAAGGCAGTCCTTGAAAAAGTGTTCCGGTTTTATAATGCTATGCTTTTGGTTGTTTTTCTCTTCGTTCTGACTGGATGTCCGAAGACTCGGTTGAGTTTGCTTAGCCGCAACGTGGTCAATTTTGAATGATCCATCCTCGATCATGAACGTATCTTTTTTTAAGTTTTGACTCTGGAGAATTCTTTCCATTAGCTTATCCGCCATAAGATCAGCCTTTCTATCGAGCAATGATAGAAGTTTGATGCGAATGTCTACGCCCTTCGACGATTTTAAACAGATAACGTAAACTGTACATTCACTGCTGTTATCTTAGCTGGTATGCCGGAAACAAACCTAGACTTGGCACCACTGGGCAATTGCAAGGAGTGTCGATAAACAATGGTTGTCGCTGTTGCTGTTACTCAAGAAAAACCGAAAAAGGACTTCCAACTTGGTTTTCAGAAGAGTTTGTAACGGCGATTTGGTGGAAGCAGTGAAACAATTTTTTAAGCCTTCGTTTTTACTATTCTTCTTTAAATATAAAAAGAACGATCAAATTTCATTTTGTAACCTTTAAAAATAAAAGTTAAAAAAAGTTTTATGTTTATTAAAATAAACCCCAATTTAAAACTGAAAAGTTTAACAATTGTTATTTTTTTTAGCTAAAATTTTTCGCAATCTTGCTGCAAATGTGGTATAATCGTCCAATACACATTTTGTCATTTGAATACATTTGAATCTGGTAGCAAAAATTGACTCGAAGTGCTCAAACGAATTTGATAATCTATTGTTTAAGCGAAACTCAATTCTCGTTATAGTTTCGTCAAGATTTAGGCCACGTATTTATCGTGTGGTTTTTTGAATTTTTCGGAGTAAAAGTCCAAATTTCTTGAACCACTGAAATCCTTGCCATCTTCAGCAAAAGGATCTTCGTAACGCCTGTACTAAGCTAGGAACGTTGTTCTTCCTTAGACATCTTGTGAGGTTAGGGGGAAAAAAAAGTATTAAGGATGTCCCACTGAGATTTTTCTTACAATTTGTAAAAGAGAATTGTTTGCTTAAGTTTGTGGAGTAGGAATAAATTAATTAAATTAAACCTCTCTAGAAATTGTAAAACAGGAGGAGGATTTTAAATTGGTTATTATCACTATTTTATTGAGATAATATGCATTTAATAAGTTCTATTGTGTTAGGCGAGCAATTCGATTCAATATGAAGCTCTATTTTCTTCTCTTTGTCCATGTCCAAGTCATAATTTGCATAAAGTTGTCGCAATTCACACAAATTTAAAATTTTACGAATTTGACAGTTCTTTTAAAAATTAATTGATTTGAAGTTCTTTTTTTACAATTCCTGCCCAAAGGAAACTTCGTGTAGGCCCAAATCCAACCGCAAAATAAGACAGGTTGACTCTCTGGCGATGCCCAATTAAGGTGATCGGCGCCGAATCGACATTTCTGGGTCTTATTCGATACTGACCACTACGGCAGCTATGTTTTCTTCATTTCGCACCAATCTCTATCTAGTTGGTCACTTAACACCTGAAAGAGTGTACTCACTCTCAAACTTTTCCTGGGTGCGAGGAAATGCCTGCGCACTGAAGCCATGATGACCACCAACCTCACGACGAACCTACACGTTGCGTACTTAAAACTGAGCTGGAATTTCGATAATATTTTTTAATAATTTCCTTACGTTCGACAAGCGTAAAACGATGCATGATCAAATGCCAAACCTTACTGAATATTTTGACAGCTATATGTCATTGGTAACTTTGGCAGCTGCTGAAACATAACAATTGGAAAAACTATCATTGCTATCTGGTCACCCGTTAGTATGAGGTGGAGCACGATCCTGTTGGAACCGCAGGTCTTCCACATATCATCGCATTGTGTCGGTGTTTATTGACAGTAACTTGTACTCCGGATCTTATAAGCCTTAAGACCAGGATCTTTACGCAGAATTTTCCAGATGGTGGTTGAACAAGGCCGAGCTGCTGCAAGCGACGACGAATCGATAAATTGGGATCCTCTTCCACACAAGCTTCCTCTGCCGCGATATATTCTTCCGAACGCACTGCTCTCGTTCTTATTGGTATGCGAGTATCCAACAGCCTGAACTTGGTCCGAAATTTTTCAATAATTCTATAAATAGGACATACGACTATGTGTACTGTAAATTTCACGAAGTGCTCTATAAGTTTCACAGATTTGAAATCATTATAGTGGCGTCAATCTTTTCATGGTGCAATGGCAAACTGTACTGAAAATAAACTAAGCTTGGCTTCCGAATGTAACAGCTGATTTGACACGTAATCCGTATTGGAAAGTCTGAAGTGCAAATATCGTATGAAGAAGTGGAAAAATTCACACTTCTAGCGCTGATATGAAGTAGCAGAATGGTTGAATGTGCCTTAAAAAACGGTGACAAAATATTGGGAAAAAATCGTTTGACTAAATGCTTACTTTACTTTACTTTACTTTTGACAACGTTTTACAGAACGGTGTATTTCTAGGCCTCAACAAGCATGCCTCTCCAGCCAGCTAGTTTCCTAGCAAGCTGCCTCTAGTTACGCATACCGAGTTGGTTGAGATTTCTTCCAACTGGGTGGGCCACCATAAGTAAGCTCTTCCTATATTAGAGAACTGCGCTCTATGTGAATATAGGATTTAGTCACCTTTATCGCCTTGGCTGACGATCTATGTGGCTGCGCAACCGCTATACAACCGCACAGTCTGTCAACGCAAATGGGACGAAGATCACACGGAGAATCTTTTGCTCAAAGCACCTGAGAGAGCTTTTATTTGAAAGTACATGCCTCTGTGCGTTCTGTATAACAAGACAAGGATGGTGAGAGTAGTGTATAGCGATTTCTTAGTTGCTTAAGTTTGGGCTTTCCTGTCCAATTGTCTTCTTAACTTATAAAAACAGCGGTTGCCAAGAACTTTTCTTCTCTTAAGCTCTGAGACCAGGTCCTAAATAGATTTCAGTGTAGAATCTAGGTAGATGAATCCTCAAATTATAATTGTTTTAAAGTGTCGATATTGATTGTCATTTTTTTGATGAAAGCACATATTTTGTTTTGGTTTCATTAACAGCGATACCTATTTTTAATGCTTTTTGTATCAGTACTCACAAATGCCCCGGTTAAGCCAATGTAATCTGCATATGCGAGAAGTTGAAAAGATTTATTAAAAACTGTGCCTCTAGTGTTTGTTTGCAAGTTGCGCATTATACATATTTTCAAGCAGGATATATAAGTTTGATGATAGCATTATAAAATCATTTTAATTATCAAAAGGTTCGGTGATGCTTTTTCCGTCTTTGACGGAGTAGCGGGAGTTCTCCATTCACATCCTGCACAACGGAAGGAGTTTATCAGGGATGTATCTGGTCTTAATACAATAGATCGTCTCTTTAGGTACTATGATAAGAAACCTGGTAAGTATCGATTTTATGGACCTATCAGATAATTGACGAACATTTTTAGAGGTTTACATAATACGAAAGGAGAGATCTTGCATGAGTTGTTTTGCATAATTGTGCCCCTATCATTAGCGCATTTCAGGTGGTCTCCTTTCTTCAGAATCAGACAGACGATGCCGAGATTCGGGCTTGATGTTTTGGACTAGCCTTCTTAAACCTAAATGCTATTAAAAATAACTGGTTAACGGTGAAAGAAGCAACCACCACTCAGAAAAAATTAAAGCTGTGAAAAGTTTGTTAATCCACACATGGGATCCAATATCAATTTAAACATGGAAAAACTGCTAGTCGGCGTTGTACAGCTTGAATTTAAAGAAAAAGGGGCCCAACAAACAAAATGTTAATATTAAAGGTACCGGTATTGTTTGTATTAAGCAATACAAATTTAGATACAATTTTGGTGACGGATATATGTATTTTTTCAATTATTAAAAATCAAACAAGCTTAAATCACCCTTTGTCAGTCTACTAATAATACTTCACTGCCCAAATAACAGCTAAGAAAAAAGATACAAGTATTTATTTTAAGAATGTGGTGCACATCAAATTCAAGATAACTAGTTTTAGTACCTGGCTTAAAGCAAATAGCTATAGCAGCACTCGAAAGCGCTCTGAAAATCTAAATTCTGATCAATGTTCGGGGGCTTTCAATGCACATATCACTCGATTAGCACCAACGACAACACGCCAAAGATACAATAATAATACATAGACATAAAAGTAATTAAAAATATAACGAATCCAACGATGTTTGTTTGATAATCGTTATTATTCAATTTAAATTCATTTCATTCATTGTAAATCATTCGTTTTCATTCATTTCTTTCATTCGTTCCGATTCGTTTATATATTGTGTTAATTGTTTATTATAAAATTATTGTTACTACATTTGTCGAGTCACTATTTATTTGTACAAAATTGCTGTTAGTCACTGCACCACAAAATCAGACCATTTTGAATCCTGCCAACAACCACACAACGCTGTGCAGATCGGTGGTGCGTAAACAAGTGCACTATGGGAGAAAGCAAACGATGAGGAGTTTGATCAATCACTTGCAATTGATTCGCCGCAGTGACAAGATAGTTTGTAGTTAATGATAACAAATAAATACCATTTATAACGTGGATATTCGTGTGTGTGTATTATTTCTAAAATCCATTCATGATCATCGTTCGGTTTATTCTTTCGATAGTCCGCACACAATAATTTCGATCGTCGAATCCAAAATAATGTTATTAGCAAAATATCTTAGAAAACTTGTCTCTGATATTTGTTATTTGGAGGGATATACCTATACATACAGTTGGGGCAAACTAATTAAGAACGATCGTAAGTACTGGCAACACCATCGTTCCAATAATAAGAGAGATGGCAACCAAAATTAAAAGTACGGCTATCAATTCAGTCATGTCTCTTTTCATGTTAAACTGTAACTATCGATGTTATTGCACATTATTTAACAGCTTGGCGATATAATTAAGAACGTATCACTAAAATAGGTTTGTTTGTAGAATTTCGCTGAACACGGAAAAAAAAGTTTTTGATAAACATACTAATTCATTTGAAATTAAAAGGATATTATTAGTTTTTGTTGGGTTTAGAGATATTTTGTGCGTGATATGGTGAAAAAAAGAGCTGCACAGCAGACATGAGGGAAGCCATACTAAAACTTCGCAACATTGAAAGATTGCCCTATAATGATATCGCAAAAAAACTTGATTAGAAAACAATGATTTTTAACGCCGTAACATATGTCGAGAAACATTGAACCACCGACCTTCCAAAACGAATGAAGCTCAGGATAGGTTGATAGTTCGCACGGCAAAAAAATCCTTTTTTGAGCTCGAACGGTATTCGGAAAGCAGTTTTCGGCGAGGACCCAAATGCACTTTCTGCACGCTCCATTAGAGAGCGATTGAATAAAAGTCAGCTTTTTAGGAGATCAGCCAGAAAAAAAACATTGCTTTCGCTAAAAAAGGCTAGGTTAGCTTTTGCAAAGGAACGCAAAGATCGGACCATCTCACAATGGAAAAAAATACTCTGGAGTGATTAGACTAAAATCAATAGAATGAGTTCCGATGGTAAACAGTATGTTAGACGACCAAAAAATTGAGCATTCAATCCTAAGTATACCACACCACATCCTCAAACATGGTGGAGGGAGTATTATGGTATGGGGTTGCATATCTTTTAAAGGTATCGTATCGTTATACCGATTGAAAGGTATAAATGCCTCTATACAGAGGTAGGATTGAAAGCTAATTGGAAATTTATGCAGGACCATGACCTGAAACATACTGCGAGGTCAACAAAAGCATGGTATCAGAATAATTCTGTGGATGTCATCGATCCGGGCCTAAATCCAATCGAAAACCCCTGGTATGAGTTAAAAAGCAATACAAATGAATTCTATGAAATCGCAAGGACATTCCAAGAATGCAATAAC
Organism: Volucella zonaria; assembly: GCA_963966105.1. NCBI lineage: Eukaryota > Metazoa > Arthropoda > Insecta > Diptera > Syrphidae > Volucella > Volucella zonaria. The sequence goes on along the minus strand of OZ014534.1, from coordinate 82,434,949 downwards.
ACCGAAAAAATGTCAAGACCTAATTTTTTCAAACAAAGGATTCCCGACAAAATATTAAGGAAAAACCGCAAAATACAATGAAAAGCTTACATATTCTCTCATCGCTCTTAATTAGATCGCCAGCTAATTTCGTGTTACTAAAACATTTTGAATTAAATTTTATGTTTCCGTTATCTTTTTGCTACTCTTTTTGCTATTGTCTGTTTTTAATTGATACATTGTACAATACAAAAAAAAATTTAACAACCCAAAATTTTAAATAAAAATGTTCGAAAAAAAATTGATTCCAGTGTATCGTTCTTAATTAGTTCGCCACAACTGTATGTATATTGAGGACTTAAGAGTATCAATTAAAGGATATATCAAATAAAAGAGATGGCTGATGAAATAACATATATACATATGTATGTACGAGTATATTTATTTGCGGGGAGAGTTTTTCAATGCTACAAAAAGAAAAATGTTCAAGGGGTGGTTTTGTTTGTGACTGAAAGTTTTCCGATGCAATCATTTGCTGGCAAAACCATTTATTATCCTTACATTAGAGGAACGGTTCCAGATCATTTAAACATATTTTATAAATAGTTTTTTGATTCGCGAGACATGTAGAAGATTTCATGATTTTTGATCCTCATAATTGACCAACGGAGCCTGCTATTCGTCGTGTTGTGAATAAATTTCGCATAACATATACTTTACATGACGTAAAATTGAATCAATGTAATATAAGATACATACAGTGGAAACTGTAGCCACTGTTGGCCATTATCCGTCCACTATGTGAACCTGCTAGTTTACGCACTTTCAATCGACGGTCATCCAATACCATTTCGTGGATTTTTTTCAACATTTCTGATAAACTCAGCTCATTTGGTCGACCACTGCGGTGTTCGTCTTGGCAACTCGGACGGCCTCGCTTAAACTCTGCCACCTAATATTTTATTGTTGTAAACGAAGGAGCAGACTCCCCCAGAGTAGAATCCAGTTCCGTTTTGATGTTGGTTGGATTGAGGCATTTGAAATGAAAGTATTGTATCATATAACGATGACCAATTTTTTCCATATTTAAAAATTTATTGAGAGCGTTCACTATTGATGGCTGCCGAAGAAACACTAAACAAGATAGCGTCGTCAAACTTCAAATTTTAAGCTTTATAAGGTTGGTACTTTCGACAATTGTCGTTCTTTGTAAACAACAATCGCCATCGTCAGGTCGGGTACTTCTGGGAATACCCTCGTAGTTCATAACCAGAGAGATGCAATCGCCGGGCTAGCGAAAATATAAACATCAAACATTATATACATATTTACATATGTACATGCGTGGAGCGAGCGTAAACGTGCGTCTCTCAAAAGAAAGACAAAGAAAAATAAACAACAAAAAGAGGTTTGGTTTTTACACTGGCAACATTGTTTCTATGGATTTCGCCAAACTTATCGTGCGCTACGTCCATTTTACGGTCGACATAATCGCCCATCTAATCAAGTTATTCGGAACACAATGAATTGTTTTCGCACCACGTACACTCTAGTACATAATACGCATCCCCAAAGACGATAAATAGTGCGAACAGAAGAAGTTATTGCCGCTGTGGAGCGCAGAATTGAGGAGAATCCGAATGAGTCGATTCGCCATCGTGCACAGCAATTCAAGCTATGCCCATCCACTTTGAGGAAGATTTTACGGAAAGATCTCGGCTTAAAAGCATACAAGATCCAGCTTGTGCAAAAGTTGAAACCGCGTGACCATAATACGCGTCGTAGGTTCGGTGAATGTGCCGAAAACATGATTCAGCTTGATCCTCATTTTCAACACAAAATTTTGTTCTCCGATGAGGCTCATTTTTGGTTAAATGGATAATGTAAACAAGCAAAATTGTTGAATTTTGAGTGGAAAAAACCCAGAAGCCTTTGTCGAGACGCCCTTACAACCATTAAAACTCACTGTTACGTGTGCTTTATGGGCTGGTGGAATCATCGGCCCATCGCTAGAAATTGTGTAACAGAACTTATAGTAGGACTAGGTAGATTTTTTTATAATTCGCACAACTTCGTGAATCTTTCTTTGAAATATGGATGGTGGAATTGGAAAATAAATCTCCCCTCTGTTCGTATTTAGTTGTACCACACAAAATGTTCGATTTGAAGTAAACATTTTAAACTTAATTCTTATTTAATCAAAATATGATCCGTTTCAACTGTGATTCTCTTCGAATGTAATCCAAGATCAGATATTTCTTTTTTGTAAAAGTATTCACTTTTAGACACAAAGGCAACCTCTGTTCAGTTTTAGAAGATTTTCTGCGGGTAAAATGACTCGACTGTGGAAAAAGCGAAAGTCTGTTCGAATGCACAGATTGACTCGACCTGTTCATGGAGTACCCATTTTTCGAGATTCTTTACCTTTCCTATGACTTATCGTCATGGAGGATATCTTTACCTTTCCTATGACTTATCGTCATGGAGGATAATCGTCCGGGACCATTTCGCTGGGTTTTCATTTATAGTTGCTCTTAAAACATGGTGGTCAATTACTGTTTCCGGTTTCCCCGCGCGGTTCGTTTTCAACGCTTAAATCTCTGGAACCTTTCAAACGATAATCGAATTGTGCGTTTTTTTTACAGCTACACACAGCAACACACCTACTACTTTATTTTATCATATATAAAAAAAAGACAAATGTTCACCCGAAGTTTTCTTATTTCGGAGTGGAGTAGAAATCGGACATTAAGTGTGGTGCAACCTAATACTAAGTCCCGCAGATCCTTACCTAATATGCGTCCGCGAGTCTTCACATCACATGAAGTTGTACTGATTGACTTGAAAACTTTCTGGTCGGCCATTGGGTTACGATTGAGTTTATGACTTTATTCTGCATTGTTGAGTATTCAAGAATTGATTTGATTGGAGGGTTGTTCATTAGAACATCTCCATCTTGCTTTATGAATGGCTCGGTGTGGCGACCGCAAGCTACTAGGATGTACTTTCCAATGCGGAACTAATATTTTAATAAAATAGACAAATTTTTAATGAACAGGTTATGAGGTTTAGAATTATATTGAACAACAAAACGAGTAAAAATTATATATATATTAGAAAACGTAAAAACAAATTAAATCAAAATTAAGTCTATGATAAAATGTGACGTGAAAATGTTATAAAATAAATTATGCTTTTATTATGCTTTTAATGAGAGAATCTTCAGTTTGCTGCATCACAGAAGCCATTAAGCCATCACTGGTAGCAATCTGAATATTTGGATTCGAGCGTCGATATCGATGCCAATGGCCATTGTCTTTTAAAGTTGAAATTAAATAAATTCTTTGACCATCCTTTGGCTTTGGAATAGACTCAACAACCTTTCCACCAGCGCAGACAATTATGTCTGTTGATCAAAAATACAATATAAACAGAAAACAAGATTTAAAAGTTGATAATAACTTTTAATTGGTTTTGGCTTACCTTTCATTTCATTAGGTGATGGACGAATACTTGGAGTCATCATAAAAGAAATGCCATCCAACACAGAAGTTGTCTGCGCTAAATGTAAAGTCTTTTTCATATCGAACCTGTAACGCTCTTGACATTTCATGTCAACAAAAATGTAATGTTCATAAGGTACGGCTAATGATTTTTTTCGGATAACTTCTATTAGCCAGTCCAATCGGACCACCGGAATTCCTCTGGCAATAGCAACCATTAATTTATACGTACGATTGAAGGTTTCCACGACTAGAACATCACAATCTTTGGGATCGCTAGTATAAATCCAAACACCTATAAACAATTATAATTAATCAATTCGTGTTTGTAGACAAAAGTATGAAATGCAATGAAGATTGCTTTCTAGAGAACATACTTCCAGAATTTCGTTCTAAAACAGTTTGATACTTAGCATCACATGACGATTGGGCAATTTTAATTTTCGGTGTTTGCCTCCTCGAAAGACGTTCATTGACGCCGATATCAAGGAAAGCATTATCAGTTGAATTCTGTAATGGAATAAAGAAGTGCAAGTACTATGGGTTTTTTGAAAACTATTAAGTTGAAGTTAATATTTTTGCGTATATGTACTTACTGCGGATCTGAGACGTTTGATTCTTGGTTCTTCGACTTCATTTTTCCTTTTTATAGGTTTCGACGTAGCAGTTTGATTTTCTCTATTCTTAGAAAAATCATTGGTACTAGAACTTGTTTTGCTTGCTTTCTGTACAGGACGTTTTGTTGCTTGATCATCTGAATCGTCATCATCAATACAGATGGTCTCAACAGTGTTTTCTTGCTTGTGATGTTTTTTTGTTGAGGAATCAGCTTTGGGTGCAACGTTATCGCCTGAAAGATAAGAGCCAACTTTGGTGAATTTAAAAATTTTATGATAATGCAGTACTTAGTGATTTGACAAAAAGGCGATTTGCCGTAATTATTTACAAATCAAATGGAGAATACTTTTTCTAGTTTCAAACAAATTTGTTCGCATGATGGTTTCTCTTTTGCACAAACCTCCAAGTACGATGCTGAAGAAATCACACACTCTTTTATTATCAATCACTATAAAGCAGTAAAAATTTCCCATTTTCATCCTGCACAGGCGAAAGTTTGCAGCGTTGTCCACACTACATATGTATATTTCGTTTAAAGACCCCATAACCTGATCTCTTGAAATATTTCAAGAAAAATTTGTGATGTGATGTTTAGCTAACGGCAGGCCGTTTTCCAACCTTAGTTCACACTGTTTACAAAAATTATTAATTATGGTATATTATTGTCCTGTTCAATATATGGTCGAACTTGTTGTGGAGGGACATATTCAAATAAAGTTAATCCGCTAATTATATCACAAAAGCACTTTTTGCGTATTATTTGTAAAAAAAAATCGCATCCATAATAGTTTTGTGCTATTTCATAAACTAAACATTCTTCCATCAAGACGCTCAAGGGATTCTAGTACCCTTAAAATGTTTGCACACGGCGCGGGCGAATGAAAATCAGCAAAGAAAAAAAGAGAGGTACCGATGAACGTGGTTTTAAATGTTTGAAGGTTATAATGACTATGAAATAAAGAGATAGGCAGGGCATTCCATAAGCGAGTTGTACGGCTTAAGAACGAATCACGATATTTTAGAGTACGTCGGGAAGTGAGCTTGAGGGTATACTGATGAGCACTCATAGCAAGACGAGTGTTACGGTTAAACGTTTGAAGGGGCGGAATGCTAATATCCATTGCTTGAGTGATATTAATATCACCTATGAGCTTTATCGTGCGATAGTTTTGAATTCTATATAGCAGCTGCAGAGATGTTTTGGGCGCACCCGACCAGATGTGGGCATTGTACTCCAATTTCAGGCGAATAAATGCTTGAGGAAATCTAGACATTTTGCAGCATTTTTGATGATACCGAATATGTGGTCATTCCAACGTAGGTTGTCACTAACACACATACCGAGAATGGAAAGTTTTTCGGTTTCGACGATGCAAGTGCCATTCATGGATAACGGCTGAGGGTTTAAATTACGCTTTAACGACAGCAGACAGCATTGTGTTTTGCTGTTAATACCAGAATTGAATGAGCTTAATATATGTTGGCGTTCCCATTCTACCGCCGAAGAGCAGTGACGTGAGTCAGGGAACGGATATGAAAAGGAGACAGAACGGAGGCTTGGAGTACACCAGCATTTAGTTTGTGGATATCGGACTTGAAACCTTCCAAGACAACTTCAATTGAACGTTCCGAAAGGTAGTTTCTAATCCATTGAAACTCTGTCAAATGCCTTAGAAATATCAAGTGCAACTATCTTGCTTTCGCCAGATTGATATATGCACGCTTTGGTTCCATGGTGAGACATGCCATCAAACCACCAGTGGACCTGTTGCTATTGTACAAAAACCATACTGCCGGTCATTTAGAAGTATTCGTGTTTCGAGATTTATCAGTGTTTCTGTGACCTTGGAAAGAAAAGACGTAAATGCAATGGGTCTGTAGGAGAGAGAAGAAGATTAACATCTTTTAGGGATAAATGTTGTTTTCGATCTGCTCGGAAAGAGTCCTAAAGAGTATGAATGATGAAAAAGCTTACGCAGTGGTTTTGCCAGCGAGAAAGGACACCTCTTCAGTAGAAGGGGAGACATACCATCTGGACCAGTATATTTGTGAACGTTAAGATCTTTAAGTACTTAAGTACGAGTGCGAAAGTGGATTCGTCCAATTGAAGATTCGACGCACTCAAGTGTAGGCGGGGACAAAGCACGATCTGGAAGTGTTGAGCTGGCCGCAAAGTGTGCAGTAAGCAGATTGGCCTTGTCCAAATAGATGACAGCTGGAATGTCATTGTAAATGAGCTTTGGGATGGAGGATGAAGCAGAATTTCTAATGTTTTTGACGAACCACCAAAAATTTGTACTACCGTTGGGACATTGTAGTATTTTGCCCCAGGTTTTGGTCGTATTGAAATTTCATAGGCTTGAGAAAGACCTTGCAGTCATTTTTGACTCGTTTGAACGTTTCTCGGGTTTTTTTTGTCGGGTTGGCCTTATGGGACCGAAAAAATATTTCTCTAACCCTGACAGCCCTTTACAGTTTATCCGATGAGGGATAAAGGATCTCATTCCAAAGATAATAGTGTCTGTGATTATATCAGCAGCGGCATCCACGTCTTTATCAAGGAAACATAAGACCAGTTAAAATTCCTAAAGAATCTGTTAAGTCCGCTTTCTCGTATTGCCATACGGTTCTTTTAGGAATCTTTTCTCTAACTGTGTGGTCGGTGTACGAGAAATTAGCTAATATGACACAGTTGTCCGACGAGCCTAGAGGGGATAGCATATTAACCTTGTATTTGTCACGGTGAGAAGTTAAAAACAGGTCCAGGGTGTTAGCGGTATGACTATCAACGTCTGGTGTTCGTGTGGACTCCAGAATGCCGAAGCCACCCAGAATTGTGAATATTAAAATCGCCCGTAATAATGATTTCAGTATGAGGATACAAAGATACAATTCCTTTTAAGGAGTCAGACAGGGCGTCAAATACGTTAAATGTCGAATTGCTGTGCCGTTTGGGGCTTCTGTAAATAAATCAATAGTAGATAATTTGCTTACAGGGATGGAATTTTAACCGCAAATTTTTTATTAGGAGTGCAAATGTCGCTATCAGAAGGAATGCCGCACATTCATAGTAAAATTCACTCTAAAAAGTTTTACACAAAGATTAATCAAAATAAAAGTAATAGTAAAATACAGAAGAAAAAAAACAAAAAAAAAAGATTTTCCCATCTTCGGATGCCCAAAACACGGGAACCAAAATTAAACATTTAAACATAGTCAAGAATAAAAACCTCGCCCATATGTTACTTGTAATAAATGGGTTATTTGATGCATCTGGGTCAATGTACCAAAGGATAATTTTCATACTGTTTCTAAACGCGAAGCTAACTTTAAAGAGAGTCGACGTATAAACGAAACTAAGAGTAAGAGCTCCTACATCTTCCTCTATAACCAAAATGTGTATGGTCCCAAACGTTAGTGACCCTTGGTGGTGCAATAACCCTGCATTATTGTGGGATTGCTAAAATAAACCACTGTCATCTTTGACTACAAGTGGAACAATTTTTGCTCTCAATAATAGAGAAATTAGAATGTGTCCAACGGCGTTTTACATAAGGAACTACTTGATTTATCATTTGCACATCTTTGTATTCCAAAATGAAACATCGAAGACCTGGAGCGATCAACCCTCTTATGCGTAAAAGAAATGAGAATCTTGATCGGATATCATTGAACGATAAAATCGTTAGATAAAGTATAATTTGTGGAAATACACGTTTTTTTCACTCCTAACATCGTTAAAAATGCAACGCGCGATTTTTTGTGCTACAGCTAGATCTCAAAGAGCAATTTTCCGAACATGCAACGCGACCAGTCTCTGACATATGTACATATTTTCACCAAGACAGTATATAATTTGGACTTTATGTGTATCAGCAGATTACTTGGACTTCGTTGAATGGATATTTGAACAACGTGATTCTAAGTTAACGGTGTCAAGAAAGAAAGTAGAATAAAAACAAAAAAAAAAACACCTGTTCACGTTCTTCACATCTCTTGACTCAACGATATCATTAATGCAATACATGCTAATCGAAAACCGTTCACGTTTATGTTAAGATCTTTATCATATTATTGCACATTGGTAATACTAATACAGTATTATCGAATTGGCATTAGTATCTCCAATATTCCTATTACTGTAAACCAATCATTAGATTTATGTCATATTAATAAAGCAGTTTGGGTAACACCATTGAGCAGGCAACATCTTTCCCTCTAAGTTATAACAGTTTCCTAAGAAACGAGGACGCTGAGTATCTCAACAAGCTAACGAATTGTGTAAGTTACTAGTAAGTAAATTCAAATTTCAATAGTAAGGAGTGTGCATTCCAATAATGAACTCCGGGTTCACAGGCACTTGTGATGTGATACGTAAAACCTGCCGTTTGCATGTGGAACTCTATCTCCTGTACCTTCACCTCCGATAGCTTCTTCTTCTTCTTCCCTCAAATACAACAAAAAATAAAGACCAATGGAATTACACAGCTCTAAATGTATCCACTTCAATGAACACATGGTTTTCTGAAGATCTTCTTCAAACTTCAGTGTATATGAGGACTATGCCACTCGAAGGAAAAAATCTAAGGTTGCTATTGCTGGAAAAGGGATCCTCTCCACATGCCACAAACCCCTCTCAAGCAGGCTCTGTAAAGTTTTAAGGTTGGAATAATCGGAGCTGACTAATTTCGAATTTTTAATTCAAGACGATGCAGATGACGTAGTCATATTTACTATGGGCTGCTAAGAGGAAATGGATAAACGCAAAATACCCTAAACAAAATATATGACTGGTACCAAACATAAAGGTTAAATGTTCCTTCCTGACAAATCTTCCTCGGTCAACTCCAGGCTCCAGGCACTTGTCCGACAGATGCACTGGAAGTTCTTCTTGACCTATTCGAACATGCTTTTTGTTTAAGAGGCGCCGGGTTTCCGATGGGGATAACTATCAAACTAGCAATTCACCATGGATAAATCTATACCGCAAAGATGTAACTATACCGTGAAATATTAGTTCTGAGATTAGTATTCAATTACAAAAACTTGTCAAGTTTATGGACCGAGTAATCCACCATCCGATGTGTTATTAATCGTGTTGTAGAAAAATTTCGCTCATATTTAACGCTACATTACATTAGGCCAATAAAAAGAATTATATTAAGGCCATCCGCAGAAAATATCGTCTCAGTTGAAGCCAGTGTTGATAAAGACCCGAATTGTCAGTTCACAGGCGAGCACAGCAACTTGCATTTTGTCTGTCTACAACTTGGAACAAAAGAATTTTAGTCTAACTTGTCACAGGATTCCATTCGTGCAAGAAATAAAACCGGCAGCAGCTAGCGCTACAGTCAATGGTGATCGATACAGGAAAATGATAACGAATATTTGTATTTAAATTCGATGTGATGAAATGTGATTCCAGCAGTAAGGGACTACGAGTCATACTGCGGTCAATAACTTTGATTTACTCAAATCAAAATTTAATCAGATAGGGACTTGTAAATTGGCCACTAAGATTTTGATTCAACGCCTATCTATTAATTCTGTTGGCGTATTTTTATTTAAATTCATTTTCTAGACGATCTTCAAGAAACATCCTTTATAAAAGATGGAAACTGCCAGGGTAAATGTAGTTGCGTTTTATCTTTTATGCAACAAATCAAAAACATCAAATAGGTTGGACACATGAAGTACAATAACTGTCAGATAACCAAACTCTTAAGCTCTTTAACTGGCTGCTTTGCAACTGCCTACAAGTCCTCTTGTAACTTGCTGAACACAATAAAATATCACGATGAAGGGAGACAGCGACGTTCATGACAATAAAACTGGTTCCAGCTAAGACAATGGGAATAACAAATCGTGTTCTCTTACTGACACGCTCTGTTCAATGTAAAACGCCGAAGCAGCATAATACGTCCTGAACTAATGCTCTGCTAAGGCTAAGGCCTAAGCACTTCCATAAAGTTTACAAAACTTTCTCAGCTCAGAGAATCTTAGGCTTCATCCATGAACTTGATTTCAGGCAGTAAGCAGCATAATCCAACAACACTTAGGGGGATGACAAAAGACATCATATGGACAGAAAGTCCACTATTATATATTACAAGATGGGTGTTTTGAATCGACAACGGGTTCAAGATTCAAAGAAACTTAGGATTGTGCTTAGGTACATATATGCGATATGTTTCTGTGCTTTGGATCATTTTTATCATTAAGAAACTAGTTCAAAGCAAACAAACCACAGAAACCTGTGATTGATGAGTCATTCACTATGGAATTCAACCGAATTGGACGTAGATAAACGATCTCGAAGGAAGTACAGGGGTCTAATACATAGTTAAGTCCAATAACAAACATTAACAAAGCTGTACTTTTAGTAAAGAAAAACAAGAAAAAACAAGACTCCCACCTTTTCCAATCGCATGGCCATCTATTTTCTCATTAGTTGATGATTTCTTGCTGCTCATCTCAGCGGGCTCGCTTATAGTGGTTAAATCCTTAGAACTTCTAAGTCTAGGTGTTCCTGGTGCAAGTACTTCTTCCTTGCCTGGCTTTGCTATTTCCTTATATATGTGTTCTCTTCGCCTCTTTTGATTGTCCATTCTTGTATTTTGTTCTTTGTCGCCCGAACGCTTTGATCTTAACTCCTTCTTTTCTTTATTTTCCTCGATTATAGGATTTGATTTGGATCCCTTTTTCTCAGTTTGTTTGCTCTCATTATGTGGAGGATCTTTCGTTTTCTTGTTAGACTCTTTTTGGTTTTCAGTTTTCTGCTCTGAATCTTTACGTTTGTCTATTTTGTTCGCTTCGTCCTTTTGCTTGTCTGTTTTGTTGGTTTCCTTGTTTTTCTTTTTGGGATCCTTAGGCTTGTCTGTTTCTAATGTCGATGATTTCTGCGATTCAGGTTTTGAACTGCCATTGTGATGATTTGAATTTTCTGATTCACTTAGCTTTTTTTCTAATTCTCTCTCTGACTGACGTGTTTTTCGTCTGCTTGTGATTTCCTTCCGTTTTTCTGCCTTTTTTATGGTTTCAGTTTCGTTTGTCCTTTTGTCGTCTGGTTTATTTTCTTTTTTAGAACTTTCTTCATCCTGATTTTCCTTGTGAAGGGTTGAGCGATTTTTTCCCTTATCATCATCTTGTGGCTCATGTTTTACTCCGCTATCATGCGAAGCTTTGTCAGTTTTGACTCGCTTACCATGTTCAGCTTTAGACAGAGATTCTACTTTACTTTCATCTTTTTTGGATGTCTTTTCTTTTCTGGAGTAGCTTTTTTTCTCAGGCTTCTTATCGGATTCTGTTTTCCTTTTAGATTTTGTAGTTACCTCTTCAAGGGCTATACTTTTACTACGGGTTCTTCTCATTCCTACATCTTTTAGTTCATCATGAGGTTTTTCACATTTCTCTTTTATTGGTTGGTCTGCGGTTTTTAATTTCAATTTTGAATCCTCTTTTTCGTCCATTTTGCGCGGTAGTAAATCGTTAAAAGAATCCCCGCTATCATCAGTATCGCTGAGTAATGGATTCCCATCGCTGTCTTCATCACCAAAAAGTGATTTTCGTTGCTTTTCAGAAATCATATTGTTCCAATAGAGTTCGGCTAACTCCTGCAGCTGCTTGTCCTTGGGAAGTGCTTTACCTAAGAAATCTGGTGTAAGCAAGAAATTATCAATATTAACAACGGATTTGCTTGACTTTGCTGATGGTCCAGGTGTTTTTCTTATGGGTGTTGATAGGACTGGTTTCTGTTTTGAATCATCTTTTTTCGGCGGAGGTTTCTTCTTCTCAGAGGCTTGTTTAGTGGGCTCAGGTGTAGCTTTTGGTGGGTTCTTTTCACCGTTGGATTTTTGCAAAGTTTCGCGCATTTTCATTACTAATTCTGGAGCAACTACCTCGTCCATTTCATCGTCATCAGAGTCAAGCAGTTTATTGCACTTTGCCTTAAAGCTACTATCAGACAGATGGATCCAATTGTCTGCAAGAGTCGATGACAAACAAATATCTTTGGCGATGTTTGTCGGCTTTTGAAATACTTGGGTTGCTGGCAGATCATCTTCAACGGGAAATGCCTGCGGTGGTGGTGGTGGAAGAGGTGGAGAAGCTAATGACGCGGCGGGTGGTTTTAGTTTTGTTGAGGGAGGCATGGACACTTGTGTTGCAGGTAAAAATAATCCTTCGTTTTTTTGCAGAGCAATGTTTTCTTTCTTAGACGGTAGCGGCGACGATTTAGATTTGCTCTTACTCACAGGCATAGGTTTGACAAAGACTTGAGTAGGTTCAATAGACTGGCGAAGTTCTGGAGGTGAATTATCTGCTCCTGAATCTTCATCGGCTTCCTTTAGGGGAGTCGTTTTTCCTGGTTCCGGAATATCAAATATATCAGGCGTACTATACGCAGAAATTGCATTTCTTTCTTCTCCATCGATTACGTCTGGAGTAGAAGCACCAATGGCAGCATTTATAGTACTTGAAATAGTCTCATCAGCTTTTTTCGACCATTGCAGCGTGGACATTTCTTTCTCTATTTCGTTTTCATCGTTATTAAAATTTAGGAAATCATCGATTTTTACTGGATCGTGGCGTATTGCGGATATCACCATCGAACAAGGAACATCAGCTAGTATGTCCTCAGAATTGTTGCTCAGATCATTGTTGTCACCGTTGAAATCATGTGTACAAATACGGAACTGACTCGATGGGATTGTATCGTCGTCGGCAAGGGTTTCATTTACCGATTCGTTACCGAATGTAAGTCGGGGGTAAGTGGAGGGCCTACTATGGGCATGAGCAACATCTTGAGTTTCTGGAATAAAGAAATCATCGTCGTCGGGGATTTTTTCATTCGATTTGTTGGATTGAATTGACGCGTTGCCGGACTTGCTGGGTTTGCCGCGATTTTCCACAGGGCATTGTGTTTCGGGTATGTAGAAACTGTCAACACTTTTGGCACTTGAATTACTTCCTTTCGACTTGCGAAGTATTTCTTTCGGAACTAGGGCCTCTGTTACTGCTTTACTTGTATTTTGGGTGGAACTATTGTTGGTGGTATTAGCATTTGGAGTGGAGGTAAGAGTGTTTTTTAGCATGTGCCTGGCGCGATTACGAGATGGGGATAGATTATCCGGGCTGTTGCATATGATTTCGGAGTTGTCCTTAGCTGGAGGTGTTATACGCCCTTCCAGGAAGCCACTGTCGCCCTTGAAAGAATACGATTTTTAACCATATGGTATTTTGTTTTTAGTCAAGCCTTACCTCAATGCCCAAGTGTAATGTTGCTTCAACATTTCCAAATTGAACCGCTGTTGATTTCGGTAGTGGAATCATTTTGCAGGCTGCAATCCGTGTTCCATCCACGAATGTCCCGCATTTTGATGTGATGTCGATTAGCAAAGGCGTTTTCTGGGTGAAATCCAAGAAGCAATGCTTGATGTCGACAGACTAGAAAATAGATAACATAAATTACGCACATTCGGTGATCTTCCTGTAACTCACAGCATTGTCGATTTCAATGTCATGAGCATATTCACTTGATTTCCTTCCGATCAAATAAATCTCACCCAACTTGAGTGGATGCTTGACACCTCTCACATCAAGCACACCCGCCTGAAATGAACCATTCAGTAAATTACACAAATTATTGGCAATAAAAACTCACTTTGCTCATAATTTCTGGACCTTACACTAATCTAACAAATAACAAACAATTGTTTGGCAATAGGAAGTTTTGCATTCGACAATTTGTCAGTTTGCGCGCTTTACATGTGGGCGCGTTCGAATGTGTCAGGAATTTGAATTTAGCTGAAAACTAACGAATTAAACGCGGATCCAGAAACTGATTATTGAATGTGAGAGAAATTGATTTTTCTATCTGTTTGATTTCTAAAGTGTTAAATTGTGCTAAAATTGTAATTTTTGTTTTCGGAAATAAAAACAACTATCAAATAATTGGTGTCGGTGAATTAGCAAAGAACGTCTAAATGACATACAGTGCTGCCACTTCGTATTAATTGGTTTACTCAAAAATAATTTTCAAAAAGAAAGAAGATATCTCCGTGGTGGGAGCTATAACACTATTATTTTAGCAAATTCGAATAGGACAAGCTATTCGGAATTTTCATGTCATAGTCTCAATTTTAAAAAAGATATGTGTCATCAGTTTGACATGCCCATCACCAAGGTGTAATTTTTAAGGCTCAACCATAATACCCGAAAGCAAACTGAAGCTAATGTCACAAATATGAAATGAATGAATTCTTAAGTTACTTCAAATGGGCAAGTTGCTTATAATAGGATTTTGAAAACGTAGGTAGGGTAGAGTCGGCTGAATCCGAACACTCCCAGTAATCGAACACTTGCTGTACAAAAACGCTTAAACTGTGAACAAGCAAATGCAGATACTTTGCAAAAAGAGAATATCCAAACCATTCAAAATATAGACACAACAGTCGAAGTGTTATCATCTCTTAAAAAAAAATTATTACAAAATGACTTCAATTTTGAACTTTTGCTTAAAATTATATCAGATGCGAAAAAAATTTTGAACTCGCGAATTTAAGCGAAACTTGTGGAACATCAGCACACATAACTTTTTAACCAGAATCATTGGAGGTTTTTGAAATCAATGAAGAAGTTTCAAATAATAATAACCCTGAAATGCAAAAAACAAGAACATTTTACACGAACAATTAACTTCAAGAGATTATAGATGAAATTTTAATCGATGATAACATTTCTGATTGTAAAGATACTAATATTTTGTACAAGCAGGTATTCATAAGGTAACTGAAATTTAGTTTTTATTTTAGATGAGCTCCCAAATCCGCTAAGCCCACTTATTTCACCCGTAAATGATTTGATAGATTCAGTTAACAATCAAAGCTCTTCTCCTAGACTTACTGATACAAAACCAGGACCATCCACATCAATTCTGGAAAACAGTTTCGAAAAACACTTAAAATATCCCGCACCGAACCAAAAGAGGAAGAAGTTTGTTGCCTAAAAATTGTTGATATAAACCCACTCTTAAGGTTTATTAACATATTTATGTCAATGACAGTTCACACATCTGACTGTTGTATTACAAAATAAATATCCTGTTCCTCTTTCTTTTTATACTTAAAAGGACCAAGACGTGTTTTTCTTACTACTCACAGGTTATGGGCTTCCACATTTTCAAGAAAACAAAAATTTAGTCGAAGCTTTCTCACATTAAAAATTCAAGTGGTATTTGTTGCGAAAACGTCGGTTGGAATACTAGCATTTGTTGCGAAATCGTCGTTTTTCGAATTTTATAATTTTATTGAGCATTAGTTGGGGTTTTTTTTTTTTTGGAAGAGCTTTCTGGACACGAAGTCGGCTCCTTTGAGTTGAGCATTGAAAAACTCAAAGGAGCCGAGGATTACTACGATTGGTGCTTCGCAATGAAACGTTTTTTGGAAGCTAAATCGTTGCACAACTGCATAATACCCAAAAAGGTGGATGATTTGTCAGCGGCCAAAGAGGACCAAGATGAAAAGTTACGGAGTGCAAAAGGTTATTTGGTGATTGGCATCGACAAATCGCTCTACATGCACATTCGGACCTGCAAAACCGCGTTGGAAATTTGGTACAAGTACAAGAATATGTATGAGGACCGCGGAGTGTTGCCAAAAATTGGTGTTTTGCATAAATTTGTGAATGTGAAACTGGAGAACTGTGCGTCAGTGCAAGAGTATATTGACAACATAACCTGAAATGCGGCGAAGTCAATTATAGCTGGTTGGAAAGTGGACGACGAATTAATAGCCGGGATTTGATTATCGGACGAATATCGACCGCTTCTGAAGAGTTTTGAAGGAAGAAAATACACAATTTCTTCGAAGAAGTGAAAATGAAACTCTAAGATTTGGAACAAGAACCGGTACCATCGAATGACTGCGCATTTTTGAGCAAGAACACAAGAAAATCGTTCAAAAAACAGTCTCATCGAGTGATTACCTGTTACTCGTGTGGTGGAAAAAATCACAAAAGTACCGATTGCATGGCCAAGCCGAAAGAAAAATCGACGGGAATAGCAAAAAAAGTATTTATTGCGTGCTAAATAGCAAAAAGTTCGCCGGACAATTGGTATGCGGATAGTGGTGCAACGAGTCACATGACATCGAACAAAGCAATATTGTCGAATTGCAAAAAGTCACCAGTGTGTGAGATAACAAATTGAGCGTCAGAATTGTTTTGCATGTACCAAAATTATCTGCGAATTTATTGTCTGTCTGTTTATCGTTTGGTCGAGTCTGGCATAACTATAGTCTTTGATTCGAATGATTCGAAAGGTTGCACATTGTTCGACAGAGAAAACAAACCATTTGCGAACTGCAAACCAAACGACGGTGTTTACAAATTCCATTCGAGTGGTACGTGTATGGTAACAAGACGAGAACAAAATTCAGCGCTGATATGGCATCGAAGACTTGGGCGCATCAATTATCAAAGTTTGAAAAGAATGCGTGATAGAGTCGTGACTGGGATGAATTTCGACGACAAAACGATTGCAACAAATTGTGAAGTGTGCGCCAAAGGAAAACAAACACGAACATCATTTAAAAGAAATACAACGGAAACAAATGACGTGTTGGAACTCATTCATTCGGACTTAGTTGGACCCATGGAGACGCCATCGGTTGGCGGAGCTAAGTATCTTTTGACTTTTGTTGATGATTACATTCGGAAGTTTTTTTTTGTATTTTTTGAAGGCAAAATCTGAGGTATTGAGCTGCTTCATCGACTACAAGGCATTTGCGGAGAACGAAAGGGGCAAGAAAATTAAAGTTTTTCGAACTGACAGCGGAACCGAATATTGTTCACAGCAATTTAATCGATTTTTTTAAAATGACCGGAATTTTACACCAAATGACAACTGCATACGCACCCGAACAGAATGGTGTAGCAGAAAGAATGAATCGTACAATCGTCGATAGGGCCAGGTGCATGATTTTTGGGGTGAAACGTGTGCGATGGCGGCATACCTTGTAAACCGATCAGTTTGTTCATCGATTGCAAACAAGACTGCAGAGAAATGTGGAGTGGAAACAAAGTGGATGTGCCCAATTTGAGGATTTTTGGTTGGCCCGTAATGGTTCATGTGCCGAAACAGCGCCGAAGAAAGTGGAGCGCTAAGTCGAAGAAGATAATTTTCGATAACGATAAGAAAGGATTTCGTTGCGTCGACCAGGAAACCAAGAAGCTAACAATCAGTCGTGATGTAATATTTCACGAATCGTCGCCAGCTTTTCAAGTTGAATTAACCATCAACGATTTGGACGATTCGAATCAAGTGAGGGATGTGAGTGACAACGAAGTCATCATCAGTGATCCGATAGTCGATTTTGAGATAGTGTTGAGTCGAGCCGACGCAAATGAATCCGTTGAAGAGGATTTGGCTCAAGTGACGGACGACGACAGCGATGACACGATTGTGAACAAAGAATTCATTGGTGACTTAGTACGTCGATCGATTCAACGAGCAGTTTTACTCAAGCGATTGATGATGATGAAACAAGCGAAGACACAGTTTGCGAAATGGACAACACACAAAAAGATCCAACGTTCAAAACGAGAGCTCAACTGCCGACGGAAAAGAGATCATCTACGCGAGGATTGATAAAACGAGTTTTTGACGGGTATGTAACATATTTGGCTGGAAATAACGATGCTTCCTTTGATCCATTTACAGTTAAAGAAGCATTATGGATGAATGACTGCTTCAAATGGAGAAATGCAATGCGCGAAGAAATTGATGCGCACAAGGAAAACAACACCTGGACACTAGTTGATTTCCCCAAAGGTTGAAAGGCAATCAAAACGAAATGGGTCTTTAAAACCAAATATGACAATAACGGAAATTTATTGCGACACAAAGCACGATAAGTGGCCAAAGGTTGTGGTCAAAAATATGGATTGGATTATCAAGAAACGTTCTTACCTGTCGTGCGATACGCAACGATACGTTTCTTAGTCGCACTGTACTTAATGTAATTAGTCGCTGTGAGAAATTGCCTCAAAATTGACCAAATGGATGCGGTGACGGCATTTTTGCAAGGTAACTTGGATGAAGGCATCTTTATTGAGCAGCCTGAATCATTCAGCGATGGCACCAACAAAGTCGGAAAGCTTAATCGAGCAATGTACGTCTTGAAACAAGCTGGTGGCCAATGGAATCGCCAGTTGGTTGCTGCTTTGAAATCATTTGGACTGATTCAGTTAAAGCTTGACCCATGTGTGTTTTATAGTCATAATTCGGAGCTGATTGTAGCAATTTACGTCGAAGACATACTCATATTTTGGCGTGACCCTCAAATATTGTCCAAAATTAAATTGTCATTGAGCACGACCTTAAAAATGAAAGACATGGGGCCAGCAAATCATTGCGTGGAACTCAACATTACACAATCGGATGGATGCATTGAATTAGATCAATTATTGTACATCAGGGAAATACTTGACCGCTTTTGAATGGACAAATGTCACCCTATAGCAACACCGAGTGATCCAAATGTCAAGTTATCGAAAGACTTGGGTTCAGATAAGAAAAATAACGAAAACGAACTCAAGAAGATTCCGTACCAATCTGCGGTAGGAAGTTTGTTGTACCTGGTCCAGGGTACTCGACCAGATATAGCGTTTGCTGTTAACGACGTGAGTCGATTTAGTTCAAACTACACTGTAGCTCATTGGCAAGCAGTTAAGCGAATCTTCCGCTATTTGAAAGAAACGATCGACTTCAAATTGCGATATATGAAAGGAGGGGATGATGGACTCGTCGGTTACTGTGACGCCGATTATGCATCATATCTTAGTAAACGCCGATCGTGCACTGGATACATGTTCAAGTTGTCCAATGCAGCAGTAACTTGGTACAGCAACCGTCAAACAACACAGGCGACAACAACAGTTCCATCGACCTTGCTGGATCGGACGGGTTCAGAGCAAGAACCAAACATTGATGTGCGACATCATCACATACGAAAAATGATCAAGAAGAAGATCGTCGCAATCAAATTCAAACCAACTGATGAAATGGCTGCGGACAATCTAACCAAAGCCGTTCACAAGGGTAAACATCAGTACTGCGTTAAACAAAGCGGATTGTGTTAAAATTTCAAGTTTATTTTTTTTGTTGCATTAGAACTGATTGTAAGTTATTAATCCATTGTATTTATGTATTTAAATTTTTTCATGCATTTAAAATAATGTAAACTTTAAAGTTCAATAAGTGAGGGTGTTGATATAAACCGACCCTTAAGTTTTATCAATATATTTATGTCAATGACAGTTCACACATCTGACTGTTGTATTACAAAATAAATATCCTGTTCCTCTTTCTTTTTATACTTGAGAGAACCAAGACGTGTTTTTTTTTACTATTTACGAAAATAAACCGCCAATGTCTATTTCATCTGCAAAATGGAAAAAAATTTATGAAAATCTAGAAGAAATAAAAAATAGGCAAAAACACGAAATTGATTCGAGAAGAGAACTTAGAATCGAAAGAAAAAATTAAAAATTCAATGTGAAGAAAAAAAAAACAGAACAAAAGGGAGATAAAACGGGTTTAAACAAACCTTCACGAAAACAACCTTGCGGTTTTACAAAGATGAGCTTGACACAGATGCAGAGGAAGATGGTCTTAAAAATATAGGCTGTGATACACGCAACAACTGGTAGGCGGGGGGCAAGTTGTGAGTATGATGGCGGAAGTTGAAAGCATAATAAACGCACGACCATTGACCCCTGTATCTATTGACAATGACAACGATGGGGCATTTTTGGAAACGCTCGGTACAAGAACATTTATCGAAGAGTGATATTGTCAATATCGTGGACCCAAATAATTCAAGAAATCACTGGCCAAAAGACAATGTGTGAGGTTTTTCCTAGTAAAGATGGACATGTTCGCAGTGCAACCGCGAGGACATCAACTGGTTTTTACACTCGCCCAGTAACCAGACGCGCAAAGCTTGACGTATTACAAAATACAACCAGAGAAGGTAGCCATCGTCAAGGACCCTGTTTACCAGGGCGGAGTGTTGTCTCACCTATTATGACCGAAACAAATCTAGACTTGGCACCACTGGGCAAGTGCAAGGAGTATGGTTGCTGGTGTTGCTGTCACTCAAGGAAAATCGAAAAACGACTTCCATCTTCGTTTCCAAAAGAGGTTGTAACGGCGTTTTGGTGGAAACAATGAAACAATTTTTTAAGTCCCCGTTTTTACTATTCTTTTTTAAATATAAAAAAACGATCAAATTTCATTTAACTTTAAAAATAAAAGCTGAAAAAAGTTTTATATTTATTGTGATAAACCCCAATTTAAAATTGAAAAGTTGAACAATTGTAAATTTTTTTAGTTCAAAATTTTCGCAATTTCTCTTGAGTTGCTGCAAATGTGGTATAATCGTCCAATACACATTTTGTCATTTGAATACATTTGAATCTGGTGGCAACAATTGACTCGGAGCGCTCAAACGAATTTGATAATAAGATTTAACCCACGTATTTATCGTGTGGGTTTTTGAATTTTTCGGAGTAAAAGTCCTACTTACTTGAATCATTGAAATCCTTGGCACCTTTAGCAAAAGGATCTTCGTAACGCCTATACTAAGCTAGGAACGTTGTTCTTTCTTAGACATTTTGTGAGATTAGGGGGGAAAAAACTTAACACTCAATTGGGTATGAATACACTTATAATGCCTGAGCATATGTTAAGTTTTTTAGAAAAGGGGATAGAGAGAGAAAGAACGATGTTTGGGCTCAGTGGTTATTTTGCTCCATGGGTCGCATCCAACATTTAACGGGGAAACTAAATTCTTAGTGGAAGTTGGCTTGATGTTGATTTCTAGTCAACTACTCGTCTTACTTGACTTTCATTAACTGAAAAAATTAAACCTCTCTAAAAATTGTAAAACAGGAGGAGGATTTTAGATTGGTTATTATTACTATTTTATTTATGTAATATGCATTTAATGAGTTCTATTGTGTTAGGCGAGCAATTCGCTTCAATATGAAACTCTTTCTTTCTCCTCTTTGTCCATGTCCAAGTCATAATTTGTATAAAATTGTCGCAATTCACACAAATTTAAAATTTTACGAATTTGTCAGTTCTTTTAAAATTTAATTGATTTGAAGTTTTTTTTACAATTCCTGGCCAAAGAAAACTTCGTGTAGAAAATTGTAGCAATTGGCAGGGTGAGGAAATGAATGACTCTCTCAAATGCGTTCTCTTTTACAATTTTTTTCTCGTGGGAACAGGATTTTGGACAATTTTATACAAATTTGGAGTCCTGGAACAGACGTATTGAAGTAATCTTGTATTATTTGTCCGATTCTTCCTTATTTTTTTATAATAAAGCAGAATCCCGGTCGCCAATTTGTTGTGTTTCAACACATTAAACACCATTATATTACCATTTGGTTCTTTTTAAAACTTTTATTTATAAAACAAAAACAACTTCCAATTATTTAAAATGCATTGCGTCCTCGATGTCAAGCTACTATCTTCGTTCTCCTACACAGCCATAATGACGCTTCTGATATTTTTGTCTGCCAGATGGAGTTTGCTCTCGCATTGCCAGCACATATAAAAAATTAACGACCGATTCACGGCAATAAAACTAGTAATTGAGCTCGAAGCTTGGAATACTGTTAGCACCGGAAGTAGGTAGTTTGCAATGCCTTTCATCGTTGCAGATTTAAACAGATACATCAGGGAATTGAACTGCGAATGCGAAGTGGAACAGCGGGAGATGATACATTAAACCAGTAAAACACATGGTCTAAATATACTAAACAGGCTATTTATTAAACAAAAGTGGCACTTAATTACACATTAGGGTGGTGAACACCAAACCATTCTTATGCCGGAATAACGCACAACGCAAATAGAAGATTCTATAGTCATCTTGTGCGAACCACTATCGAGTCCAGACCGACTTTATCTTACGAAATTTTACTTGATGAGACCAGAGAAAAGCCAAAGAAAAGGGGTATCAGTCCAGAAAATAAGTTGGTACAATTTAAACAAGTAAAGAGACCAGTCCTGTTTGTTAAAAGAAAAGAAATTGTAGATTTTACGGAAGTCAAAGTTAGCGAAGTAGTAAAAAGAATGGATCGGGAGCGTACAGTCGGACTAGGTCACGTGACGTCAGAAATATTGGCGGAAGTCTTAGATTTAAATGGCATTGACAAGGGCCATGACAGGGAGGCGATCATACGAGGCGATGTAAAATTTATAGATAACGACGGAGATTCATCACGACGCCTCGAAAGATTTGGATACTCTATTGCAAAACGCGTTTGATAGATTTCTCAGAGATAGCATATCTAAATGTACCCGAGACATACATATGCATATCAGAATGATACGCGGTACCAATTGTGCTATGACGTTAAAAAGAAAGTTAAATGCATAGCAATAATAACCACACAATTCGAATTTAGGTTTGGAGTACACCAAGACAGTGTTGTGAAACATCGTTGCTTTTTAATGGCATGGAATTTTTTTTTATTGAAGCAGCATGTTACGGAACTGTATACTTCTCTTCTTTTCACCGATGGTAATTGGGTGTTTGAAGATAACGAATCAGTCGTACAAAGACCGAATATCTGCATTCCCATTATTTTAAACTCGCGAACCCATTTCTTGACATTTATTAAGAAGGAATCATCATTCATCTTGCCAATTCAGAATTGCAATTTTGTACTTCGGCTCTGTCTTTAACAACCATGGGGTGGCTTAAATGGTGAGAAAACTCTGCCTGCCAAACTTAAAGGTCTGTTATGTGTGACACTAACTCGCCCAGATTTAATGCACGCATCGCAATTTTGGAAAATGTATGAGAAATATAAAGGAAAAATGACAGCCTGTAAAATGCAAACTTTGCCAACTCCACAAGGGTGCAGTAGCAATATTGGATATATTTATATGAGCTACACATTCAACAGTTAATAAAAGACATACGAAAATCAGTTTCTTCTCAAGTAACCTAAATAAGCGCAAGACCTGAGGTTGAATTTCGGCGTAACTTTTGGACAAAAAATTTACTTTAGTAAATTACTTAATATTTGGCTTTTTTTTTGTTTTGAGAGTAACCCAATTGGGGAATATACTTTGTATAAGAGCTTTGCGAGTACGTTTATGTTGGCCAGACATACAAAACACATCGACTAGTTTAGTTCGGCCATATTAGGCGTTTCTCAGTCTACAACAAAGGAGACTTGACTATCAGACTTAGTCCGTAGATGTAAACATCCGGCTTGATTATTCAGCCCCGTCGTTGACTAGTTAATAAGTTATCGAATCTTTACAATGCTAGTTTTTAATTTAAGACATTCTCCCCTCATTTACAACGGTTAAATGTACTCTACTCAACGAACTCTTATACCTTTATTAACACAAAAAGTTTGTACAATTTGCTCCTTACTACAAATAGAAAAGAAAAGAATATTATTTATATATGTATCTTCATCATTCGGGAATGTCTCCACCAGGCACCAGCTACAAAAAAGAAAGCAGACGATTAGAAAATCAATTAAACAATATACAAATCACAAACCATAGTGATGTTATTTCCGTTCAATAGAATTTGATCTAGTTTGGTTATTCTTCTGCCCTCCGGTGTGTTTTCATACTCCGTCACATCCTCAAGCAGCATATTCACGAAATCATCAAAGCCTAGTAGAGTTCCGACCATTTCTTTATCGTTTTTCATAATAATGTGAATGCGGGAGCCAATGCATTTGTCCACCAACTCTGAAAACGGAGAGAATCAAAGCATAACCTTTATGGAATCGGTTTCTACTTACCAAGTGGAAGAAGAGTAGATGCATTTACTGTTGGTGCGGCGGCTGACATTATTAAATTATTAAAAATAAACAGAAGCAAACAAAATGTGGATAATTCTTTCAACAAAAATTTTTTCTGCAAAATATTTATGCAATGAAATGATTTTTGTTTGCATGCTCGCAAACGTCAAATTGCCGGTTATTGAAAGCGTAATATAACGTAAGGTAAATGTATTCAAACTGTCAGATACAAAATTAGTGAATGATAGGTATTAGGGTTTAATGACACTGTTTTCTTTATTTTACTCAGAAAAAAAAAACTATTAGAAGGAGATAATTACTTTTCCAATATTTTAACAGCAAATATAATGTTGTTACTTTCGTTTTAGAAAATTAAATAATCTTTAAGCTTTCATAGGTCAAGAAAATCTTTGTGGTTTCAGCTGATTTTTTTCGATTCATCAATGCAAAAATAATGGTTAAATTATTGAGGCGACTAATTAAAAAATATTAGTTTTGTATTTTGAAATCAATTTGATAACGGTTTACTAAATTCATTCGAAACATTATTTCATGCCATTTAATATTAATTTATGTCCAACAAAGCTGCTACGTACAAAGAGCATTCTAGAGATTTCTATCAATTGGGGGCATATTCGTATATCACATATTACGCGAACAATGTTTTGCTTCAAAGCGTAAATTGTTGCTGGTTTAGAGGTGAATTAATGTAACAATCATGTTTCCAATAAAACGATGTTTTCGTTGGTAAAGAGTGACGAGATAAGAACGATAGCAAAAAGGCTTTGAATAAAACAATTACGGCGTAAGATATAAAATTGATTCTGGCTTTATTTTGAAGCTACGTTCATGCCATTGTGTGTGTAACAGAACATCATTCAAATGGCAGCCTCGACTTCGCTGACAGTGCTTGAAGCGGTCTATACAATTTTTGATGACTCGCTCCAATACGTGCGGCGTTATTCCGGCAAATGTTGGCCTCGAGCTCGTCCAAAGTAGTTAGCTTGCTAACGTGGACTAAGGGTTTGACGTAGCCCCAGAGAAAATAATCGAGTGGTGTCAAATCGCATGATCGCGGCGGCCAATTGATGAACGCTCGTCGTGAGATGACCCAGTTGCCAAATTTCTCCTTCATAACTTCGTTCGTTGCTTAAGCTCTGATCACAGAAACTCGGTTAGCATCGCTCTATACTTGAGGCCATTGACGGTAACGGTATCTCCTTCCTCATTTTAAAAGAAATAAGGTCCGATGATGTCGCCATGCTATAAACTGTACCAAAAAGTGAATCTTGTGGATGCATTTATGCTTAGCCGAGCACTTGTGGATTGCCTTCGCTTTAATAACGGCAGTTTTAATTGTTGACACAGCCGCTGAGCCAAGAATGGTCCACGTCTGAGAAGATGATTTTTTGGCCAAAATCCGGATCTTCGGCCAATATTTCCAGCGCCCAATTAGCAAACTCTTGGTGGTGTGGCTTCAATTATTGCGTCAGCACAATCTTATGCAGATGTAGGCCCAAATCCAACTGCAAAATAAGACGAGTTGACTCTCTGGCGATGCCCAATTAAGCTGATAAGCGCCGAATCGACATTTCTAGGTCTTCTTCGATACTGACCGCTACGACGGCTATGTTTTCTTCATTTCGCACCAATCTCTGTCTAGTTGGTCCCTTAAGACCCGAAAGAGTGTACTCACTCTCAAACTTTTCTACGATGCCATGAATTGCCTGCACACTGAAGCCATGAAGACCACCGACCTCACGACGAAATCCACGTTGCGTATTTATAACTGAGCCGGAATTTGGATATTATTTAATAAATTCCTCATGTTCGACAAGCGTAAAACGATGCGTGATGAAATGACAAACCTTACAGAATATTTTGACAGCTGGATGTCATTGGTAACTTTGACAGCTGCTGAAACATTTAAATTGGAAAAACTATCATTGCTGTCTGGTCACCCGTTAGTACGAGGTGGAGCACTGCTGGAACTGCAGTTCTTCCACATATAATCGTTGATCATCGCATTGTATCGGTGTTTATTGTTGGTCTCATTTTTGGGGAAATAAGGACCGATGATGCTACCGGCGCTGGTGGCGTGATCTGTCGTACTTTTTTTTTTTTTTTAAAAAATACGGCCTTGCAGTCAATGACCAAGGTTACTGAATAATTATTATTTCTTCGTATACTTCTTGAGGACTATTTTGTCCGTTTATCTGTTTGTCCGAGCATCACAAAAAAAACTACTGATTCAATTCTAACGGGGTTTTCATTGTTCGATAGCCCATTGTAATAGTCTCCTTTTATTTCAATATACTTTTCCGAGCGATGATTAGTGTTTAGTGTTGGCAAATCTTTTACCAACGAGCCATTTTTTCAAATACGGAAATAGAAAATAATCTGAGCGGGCTAAATTTGGCGAACGGATGAGTGAGCTGATGCATTGTCTTGATGAAACAAAACTTTTTTCTTTGCTAAATGCGGCCGTTTTTTCTTGATTTCATCTTTTAAACGCTGCAATAAGTTTGCATAATACACGCCGTTGATTGTGTTTCCTTTTTGACGATAATCAATGAAAATTATCCCACGCGCATCCCAAAAAACTGACGCCATGGATTTACCTACAGATGGAACTGGCTTCGCCTTCTTTGGAGCCGATTCTCCCCTTTGGTTATGCATCGACGCAAAAACTCGGCTTTATTGCTGTGAAACTACGCCAAACCCTCAGAGTAGAATCCAGTTCCGGTTTGATGTTGGTTGGTCTTTCAAATGAAAGTATTGTATCACATAACGATGACCAATTTTTTCCATATTTAAAAATTCATTGAGAGCGTTCACTATAGATGGCTGCCGAACATATACTAAACAACATAGCGTCTTCAAATCTCAAATTTAAGCTTTATAAGGTTGGTACTTTCTACAATTGCCATTCTTTTTAAACAACAACCGCCATCTATACGCCAGGTCGGGTACTTCTGGGGCTATCCTCGTAGTTAAGAACCAGAGAGATGCAGTCGCTGGGCTAGCGAAAATATAAATAACAAACATTATATGCATATGTACATATGCACATGTGCACGCACACTCTAAAGAGAAACAAAGAAAACAAACCTACAAATCTATAATAATTTTCGTTTTCAATGCTCACTAGTGCATACATACTATATTCCATCGGTTTCAATGATCTTCGCTGGGTTGTAAATAAATCTACTAATATTAATAGTTTCGAGTAACGTATATAAATGGGTGATAGGTACCTTAAAATGTTTGTTATGTCTAGCACTTTACAACGAATTAAAATTTAATTAATTCGGACACACTGTTTTGAGTTACAAGTATTTAGTAGTTTGAATTTTGATGTCAAAAAAGTCACACTCTTAAACGGATATGGCCGCGGATAGGATGTTTTCATCCGGCGATTTCCGCTAATTCCTTCTAACTTTCCTTTCCAGTTCAAACAACTCAAATTCCCCATTGCCCTCTGCATCGCCATGACTGTCAACATGTCGCAGGGCCATATACTAAGGACTAAGTAACTCTACGCCGCTTGTTCCAGTTTCAGAGGCTCCTCGAATTACATTTACGGTACCGAGAACCAAACAAGGAATTACAATAGTATACGAGAATTCTTGATTTAAAGTTAACTCCATGCCGTTCGGTTTGATTTGATTTCCTCCGGCGGCAGAGGACTGCATTCACTCCCAGCGTCTCTGTTCATTGAAGAATGTAATCTGGCTGTTAGTGACACGAAATCTGGAACCAGCGACTTAAAAATACTACCTAGATTCAATAAAAATTGGTTAAACATTTAGGTAGCTGGAATTTAAATTAATAATTTAGGGGGCGACTACTGGGTCTTACCTGGCTGACTACTAAATTTTCGAGGCTGAGCATTGGGCAAAAGTGGCTTATTTTTATTTTTTATTTATAATAATTGAAAAAGAAAGTTTTTTTATTTGTTATGTTTTTACTTTCAAGCTTATTAAATAGAGCACATTTTGAAAATGGTTTTATTTTTGATTTCCTTTCATTGATATTAAAAACAATTCCTGGAAATAAAGTTTTACGCTGAAAGACTGACTACTGTGTAGGTTATCCTATATTGGATTTCCCTTCGTATTATAGAATTTTTTATTGTTTTTACTTTTTTTTTTAAGAGAACTCTTTAAACTAAAACTAAACACCTCACATGGCTTTAATTGCATGCCAAAATGTTTGTTCTTCTGGCCCCGGTCGAGTTTGAACGCCGGACCGTCCAATACACTACCTCTTGTGCCACTGCCTATGTAATATTCTCGGTCAACCGTCAGAGACCTTTCATCAATTACCAACGCCACCGAAGTCGCTAGAAATAAGTTCACTCAACTTTCAGTTTACTCGTATCTTACAAAAAAAAAATTACATTTTCTAGCTTGCGACATCCTTTTTTTTCGTTATTATCCATCTAAATATCTCAATAAGCATTAACGAGGTGTGTTCAGAAAATAACCGGAATTCTTAAATTTCGCCGGTTCGGAGAGTCCAAATGTCAAGTTTTTTTTTATTATGTTGGTATACATTCCCCTGAAGTATGATACAATTTTCGGCTGTATTCATTGTTTACTTTGTCTGTGGCAGCCGCTAAGGTTAGACGTGTTTTTATGAGCTCGGCGATTTTCGTTTGTTAAAAGAAATGGAACAAAGAATTCGTAGCAAATTTTGCGTAAAAAATGGAGTAAAGTGTAACAAATTGTGTGGAATATTAATAAAGTGAAGCAAATGGTTATGAACGATCGGCGAATTACGATCAGAGAAGTCGCTGATGATGTTGGCATATCCATATTTTTCAATAAACTAAAATTCCCGTTATTTTCTGAACACATCGTACATACTATCTGCTAGGAATGCAAAGTTTTAATTCATCGGTATGCAGCAATCTATCGGCAAAGAATTCGACGTAGCTCGATATTTAAGCATTGTTCAGTATTACTGCATTTCAAGTCTGGTAACGATGGGGTATCAGAATCATTACTTCTTCTGTGAATTGCGAAGCTGTTAAATATTCCTACAATGCGTTCAATGCGTACAATATTATTAAAACCCAAAAGATACTAACAAGCTGCATAGAAATTCCATCGACTTTTTTAGTATTGAGGCTATAACGGACAGTTTTATCTTTGAAGTAGGAGTAGTTAAATACTGTAGATCTGTTCCAGGACTCCAAATTTGTACAAATTTGCACAATAACCTGTTCCCGTGCGAAAAAAATATTGTAAAAGAGAACGCTTTTGGAAGAGTAATTGGTTTCCCCACCCTGCCAAATTGTTACAATTTTGTACACGAAGTTTTCTTTGGGCAGGAATTGTAAAAAAAACTTCAAATCAATTAAATTTTAAAAGAACTGTCAAACTAGTAAAAGTTTAAATTTGTGTGAATTGGTACAATTTTATTTAAACTAACTCAAAAGAAGACCTGGAAATGGGCAAAGAGGAGAAAATAGAGCTTCATATTGAAGCGAATTGTTCGCGTAATACAATAGTACTCATTAAACGCATATTACATGAATAAAATAAAGGGTCCTTCATTAAGCGTTTCCTATCTTTAAATTTAAATAAAACAAAGTGTGTGTGAGATGTCACCAAAATTTTTTATTCGTTTGAAAGGCATATCGATGGGAGAAAAACACACAAGAAAAAGTCGTGCAGAATTTCCAATGTGGCGTGAGCGGTGTAGCACGCAGCGCCGCCCTGTTGAAACCACATGCCGTCGGTTTCCATATTATCCAATTCAGATCAAAAGAAGTTGGTAATCATCGACCTATAGCGCTTGCCGTTGACGGGTGTTACGGTTAAAAGTTAGAAGGGGTGGAATGCTACTGGCAATTTCGGTGGAGCACTGGTGGTGAAAATAGCGATATAACAAGGTGAGACAGGAGACATTACGTCTGTGTTCGAGGGTGTTGAATGACTGTGTGATATTGTCATCACCTATGAGTTTTACCGCACGGTTTTGGATCCTATCTAGCAAGTGCAGAGGTTTTAGGAGCACCTGACCAGATATGCGCACTGTAATCCAATTTTGGGCGTATAAACGCCTTATACATATGTTGACGCCAGATCAGAGGGTGTGAAGTATTTCTTCCATCGCTTGAGGAAACCTAGACATTTCGCAGCATTTTTGGCGACATCGAATATGTGGTCATCCCAACGTAGGTTGTCATTGACATACACGCCGAGAATGGAAATTTTTTCGGTTTCAACGATGCAAGTGTCATTCATGGATAATGGCGTATTTAAATTTCGCTTTGACGACAGCAGACTGCATTGTGTTTTGGAAGTATTAAATTCCACTCTGTTAATAGTTCCCCAATTAGTTATGCTGCTAATATCGGAATTTAATGAGCTTAACATAAGCTGCCGTTACCGTTGTATAACCGAAGAGCAGGGACGTGAGTTCGAAAAGCAGAGAGTACTGTCGTCAGCAAAGGAATATATTGGATAGGAAATAGCAGGCAAGAGATCATTGATGAAAATTAAAAAGAGTGTCGGAGACAGAACGGAGCCCTGGGGCAGACCCGCATTTTTATTTTGTGAATATCAGATCTGAAACCATCCAAGACAACTTGAATTGAACGTTCCGAAAGGTAGTTTCTAATCCATTGAAGAAGAGAGTCGTCGATCCTAAATGCACGCATTTTCGACAAAAGGGCCTGATGCCAAACTCTGTCAAATGCTTTAGAAATATCACGTGCAACTATCTTGCTTTCGCCAGATTGGTGTAGACATTGTTTCCACTTTTCGAAAACCGTACTGCTCTTCAGAAGAAGGGGAGATATGCCATCTGGACCTGCGGATTTATGCATGTTAAGATCTTTGAGTACTCTTGCTACACGAGTGCGAAAGTGGATGCGTCCCATTGAAGATTCGACGCACTCAAGTGTATGCGGAGATAAAGCACAATCTGGAAGTGCTGAATTGGCTGCAAAGTGAGCAGCAAGCAGATTGGCTTTTTCCAAAGAGCTGACAGCTGGAATGTCATTGTAAATGAGCGTTGGGATGGAGGATGAGGCAGAGATTCTAATATTTTTGATGAACGAAAGCTTTTACTACCTTTGGGACATTGTAGTATTTTTTGCCTCAGTTTTTGGTCGTATAGAAATTTCACGCTCTTGAGAAAGACGTTGTAGTCGTTCCTGGCTCGTTTGAACTTTTTTCGGTTTTCCTCTGTCGGATTGGTTTTGAAAGACCGAAAAAACACTTCTCTAACCCTGACAGCCTCTCTACAGCTCGAGTCATACTATGCCTTTTCTTTTGGTCTGATACTTTTAATCCGAGGAGGGATAAAGGATCTCATTCCAAGGAGAATAGTGTCGGTGAACATATCAACGCGCCATCCGAGGAAACATAACGACCAGTTAAAATTCCTAAAGAAGGTGTTAAGTCCTCTCCAATTGGCTTTCTCCTATTGCCATACGGTTCTTTTGGGAATTTTTTCTCTAACTGTGTGGTCAGTATACAAGAAATTAGTTGATATGACACAATGGTCTGACGATCCTAGAGGGGAGAGCACATCGACGGTGTACTTATCAGGGTGAGAGGTTAAAAAGGTCCAGGTTGTTGGTGGTATGACTATCAATGTCTGGTATCCGCGTGGGCTCATTTACAAGCTGCGTTAAGTTGTTCTCCGCAGCGAAGCTCTCAACACACCGTCCTTCGGGTGTTGTCTGTCCAGAATGTCCAAACCACCCAGAATTGTGTATATTGAAATCGCCCGTAATAACGATTTCAATATGGGGATACGGGGATACAATTCTTTGAATGGAGTCAGACAGCACATCAAACTCGTTAAAGATCGAGTTGCTGTCCAGTTTGGGGCTTCTGTAAATAAAGCAGTAGTGGATAATTTGCTTACGGAGATGAAATTTTAACCACATGAAATTGAATTCCGGATTGGAACAGGGACTACATTGTGGTGGAATTTGGTAAGCTATTGTACATCACTACACACGTAAATGGCGAGACCGCGATTGGAAAAGAATAATGGCACTAGTTCGTAGCCAGGTAGTTTCAGATCAGAGTGATCTGAGAGGTGTGGGCGGGGATCTCCTTCACTAAGTGCCAAAACAGCTGGTCTAAATATGCAGACGGGTCGTACGCAGAAAAGTGATTACTTTTTAGCCCGCGTATATTTTCTATGTCCACTCTAAATTCCCGAGTCATTACAAATTAACAAACACAAAAGACACAAACACCGACAATGCTAAGTAAGGCTGCAACGTGAAAACTCTGACGTTGGTTTACCGGATCAAATTGTTGTAGGTGTTATGCCCTTACAACAATATGAGACAGTGCACCAACAGAATTCACACTCGCAACGCGCTATTCATCAGTTGTTACATGCACTCAGTAGCTGCCTCTGCTGTATGACGGAATTATACAGTAACGGCAGTGGCCGAGTGCAAACAACAGCACTAGGACCAGGGGCAAGGGATGTGAGAGTGCCCGCACTATGATTTTTGTTTTTTCACCCGATTCGCGGAACCACACCAGTATTATTATTATTTTTTTTTTTCACAAAGTTTTACTCTTTGTTGTTGTTCTGCACAAACCCAAATCGAGAGTACGAGTGCAGAATATCTCGTGTGCACTCGTCGGAGGTCAGCTCGGCACTGCTCCAGAGCCCATTCAGCGAACACACGTCGTTGTCTATGATCGTTTACCTTCAGCTCCTGGGTCAGTTGAATTTTGTACGGGTGAAGGTCTAGGCCACGACGCAAAATTCGCCATGTTGTGCCCTGCGAAAGGCCGAGTTCTTGTGGGCGACGCGAAATCGACTGCCTCGGATTCTCCTGCACACTCTGACGGACAGCTGCGATGTTTTCGGCAGATCTTGCATTTCGTCGACGTACGGGTGTTGTTTTATCGTTTGCTGAACCCACCATGCTGCGAATAATCCTCTAGGTAGGACGATTATGGCGACCATAAAATGGGCGAAGCGCGCGGAACGTTGCCCCAACAGAACGCTCATTTTGATAAAACAATTTCATCATTTGCACGTGTTGTTGAACGCTATGTACGGCCATCCTGATTTGGCAAAACAGGGTGAATAAATGACAGCCAATTTGCCAGATGCAACTTCAACAATATGGCCGCTATCAATTTTTAAAGTTCGAAAGTCCTTATTGGAAGACCCTGTAGTAATAATATTAAATCTAAAAATCTTCCCTTGCTTTGCAATTTCTTTTTTGTTGCATTTGACGTTTGACACACATTTAAAAAAAAGCGTTCCTGCGAGATTTTGGGCTTAAGAGAGAATTCATTCCTACTACTCAAACTTAAGCAAAAAATTCTTTATTACAAATTGTTACAAATCTCGCCGAAGCGAAGAATCACTTTTGCCAATAGCCGTTTCCTTGGACTAAGAAAGCAACTAAAACTCAGTCCCATAGACAAATAACTGAGAAAGGTCTCTGTAAGACTCAGACCGTTCCAGTGGAGCGGTACCAGGCTCAATCAATAACAAAAATTCCTTTTGCTATTTCGAATGAATAGTTTATCGAGTTCGTAGCCAATATCTTGTGCACAGTGTTTTCTGCAAAAATAGAGCTCCTTTAAAGATTTGACCTGAACACTTTAAAATTATGGTAAATAATGCACACAAAAGTGCTATTCCTCATAATTGGCTTCTAAAATAAGGATTCCTTCGCAATTCATAGTTCAAAATCGAAATTTGAACTATCCAGTTATCAGCCTATTTGAGCTAAGAAATTTTCAGCCGCCTGTCACAACTAGAAATTTAGTTTAGTTAGCTGCACCTGTTAGGGTCAACAATAAAAATCTTGTCTGACACTAACAATTATTTCTTTCCTTCTCTTTCAAAGGGCTTACAAGCAAAAAGCATGCATGTTAAAAGATAACAAATTTATATGTCAACATTTCTATGTTGAGAATATACATAAGTGTTTGGAGGTGTTTGCAAGGACTATTATTGTGCTGGGATTGTTATATCGTGTCATGTCAGAAAATAACTTTGTGACCAGCTAAAACCAGAGCTCATTTGATAATAAAACTATTATAGATACATAGAAACACATTTATGATATTTATCACGATAATAATGCTCGAACGTGATGATGGTCATTAAATTTATCAACCAGCCATAGCCTACAGCTTATGCAACCCGATAATTTCATGGCTAAGTCTAGTAGCTGATAAGTATTGGTACATACATCTGTAGTAAAAAAGAATTCGAATTTTCGAAAAAAAAAAAATACGGTACACCTCAATTAATTGTAGTCAGTGGTGATACGTCCTTTGTCGAATTGAAGCCAGCTCAAACGAATCAGACAGCATGCGTGTACTGATACTAGTGCTGATACTTGTACTCCTACTCCATAGTTCACTTGGTTTCAGTATTGATTCTGAAGTGTAACCGCCTGCATACGGGTTGTAGCGGTCCCTTGAAATGTCTAATTCATATCGAAGCTAGTTGTTAAATCACCTGTTCGGCTGTAATTAAAATGAAAAAAAATAATATCAGTGCTTAAATATTTGACAATTCAAACTCCAATTTTTGCTGTGCCCCTTAATTTCCAATAGACCCATCGCCAGCTTATTCAATAATTTCACTTTGCCAAATTATATTTGCTGCAGCCGACAGCGTGAGCATTAAAAAAAAAACCCCGAAGAAAACGGAAGAGAGGACCTTTATGACGCATGCTTGGAAAACTGATTACTCGCACCATGTGCTATACGTCTAATAGTGCAAAACCGCATATACACGAATACCACGAACACGACGGAGCTTGGGGCGAATAACACTCAAAGTGGTTTTTCAGTTTGGTCTTGGTGGCGACCAAAACCGTTCGTCTTTCTTCCTCTAATCCTCAAAAAAAAAAAAAAACCGCTTCTCACTCGGAGCACGATAAATCCACAGATTTGGGCTGGAATTCGGTAGCTCATCAAATTAATTAAAAAAAAAAAAAAAAAAAAAAAAACAAAACAAAAACGAAAATAATGTATAACCAAAGTGTCGGGTACAAAGTGTCCTTTTCAAAAAAAAATATTCCAAAATCAGAGTCGTGTCTAAGATAAATTTCCTCCAGAGTTCCGAAAATGCATACAGTGCTTTGTCTGGCTTTAGTTTATGTGGAAAAGTTTTCAATGGTCTAATCTGTCTTAGCCTAGAAAAGTGTGCAGAATCCTTTGTGGAAAAAAAAAAAACGATTCAAAGTGAAGTGCCCTTATTCAGTGTGTTTTCTAAGCGAATGATTTAGCACTTAAGAGTAGAAAGGATAAATCTCGTTGGGAGGCTTCTTAATTTTAGGCCATCGGATGCAGTTTACCAAGATGTTGAGTCCTTTTTGATTTTCTTTCTACCTCCTGGATAAATCAATAAACACGAGAAGAGAGCAAGCAGAAGTATATAATTTCAATCTGCCGCCCCCTCTCTGGCCATTCGGTGCTGGATGCTGGTCGTAAGACATGGCTACAGAGGGTGGTGGTTGTAGCAATCCAATCCCAATAACCAGTTGCAGCAGCTCATCGGCTCTGTATAAGGCCAGAAGTGATGGGGGTAGTAATGGTGGCATTGCCACATGTGCCATCGGAGAGGGCAGACGGGGATACCTCAATGGAACTGGGAGTCTGGGAAGGATACGCAAGCACAAAAGCATAGACAATAGTGATGATGATTTCGATGATTCACAGGTAATTTACTCAATCCTAGGCTGGCTAGACTGACTTTTGATTTTTGTTTTCAAAAATTTTTTTTTTATCATGTCCATGATTGACGATTGTAGAGGGTTTGAGAGTGTTCAGGTCAAGTGTAAATAATATAAACACACCGCGGAACTCTCGCGCGTCAACTGTGAAAAGAACAAAGAAAGCCACGAAAGTCATTAAATAAATACTAAAAGGGGGCGCTAATTTTAGTGGAGTATATGGACAGAACGGCAGTCGCGCTGACAATGCGTCGCATATACATATACATATGTATGTATATACATAGAATTCATAAAATTATCGTAGCAGCCTGTAATTATATTAATTTTTATGTAAAGGAAGTTGTACGAGTACTCGAATGCTTGGCATATGACACATGTGCGGAACGTAGGCAGCACTCGTATAATAAACCCTCGTGTGACAGGTGGAGTATCTGTACCTATATTGCGGTAGTACTCGTAACTATACTATGGAAATAATTTAATTCTAAATGGTTAATATCAATCGGAAGTACACACGCGATTCCACAGCTACTGCTGGGTTAGGTACTTTCGATTCGATGAGGTGGTTACCGTGGAAGTGGTTTCAATGGCGAATCGTTTGACCATGACAATGGTCGAAGTGGGTAGGTTTTGTAGGTGAATACCAAATGAGTTCGGACACTGCTTTGTGGGACATTATTATTAATTTATTTTTGTTTCATTTACGTTTTTATCTTGTGCGTTTTCTTTTTGAGTTTTTTTTTTTATATTTTTGTGGTGATTGATTCATTACGAAAATAGGCGCGCACCCAACCTTAAGTTCGTTGATAGTGATTGATATTTACATACATACATAAGATACAAAAGGAATTTTGAATATGCAAACAGAGTAGGGTAAAGGTGACATGGTGTTTGGCTTTAAAGGCTCTTTCTAATTATCGAATGGGTTTCATCAATTCATGTACGCAAAACATCTAGATTCGGACATCGAAAGCTCTCCACAATATATTCTTTTCGATTGGTACAACGATTCCTTTAATCACATACTCGTATCGTATGTTCTTTCATTAGAAAATTTCTTTTATGAGTTCCGTCAGTGTATCCATTCGCAAACACTTTTAACCTTACAATGATCCATTATTCAAACGGATCATCTTCAAAGAAAATAACCTTCATGTGGTAGGTAGAAAATAGATAAGAAGAATCCATACAAGTTAAGTTCAGGAGACAAGTAGAAGGAAAACTTTTTTCTATGGTTGGTTTTTCTGACTAGGTACTATGCTCTCGTCTATATGATATTAAATCTTCTCTATGTTACATACATTGTCCTTGCACTATACATAAGATGGTTCATATTCTACTCGTACATAGAGCTAAAAATAAGCAACCACTGTACAATTAATCTAATTAATCATAAGAAAGCATTAACGTTATCATTGGGTTATTTTAGAAAAAATTCTAGGATACATACCGTATACGAATATGCAGACAATTTTACTTACCTATACCTAGGTATAGGTAAGTTCTGCTACAAATATAAAACGCTATAAACAAAAAAAAAAAAAAAACAGTGAACATATTGTATTCAAAATTGTTTCATTTATTCATTCGATTATTAAAAAAAAATTGGATTCACTCGAAATGACTGCCTTTTGCTTTAATACAAGCTTCCAAACCGTGTGGCCATTGGGCTATAGCGGAACGTACGGTTTCCACGGAGATCGTGAACGTTGCTCTGGTTAATGCTGTTTTAAGGCTTTGCAAATTTCTGTGGGGAGTCTTGAAGGCCATGTTCTCCAATTCTGACCACAAACCATAATCCAGTTAATTCAGATTTGGACTCCCCGATGGCCAATCATCTGCTGTTATAAAGCCAGGAATATTGACTCTGAGCCACTTCTGCGTGGTTTTGGCTTTGTGCGCTGGAGCAGAGTCCTGTTGGAAGATCCATTTGTATTCATTGAAAAGTGTATGGGTCAAACCCTTTACAACACCCTCCACCATATATTTTTGGTACACCTTTGCACCAGTTTTAACGCCTTTTTCACAGAAATGGAGGGATGTGACACCATGCTGAGAGACCCCCCACCAAACCATTACGGAAGGGGGATGATGTCCACGTCGAGCCCTTGGAACAACTTTTTACGCTTCCTTAGATGAAGTGGCATAAATTTTGTCATTTTGTTTGTTGAAAACTTCTTCCACCGTAAAAATTTTCTCATCCGCAAACAGAATGTTTTCATGGCCATTGTCCCCATGCCACCGCAAAAGTCGCTTGCATCTTTCCAGCCTAATTTTTTTTAGTTGAAGAGTTAGAAGATGAGCCATGGACCGACGATAGGCTTTCATATGCAGATCATCCCGAATCAGCCTAGATATGGATCTGGTTGATACGAGTATATCCGATTCCTTGGACATGATCTTCTGCTTTCTAAGGGAGTATCTCCAAGTTCGTTCACGCATTCCTTTACTACCCCATTCATACGGACGACGTGCGGGCGACCACTTCTTGGCCAGTCCTCTACTCGCCGAAGCGAACAATAGCCCGATAAACGAATATTCTCGATATTCCGAGTCGTTTTAGCAACTCGAAAATTTGGCCAGCACTCTTTCCGCACTTATGCAACGCTGTTACCATGACTCGATTATCTTTAATACCCCATGTTAATAATTTGCAAAGTGAAACCAAACTGACTAGTATTCTTCACTGATCAGTGCATGTGCTCTGAAAAAAAAGTTAACGGTTCTACCGCAGAAGTTCGGAACGATAAGCTCTGGAAATTGTGAAACAAAATTTATGGTACATACAATATATTGTTCTCATACAATATTCTTCTTATTTAGATGGTGTTAGAGTCCAGGATGGTCTTAGTCAATTAGCACTCCATCCAGCCTAGCCTCAGATTAATTGCTTTCACTTACACATGCTGAGATGTTTTATTGGCCTCTTTCTACTTCCGCGCTCCCCCAACTCTAGGTCTCTGCATGGTGTGGACCTTGAGCCAGAGCGTTGGTATTAACCGCTTTACCTGTCCCAGCCATCGTAGTCATTGTATTCGGAATTTCTAGCCAGGTCGCTTTGTAGTTCGTCGCTATATATTCTCCTCCACTCATTGTTTTTGCAGGTGGAACCGACAATACTCCAAATTTTTCTCTCAAAAGCACACACAATAGCCTAATCCAGTCTTGAAGTCTATAACGACTGGGATGATTAGAGTTATATACGAAGCCACTTTAGTTTTATTACTCCATATCAGCGATTTATTAAGAATTATTCTTGGTTTGACTTCACTGCTGGTGCCGTTGTTGGAATCAATAGCGGATACTTGAGACAATGTCCATTAATTTTTTAAAGGTACTCGTATATCAATAATCTGTGTTGAAAGTTGTTTTTTACACACAGGATACACTAGACCGCTAAACCCATCTTCGTGGCTTTCGAAGCTAATCACATGACAGAACTCCGCTTTGCCCAAACCCTTTTTCGAGTTCGAGGGTTCGGTGATGTCAATGTGACAATTATAAGTAGACACCAAAATTGGACATTACCACTGACTACAAAAAGGAAGTGGTCTGAATCAATGTGCAATTTGGATCGTTCGAACATACGAGTACTCGTATGTATATCATACTAGAAGAGTGCTTCATATTAATCAGAAATCGTGTTGGCAGCTGGTTGGTTGGGAGCCTTCCGAGTCCCGATATGACTTATGATACGAGGCAAACAAGTTCAGCCGACGACAATGTTTTGCTCATCGGCAAAGTCTAATATAGGCCCTAAGTCTCGTGGAGGCATACATTGACACAGATGAATTTCAGTTGTGAGATGGTCATAGAGATGCACGAGTCAAAGAGCATTGATCCACGTAATTAATCATTTCAGGATTTCCTAAGGGATTTTCTGATGTCACCAAGTGATTAAGTGCAGGGTACAGGACCGCCATGATAGGCAAGTAACATACTCGTATGTGTTATACAACCATCTTGGGTACTTTGCTCTCGTTGCTGCACCACAAATCTATCACTGACTTCCCATTCATAGACAGCTAGTGTAAAATGGCAACTTGTAAGTAGCTGCTGCAACTTTGTTTTTCTTTTGTACCTTCGCTTTTGTGCATGGTTCTAGTATTTGACGTACACGTATACCACAGCCTGGAATTTGTTTATTTCCCCCCAAAGCTTTATATTGGTATAAATATTTAACCAGTCTTGTGTTTTGCTGACATTAATCTGAACTTATGAGGACTAACCGTGTTAATCAGGAAAGCTTTCAAGCATTTGCAAATAACTACATATTAAATGAAATTGCGCAATTCCTTTTTATTTCATTTTATTTATTTGCGCGGTAATTGTTAGACAGGTTGTGTCGGCGTTTTAACCCTGGATTTGGTGGAATTCTCTGTTCACGATCTGCTTCCTTCTTAGGTCAGGAAAGTCTTGGCCTCGTGCTAGTGTTCAATTGGAAATTAATCTTGTTGATGCGGCGATTTTTTATCCAAACTTGGGCTCCAAATGCTCCGATTTAATAAATCTGCAAGAGCTCAGAGGTGCGTATACAGTATGGGGAGGCACTTCACCAGGTGCTTTTTAGGGCACTATAGACTTTCGCTGTGGCAAGGGCAGTTGAATATGTGGCATATACTTAGGATGAAGTATTTAACTCCTAGTTAATATGTTTTGTTATTTTTTTTTCTGTAAACAAACGACAATTGGTTTTGTAGAATGTTACAGACTTGACGTGTCTATCTATGACTGGAGATTTTAAAAATCTACTCTGTTAACCGTGTTTATCGATTCATAAGCTCGCTAAGTGGGAGGCTCTATTTGAACGAAAGTCTTCGTAGTCTTTAGTGGATCGAAGTTAGAAGATGTTGAGTATGATTTAAGCAGTGTCATCTTTTTCAAAAAAGTTTTCTTACAGCCGGCGTCTGCTTTGACGGTTCGGTGTTGGTTATTTGGGATGGGATTTGGTAGGTTTCAACGGGTTTGGCAAAGTGAGGCCGAGCGTTAAAATGCTGTAGAATCACTTTTTGGTGGCTCTGCTCGTATTGTGGCCGTTTCTGGCGCAGTGCTCACCTCAATCACCACTGATGGTTTCGTTGGGTCTTAACAGTTCATAATAAATAACACCGACCTGGTCACACCAAATACACAGCATAACCTTCGCAGCGTGAATATTCGGCCGAGCCGACGACGTAGCAGCATGACCGGGCGGTCGCCATGACTCTCTTCTCTTTGAGTTGCTGTAACGAATCCATTTTTTATCACCCGTCACAATGCGATGAAGAAAACCCTTCCTTTTTTGCCGCTGGAGCAGTTGTTCAGAGGCGAAAAAACGACGCTCAACGTTCCTCGCCTTCAAATCATAAGGAACTCAAGTTCCTTGTTTTTGAATCATTCCCAAAGCATGCAATCGCTTGGAAATATCTTGGTAGGTAACTCCTAATGCTGAAGCAAGCTCTTCTTCCATTTGGCACGGATCCTCATCGATCAATGCCTCCAATTCAGCGTCTTCGAAGGATTTTGGCTTTCCTTCACGCGGACGGTCGTCTACATCGAAATCACCGTCTTTGAAGCGACGTCACGTTGTTTCACGTTTTTGGAGCTCTCGATGCGCTTTAGCCGTCGTTTTCTTCGAATGAAAAAAGAAAATCAACGCTTCCCGCAAATGACGATTATTTGGCACACAATCAGACATTTTCACACAACCAAAAGTATACTCGTATGACGCCAAAACAAAATCACTAATGTTCCAAAACGGTTTGTTTATCATATGCCTAAGTTTGGTTCATGACGTTTTGGATATGTCAAAATCGACCAGCACTTACAGCTGGAGCCATCTATCGACTTAGTTGCGCACCTAGTACATCCCTGATATATATGATATTTGGGTTATCAAGCACTTATTTGTTTTGCCATATAGCCGGCTAGAACCAGCATTCTTGTGTCCTTTCATTGTCCTAATTACTGTATCAATCTTTTCTCGGTTAAAGATAACCGCTTCTTCAGAGTTGAATGGTTCTGGGTTTTCATAGTACCCCATCACATTTTTCTCAATCCCTTATCCAACAAGAACGTGTTTGGTATGCTTTTGAAATGCATTTACGATTCCCTATGTATCGTTGATAACATTGCGAAGAGTCTGAATTCCGGGCTTAGAGACCGCTGCCATCTGCTTAGCTTGTTTATGCATACTTCAGGCGTTGTTTCTGTCGGAGAACTTTACGACACTTTTGGACTGGGATGCGGCGTAGACTCCTTTGTTTTCGCAGAATTTTTATTTTTCTCTTTTCTTGAGTGTATACTCTTCCTTCGCTTTTTTACAACTGTGACTGCCTATGTACATATACGAGTATCTTCGTTCATACAATTTATTTGTGTGCATGGATGGATGATTGCGTGGGACAGATTCCACTGTTCATTGGCGTTTATAGAAGACGCCAATTTTTGGCTCTAGATTTTCAATGTGTGCTGAGGTCTCCATTTACTTCCCTAACCCAACAAATTGTGATTCCTTGGCTATCTTATTAGGTGACATGTGGCGGTCTTCATCCAGCCTCGCTTCTTTAATTGAGTGAAGTCGGGCTGAGCAAAGTAAGAACCTGGTAAATGCCTAAGATTTTTGGTAGAGAGACACTGCGGTATGTTGGCACACTGCAGAAGGTCCTCAGAGGAGACTCTGTGCCAACGGTTTCGATTGTTTTAGAGCTGTTTGTCAATGGAGAATGGCTTCGCGTATTCATTTCATTTTGAAATCAGGTGATTGAAGCCAATTTCAATTGGAAAGTCGGTTGATTACGTGAGGCTGCGATGCATCGTGAGTATAGATACTGTATCCCACATTTAGCTCATTTCACTGCCGAGTGTCTCTCAGTTAAAAGTCAAAGTTTTCGACAAACTGTATTCTGAAACAAATGAAGCGGTGTTTGGTGGGGCGTCTTTGTAGAAGTTATTCCCCCATTTAATGCAGTCTTCTTTATAGCAAGTTGACGCTAGTAATTTTTTTAAGTGCAGGCAATCAGACGGCTATACGGGCACGTCATAAGAGAGAACTGATTTAATAACATAGCCTTTCTTGCTGCATGACGAACCAGTTTGCAGCGCTTTCTTTTCATCTCAGTTTTCGATCCAAAATGGAACTTAGCTGACACTGACACTGAGAAACTCAAAGAGATGCTATTAAGCTTACGTGGGATGTTGCACAATATTTTGATTTTTCCAACCGATTTGGATTTTAAACAAACACAGCTCTTTTGCAGAACTTGTGACTTGAGATTTATGGCAGAATTTAGGCAATTTATGTCTTGCAAGTAAACTATGCACTTCCTTCCCCTTTACTCTCAGACTTCTTTTAGTTTTAGAACTTTTTTCTAAAGTCCATTTTAAATTTTCGATTGTTTTTTCGTTATTTCTTCGATACTCGCACATTTGGCACTCACATATTCATGATTCTTTCCGCAATACAGAATACGCATTGTGCTCCAATCGATTCTTTTAAACGAAATGTAAATAAATCTTCAGTCTGATGACGCATGGGAAACAATTTCAATTAACACACAGGCCCACAAAGAGTTTTATTATAATACATATACTCATACGTACATATGTACGTGATAATTCAAATCAAAGAAACTATCCCATTTACAATGAACGCAACAAATGGCAGCAGATGACGCAAACCTCGGAGGAACTCCATTCATCGATAGCCACTCCATTATGGTCGATAAAATGTCAAATTAACGTGGCAATTTATTTAAAGTTCCATGTACGAATAGCTTGACTATCGCTTGCCCTCGTTCGATGTGATGATTTGCTCTTTCCCTTTACAATGGGCAGTCCTCTTTAAGAGCCACAACAAAACATCTAGAGAAGGCATTCATATTTTCTTCTTCTATGGCATTATGTTTCAGTAGCCGAAGGGCATTCCTTGCTCCACATATGTATACTCGAACGAGGATACCGTCATCCTATGTAGGTAGGAAGTCAAATTGGGTGTTGAATATTTTATGCGGTTTAAAAGGATGAAAGTCCTTCGATGGCACACTCTGCTAGGGCATATAAATACTTTAAAATATTCAACTTACAAACATGATATTTATTGCTGCCCTTTTGCTTCTATTCATCTTTTTTTAGGTCGCTCACATCCACGAAAGATTTAAATCGGATAGAATTGCTATAACGAAGCCTGAAGAAGACCGTCGTAGGCGCACCATCATTGTTGAGAAGAAGAACTCCAGCTATGGATTCACACTCCAGAGTTATGGCATTCATTATAAGAAGGAGCAAGAGGTGGAAATGATTACTTATGTAGACTATGTGGAGTATGATGGGCCTGCTTATAAGGCTGGTATGCGGGAAGGCGATGTTATACTCTCAATTAATGGCACCGACATGGAGAAGGCTGACCACAAAACACTCGTGGCCTTTATTAAGAACTGTGATACAAGAATGCGTATGGTTGTTCTCTTCGAAGACTGCGTTAGGAAGGTGAGTTTTACTAGATATAGATTAAAATTGATGA
This sequence comes from Volucella zonaria, assembly GCA_963966105.1. Taxonomy (NCBI): domain Eukaryota; kingdom Metazoa; phylum Arthropoda; class Insecta; order Diptera; family Syrphidae; genus Volucella; species Volucella zonaria. The sequence continues at coordinate 82,390,800 of OZ014534.1, read as the reverse complement.
AAGTCTCATGGTTTCCGTTGACAGGTGGACCTACACATGCGCTACATGCAATTGCAGAATATTTTGCAGAGTAAAATGAACGAGTTGGAGAGAATTTGCCTGAGGGAACGCGAACTTCTGGAAGGCAAATGGAAAACGCACAGTCTTCCGGCGAGAAAGAAGGCTAGTACATCGCCAACTGATGGTGACAATGGAGTTTCACCTACGTCTGGAGATACTCAACCACCATTCTATCGACCAACTTTATCAACCGAAGATGTAGTCAATGTTGGGCGCCATCAAACTCCAACAATTATTCCACCTCCGGCGCAGTTTATGCTGACATATCAGTACTTGGACCCGACATATCGATATGTTCTCAAACCGTCGACTTCTAGCAGCAGTGGAGAATACTTTATCAGCATGAGTGGACCGGTGCGTAGTCCCAGCGATCAGCATTTTTACCTTACCAGAGCAGAGTCGGCTGATAATGCGACTCTATATGTCAAACAAGCTCAACAGCAATCGCAACAGCCTGTTCCACAGCATCAGCAGACACAGGCTCAAAATCAACAACAACCACCGCGACCCACTCCACCGGTACCACCACCAAGAACTTGTGAGAAGCATCAGCACCCTTTGGTTCAAGAGAAGCAGTTGCAAGCTCAACAACAACCGCAGGCACAAGCACCGCCGCTTCCTGAGAAGGAACCACCTAAAACTCCAAAAAGTCGCCATTGCCATGGGCACTCGTGTAATCCGTGTGTTGGGCATTTTGGACGCAAGTCGTCGGTTGACAAGAACGGCGATAATGTCAGCTTGGATGCTTATGATTTGGCAAGCCCGTGTTGTGACACTCATTGTGTTCCATCGAGGCGACGAGCTCGCCATCATAAAGAACACCATCATAAACACAAACATCGTGACAAAGAATCGAAAGAAAGACCACCACGACCAAAGTCTCAGTCTCATGTCTCACCGGCGACAGCCACCCGTCATACACATCGTCATCATACTAATCAACAGGCACCCCAGCAGCAACAGCAACAGATATCGCATCAACAACAACTGCAGCAACAGCAACAGCAACAGCAGCAACATCAATATCACCACCAACATCAGCATCAAGGACATGGCTGTGATCCGAGTAAAACACGTTCTCGCTATTACGACTTAACAGCCGGTCTGGCAAGTCACTGTAGTCTACACTCATGCACATCAAGCGAATTCGCTCCCGCTGACAGTTCTGCATCATATACAACATCCTTAAGCACTGACACTCTTTACTGGGATCCCCAAAGTGAAGGTGGGGCTAGTCGTCAACATTCAACAAAATCTCGTCAATCTTATCATCAGGGACCCGTCGGACAACAGCCACCTCCAACGCAACATGGAACGTTGCCACCACAGCAGCCCCATGGTATTTACCATCAGCGTTACCACATTTCTGCCACTCAAGTCCAACCATCTCAAATCTATCCCAACACTCAGTATGCACATAAGCCAAAATCCTGGGATAACCTTACAACCAAAGCAATTGGTGGCTACGGCTTTGGTTATGGCTACCTGGATACAGTTGGTCCAAAACCACCCATAAAACTTCAAATAGCCCAGCAAAGACATTCCATTCCAAGAAAAAATCCATACGGACGTTATTCCACTTACACCGATGTTGAAAATTATGCACCACCGCCATCGCAATTCGTTGAAGAACTTACAACAACCACGACTACAATAACTACAACCAAGTCAACCGAGGAACTTATAGCGCCAGTACCATGCACTGGTTCTGACGTTACAATTTGTGATTGCGGGAAGCAGCAGAAGATACTGACATCAGCAGTAACGTCAGCTCCTCTCCAGTATCACAATACCAAGTATTCCCACCACAACAACTGCAGGCTAGGATATTATTCCAATTTGCCAAGACCATTGGCTAATGCTGCCACATCGACGTCAACAAATGGCGGACCCCAGGTACACACAATTTCTGAGATGACACGGTTGTAAGTTGGTATGTGTATTTTAAATGATTAACCCATCTGTTAACAGATCTATACTCGTGTTTGGCAATGTTTGAGGTTAGGCTACATTCTTATGATGGCATATGCATAATTCTTATTTTGAGTTACTCTTGTGGTACTCATGTTCAAGAATCGTTTAATCTTCTTGTGCTACGAGTAAATACAGTCTGTAATAAATGGTCAGAATATTTAATATTTAGTATTCAACGATCAATTGTAGGTTTTGCAATCGCCCATTGCTATTTTTTAAGAATGGTTTTATACATCCTTGGGTTACATTTTCAAACTTAGTAAGTTGATAACGTATGACAATAGCTTTCAAATCAAAATATAAAAATCAAAATATAAACATCAAAATCAAAATATAAACATCACTGCAAATCACTTACATCTCAAAAAAGACTATTGGATTTGCAGCGGTAAAGAAATTTGATAAAGCTGTCAATAAATGACAGCCGTACTGCTGTCAGCAAAATACTCATATGGCGTTTTCCATTGGTTTCTCTCCGGAAGTAAGGATATTCGCATTCCAATTTTTAGCACAAATGGTTCAAAACAAAAAAAAAAAAACAAGTATTCGACTTTAAAATTTAAAAATCAATTTTATACAGTAACTTTAGCCCAATACGTCTGTCTTGTTCGAAAAAAGATGAACGGTCCAAAAACAAAAATGGCTTCTCAAGCGTTACAGTTCTAAAATTGTCGTGGTGGTACACTTGCGGAAGAACGTTTGCTACAATATATATTTTCTCTTTTTTTTTTTACTACCAATGGCACATTAAAAACTTCTTCTGACTTTGCTGTCAAAATGTTTTCATGTTTTGGTTATGCCAGGTTTTTATTTTGCAATTTCTTTAGCAAAATGGCAGAAAAGGCCGATAAAAAAGTGAGAAGAGTGCCAATGGAACAATTTGAGGAGATTTTTCTCTCCCCGAAATGCAAAAGGAAGGTTTCTGTCGGCCAATGGAAAACGATAGTTAAAAGCTGGTAAAAGACATCTATTGCTGCTGAAACTTTATTTTGGTCGCAGAAAATTTGTTTTCTCTTCACTTACTCTACGATTTCATTTTAATTTCCAAGTGGCGCTGCGAAGGCACGTGAACCATATTGCCGAGTCGTTTGGGCATTTCAGCGGTCTTATGGTATTTTCTTCATTTGACAGAACATTTTTACAAATTTTGAAAGTTCTTACCAACTGCATTCCCCTGATTATGTATTACATACGAGTATATGGTATTTCCAGGCACAAATCTTTCATGGCCCTTAATTGGTATTTAATACTTGTGTAGCTTTTCTATTTTGTTGTTTCCCTTCAGATCAAGATCATATTTTTGAAAGATCAATGCAACCTAAAATATCTTTTTTATTTGGGGCGAATAAGATGTTCAGTAATCTTGTTTCGTAAGATCGGCTATAAATAGGTAATCGGCTGATTAATTATTCAATGAGTGATTTGGTATTGTACGCAGCAGGAACAAGTGAAATATTTTTTAAGCACTAAGAAAACCCCAAGCACTAAATCATCTTTTTTTTTTTGTAGCAAAAAGTGTTTTTTTTTTAGCACAAAAATGAATGGCGAAAACAGTGACTTGGCAGCGTTACTGAGAGAACTATTGTAACTTTACACAGTTTTTGAATTCAGAGGTTCCCTGACTGCTTCTATTACTGCTACTCGAACTTCTATGGGTCTTAAAATTTGGCAAAACTTCTCAGAATTTATATATTTTCCATATAAGATTTTGGGTCTAGACTGGACAGAATGGACCTTTTTTGCTCGAAAATGAAGATGTTAAAAGTAATGTTGTAAAGTACACCCGGAGGTGAAACATGGACTGACTGATGTAAAATGCATATAACTTTTGAAATTGTAATCTTTTATTAGAATCGTTATTTTTACATGAAACCATTGCTTGTTAAAATATTTGAGGAAAATAACATAATTTTCTTGCTAACAAATGGATTTTTTCTTAAGAATTTTTTGAATTACGGCACGGAACGTTTCTGGCTCCAAAATTGCTATTTTCCTTAAGCTACTAAAGTGTTTTAAGTTTGTTCATGTAAACCCGTATTTTTAAGTAGCCCTAACAAATAAATAAGAATCTCCATTGTCGATCATGCGGTGTGCTGAAATCTCTATCATGTAGATGGTTATTATCATCTTCTAAACAAATATGAACTGATGACTCTATAATTCTAAACCAAAGAGTGCAGTTTAGAGAGTGTACTTTTGTTTTTTTTTAATAATTTGCGCGCGGTCAAGGGATTTAAGAACCCTTAAAATACTTGCACACTGAAGCAACGCTGTCTGAATCTGCGTACCCAAATTCGGTAGGTTACGTTTATTTACTTATCCATTTTAATGGAAATATGCTTTTTTGTTAATAATGTAAATAGCTGTACGAATCTTTGAGTACGCCGTAAGTGTTGTTCTATATCCCGTGGTAATATTTCTTTTCATGGTAATGAATCTTGTAGAGAAACAAATTCAGATCAAGTTCTAAGATCCCCTTAAGTGATGGCCTGGAGATGCAGAATTGAATAGCACGTCGAATAGCCGCAGATGGATCGTCTTGTACACTGTCATACAGCTGTGATAGCTTCATCATCGCGAACAGGCCGATGAATATTTGGTCTTGGGAGATCAAATTCGTAACCGGCTCTAAACGAGTGATTAAGTTCTTTATCGTATTACACCGGAAGCTGTTGCAGAATTAAAACCCTGGCGGTAGTTTCAATGAACATTGATGAAGTATAATTGCATGTTGTATGCACAAAAGGGCTTCAATATACAGCCTTGGTTCCTTCTGCATTTCTTGTTTTGCTTTCACAATGCATTTATCAGGTACTAATATTACCGTGTTGTTTATATATACCGTGAGACCTAAATGGATGAACATTCTCCTGGTTAGACTTCTTTTAAGTTTTATCTCATTTATTTAATTTAATTTAAATATATATAAACATCTATGTTGCTGTATATTATGTACGTATGTCTATTGTCTATGAAATAATTTTAATATATTTTATGATCTCATGACATTTTCATCATTTCCCTCGTATAAAAAGGTGTTGACATACGATACTTAGTACTTATTTGTGGAACACCTGCCTAATTTTTCTTAACGAGTATTCTTATTCGTGTCGTATTCGGAGGAGTTAATTTGAAATAAAGAATTCCTTTTTTCGTAATACTGTCTGGATAAGTCCCTATCTATTATCCTTAATTTGCATCAACTGATTGCTCTGTATTCAATGGAGCCGTTTTAAAATTACCGCCAACACATAAAAGAAGAAATTTCTGGTCTGTAAATACTCGTCATATGTGTATATCGAGAAAAGGTTGCTTATATTTATAATATAACATAATCTATTATATTATAACAATCTAAGCCTTGAGTATAATTAAACTACAATAGGTAGACCTAAGTGTTTCTGCAGGGAGATTGACTTTTATATGCGAACCCTTAGGAATGCTAATGACAGTGTAGATTATGTAGAGTCATTCCATTTTATTGACAAATTAAGTAATTCAGAATTCAATTAAATACATTGATAAATTATATGTTACTTACATACGTTACATCTACATTCTTGATCTTTGTAAGATCTGCGGACTTAGAGGTGTAGCAAAAATCGTTGAAGAAACTCTCCATTTTGTGGCATGCCTGCCTATGAGACAATGCTCTACAGTTCGGGGTGGATCTGGGCCTCAACAAGCGTCTCCAATCAGCTCGATCTTTAGCTTGCTCCCTTCCAGTTTTGCACGCTATGTTGGCAGAGGTCTTCTTCCACTTGTGTGCGTCTTCCACTAGAACGCTGTCCCTCGGGGGCGAATTCGAAGGCTACATGACACAGACACCTCAGTCGTTGGCCCTTCACTCTTCTGGCTAAGTCGATATCGCTATACAGCTCGTCGTTGTATCTCCTCATCCATTCACCGTCTATGTAGGCAGGACCAAAAACCACCCGAACAATTTTCATCTCAAAGCAGCAGAGTATACTCATCCATTTTTGATAAAATCCATGCCTCTGCACTATTGGACAGGATTGAGAGTATTAGGGTCTTATAAAGAGTCACTTTTATTGTTCGAGAGATGGTTTTGTCAGTCTTTCTTAGCCCAAAGAAGCAGCGATTGGCGAAAGTTATTCTGTAGCCGTCCGACGTGGAACTTCTTCACAGTATTAGCTTGCCTTTGCGTTGTTCGGGATATCGGCATCCGTACCTTGGCTACAACAAAGTAATGGTCCGAGTCGATGTTGGCCGAGTCGATGTTGGACTTGGAACTGCGTGCTAGCTAAGACAACGTTTCGCACCGCCGCAAAGTCGATTAGCTTGAATCCGTTGTCGGAGTTGGGTTTCATGCAGGCTTTACTTTTAGACAGTACTACCAAAGACAATCTCTCTTAAGAGCTTTGCATTAAAATCGCCAAGGACAATTTCAATGTCACAGCTAGGGCACTGCTCGTAACTCTTGTCCAAGAGTTCCTAGAAGCTATCTTTGGTGTCGCCATATTTCGCGCATATAGGGCTAATGTTGGAAAATTTAACCTTAATATGGATTTGTTCGAGGCACTCGTTAACAGGGCGGATAACTCAAGACTTCTTGCCTAAGTTTGCCACTAACAAAGAATCCGTATTCAAAAGGCGTTGCTTTTGCCGTCGATAACGATCGCCGTAGTAGATGTCGTAGTTTATCACCCTCTTTTTGTTCGGCCCATCCTATCGTATTTTTTGGATGGCGGTAACATATGCTTTGCAGCAGTTCAGGGCTGCAGGTGGCCTATTAAGTGGAATAACATTCCACGTACAGATCCGAAGTTCGTTGTCCTTGTTTCGTTTTCAGGGGTTGTCAACGGTAGATCCGTCTGTATCCGAGACTTATTGTTGCTTCGTAACGGGATTTTTTTTCCATGGCCGGACAATTACTCCTGCTTTACAACTCCCAACCTGGAGGGGCAGTTCCATTATATGTAGGCACCACTTGGACGAGGGGTCGGTTACAACTAAGTCAGTAACCCGTTCGGGTATGTGAGCGCTGCTGTTGGTTCATTAAGGACTCATCAGCCACCATCTCTCTTCCAAGAGCCTGAGTTAGTTCCGCAAATCCCGGTCTGAGCTTCAAATATGTCGGAGTAGCCCGGATAAAGTCTTATTTACTTTGTTCCGAGATATTGTTTCACCGTTGATTCCATCGTGGGAATTCATCCACTGCCCGTTTATAGTGCTGTTATTTTTGTCTACTGGCCAGCACTCGCACTTATAAGCTTGACAAGTCGAGTCCGGCAGGACATCGACCCGTACCCGATGGTTATCACTTGGAGGTAAAATAAGCACATTTGATGTGTACAGACCGTTACAACACTGGGTATCGCCAGCTTCTACCCTATTTCTACAGTACCCAACAATTTATTACTTACTGCTTAGTTTTTTACTATAATTTTTCCGGAAAGGAAATCGCTATAGCTATTTTCACCACCACTGATCCATATAAATCACCAGTAGCATTCCGACCCTTCAAACTTTCAACCGTAACACCCGTCTCGATATGAGTACTCATCAGTACTCAAGGCTTTCATAAAGTTTCACAATGACAAAGTGAAATAACGCCGACCATTGCTTTTGAAATAAAGCCGAATTGTTGAATGTGTTCAATTCGCTTCGCTCGCTAACAGGATTTCTCCCTTTTCTACGCAGAGTTTAGACACTCACGCGAATTTGTCGCTCCGCTAAGGGAACGTCTACAATTGTCAGCCAGGCGCCTATAACTTCTTAGCAATTGTATTTTAGTTGTAATTGTAATTGGTCAATTTGACATGGTACCGTTTATTTTAATCATTTTCAGCATGATATGATGAAAATTGATTTATATAAAAGTGAAATAAGGCCGAATTTTGGAATTCGTCATTATTGCGCTCGCCGTTATTTCACGGCATCGTACTCAAGTAGCTCAAGCCCACTTTCGAACGTATTTTAAAATATCGCGATTCGTACCTAAGACGTACAACTCGCTTATGGAATGTCCTGCCAAGCTCCCAATTGTCTATTCGTTATAACTTCGAAACATTTAAGACCAATGTGTGTAAACATTTTAAGGGTATAAAAATCCCTTGAGCGAGCTAATTAAAAAAAAAATCATTGGGCAATGCTGCTTTAATGGCACAAAAAATCTCTTAGGTCAAAGTGCCTTACTTCGTAATTTTTGAGTCAGAAAATTTAAATAATGCTCCTTCTACAATAGGAGGCTAATAACTCGTTGAAATTATTAAACAAAATCTTTTATTCGAAAGCAAAAAATATGTAATTTAACTTGTTATTGCTTATTATTGCCAAAAGAATTAAATGTTAAATATTTCTGCTCGTGTCACGTTTCATACTTTAATTGCTAATCTCTAAGGATTTCATTTGAGACCCGGGCCAATTCTGCACAGATTTATTAAAGCTTATTACAAAACACACTTAAAACTAATGAAATTTACTTAGAGCTGTTCTATATTATAGTTAAACTAAGGGGTGGGAGCAGTAGGACATTTTTTAGGGATAGCTTGTTGAGGTGGAAGTCGAAAGGAAGTTGAAAATCGTTGACTTCCCGTATCATTCTAGACATTACCACAGTTCGAGGTAACCATAAAATGTCCGTTGACGGTTAAATGGAAGGAAGCACGAAGACTTTGGTTTCAGTGCGTTGGTGTTGAGAGAGATAAGTTGCTGTGAAAAGGGGCTATCAATGTTGCCAACTAAAATCTTAACAAAGAGTCCTCGTATATGTATCGATTGATCTAAGATTGAATAAGTGCGAGAAGTAGTTGGAAGGCGGTTATGAGTTTACGGCACTGTTCGACACTTATTAACACTGAGTTTAAGAAAATTTATTTGGCAATCCCGATAGTTCTAAAAGATGGTTACACAATAATTGGTAAAGGTTTATTGTTTTGTTTTGTTTTAAATGGCATATAGTCTTAAATAGGAACACATTTGATGATATACCGATAAGCTTAGAGGGTTTGCATACAATTTTTGAAATGTGACCATTGCCTACGGTATTACTTGGAGTCACGCTGCTTTAAGGTATGGGGTGATATTGCAGTTCTTCATCTTAGAATTAATCGGTGATGACAATTATCGGAACCAGCTGCCTTACCGAATTTGAGTGATTTCATTTGCCACTATTCGTATGTCATGCTATATCATACCTTAAATGTTATATAGAACTTTTCAAACATTTTGTGTGATATGCGAGGTTTTACTTCGACATAAATTTGGGGTTATAGTCTATTCAAATCTTTTTGTTTTGGAGACTTGGCTAATAATTAATATCTGCTGATGAGCTCTTTTTAGAATTGTTCGGCTAAACGTCTCTTATCTTGCCATGCAGAGTTTTTAAAAATGGTCGAAGGTGCTATATTCCTGAAGCACCTAGATGTCCTAGGAATAGTGTTTATGGGAAGATTTAGGATTTTCTCACTAGAAGTTGTTGTCTGGCCATCATTTTGCTTGCTTAAGAACATAATAGAAATTTGGAGTAAATTCCAGAGACTGTTGGATTTGCCTTTTAACGTTGAGATATGCTAAATATTGTTAAATACCTCATATCTCTGACTGAAAAATAGTGTTTTATCTGGCAGGAAAGCTGAACTTTTGAGTAAAGAAGTCCACTTAACTGGAGCATAGTTTGAAAAAAGTAATGATTGACTTAGATCCTATTAGTTAAAGTACATAGTAAAATCCCTTATATAAAGCAACGTTTGTACTCGTAACCTGATTTTGTGTGAAGTTTAAAAATTTACAACGGAGCCGTATGTTTTTTTTTTTTGAAATTTTACATGAATATGCATTTTTTTATGCAGTTGAAAAGAAGAAACAAGAAGCAAAAGGTTAATTATATTTTTAGATTGATTGCTTTGGACTTATTTGTTGTCCAAAAAGAAAAAGGAAATACGATGTCAACTTGGTCTGAAGAAATTCGAATCGAAATCATCAATTAGATATTTAACGAAACGAAAAAATTATATTTATGCTTAATCTGGATTCATCGAATGCTTATGCCACGTCCCTGCAATGCCAGCAAAATGTTTTTGCTATTCGAAAACCCGTCTATTTGAAAAAAAAAAAAATATATATAAAAATATAACGAAAGTAAAAAGAGAAAGAACATTGCCGTCTAGAATGAAGAAAACGAATTAGAAAATAAGATTAGAAATTTTCGTCATCATTTCCATGTCAAACATTTAAATGAGACTTATAAAATTATTATTAAATGAATGTGTATCGGAAAATTGATCTTTTTCAGAAGACATTGCTTATATCTAAATGTATTAGTACTCGTATTTAGTTAAATTTATAATTTTCATAAAAAAGACTGAGTTCACAATATTACATTTTTTTGTTTGTTTTAATTTTTAAGTATTGTATGTAATCGCATAAGATTGAGAACGCATTTACTGTTTACGTATAAGCTTGAAAAGATTTAAGTTTATTATTTTTTTTTTTTCGTAACTCGAAGCCAAATTTGTTAACCAAATTATAATTATATAGAGCTAAAATAAATTACTAAAATAATAATTAAATATACAATATCATAAGTATACAAATTAACAAGGAAAATAAAAAAAATGTGTAATAAAAAAAAACATATTATAGCGAAATTGTTGCAATATAGCAACGTTAGCGGAAACAGACATAACTAGTGTTTAACAAATTTTAATTAAAAAAAAATAATAATATTATAATAATAATGAATATATTGTATATCTATTTGGTCGATTTTTTAAAGACTCACTGTACACAATGTGGCATACATTAATATGATACAAATAGAATTTAGTGTGTATATTGGATAAAGTTTAGTGTAGATTTTATTTTTCATTTGTTTAAATTATTAATAGAAGCATGCAAGTTGAAAATTAATGGCGTTGGAAAGCGAGTTTATGCTAAAAAAATTTAGTTGTGAAAAGCTTCGTGGGAAGTATTGTTTTTTTGGAAATTGTTTTTTTTTCTGTTTTTGTTTCTAGTATATTTATACATAATATTATTGTATTGTAAGTTGGACACAATAAAATGCAAAACAAAAATTCATACTCTATTCGAAAAAAAAATGTGCTGAATTGTTTATATCAAAAGTTTGGTTTATTGCTTAAAAAGAATTAGTGCCGATTGGTCTCGTAAGTATAATATTATATATATATATTAGTTAATGGCCTTGAAATAATTTTACTTAGATGGATAAATAAATATTTGAAGTGTGAAAATTAAACTTTCAGGGAATATTAAGAACAGTTGTGTTCTTTTCCTTTTTGTATATTTGATCAAGTTTTAATTTAAATTTTTTCTCCGAACATTTATGTGAAATTTAAGGGCATATTATGAATGAGGGGATTCCCAAATATGACTTCGTACCTCTATTTTGTTTGATAATAAATTCACAAATTTTTAATCAATATCTGGTGAGTATATTGCGTTTTGGATTATAGCAACGGGCAGTTTAACAAGACAAAATACTACATTTGTTTTCCTTAAAATTAATAAAAAAGGAGAAACAAGAAAAAGTATAGACATTTCCTTAAATTGGAAATATGAGATTCATGTGAACTTAGAATTTTTTAAAATTATTTTTATGATTTTGAGCTGCATAATACAATCTGATTGCGGACCCCCTTTTTTTTGTAAAAAGATTGAATAAAACCCTTAAATTCAGTGTGAGCCAACTTATTGTAAAAAAAAACTCTTACCTGGAAGTGGCTCTTATGAGGTGATATGTTTGTTGCTACAGTCAAGAAAGGAAAACCTGAACTTGGAAAAAAGGTTATGCCAGCCGTAGTAATTAGACAAAGAAAGCCGTTTTGGAGGAGGGATGGAGTTTTTATATATGCTGATGTAATTGTGAATAATAAAAGTTGAAATGAAAGGTCCAGATATTACCGGGCCCGTAGCTAATTAATGTGCAGATCTTTGGCCCCGTATAGCATCAAACGTCAGCTCAATTGCATAATATATGAAATAAAATATTATAAAGTAATATCCGCAGCTGTTCTCAATAGGACCGACTTTTTATTATTCCGACTCTGGTACTCTGTACAAGCGAAGACAGGTTCTAATGCAACTCCTCTCAAACCCTCGAATTTTTTCCATTAGACTTCTACCGCACGGAACATCAAAATACAAGCATAGGCCAGATAAGGGCCATGTAGAGGGTCTTTCATAAAGAGCTTCCTATCTTTAAATTTAAAAAAAAAAACAAAGTGTGGAAGAGATGTCATCGAAATTTTTTATTCGTTTGAAAGGCCTATCGATGCCATTATGTATGAAATATAACATCGCTCAAATGTGCGCCGCGGTTTCTCTGGGTGGCGCGCATCCGAAATGTCTAATTTTCCATGATTCTGGAGCATAAATCAGGCTGAATTTGACCGATGGTATGGGTTATGTTGGCTTTGAGGCCGTTGTGGTTTGTGGGTTATTCGCATAGACCTGCGACTTCAGAAAACTCCACAAGAAAAAGTCAAACGGAGTCAAATCGCACTATCTCGGTGGCCAGTGCACATCACCTCCACGTGAGATGACCATGCCCTCGAATCACTCGTACAGAATTTCCAATGTGGCGTAGACTGTGTGACACGTAGCACCATCCTTTTAAAACCACAAGCTGTTGGTGTCCACATCATCCAATTCAGGCCAAAAGAAGTTGGTAATAATCGACCTATAGCGCTCGCCGTTGACCTGGCCAACGTCGTTCTCAAAGAAATATGGACCGATGACGCCGCCAGCAAAAAATCCACACCAAACAGTGACTTTTTCGGGATGCATTGGACGCTCTTGGATCTCATGTGGATTGGTATAGTCCCAAATTCAACAATTTTGTTTGTTGACGTACCCATACATCCAAAAATGGGCCTCATCGCTGAAGAGGATTTCTCGATGAAAATTAGGGTCAGTTTCCAACTGCTGCAGAGCCCATTCAGCGAACACACGTCGTTGTCTATGGTCGTTCACCTTCAGCTCCTGGGTCAGTTGAATTTTGTACGGGTGCAGGCCTAGGCCACGACGCAAAATTCGCCATGTTGTGCCCTGCGAAAGGCCGAGTACTTGTGAGCGACGCGAAATCGACTGCCCCGGATTCTCCTGCACACTCTCACGGACAGCGGCGATGTTTTTGGCAGATCTTGCATTTCGTCGACGTACGGGTGTGGTTTTATCGTTTACTGAACCAGCGGACTCAAGTTTAATCACCACACTGCGAATAGTCCTCTCGGTAGGACGATTATGGCGACCGTAAAATGCCCACATAGAACACCCATTTTGATAAAACAATTTTATCATTTGCACGTGCTGTTAAACGTTATGTCCGTCCATGGTGATTCGGCAAAACAGACTGAATAAATGACAGTCAATTTGACAGATGTAGCTTGAACAACATGGTCGCTACCAACTGTCAAAGTTGTAAAGTCCCTATTGGAAGACCCTGTAGCAGGTTTCCTTCACCGTCGCATTGTGTTGAATGCTACAAACATTTGTCTTTGATCTGAACAATATAGGTAATACCTATGCTTGTAAAAATACACAGATACTAGCCAGATCCGCAAGTATCCAACTACATTTCCACAAGTAAGTTGTTGCCTACGTTGTCACACGATTGAAGACATTCGTAAAAGGCTTGGCGCTTTTACAAACGATTTCCGTAGAAGCTGCTTGGACGAGGAGGAAGAGGAGATAATCCTCCACCTACTCTGTACATGTCCAGCTCTCTCCCAGAGAAGAAAACTTCACTTAGGAGCTTTCTTCCACAATGATCTAAATTATCTAAAAAATATAGACGTAAACAGTCTCCTACGCTTCACCGTAAGCTTAAACTGGTTTCTTCAGTAAGAGGATTATAGATCCACGTGGTATCACGATGGCCCAATAGGCCTAAGTGGCTCAAGTGGCAGCGCGGCTTGAAATCGGACGGTTTCACTGCGACCGAAAGGCATTCTAAATAATGTGTGTATACAACAACATGTCCACCCCATTGAGTGTTAAGTTTTTAAAAATTGCCTCATTGCAATATCGTTTAATCTGATGGAATTACTAATGACCTCGATATTGCATACGGTATACCAAACTGATTATCCGGAATTATATAAAATTCTTTTCCTTAACCCACTTTGTTAAGACTGTACTAATCATCTTTTCGAATACTTTGCTGATAATCGTAAGGAAATTTATCGACTAAAGATTCGCCCTATTGGACATGTCTTTACCCCTTTTGGGAATTGGTTGCACCATTGCTATTTGCAATAATTATTCGAAAGATTTTTAAACAAACTTTCGTCATTGAAGTTTGGGAACCCTGAGTTTGAGTGCAAAAGCACCCGGTTTTCCATGTCCAGGTCAATGACATCATTGACTTTCTACATTTCCTGAAATATCCTCTCCATCGCTTTTACCTTCACTTGGGGATCTTTAACTACAGAAACTTGTCATCATCGACAGCTTCTTCTTCTCCAATACCTGCTGTTAAGAGTAATTATTCGTGGTTAGTCGTTCGAGTGGTCTTTATTGGAAGGTTTTAGAGGTTTTTGATCGGCGCCTTCTGTGTCATGACCTCCGGGTTATGTCTGACAGTAAACTATCGGTATAATTTTCTTAGCCTCGACAGGAGTCTACTTTGCGTTTATGGAATGGGTCAATAGTTGGGTGTTGCCACTGAGGTATCGTATTGTCCTGTACCTCTCTGCGTTATCAGCTGATCACGTTGACCATAAAATGATTTTATGTTGATGCGGAATCAGACCGGGTGAAGATTAATTTTTCTTACAGGGTTTGAGTGTGCGCCGATTATAAAAAAAATCTAACGCAACGCAATGAAAAGCAAAAAGTGCTGTCGTCACCAAGGTAATGTACTCGATTTCACAGGGTTTCCCAAAATTCACGCAACAAGTAATTTTAAAGAAAACAAAGGTTTTTAAATGAAAATTATAAACTTTTTATTGTTTCATAAAGTATACAGTACGAGTATAGGGCTATGTATGGAATAGTTTATCGCGTAAATGATCAACGCGGCTTTGCTGGCACATACGCACTCTTTTGTAGAAATTTTCCATGACAGTTTTACATAAATGTTGCTGAATTTCGTTGATACAGCGCTCAATTTGCTCCTTCAAGGCGTGAGTGGTCGTCGGCTTGTTGGTATAGGCCTTCGACTTCACAAAACGCAAAAGGAAAAAGTCCAAAGGCGTAAAATCGCATGATCTGGGCGACCAATTCTGATCACCAAAGCGGGAAATTACACGACCAGGAACTGAATTGAAGCGTTTCTTAGGCTGTATGGCATGTGGAAGGGTCTTGTTGAATCATATCTTGTAATTTAGGCACAAAAAACTGGATTATCATGTCGCGATAGCGAATCCCTTTAACTGTTATTGCCTAACGAGCAGCATTTTTGGAAAAGGCATCTGATAATGGATCCAGGACAAAATCCGCAATAAACAGTCATACGTTGTAAATGTATGTTTTCTTAACAATCACTCGTGGGTTTTCTGAACCCCAAATTTGATAATATTAACGATTAACAAAGCCATCAAGATGAAAATGAGCATCACAGATGAAAATTTAGATTGCGAACTGTGGCTGCCAAATCTTTACTATTTTTAAAATATTGCTCAACGATGAAAACGCTTTGTTCTTTCGCGTAGACCTCTATTTTTAAGAAGTGTCATCTGTAACGTTTTCTTTTTTTTTTTTTTCGTTGGTAACACTTTACCGCACAAATGGTGCAAAATTCAAATCTTGCATGAATTTTAGGACACCTTAAAAAAGAGTGTCGGAAGCAGAACACAGCCCTGGAGTATTTCTGCTTATAATTTACCAAACTTGAAACCGTCGTAGAGCTAGAAGGCAAAGGAAAGACAAATCTAATTCATTAAAGGAAGTGTTCTTCGATTACAAGTGCACATACGAGGGTTGGCTGAAAAGTTTCCGGCCGAACAATACAATACAATACAAGACATTTATTTTATTTTTCTACATAGTCTCCTTGTAACTATACACACTTTTCCCAGCAATGCTCCCATCTCTCTAACCCGTCCAAATAGTACTTGGCGTTTTTCTCTGCAAAATAATTGTTCACGAAGGTGATTGCCTCCTCATTTGACGAAGAACGCAGTTTTTAGATGAGGGAACAAAAAGAAGTCGCATGGGGCTAGATCTGGTGAATAAGGCGGATGGTCAAGCAGTTTAAACCGTAATTCATGGATTTTCGCCATGGCAACCGCTGAGGTGTGAGACTGCACGTTGTCGTGGTGAAACAGGATTTTCTTTTTCTGCAAATGTGGCCGTTTTTCCGTAATTTCTGCCTTCAGCTTGACAAGTAATGATGCGTAGTATGCTCCTGTAATGGTTTTTCCTTTTTGAAGATAATCGATTAAGATAATTCCTTCACTAGCCATCGCTTTCCCAGCCGAAAAAACAGTTTTTGCTTTTTTGGAGTCGGCTCGCCCTTTGCAGTCCACTGTTTTGACCGAATTTTTGTTTCGGGCGTATAATGGTGTATCCAAGTTTCATCTACAGTAATTAATCGGCGCCAAAACTCGGATTTATTGCACCTAAACTGTGCCAACAGAGCGTTGGAAATGTTCATTCAAACAAGTTTTTGGTTTAGCTTAAGCAAACGCGGCACCCAACGCGCGGACAGCTTTCTCATGCCTAAATCTTGATTTAATATGTAACAAACGCGTTCTTTGGACATTTTCATAACCTCTACTACTCGTATCTCTCTCACTTTAATTCGGCGGTCGTCTAACACCATTTGGTGAACTTTAGCAATGTTATCGTCAGTGGTTGCAGTTTTTGGACGTCCCGAACGTTCATCATCTCCCCAGCTCTTACGGCCCAAAATTTCACTGTGGAAAATGATGGTGCAGAGTGTCCATACACAGAGTCCAACTCATTTTTGATGTCAACTAAAACTGCGCGTCCAAAATGACTGAAACTTCGGTAAGCAACTGCCAAAAGATGCACAGCTAGTATTCACTAGCTTTTATTGACGGGTGCCGCTATCTCTACGTTGCGGTCGGAAACTTTTCAGACAACCCTCGTATTTTCGATAAAATAGCCTGGCTTTCGCCAGATTTGTGTAGACATTGCTTTCGTTTTTCGGAAGAAGGAGTATCTTCCTTTTATTGAGACCTTTGAGTACTCTTATTACTACACGATTGAAAACGTGGATCCGTCCCAGAGAATGTCCTACGCGCTGACATTCTGGAAGCCGTCAAAGAGCTAACGGCTGGAAAGTTATCATTAATGAGCATTGGGATTAAGGATGAGTCAGGGTTTCTAATGTTTATAACGAACTACCAACAACTTTTACAATCTTTGGGACACTGTATTATTTCCTGCCTCAGTCCATAAGGAAGTCGTTTTTTTCAGTCCAATTGGCTTGCTCGCATTGCCATACTGCCCTTATTGCCCACGACAAATTAGTTTATATGACAAAATTGTGCAAAGAATCTAGAGCGGGGAGCTCCTCGACGGTGTACTTATAAAGAGAGTTTAAAAATATGTCTAGTGGGTTGGCGACATGACAGTCAGTAACAGGTATTCTTGTTAGGCGGTGTGAAGATCTCAACATACTGTGGGTTGCCGTAGCCGCAGTGGTAGTGTATTGGCTTTTCAATCGGACGTTTTGGGGTTCAATACCATACTGGCCGAAAGTCAGCAAGTCTATTTACACTAATAGTTTATTCTCCCCATTAAATGTTGGATGCCACCATTGGAGCGAAATACCATCTTTCTGTCTCTATCCAATTTTCCGAAAAACTTAGCACGTTCTCTCTATTGAAAAAAAAAATCAAGACTTATTCTATCAATGACGTTATTGACGGTACCGTGGCAGTCAGGAGCTCCCTGGACTTCGGTCCGGGCCTGACTTGAAGTGGTAAGCCCCGTTGTGGGATTGCCACTGTAGCTGTGGTTTAAACCTAAAGGCGGGAAGGGTCTTGCAGTTGGTTTCCACCCGATGTACAATTGCAAAAAAGTACTGGCTGCTGTGGCCCTAAGATCTAGTTGGCCTCGACGCATACCAAGGATGGAACCTGTGCCTCCAACTCTCTTCCGATTTGGTATCACAGGGAGGTAATGGGGCGATGGCAAGACGTATCTTTGCTCCCCGGATTCTCAACCGTGAAATTAAGTCTTCACAGGCAGGGTTTCACGTAAAATCCCCTTTCCTTAAATTCAAGAAAAAATGGTAGGGTTCGATACGGCTTCCTAAAGGATGTACTTTTTATTCGGGGTTGCCCAAGTTAGTTGCTAACCGGAAATGGCTCGTTGAATGAATTCTTGCATAGTACGGACCTAAGCGGGATGGCAAGCTGCTCATGTGGCTCATTAGGGATTTGCACGGTATGGGCGTTACCTCTGATTGTGAGCCTTACGATGCTTACCGACAAAGGGCAATTCGAAAGAATTCGTAAGCTTTCTTTAGACGACGAAATAGGTAGACAGCATTTGGATATTTCTTAGAGTAGGATGTGATGGTTATACAGGCCGTCTGTCTTGGGCTGTAAGGTGTCCTACTGATAGTGACCGCAACGTCTCTAACGAAGGTTAGAGACCCATTGAGATAGTTCCAAATTGACCGTGCGGTTGGCTCCCTTGTGGTAGTATCATTGTGGCTGTGGATTATACTTCTCTAAAAATTATGCTATTTCACCACGATCTAAATTGTTATTCTGAAGCTGTTTTAGTTCACTGCTACTACCTAGTGGAACAAATATTTTTTAACTTCATCACTTACTTGACGAACAATGGAAAGGTTTCGAAAGTCGAAACATAGAGACTAGTCCACCCCAAACGATTTATTTAATTTTGGATTTTGTGTTTAGAAGGCAACTTCAAGATATGAGAGATGAGATGCATAACATGGTGGTGTTCTCTATCCGCTGCTAAGGAAGTTAGGTAGGTTGGTAGGTAGAGCGGTACCTTGTGACTAGTCAACTTCTTAGTTTCTTAGATTAACTCTTAGGTACATTGTGATCATTTGTGATAGTTGGTCTTTCAATGGATTTAGAATCATTCAGATAAGTACGAGGGGCGTTCAATATATTCTCGGTATCGATATGAAGGAAAATGCGAATTCAATTTAAATTGTTTTTATTTTTCAATATAATCTCCCCTAACATCAATGCATTTGTTACATCTTGAGATAAGCTTTTTTAAACCCTCAAAAAAATAAATTTCCTCTTTTCTGCAAAATACCGACTTGAGTTCTTCATCATCCGAAAATCTTTTTCCACGAAGACATTTTTTCAAATCCGAAAACAGGAAAGAATCACTAGGGGCAAAGGTCTGGACTATAGGGTGGGTGTTGGATTTCTTCGAAACCACAATCTCGCGCAGCAGCCTTGGAAACTCGCGCCGTGTGAACAGGAGCGTTGTCATGAAGAAGCAACACACCCGCTGCATGTTTACCCCGTCTTTTCTTTTTAATTTCCTCCCGCAAATTATGCAAAGTGGAAGCGTAGGATGTGGCGTTGATGGTTTTTGTACTCAATGAGCAAAATTCCCTTTGAGTCCCAAAAAACTGTGGCCATGAGCTTCTCGGCAGACGGAGTGACTTTGAACTTCTTCGGGGGGTCTGTTCCTTTTTTATGCCACTGCATGGACTCTTGTTTGCTTTCAGGGTCATAGTGGTGGACCCATGTTTCGTCCCCAGTAACAATTCGATCCATAACACCATCCGCGTTCTCACTACACATCTCCAAAAGCTCTCTACAGCATGCGATTCTCACTTTTTTCTGAGGCGCTGTGAGCATTCGTGGCACCCACCTTGCACTGACCTTTGAAAGGTTAAGATGGTCATGAAGAATGGTGTAAATGGTACCAATTGAAAGCTTGGTGATCTCTGCCATCATTTTCACCTTTATTCGGGCATCCGCAAGAACAAGTTTTTCGACTTCTTTGATGCTTTCTCCCGTACAAGCAGTAGCCGGGGCGCCGGAGCGGGGGTCGTCTTCAATGCTCTCTCTGCCTCTCTTGAACTCACTTGACCACTTTTGCACAGTTGATAATGAAGGTGCGGAACCCTGGTAAACAGCCACCATCTCTTCATGAATAGTTTTTTGACTTTTTCCTTGCTTAGTGAGAAATTTAATTACAGCGCGATGCTCAATTTTCACCATCATCGTCTCAGTTGCCATTATGATTCTGTTTAACTAGAGATAAAACGCGAATTAATAATCACATTTATATGAAATTTTACATGAATGCACTAAAATAATAGTATTACTTGATAAATAAGTCAATTTATATATACAACCACAGCTTCACCCCGATATCGAGAATATGTTGAATGCTCCTCGTATATGCATACTCGTAAATATCACTTAATTCGTCCAGCTTATTTACGAACAGATTCAATTCAGTTTCTGCAGTAGTCGCGAAGACTTGGGTATTTATGACTTGGTTAAGTATGATTATATTTATACGTTCATATATCAGCCACATGTTTCTGGATAGTGTGCATGTATTAACCTAGCGTATGGTCCCTCATCATCAATAAAATTTTTCATACAGTTTAATGGAATACTCACTAAGGAGAGAGCATGGTAGATGGGCAGTATTGACTCCTTCCCTGTGAGTTCGTCAGCTATTTTTAGATATCTACCTGACCTGTCATCCAGTATAGGGTCACCGAATAATACCTAGATACTGGTATTTCAGGAGCGACGATATTATTACCGCGAGGTCAAGCCATGTTATCTTTGCAACCTAAATTATGGCTGTGATCTCATGACTAGTGGTGTTTCACACCAATTCACTTGTACGCGGATACACGGACTCTACGTGTATTTAGTTCTTTCGTGAACTTTCATGAACGTGTGCTTCGAACCGTGTATCAAGTACACGTGGCAATAACTTACACGTGTAATTATTTACACCTTTGATCTAATGTACTTAATTATGTATTAAAAATAAAATAAAGCATAATTAATTCATAGATATTTGACGATTTGAAAAAAAAAACGACCTCATTTGGCCAAGAAAAAAGTTCTTTTCCACCAAGACAATGCAAGGGTGCACACATGTGCAGTTGCCATGGAAAAAATCCATGAATTGGGCTATGAATTGCTCCCTCATCCACCCTATTCTCCAGATTTGGCTCCGAGCGACTACTTCTTGTTCCCAAACCTGAAGAAATGGCTTGGTGGAAAAAGATTTGACTCCAATGATGAAGTCATCTCGCAAACAAAGGCCTATTTTGAGGACCTCGACAATCATTTTTTTTGGAAGGGATAAAAAAATTGGAGAAGCGTTGGACAAAGTGTATAGAGCTCAAGGGAGACTATGTTGAAAAATAAAATTATTTTTTTATCAAAAAATCTGTGTTTTAATCCAAAAGTCACGGACTTATTGACCCGCCCTCGTATGATAGTGTTTAAGTTTCAAAAAAAAAAAACGAATTTTGGTTGACTTTGGGTGTTAATAATATTGCTGGAACAATTTTGAAGCTTCTGATTTTTGGAGTATTTTTTTATTTTGACATAAACATACCATAGTGGGTGGCCGTGGCTCAAGTGGTAATGTGTTGGCTTCCCAATCGGACGGTTCGGGGTTCAATACCAGCCGTGACCGAAAGACTTTTTTTCAGGCAACTAAAATCTTGTGAGATGAATGGTTGCCTAAATATAACATCAAGTCCAATTTACACTAGTAATTTAGCCTCCCCATTAAATGTTGGATGCCACCCATGGAGCGAAATAACCACTGAGCCCAAAAATCTTTCTCTCTCTTTCTATCCAATTTTCCGAAAAACTTAACACGTGCTCCGGCATTTTAAAAATAGTAACACTCTCTTGAGTGTTAAGTTCTTTTTTAAAAAAAAAAAAAACTGGTCTACATTCTCTGGAAGTAATGAACCCCTTTTGAACGTTACTATACTTCCAGCTGTAGAAAAACAACGCTCTGAGCTGACAGAAGTTGCTGGTATGCATAAATAAATACCTCTTTACTAAGTTTGCAATTTTCTCTGAATTTCCACCATTCGTATGGGTTTAAGTCAAACTTTAATTGAGGTTCGCCAAAATAGGCCTCTAGCTGGCTTGCAATATCATTTCAATTATTAGCTGTTGTTTTATACAGAAATTCTAACGCGGTTTTTCTTTTAAGGAAGATTCTGTAAAAACGGAGCTACTATTGCACGTCGTAGTATGCTGACAAGGTGCATTTTCTATAAGTAGAAGCTTTAATTTCTCTCTTATGGCGACTCTTACACTATAGTCTTCATGTTCGAGGTCTTTGTAATGGGGATCGAGTAAAGTCGAGTAGAAATTATTTCAGATATACAATGGGATCATATCAATGTAGATGCAAGCGTTACTGTAAATCCTGTGTAAAATTTCTTTTGAAATTACTAACCATATCTGAGTCATTTTCGGATGCAACCATATGTTTTTCCAACAATTTATGCATAAGCAGTCGAACCATGGATGTTGGGGAGTCTTCATCACTCAGAACACTAGTAAGTAAATGCGTAGGCTCAAGAACGTTTCCGAGTTCTTCAATAGACATCCAGTCCTGCGATGAAATTTCCAGTTTTGTAGCAATTGCAGAGGATGTGACTGTTCGATCTGCCAAAATATTTATAACTGCACTTCGGTTTTTGTTCAGTCGCTGAAGCATTAAATAAATTGAATTCCATCTCGTTCTACAGGATTGTAAGAATGAGAGTACAGGTAAGTTCAACCATATTTGCTTTTCTTCTAGCGCACATTTTGCAATGTTGTAATGTTTGAAATGTCCTACTATTTTACTGACTTTCTCAATCAAGCTTTGGATATACTCAAAATAGATTAATTTTTTTACTGCTAATTGAAGACTATTAGCAGCACATGTTAAGTGAAACTTTTCTTGTACTTGTTCCAGAGATTCAACAGCTTTAACGACATTTGCTGCATTATCGGTGACTACTGCCATCATCTTCTCACATAGACCCCAGTCTTTTATTGTGCTATCCATCTCCTTTTCAAGATTTTCGGCTGTGTGGTGCTTGTCCATTTCATTTGTTTCAAGAGTAAAAGATCGTGGTACCCAATCGTTATCAACTAAATGTACTGTCATTGTTATGTATGATGCCTGTGTTGCCGAGGTCCAACACTCGGATGTACATGATACTCCAGAAGCCTTCGCGATCTTGTTCCTTATAACTTTTTCTGGTTTTTTTTTTTCAAAGATTGCCGTCGTTTTTTGATTGCCTCTTCTTTTACGGATCTATAGTTTGGCTCCATGACAGCCATAAAGTCATAAATTCAAGGAAATCTTTACTTGAATAGAAAGAAGGAGGCATTTGGTTCAACGCGATCATTTTGGCTAAAGCTTGATGGATTTCTTCCATCCTATCTGAAGAACAAAGGCGTGTGTTGGCAACTGGTTGGGCTTTTCTTTTATGAATTCTGCGTTTTTTGGAACAAGGGGGCCCCAATGTTCCCGAGTGGCTATTTTCATCCTTCACTTCTTTAAGCTAAAGATAAAGATTATGACATCCCAATTAAATCCTAGCTAACATGGATAGAAGAAAAAAAAAATTCCATGTAACCCTAGCAAATAGCGTCCCAATGGCACTGTAGCACCACCACGACAGGAAAACGAATTGTTTCTGTGATGACTGCATAAATCACTGAAGGCTATATCGCCTTCTCGGTGAGCATACTGCCATACCCAACTCTTTAGTTTCATTCTTATTCTTTTTTTTTTTTTTCGTGGGAAGGTGAGAAATCTTCATAGACAATATAGGCCCGGAGCCTATAGTAGTGTGAGATTCTTACCCACTAAAAAACACCTCCCTTATGCAAACCACGACTGAGTTCACACTCAACAAGCAGTTCTTCGATCGCATTTTATTTTGTTTTTATAAGATATCCTGCAAGCGATTTTCCATTGAAAATTCCTGTGTACTTTAGAAAAATTACGCGCTGCTAATCACCGCGCTAGATCGAGAGTCTTAGTTCTTTTCACACGGCGTAATAAATTTGTCTCGTCGAGGATCTGTTGAACAGAAGTATTCGTATGACCTTGTAATCGATTATTATGTTTTCGCGCAAACATTTTAATTACGTTCTGAACGTTTTCGACTCCTAAGTCTCTGTCGATATCATCGTTTCTAATGTACCACGGCGCATTAACAATACCTCGAAGAACTTTGTTTTGGAATGTCTGTAATACATTAATGTTACTATTTTTAGTACAGCCCCAAATTTGTACACCATATGTCCAGATCGGTTTTAGCACTTGCTTGTATAACAGCAGTTTGTTCTCTAAGCTAAGCTTGGAATACTTTCCAATAAGCCAGTAAATATCTCTATATTTGATTTCAAGCTCTTCACGTTTTTTCTTGACGTGTGCTCTCCATTTTAGTTTAGCGTCGAGTGTCATACCGAGATATTTGACCTCGTTCGCGTAAGGAATTCGTACTGCGTTGATAAGCACCGGTGGATTCTCAATTTTCTTGAAAGTGAAGTTCACGTGGACAGACTTGTTTTCATTAAGCGCGATTCGCCAAGTCTTTGTCCAATTGTTAATCCGTGTAAGGGCACGTTGCAACTTGGCAGTTGTTTCTTCGACTGTTTTAGCCGTTGCCAAAATGGCAGTGTCATCAGCAAATGCGGCTAGGACAGTGTCGTCCGTTTGCGGTATATTGCGGGTAAAAAGCAAATATAGCAGAGGGCCAAGTACACTTCCTTGCGGCACCCCCTCCTTTATTGTCTTAAAAGTGGAATATTCGTTTCCGTGTCTCACACGGAAGAGTCGGTCTTCCAGGTATGAACCTAAAATACAAGACAATTGCTGGGGTAGGGCTTGTCGAAGTTTATATTTTAGGCTTGCAAAACGTCAAGGAATTCGCTTGAATAGACTAACTTACACTCGATTGCTCGTTCAATTACATCGGTTATTCGATGCACTTGGTCAACTGTAGAGTGTTGGCTTCCAAAGCCAAATTGATGATCAGGCAAGAGGGAATTTGTGTCGGTAATTGGTTTAAGACGATTAAGAAGAATTCGCTCGAAGACCTTCGATGTAATCGGGAGAAGCGATATTGATCTATATGACTTGACTTCAGTCAGCGGTTTCATTCTTATGAAACTTGTATTTGCTTTGCATTCCGTTAAATGAAAATTATTTACTTCGACCTTCCGCGGACACTGTTGATTGAAAAATAAAGTAAGACCAAACGCATGTCCCCGAAAAATGCATATCAGGCTTGGTGTAATTATATGATAACGGTTTTTTATCACAGAGTTCTGTCCTAAATGGTTACGGTATAGTTAAGAACAATAACAACAAACAAACAACAAATTACTTAATATACGCTACTTTTGAACTCTATTTTGGATAAGTAGAAATAAATTTTGTTGCAAAGCATATGCAGTTCGTAAAGCCATAATTAGTTTTATGGCTTTCAGTGAAAATTTCTCTCCCGAAATGATTTTACGGGTGCATGTTTTTGTAAAAGAACGTAATTCTAGTGTATTGAAACTGATAACTACTAAGGACTGAAACGAATAAAATTTGGAAACTTCAAAGAAAAAAAAAAATATTTTCATAATTCATGTAAATTTTTTTTTATTTGCTTTAAAACTCTGTTTTTGTTAAATTCATTCACAATTACAAAAACTAAAAAAAATTATTTGGGCTCCCATTCTTTCCTCAATTTGTTTCGAATGTCCTTCATAAGGTTGGTGACAGTTACATCCGTGATCTTTTTGGGCGCTCTTTTCCATTTAGCACTAAAATCTTTAACGTCCTTTGCACACTGCTCACTTTTCCTCAATTTAGCTTTGACCAAAGCCCAATACCTTTCAATGGGACGGCACTCTGGAACATTTTTAGCAACAAGAAAGCTCAACGTCGCATGAGCATAGTGAGCCGAAGCTAAATCTGGCCAAAATAATGTTGAGCCCTTGTGTTTGTTTAAGAAAGGAACCAACCGTTTTTTTTTTAGGCACTAGCTAATGTACACTTCTCCGTTAATTGTTCCCGTTGTAATAAACGATGAGCTTCTGTGTCCACATTGGCAAATGGCCTGCCAAACGAGATATTTTGACCCGAATTTTTCCATCCCAATCGATGTTGTTGATTACGGAAGAATCTCAGCTTCAAACGAGTTGTAAAACTGCCCACCTGGAAGAGTAATAAAGTCGGCTTTGACATAAGTTTCGTCATCCAAAACCAAGCACGCTTTCTTGTTGCCGATCAACTCGTATAGCTTTCGAGCTCGTGTTTTTATGACTTTTTTTTGCTTTTCAGCAAGTTTTGGTATTTGTTTTTTTTTCGTGTTTTTAGACCGTTACGCTTTTTAGATCTTTGTACCATTGTTTGGTTGGTATTATTGTACATTTCCGAGCAACATCTCTGGATGACATAATCCGGTTTTTTTACGATGGTACCCACTATTTTCCTGTCCAAATTTGTATCATGTGCTCCACTTTTGGCTCCACTTTTCTGTTTTCACTTAACTGTCAACGTCTCCAAATATCGCTTAATAACAGAATAAACTGTACGATTTGGACGCGAAATATTTTCGAGCCATTTGTCGATGATCTTTTTACGGCGTTCCTCTTGACTCATATTTTATAAATATTTTAAACTGCACCGAACTAAAATCAATAACAAACTGAAACTAGAGAATATACAGGCTAATTTGGGTACACAATGGGATTGCAATTTTTACGCATTGGAAGTATAGCCCGTATTAAAATTTACAGATTTTATTCGTTTCAGTAGTTAATATCACAAAAAAAACATGACTGAGGTTGACAATTAAATTATGGCTTCTTTTAAAACTTTTAAATTTTTCAAATAATATACATAAATGCAATAATTTGTCTATTAATGTTGTTTTTGAGAAATAAAAGTGTAGCCGTGTCTATAATAGCCGGTTTAACAGCCGGTGATGCCGTGTAACACGACAACACGTGCTTCGTGTACACTCGTAATTAAATACACGCTAAAAATCTGGAGCTCTAGTCCAAAGTCCACCAACGGAAACGGTCCCGAAAAATTTTGCTCTCGAAACTACTAAGCTTTCGTTAATGCCATTACTTTTGCAGCATAGAGCAGGTTTAATCTGGAATAATTAAGTTCTTATATAGAGTCTCCTTAGTATTTCTTGACAAAGCTTTATTACTCAATTGCTTTCATAGGCTAAAAAAGCAGCTATTGACAAACGCAACACTTCGTTTGATTTCTGATGAATTGGCGTTATTAGAGTTAATAGGAGCTGAGAGCTGTCTTCTTAACGCTCTGTTCGGTTGGTGGATCCTTTTTGTTGACTGCATGTACCTTACCTCATTCACAGCGAAACTTGTTTTTGCGACTTCCGCTTTAATAATGATATCAATTTCATCAGGATATGTAAGTAGTTGCACAGACTTTTGGACTTTTGGAAAACTGAGCCTCAGGTGTTGGCTTGGGAGTTTCGCACAACTTTCTTTAGCATGATGTTGGAGAAGCATATGGCAGCATATTACCTTGCCTAACCTTTTTTGGCATCAAAGATGTTGGTGAGATTGATTCGGACCTTCCGACAGCGAGAGTTCTTCATCATCAATCTGACGAGTTTGGCAAAAATGTCAAAACTAGACATCGCTCTGTATAGCTCGTCCCTATTGATGCCTGAAATCGATAGAGAGGAGGTGTGTATCGATCTGGATTTTTGATAAATATTTGTCACTCTGTTGCTTACCCGGATTTAAACTGCACTGATGGAGCTAATGCGATCGCTTTCTTGTGGATCATTCATCAGACATACTTTCGTTGGACCATATTTTGTGGATAAGTTAGTGTACACTCTTTACCAAGTTAATCTCCCGCTGATGAAGCAGCACGGCGGGTGTGTTCCATCAGCTCCGCTTAGATATGGCTTTCGTCCATATTGATTAGTGCCTGGCAGCAGAATTGATCGCTATACAACCTTCAGAAATATTTCCTTCATATTCTTAACACCGACTGCCATTCCACTAATATTTTCTGCTTGGGCTGGGGCTTTAAGCCGAAATGACTGTCCCAGTAACAATTTTTTTCGGGTACGAGCCTTTGTTTTTTTTTTTCAAGTAGCCAGTGTCTTTTCCTCGTAATGATCGAAGGTAGCGACCCTGTTTCGCTGCATTCACTTCTTAGTATTCCTTGTCAAACTAGAGGTTTCGTTGAGGTAGCCAAGAGAAACCGAGTAAATAAATCAGAAGTACTACCTATCTTTTCGCACCGCCATTACTGCTCTTCAGCACTGGATGCTGATGTCCGCCATTTTCCCACTCATACCCTGGCTATAATATTTTAGAGGTACGTCAATGTGCGCCGGTGGAACGCTTGTACCTCCATCATAGCGAAGCAGTGCCTTACATCCATCGAAATGTGATTGATCAGGTTGACTGTTGATTTATTAAATTTTGAAATGCGTGAAACGTGCACAAGCCACGACGAAGCCAGTCAACAATATCAGCAAAGCTCCCTCCTAACCTAGGAAGTTAGCTTTCTGTCGTCGTAAGAGCTGTTTTGCGTGTTGCCATGATTCTCTGCGGGAGAACATAAACGTGATGTTGGAATGTTTAGTCTTGATATGATTTGACATTAGGCGCTCATCCATATATCGAAATCTTAAGACCTCTAGCCTAAGTCTGCCTAAAAAAAAAAAAAAAAAATTAACTCGGCAGGAATTAACGTAGGTATGCTGCGATTTTTTATCCTCCTCCTATTGCACCCTTTGAATGACAGCTATTTCTGCTATGCACAGTCTAGTGGATAGGCTAATTGTTCGCTTGCATGCGATCTGTTAAGAGACTTAAATATGTTACAAGTATGCATTTCCACACTTCTATGTATAATGCACATTTATTAACGTGCGTTCAAAACCCGTAAAGGAAAAAAATTAAAAAAATTTCCATATCAAGAATTCGTAATGTCTCATCGTTTGTAAGCGTTCAGCAGGGTAACGATCAGTACCACCTGAGACTGTTAAATAATGCGCCACCATATGTATTTAGATTACGACAAACAAAATGTAAACCACCACCAAATCGCACCCTTAACATTTTAACCGCTACGCTCTCCACCTGACGACAAACTGTCGTAAAGAGAAATAAAAAAAAAATCAATAAATTCCACTCTTCGTTAAGTGGCAAGTCGGTTTTCGGACGAGTGTGAAACCTTTAAACATAGCGCTCGTCAGTATGAATAGTGAATTTCTCCGGTAGAAAGTTGCTCCGAAAATTTTACTCAGTGTCCTTTTCTATATTCCTAATCCAGTCCCACAAAATTCTAATTGTAAACTTTCAAAATAATCAGTGTTCTATCTCGAAAAAAAAAGAAAATTCCAAAAATTCGCCGGTTGCCAATTTTTTTTTCTTCTTTCCTATTCAAAAGAGAACGTGTCACCCACATGAGCCCAGCATACGATTAGAAGACAGGCAGACAGTTGAAAAAAAAAAAACAAATCTCGTCGAGTCTGCGATATTGAATCCGTTTTTAACCGAAACTATCCCCAACCCAAAGAATTGTCATTTTTTTACCATTGAAACGAACAGTAACTCGGGGCTTTCTGCAAACTGCACCAGCCCTCTCAACAAATTAATCCATGCGGCGTGGCGCTGGTTATCCACCAACCATAGGGGCCACCATCATAAGAATTTTTCTAAAAAATCTCTAACCAACCTTAGCATATCTCATCCACATAACTCCACCTGTGTTCAACTATACTGCAGCAATTCGCCATATTCTCGTATTTTATTCAAATGTGACAAATCGTAACACCATACGAGTACTCGTACACTGCATCCGTATCCGTATCCGTATCCGTGTCAATCAATACATATATTATAGAGTAAAACCGTGTTCGCTCCCAAAATAATAGAAAATTTCAAAAAATCGAAAATTCAAAAGTAATAACGAAAAAAGAAAGTGTAAAACGTGTAGTGTAATAAATATCGTGTGATACAAGTATGTCGCTAAAAGTTTGCTGAAAAAAAATCTCGCACAGATTTTTTCGATTTTTTTTTTTCGGTCGGAAATTTCAGTGCAATATCGGGTGTAGTAGTTGTAAAACCTCCCCCTCTCCAAACACCAACCAAAAAAAAAGAGAAAAAAAGGACGAACGAAAAAAGTCGGAAAAAAGCAGAAAAGCCAGAGAAAAAAAAAAGAAAAACACGCGAAAAAGGAAGGAAAATGCTTTTCGTCGAAAATCTCTACACCAGTTCGTCAGTACTATTATAGTGTCTCTCTGTCTTATGAGACAGAATGTGTTCATGTTAGGTAGGATATCCGTCCTGACAGAAAATCCTTTTCTTCCACACTTTGGGGGATTTATTTATTTATTTATTTTTTATTTTTATTTTTTTTTTTTTAATATTTTTGAAGTTGTTTTCTGTTGTTGGTGTTTTTTGTTTCTTCGTCTTTTTTTTTTGTGATTTTCTCGCGTTACTCCTCCCAAGTTCTTGTGTCCTGTGTGCAATGTGGATTAAAAAAAAGAAAAGAAAAGGGAATGAAAAAGATCACACAAAAGTGAGTTATTCTGTTTTGAATGGGGATGCTAACGGTGCTTATGGTTTACGGGCTTACGGGTTTACACCTTTCTGGGTTGAGAGATATAGTAAGGGGTGGTGGTGAATCCTCGTATCTTGCAACTCCAAGGGTTGCTAATGAGTTGTTTTTTCTCATTTCCGGGTGTATTAAATCATGAAGATCCGCTGCGAGCGGATTGTTGTATCTCTCAAGTGAAGAACAACGACAATGATGATGACTGTGACTAGGACTAGGACTATGACTATGACTATGACTATGACTATGACTATAACTATGAGTATGACGATTGTGAGTGAGCAAAGGTATCTAGTAGTGATAGAGGGTAAAGAGTACGAACCACCACTCCACCTACTATCAACAACAGTCCTCTTTGAAACCACTTCTGTTGGAGATGCTACTGCTGATGGTACTTGACAGCGTTGCCGATGGTACAATTTAGTGGCCATTTACCCCCTTTTATATTGCCTGTTATGAGAGATCGGAGCTTCTACAGATTTGTCAAAATTTGATTTTTCCTCAACTTACATCCCGTTTGACGACGCCCTTTTTAAGTGGAGCGATGTAATTTTGATCTTTTCATTTAATTTATAGAAAAGTTACAGAGAGGAATCTTGTAAGCGGTGGTTATTTAGTAAATTTTCCAATGGGAATAACTTTCAATCCGCTCTGGCATTTTTGACATTGTTGTTGAAATTCATATTCAATATAATTATACCAGAAGAGCGTTTCCGTATAATTCAAACCTATTTATATATCAATGGAAAATTACATGATATTTTGGTCTTCTTACTATAGTTAAATTTCGTCTTGCATAAACGCAAAGTCCACAACACGTCAACGTAACGTGCGTACAGAGAAAATGTGCTGTGAGTGAAAGTGTGGTTTGTCGAAAATGTGTTTAGTGTCGACTAGTGCGCAAGCAGAACTGATTTTCCCGAAATGTGGGAAGCACAGATGTGAGCCATTAACTCAATTACACCAACAAACGTGCACTGTTTCCTGTAAACTTCTTGCTAGTAGCATCATCGATCCATATTTTTTTCATAAATGAGACTGTTGCGGTCAATGGGCAAAATTATTGTACAATAACCAGTGATTACAAGATGCGTTTCAAAGTAAACAGGACATTGTAAAAATGGGAACAACAATGGCAACAACAATTTCTTCTATTCAAAATCGGGACTCAATACAGCGATTTGCGCGGTCTAAACGTATGACGAATGAGTGTTCAAGATGTCGGTACAAGCCTTTTGGATGGGTTCTATGTCCACAAAACGCTTTCATTTCATCGGAAAATGCATTTCCGAAAATCCGAAAAGGTAAAAGCCGTACAGTGTTAAATCAAGCGAATATGGGATGTAGTAGACAGTTAAAATGCGAATTTTAGCCAAAAAACTGGTTACGAGTGTCGATCGATGAGATTGCGCATTATCGTGCAACAAATGCCAACATTCTTCTGCGCGATATTCTGGCGGAATACGACGAATACGATACTCCAAACGCTTCAAAACACCATGATGGAAACGTGCATTAACTATTGTGACCGGGAACGGATTCTGTGTGGACAATTGGAATCGTAAAAGCAAATCAACATCATCTTCTCTTTTGACTTCTCTAAACGAAATTTTTTGGGTTTTTAACCCGTTTGGCGCCTTCCATTCGGCACTTTAGCGCTTGGTTTCATATGGAAGACACCACGTTTCTTTACCAGTCACAATGTTGTAAAGGAAATGTTTGTTCTCTTTGGCCTCCTTCGAATGTTGAATTCTGAGCAATTTTTAGTTCGATGCCCGTTTTTGTACCGATAACATAAACATACTGTCACTTCAGAAGCAATAACTCCGCCTCTTTTCATGCAAATGTCATAAATTTTGACAGTACATCAGTAAAGCATCTACCTTTCCGAGGCATGTACCTATATAATTGCCAATAGATGGCCTCACTAGAGATACCAATTTTCAAAAAATCCTGTTTACTTTGAAACGGACTTTGTATATCACCGAAAATATGCCCGACATTGATCCGGACATTGATACCCCTGAAATAATGAACTTTTTGAGGGCTCGAATCAACGATAACATTATATCAGAGAGCAATGGATTATCCATCGATATGTTGCGATTTGACGCCCCTCGTCTATATTTTGTAAGCCTATGCAAAGTCTTGGATGTTTGCTGGTAAGCCACAACCTATTCAGGCCTTGAAGCTTGAAATAGTAGCCTAAAAACACATCAATTGCACCCGCTTTGTCAAACGCGTCAGAGGAAGCCACATGCCTGAGTCATATGCCTGAGCCGTATTCTTTTGATTTTGACTCAATTTCTGTCGGTATTATCTAAAAGACATAAGAGCTATAGCTCTTAAAAATATTTTTTATGTTCGAGTATGTAAACAAATGGATCGATTTGGTCCTATAGATACAAGTACTAGTCCTACAATGCAAAACAAGTGATACATAAGCTTTTGACGACCAGTTTATTCTGCGAGGTAGTAAAGTGATGCGGTCCAGAAATTGATTAAGCAGAAAGTGCTGTAGACAGGTTTTGCCGAAAACCGAGTTATTTTATTGTCAGTTTATTCTACTGCGAAGGCCAAGTCAAATATTTCTTTTAATTTGCTTGCGTTGTGAATGGCATCCTAAAATTTCAATTTTCTACTATGATTCGGGTAAATTTATGGATTTTTTTTAATTCAAAGGTTTTCAATCGGTTTATAGACCCGGTATTTGTGCAGGCCCCCTTCTTTTTATATTAACCATAAATGATCTCGATATGATCATCAAACACTCGTACGTCACCCTCTACGCTGAAGATACCAAATTTTTCAAAACCATTTCCCCTCCCCATGACTCCTTCCTTCTTCAACAAGATCTTGATAGTTTTTCGATCTGGTGTCTCAAAAACTTTTTTGGAAATTAATATACCCAAATGCTAATCCATCACCTTTTCACATAAGCGGCACTATCCTCCTCCCCGACTCTACCTTCTCCACAGCCAACCTATCTCCTCCGTTCACATTTTGTGTGAAAGGGAGCTCAACTTTCGTTTACATGTGGATGAGATAATCCTTAAAGCCAATCTGCATTAGGTTTTGTAAAACGGTGGTCCAAGGAATCCACCAATCCATATGTGACCAGGTCCCTCTATATTACCTTTAGTCGCCCCCTCCTACAGTACGCCAGTCAAGTGTGGTCCCCATATCATCGCGGTATGCCCTGGGCCGATCCTTTTATTCTGTCTCAACTTTATTAACTTAAACACCCTTGGGAAACGCAGAGATACAGCCTACTTTCTCTTCATTCATCGACTGCTTTTAGGTCACGTTGAATGCGCGTCCCTTTAGAACTCTATTTTCCTCAACACTAATACACGTACCCCTCGTCTCCTCTATCTACCAACCCACCATATCTCCTATGGCGCGACCGAACCAATTACCGTCTTTGACTTCCACCGCACCACTCCCTGCTTCAAAAACGTTCTTCTTCACCACTTCAACCAACCTTAGTTTTAAGTTTAAGTTTAAGTTTAGGTCTAATTTTAAGTTATAGTTTTTATTAAGCCGAATAAATGGGGTCCTTTGCCTCTACCAAAATTTACTATTTGACCATGTCATCGTAGAAAAAGTACCCCAGGCAATTATGCTTTCACCGCCATATTTAATCATTTTATTTTGGTTATATATAGTACTTTGCACTATTCTCCACGTTTTGACGATGCCAGACATCAGATCCGAGCCGACACGACTTCGATTCGTCATTCTGTTTTTCTAAATTTCTAAAATTTGAATGATTTATCAATGAGGTCTGTGGTAAACCCTTTTCTGGCCTCAAGTTTTTATTTTGACACAAGTGGCTTTAGCTGCGGTATACATCCGTCCAACATTTTTTTCAAGAGAGGTTGTTTCGACTGGCTCTGAGTCGTTTTTCGGTCGATCGGGATCCTTTTTTTACGTTTTGGGTCAGTCCAAAACTCTTAAAATGACAATTTGTACACTTTCTTCCTAGAGCTCACTTACAGTATTGCAATTTCATTAACTGTCCGATTTCTTGATTTCATTCACAATGTGAAAGCTCTTCTGTCCTCTGAGAATCACTGTTATTTTGCCATGCCTATCTAAACCGAATAATATTATATATAGATTAAACAAAAGAAGTCTGTAAGTGGAAGTCTGAAATTTTAAAAATACGTATACTCACAAACATAGAAGTGCACTTAAATCGTGTCCAGGTTACAACGTTCTCCGATCACAACTGAAACTGATATCCAAACCAAAACATTTCAGTATAGCTAAAGTAACGAAGGACATGTTGTGTGTTAAATTCGTCGTTACAACTACATAACATATATGTAGACTCGTTTCTTCCAAACCTTTTAGTTCAATTATTTCTGTATGTATGGTGTAGTATGATTTCTCTTCGACATTGTCCTACACTTTAATATTTCGAAATTATACAGAACTGTCACGTGGAAACTCACCTTGAATTGCGCTTTATATCCATTTTTTGTTTCTCTTTTTCTTGTTCCATATTGATTTTCTCATAATGCCCATTCCCGGACATTAGAAATAATTGAACACTTTTTGAATTACCTTAGAGGAATCGAACATGCACCCCTGCCTTTGCAATCAATTGAAACAAATACAATTATTAGTAATTATACAAAAGTCAAGAGGCCTGATATTATAAACAATTATTTTGTCCAGGAGTGTGTTTACACAGCCAGATTTGTTTGCACCACCTCGTATACTTAGCTGATGTAGCGCCAGTAACAGAAACCTCGTAAGGACAGCTTAAACTGCATTTAAGCACGATGAGTTATTATAA
Source organism: Volucella zonaria (assembly GCA_963966105.1). Lineage (NCBI taxonomy): Eukaryota > Metazoa > Arthropoda > Insecta > Diptera > Syrphidae > Volucella > Volucella zonaria. Next base: position 82,355,432 of record OZ014534.1, on the reverse strand, counting down.
CACCACTATATTATGCGCTCTGCGTTCCTTATATATTGGGTCTACAAGTAAGTTTCCAGCGTTTGTCAGAGATGGCGCCACCAGTAGATCCCGGGCAGAAATCTCAGACCCCATGTGTTTTATTTGTAGGTTTTGTATCTGTCAACAACTTTGCAGCGTTATATTTGAGCAGTTCTATCGGTGTCGTACATTTTATCGAGCAAAATCATGGCAAGTTTCCAGCCAAATAAACGTCATTTGCGGGAAGCGCTGCTTTTATTCTTTAATATGAAGAAAAGTGCGGCTGAGGCCTATCGTTTGCTTTCGAAAACTTATGGGGCGGAATGTATTGGTGAATCGACGTGCCGCGAGTGGTTCAAACGGTTCAAAAGTGGTGATTTTGGAGTTGAAGATAAAGATCGCCCCGGAAAGCCGAAAAGTTTTGAAGACGAGGAATTGGACGCTTTACTGGATGAGGATCCATGTCAGATTCAAGAAGAACTTGCTGCATCATTGGGCGTCACGCATCAAGCCGTTTCCCTGCGCCTAAAAGCACTGGGATTCATTCAAAAGGTTGGAAACTGGGTGCCGTACGAATTGAAGCCAAGAGACGTCGAACGGCGATTTTCCATGTCCGAAATGTTACTGCAGCGGTATAAAAATAAATCATTTTTGCATCGTATTGTCACTGGCGATGAGAAATGGATTTATTATGATAATCCTAAACGCAGAAAATCGTATACAAAACCCGGCGAGCCCGCCCAATCGACGCCGAAACGAAATATTCACGTGAATAAGGTCATACTCTGCATATGGTGGGATCAAATGGGTGTCGTATACTACGAACTGCTTCCGAGCGGTGAAACCATCAAACGACCATTATATCGAACCCAACTAATTCATTTGAAGCGGGCATTAAAAGGAAAACGGCCAGAATATGAGACCAGGCATGAGACCGTCAATTTTCATCACGACAACGCTCGGCCACATGTTGCGGTTTCGGTGAAAAACTATTTTCAAAATAGTGGATGGGAAATTCTGCCTCACCCGCCTTACAGTCCAGACTTGGCACCATCTGACTACCACTTGTTTCGTTCGATGCAGAACGCTCTTACGGGAATACGCTTCAGCTCAGTAGAGGAAATCAAAAATTGGCTCGATACGTTCTTGGGCTCGAAAGACGAGAAATTTTTTTGGTCCGGTTTTCATAAATCGCCAGAAAGATGGGGGAAAGTTGTAGCTTCCGATGGACGATACTTTGAATAAAGCATTGTAACTATGTTTTCATAATAAAACTTCAAATTTTGGAAAAAAAACGCTGGAAACTTACTTGTAGACCCAATACATATATATATTTTTGACGCTGTTGTTGAATCGTTTACAAATTGAATTGGCAATGTCATTGGTAAAGCTCGTTTTATGCAAACTCGACCGAATGTTATTCAAGGAGCTTTTCTCTCGAGGCAACCATGATTTCTTTCGCTCGGTTTGAATAAAATTAAGGCTTACGCGTTATACTCGTATATCAAGATTGAAGACTGAAAGCAAAATTAAAACACCCAGCCAGTATCCATAGTTAAATGTTACGAAACCCCTAAGTTTCTTCAAGCGATGTAAGAATAACTCCACAGCATCCGATTTCCTCTTAGTCATTTATTGAATTCGATCAAATCGAGATCTCCAATAAATTCTTTGCATTTGGTAGTTATGGTTCAAAGCCATATCATAGAACTTACAGTCAATATGATGTAAGTTGGATAATATCCTTGGCGTTACAGTCATCATCATTATCATCGCAACGAGATTTTGTGTAGCATTTCGCCGCTCCAAGCTTTCAATAGTAAGATCCGTCTCCCTGTGAATGTTTATCACTTTATGTTCACGTCCATCTTCGAACATACTCTTATCTATCGTGCTTTATTCAACTCCTTTATAGACTGCCGATTCTTTTCCTAGACCTTATAATCTGTAAACATTCAAAACCAACGAAAATCGATATCTCTCTGTCTTTTTTCCCTAAGTTTTCTTCGATCCGTCTATTTGCAAACATTTTTAAGAATTTCCATAGTCCATTGAGCGTGCTTTGAATCCTCGCTGGGTTTCTCTGGGCTCTAAGAGACAGCGGTTACAAAAGTATTGAATGGTTCCAAGAGCCTATGTCTGAGATGCTATCTACTTCGGTTTCGGGCCCATAAATGTCGGAAAAATGAAAATGGCCTTCCTCAAGCTGCTACAGGGCTACAGGGCTAGTTATCAAACCAACTCGGCGGGAATTCTCTTGAATACTTGTTTATGGTCCAACAGTCAGTGCTATATCATAGGCCTACTCGTATTTGAATCAGAATTTTCTTCCTTTTTTATTAACCGTTGAAATACTCGTATCTTCTGCGTATAAGACATCTGAAGCTACACATTTCTTATGTCTATTGTATATTCCTACTATCCTGTGGAATTTGTCAAATTTGCGGATCTACTTTGTTAGGCCAAGATTTCACTAAGGGTTTTACATTTCGAACATTGTCTAGAACATGGTCATTTGGAACACATTTTCCGACGACCTTTGTTGAACATTGGAATAAGCCGGTTGACTGACTTGCTCAACCTTTTCACTACTTCTTGTCACAATTAGAATTCTATTGAGGCTTAATTCCGCTCTTCGAGTAAAAAGTTTTAAAGCCGATTGTTCTACCAAACAGAATGAAGAGTATAATAATTGGCTAGGATTCCCCTTTGCTGAACTACGAGTGACATATCCTTCTAGGGTTAAAGTTTGTTCTGCAGTAGGTGTAGCTATACTATATACTAAACTTGTTGACAAAGTAGAAGCTGTCAAGACTGTCGTTTCGTTGTCATTGTGTTTTCTCCGTTTTTCGGGCTTAAATCTATTCTACAATAGATTTATAAATAGAATTTTTATTTATTTATATTTTCATAGAAATATTAAAATAAAAAATCACATAGAGCTTCAAGCATCTTACAAGTGAAGCTTTAGTGTCGAATGAGACGTTATGTCCTAGACGTTTGAAAATTGAAGGCATTTTGAAAATCAAGTTAATTATCGCCATCACTGCAGTTTCGAATTACAAAAAGTTTATAGTTCAGTCGCTAGTCCTTTGCATATGACTGTTTTACAAATTCAAGGATTTGTTTTATATTTCCAAATTTACATTACCGTTAAGTTCATGTAATTTTGCCAGGCCTGCCCAAGTTTAATGTTAATGTTAAAGAACTAGTCCAATATACTCCTTGTAAATTTCTCAGTCTTCGAAGAAACTCGAGTGTGGGCTTAAGTGATAAAGTACCTACAGTACCAGACAAGGGTTATGCTCTGCGGTGTCGTTATCACAGCAAGCGTTGCATGATGTTGTATCACTTATGCCCACTACATTTATGTGCTTAGCAAAAGTGTAGTACCCCGTCACGATGCCAGTAAGTAGCCTGCTATCTTTCCTACTGAGAGACAGCAGGAAGGCCGCCGACCTCTTAGAGACGTCGGGAAGTATTCGTTTGGTCTGCCGAAAACTTGGCGAGTCAGTTCATCTGCAGTTGTGCTCATGCCATATGAAACCCAACTGACAATAGATGCCCTAAGCAAGGACGCAAGCAGACATAACGTAGATTCGGGACCTGAACAACTCTCCCCTCTGCCTTTCTAGCCAGATCATCGGTGATTTAAACTCCGGTGATCCCATTATGATCTTGGACCCAGACAAGACCCTGTGAATTTAACCTTCCGACAGCGTTCAATTGTGTCTTGAATTTTCAAATTAGCTGGGAAGTCGTAAGACAGTTCAGCAAAACTCTAAGCGTGGCCCCCTCCATCGGTTCTTCACAATATATGTTTTGTAGTTCGTTGCCATCAAGATTGCGTGGATAACGGGGAGTAAAATCTACCGTTGTCATCCTCCACAATAGGACGCGATGCATCCTATATCGGTTTTTCAGCCACACGTGAATACCCGACTACATTCTCTTCCTTGCTCAGATTCTGGTCGAAATCAGCCTTGGGCGCAGGGAAAGTCGATTTCATATTTTTTCTGCAGCAAGAGTTCTGGCGTCATTACGTCAGACGGCACGCCCATAAGACCGGAATCAAAAGACAGTAGGTGCGCAAGGTCATCAAAGCTCCAGGGCGTGTTGTACCAAAGACAATTTTGTTTTAAACGGAAGATGGATTTAAGAGTGCAGTCCGTGATATTAATGTCAAGGGGGGAGAGATTTATTAATGCGACTAGAGCAGAGTCGGGTGTGTTAGAGTGGCATAAAAAATCCTTTTCCTTTGCGCTGATAGAAGGCTAACAGCGCCTTAGAGGCTTTCGACGCAACTTGTTTAGTCCACAAAAAAATTTGTTATCCGAATACTTAGCCGCTTTGGAGAATTGGATGGTGATGCCTTTAAGCACTACATGACACAGACCAGACAGCTTCCTCCTTCTCGTAAAGAGAACAACCTCAGTTTTAAGAGGACTGACTGAAAGCCCAATTCTAGCACAACAATCCCCGATCACATTTTGAGTTGCCTGCGCTTTAGAGCTCAGCAGTACAGCTACATCATCCGCGCATACTTGTGCATAGACGTCAGAACTATTGAGCGCGTTGAGCAGTGGGTCGACCAAAATGCACCATAACAGTGGAGACAGAACGCCGGTTTCCTGGCAACCCCTGTTTACCGCCGCCATCACATATTAGCTACAGTCAGCATCCGCAACCGGTTTTCTACGAGTATTCACCAGCATTGCTTTTATCCACAAAATTAATGATTCGTCTACGCCGTGTTGTCTAGCCGTTGCGTTGTCGAAAGCACCCTCAATGTTAATGAAAATGGCCAGCGTGTATTCGTTCTTGTCGAGTGAGCCTTCAATCCTGCCTACCAGATTTAAAAGCGCACTCTCGCAAGATCTTCCGCATTGGTATGCGTCTTGCATCACAAACAGATGATGCCTTCGCAAAGCACTTTTGCACGCATGGATTTCGACCATTCTTTCCATGCCCTTCAACATGAATGAGGTCAGACTTTTAAGTTTGAAGTTCTTGGTGAGTGTGTATTACTGTTTTCCGATTTTCGATATAAAGGGCACTCTCACTATTCACCAGTACTTCGGTATGTTTGTCAGTACCAGGCCAGCAGTGAAGATTCTCTTCAGAGTTATCAGCAGCTGGTCCATATCTTTTTGCTATGGCGACTTTAAGCCACCAAAGGAAGTTTAATAGCCCCATTTGTCACCACAACCGATTAGGTAATCGTATACCAGCTAGGGCATGTTGTGTTATTCAGCTCACCAGCTTCGTTAATAGAAGCTGTTTCTGATTAGGTTACCTGGGAACTGAGCCGCAAGCATGACACGGAGAGCCTTTACTTTCGACTCAGTGTAGGTGCCATCCGACTCCCCTTTGAGCTCTTTGACCACTCTACTGGTTTCACCGACAGCCTCGATCTTTTCGCAAAAGTCTTTAAAAGATGTATTCTTCGAAAGCCGAATAAGCTTTTTGTTTCGATCTGCAAAGATTGCAGTATTCCCTTAAATTAGTCTTAAGTGACCGGCTTAAAAGTTTTCCGGTTTCTTTACGAAGTCACTGCAGACCTGCGTTCCACTTAGGAACGGGCGATTTGCAGGATTGCTTTCTATTGTAGCTGGACATGTCAGTTCAAAACACTTGATGAGGGTACCAACCAGTGGGAAATTTTGCTGTGTGAAACGATATATCATATGTCTTTGAATAATTTTGCATTTTGACGTCTCTCTTTATCATTACCAAGTTTCGTCCATTTACTTTGCATTACAGTTGAAGTGAGACATGTCAACTCATACTCGTATGTCAAGGTCTGAACTAGCCAAAAGTGGGTCAATTGAATGAAGAGCCCTTATAGATTTTAATACATGCATTTACGATATAAACATGCACGCGGTATTTTGAATAACTTTGTAGTCAACGGAAACATCAATCGCGCAAAATTATAGTCACCGTGTATTAGGTAGCTTTAGTAACATCACGTTAACTTTAAAACCAGCTCCTAACTTTGTATGTTATTTAATTATAAACATTTTTTAACCTACCTACAACTAGTATTGACTTTAGAACGTACCCCCGATGAGTTTTAGTCAAACAAATCTAAAAATTTACAATTTGGGATATCAAACACAGTTTAAGGGGTACACTTTTACAAAATTGAAACGAATTTGACAGACATGTCAAAGGAAATAGAAAACAAGTTTTTCGAATTTTGAATTTTAAATATGAATTTGGATAGAAGTTTATCAAAAATGGAAGCAGAAAAGGTGTTTAATTAAAAAAAAGTGAATTTTTTCCGTGACTTCGAAATATCGAAATATTTAAACAAATTTTCTTAAGACATTTCACTGAACTGACATTTCAAAGTCCATACTAAAAGATAAAATGGAGTTTATATTAAGTTTAGTGCGAGGTTATAATGATAAAGTGGATTTTCGCTCGACTATAAATATCAAAACCCTAGCATTGACTTTGTTACGTACTAAAATGACTTTAAAGTGGACTTTATCTGACTATAATTTTGCGCCAATGTCATAGCAATTTAATCAGGAGTTGGCCGAACCCTTTTCGGACACCCTTTTTGGCAACTTTTACATGTTATTGCAGCGGCAACCCCAGTACTCTTGGTGTTTGGTGCAATATTGCAATGAAAAGTCGTGGTTCAGTGTTAAAGTGAGTCCGTCCAGTGCGCTTGCGAGAAAGTGCTTGATGTAAAAAATACGAAGAGGGGTGGCTGCATTTCTCACATCACAGTAAGGGATGCAAGTTAATCCTAACTATACATACATACATACATACATATGGTATACCTACTTCACTGGGGGAGTATCAGTAAAAAGAAAAGGAGAAAAAGCAAATTTACATTTAATTATTTGTAAACAAGCGTGTAAAACTCCATACGAGAGTGCGTTCAATTCCGTTCTGTTCGTCACCCACACCGTTCATCACTTATCGCGCTTACAATTCCCTTAGCTCCCCGAACACCCTCCGTTACTCTTGCTGAACTGGGATTAAACGTTAATTAACTAAACAGAACTACAGGGAGACACTTACGCAAACAGTGTTTAGTAGGCTCACTAGGCGGTATCCCAACAGAAACCCATCTACATATAGGTAGTAGGCATAGTTTGTAGATTGTGTGGGCTGTGGGAGTTGTTAGTTTAGCTGCTTCTGCATCAGTAGTAGTAGTATGTATACGTACAATACAATATTTAAGGGTTAAAGTTCGACCTAGATTGTGAATGAAAATCAATTGTTTTATATAAGTTCACATGCAGCTCAGTGAGTGATTGTGAACGTGTGTGAAGACTCAAGTTAGATTTGTTTTAATTGTTGTAACACACTCATGGAAACATTCAACCGCTGTTTTCGCAGCCGGCATTCGACACAGGGTGTCCAATTGGTGATTGTTTTCTTTTTTTATAAAGTCAAAAAAAAAAAAATTCACAACACCACCAACAAAATGCGACAAAAATGACGACAACGATGATAATAATAACAATAGATACAAACAAAAGGGCCACAATCTCAGGATGAGTGTGCTGGAGGGCGGCAAGAATGGCAAGAAGAAAACGTCACTGCCACAAATTGTCTATTGTGTATGACCAGTGGCAAATCTTTAGCCGGCAATGCGCACATGCCTGGTGTAGCCAAATTCAATATATTTTTGCACTTCCATAGTACTCTGTTGTTGATGTTGTTGTTGTAAGACAATGTTTATTGTTGGATGGGAAGAAAAATATCATTTTCATTGTTCTATCATCAAAGAATCGGCGTTGAATGTATGTACGAGTATCTATGACATATCTATGTACATAAATACATATTTGTCCGCTTGGTATCCGTTTTAGAGACACGTCATCAAATTGTGCCAGCAATTGCAGTGTTTAATTAATAAAACAGCGGCAAGCTGGCAATAGTAAGCATCCCCCCCATAGACTAACTGCCAAAGGCTTTGTACGAGTAGTTATCGTAGTTTTTTTTTCAACGATTTTTCTGTTTTTAAATTTTTTTAAAGATTTTTTCTTGTGTTATTAGTCATTCGATAAATTGGCATAGTTGGCTTAGGTATCTCAGAGATGCATGACGCATCTCATTTACAAGTGCATATATTCGTACTCATAGATGAAAACGAAATTGAAATCTTGTCATTTACAGATTTGTAGAATAACTAGTAAACGGAATGGTGAAAATGGAATCCACAGAAGAACAGGATAGGAAGTTAGTCTTGGAGTTTTGTCATTTGCTAGAGAAATCTAAGCAATTATTCAATGGACTTAGGTGAGTTTGATTTGTGTTTTTTTTAACTCATATGTGATGTCATTTGAAATACCGTTGAAATTGTCAATTGAAATTTGAAACTTGACGTATTAATTTTTTTCCATTTTGTAGAGATCTACCCCAATATGGCCATCGTCAATGGCAGGCGTATTTTGGGCGAACATTTGATGTTTATACGAAACTTTGGAAGTTCCAACAGCAACATCGAATGGTTCTAGATTCTAAGTATGGTTTGAAACGTTGGCAAATTGGTGAAATTGCTAGTAAAATCGGTCAGCTTTACTATCATTATTAGTAAGTAACTTAAATCTTATTCAACTAATTTTAAATATCCAAAGTCTTAGTTATGCTTTTAATAGAGTGACGTTAGTTACTTACTTATGTACATGTTTTTTTTTTTTGTTGAAAATAGATAATGTCCATGGAAGAAACAAAATAAGTGCTCTTAAGTTGCCACTTTCACCAGAAGTACTTCTAAGGGGCTTTCTGGGTTTTGAATATTCGTTGAAGGGTTATTGTTTTGAATTCGATTGAATCGGAAATGTAATAAAGTGTCTGAAGTGTCTGTAAGCTTGGGCATTATCGAAATAAGAAGCAATTAAGTGTTCGATTATCTTAATAGGTACACCTACATTTACCATTTGGTTTTGCGAAGTATTTTTTATCGATTTAGATTGACAGTAATTCTGTTCTCACCTAGGGATTAGTATTTATTTTTTCCTTCATACTTGTCTATCAGGCCGATTTCGTTTGGTACCAGGACCAAAGTGCAAACGACGTGGAGCCGGCTCTTAGCCATTTTTAGTTTTGCGCTGATAAATTCATGGAGCGTACAAATATTCTGTTGTCCAACATTCGCTCTACATCTTCCAGTTATTTTGGTCATTGGATTCGAATCTTGTTTCGCTTTAAAGAACCGAAGCAGAAAAAGCCTCTAGCTGCATCGAATTCGAAATTATTAATTGTGATGTTTCGATCAAATTGCTGCCATTCGGTGGGTTTTTTTTGTTGACATCATTGTACTTTTTCCCTCCACTTTTTTCAGTTTTCTTTCGCTGTTGATGTTGTAGAGCCGCATATGCCGCCTTGCCTTCCAACTTTGATGGAACATTCTAATGAACCGTTTTCGTACCATTATTCGGATGACTCAAGGGGAAAATTAAAGACGTGAGTTCGATGTCAGAAATGTTTAACGAACGGTTAACGATGCGTTGGAATTTGGCCGTCACCGAACGTGTGCTATGAAACCGAAAAAACGTTCTCTTTTTGTTTGAAATGTTCAACGACAGTATGAGTTTAAAGACATGTCAATCGGTTTTGCTGATAACCATAAACCTTACAACATAGTCTACATATGCAATTCCAGATATTCCTGAAAGGACAGAATTAAATAAGTTCGACCAATTTCCGTCTACCTTTGTAAAGCTTAAGCTTACATAGATAGGGTCTGCTTCTCTTGCAATTCTGGACATGCTACAGTGGGTGATCAAATTATTACGGCCACTAGAAAAATTTTGGTTTTTTAAAACACATACGCTCATAACTTTTATGTTTGCGATTTTTTCTTCTTTATTTTTTTTTTGTAGTAAACTAGTTATATTAAGTAAAGAAAAGTAGGGAAAAAAATTCAAATTAATATATGTATTGTTACACCTCCTTTAGAAGGATTAGTATATATGGTATACACGATACATTGTGCTTGGATTTTAACTCATACTCATAGGTAGTTAAAATTATTTCCTAAATGACAGAACTTCTGGCTGGACTACATTTGATGAACGAGGGAAGCGACTAAACTGAATGATATGCATGGGTATTATGCAGTCAAGAGGGAGTGTACCAAAATTTGATACAGATACATATGTATATACAACTCACATCTGTTCATGCTGTCATTTGCAGCCTTGAAATCGACTATGATCAGGCATAGTGTTAATTAATATTGTTAAGTTAAGGTCTACATTGGAGTGTCAACACTTAAAAACTACATTGATATTGACTATTCAAGTTTTCAACGATGATGCAAGTAATTCACATAGTACGACAGAAAATATCTTACACATACCGCCATCTTGCTGGAACTATACAACATCCGGATCAATGTCATCTATTTTTTCGAAGAAATAACCACTGACCCATTTAAAAAAAAAAAAAATTATGCCACCAGCCTGAAGACTACACCAAACGGTGCACGAGTCCCTTCTGGTTTTGCTTCCCTCGAAAATGGAAATTTTGTTTGGTCAGAAGCCCATTGAGTCAAAAGTGGGTACGTTACTAAACACGACTTTTCAATAAAAAACTTCAAGCTGCTCGAGAGCCCAATTATCGAGCTCCTTTCGGAAGCCATACTTTCGTGGTTTTAGCTACTACATTAGCTGGAATTTATGTGGGTGTATGTCGACCTTGAATCGACAATTTTGTATCTTCCGCCATGATGAATATACATATGTTGTACGAAATCTACCCACAATACGACGAATAGGGGGCTTAGTTGGTTGATTATGAGGATGATCACGTTATCTTCTATACGTCTCTCGACATAAACCCACTTCTATAACAAGTTAGAATGATATTTCCGTATCGTTCCGTAACGTTCTTCTGCTATCAGTTGACTCATGATTGATTCAAAATGATTTATCAAACTGAAAATAAATTTCAAGGAACTGTTAAAAGTGATGGCATGGTTTAAACGGTATCCCAATTAAAAGCTCTAATGATAATTAAAAAAATATAAATAAATGAATTACATTGTATACCTACTTTGAGTTGGTGGTGGTTCTAACCAAGTGATTGTTAGCTATTATACTTCAAACAGGTTAGCTGCTAAACCAAAAGTCCCGCAGTTTTATTCGACTTCAATTTGGTTTTTTAATTTCCCTTAGATATTTCATCGAAGTTGGGCCGTCGGGATATTGTCCATCATTGCCCAAGTTATTGAATGTTTCATTGTGCTTGTCGTCCCCATTAACCAGTCCGCAGAAGTGGTCGGTTTTGGTCCTTGACACAGATTGCAATTCATTTTTCATGTTTAGTTAGTTGTTTATTTAAACTTCTGTTTGGATTTTATAACCGCTATTACATATTTGTTGATTTTATACATTGATTTACAAAAAAATTAAAATTTTGCAATAACTTCAAATACGAATAAGTTCGAAAAAACATTTTTTTTTTAATACAGTTTTCTTTATTAACATAAAATAAATAAGTAATTCATGCCAAAAAAATAAAACAAAAATGAAAAACTTCGAAACAAAACATGAATTAAGGAAAATGGACAGAAACTTCATAAACCAACATTTTACATTATTATTATTTTTAACGAGTCCTCATTCTTTTAGTAACGAGTATTGTCTCCCCGAGCATCTAACAGATCAGTAATTTGCAGGGGCATACCTTGGATAAGATTTGTTACGATGTTATCGTCCAAATTGTCCCATTCCTCGATCAGATCTGAATATGCCTGGAAGGGCAAGTCGCATCCTAATATTTTTCCCCAACAGGTCCCAACGGGGGTCAATAGGGTTCGTGTCCGGGTTCCTCGCAGGCCAAGCCATCATGTCGATTTCTTCCTTACAATTACCCGGTGATGCACCTGGCGACTTATGGTCTAGAATTGTCCTGCAATAGCAAGAACGGTGCGAATGGAACCACATATTCCTCCAGGATGTTGTTGAAGTAATAGGTAGAGTTCACTGATCCTTCCACAATGTACAGCTCAGTTTTTTCGCGCATGGAAATTCCTACGCATACCATGAAGGGAACTCCCCAGAAATTTTCCCGTTGGGATACTGTTATCGAGGAGTATCTCTCACTGCTCTGCTATGTCCATCTGGTGAACTAATTAGCGAAAAGGACACTACCCCAGTCGGTCTCTGTCCAATCCTGGTGAAGGTGTGCAAATACAATTCGACGCCGCTTATGCTGTACCGTGAGTCTCGATGCACGAACAGGACTTCTTGCTCTCAGCCCACTTCCCACTAATCACCGCCTCACCGTTTGAGCAGTCACATCTGTTCGTCTAACAGTTCGAAATCTGTGAGACAACTCAGCTGCTGTTTGGTGACGATTCCGAAGACTTTCATGCACCATTGGAGATACCTTACAGAAGTTACTCTGCGGCGACTTGAGCCTTGATGCCGGGTATAGGAGTTGGTTTCCCTGTACCTTTTAATGGCTCTTCTTAACGTCGTCTCTGGTTTTCAAATCATAAGAGCGGCATACCGCACATTTAGGTCTTCCTCAACTAAAGCGCCCTGTCGACATCTGTTCCCGTTATTTGCATATTTTTTCACAAAAATCACTAATAATAATAAATAATCAAATTAAAATAAATCCATAACAATAAACTTATTAAAACAGTTACGGGATCGCGGATGCCAAAATTGGTATATCTTATGCCTAGTATGAAAAAACCATTACAATGCGGAATGCCTCAATCTGATGCACATGTCACAAGGAAAATGTAAAGAGATTATACAATCAGGTACACAAATAAACCATTAAACCAGTAAACCACTAAAAACAAGTAAAGCTCCTCAAAAACGTAGCTGCATATTACCAAAATAATAACAACACATGAAAGAGTATGACTGCGCCAAATTTTTTGGAGCTCAGTATATTTTGGTAGAACGTTCGAACTTCATTTCTGTTTTCCAACGATTTAGGGCTTCTTTTGTTTTCTTTTTTCCTCTTTGCTTTCTCCTAGTCCATAAAATTCTATGTAAACCTTTATCATTAATCCAGGTTTTAGGCTGTGTTGGTCGTGTGAAAACCTGCATGTCTCAGTGGCTTGCACCAATAGTCTTCTCGATTTGTGGCAAGCCGAATGGAACTTTATGTAAAACTAATATATATTAAAGATATTCGATCAAAAAAGGTAATATTATCAGTCGATGTTTGCTCTTCGAAATGTAAAGGCATTCGGAATATTAGAACAGAACCTTGAGTCAGTTGGAACATATACAATCTGTTTGCCGAATATTTATTGATCTGGATATCTTTTATATGTATATTTAGGTGAGTAAACCTCATTTTGCCTAACACAACATTTCTACCAAACATAAAGTCGATTATCCTGAATTCGTTACCTGGAATGATGTTGTGTTGTGAGGGCTACCACCAGCTTCATGTACTTGCAAGGTTTTATTTTAATTTAATTTGTTGATGAGTCATTGTTTTTAGGAAAATTTTAACAACTAATTCATTTAATCTGCCAATAGGGATATGAAAGCGATTAGTCATAAACTCATTGTCACCTGATGCATAATTAACAGTTTATGAGTTCATCCTTGTGGTATACATATGTATTATTAACCTGCAGTCTAGGTTAAGAGACAAATTATCTGACAAAAATTATTTTATTCATTAACATTTCATCTAAATCTTAGATAAAATAGGAGAAATGGATCCATAGGTTGGTTGCCGTAAAGCAAACAAGACAACTCCAAAGAATCTCTTCAAGTTTTCAGGGTTTTCTTTAGCGAAACGCATTGTCTGTCTACTTTATCGATAGAAATACTTTTTAAATCAAAAAAATCACCAGATTCTTTGAATTTGAGCATTTGCTTAGACCAGTGTAGGGCCATTTTGCCACAACTTGCTCCAGCTATTTCTGAATCCTTTTGTTCAATGAGTTCAGGATTTTCTTAAAAATTTCTGCAAAGCCCAATCGGAGAAGTTCCGGTGCTCGAAATGATCAAGAGGCTTCAGTTCTTGAGTGTGTAGGCTAAGATTTTTATGCAAAAGTCACCACAATGTGAACTGAGAGATTCTCAATTCCTGTGAACGGTGTTGAATCGACAGATTTGGATTATTCTGAACTGAAGCACTTATGGCTGTGATATTTTTGGTATTTCGACCGGTGCGTTGTCTCACTGGGACAGGAACATTCAATAGTGAATATGTTGACTCGAATTTATCCAGGACGTTTTGATACTGACAGATCATGAAAAAATGTAAGGGTGCGTTTGTATTAAAATACAAAATTGCTATGTCCCTATTGAAAAACCCTTTATTTTTAATGGTAAATGGGTCTATAAATTGACTAACTGTTACATTCGTTTTGAATTGTCCGCTATTTTGCCGCTGTCGTTTTTTGGCAGATGACAGGTAAAAACTACTGAAAAAAAAATTGAACTATACATACTTAAAAAAGCATTGAAATTGTTAAAATTCACTACAAAAATGGTGAAAATTTCACTGAAAAATCAAAAGTTTACTCGACATGAAGCACCTTCCCGACTGGCAATTGTTAATTTGGAAATTTAGAATATTAGGATAATTTAGTAATCTGAAGAACCAAAATCATGCCAATCGCATTGGAGTGGGAATATGAATTCTATAGCTCGAAGTGTAGCGGAAAATCTGGGTTTGTCGATTCCTCGTCGAACTCGGGAAAGGAACTAGGCATATTAAAAACAACACTCTACCCAATTCTGCATAAAAACGGCCTAGTATCAGCACCACCATAACTTTGTCAATTGAGGTACTAGAAATGCAGGTTTGAACTCTTCAGAAATATTGAAATTTCGCCCAAAAATTCTGGATTTTGCGATACAAGATTTTAGGGTAATTGCAGTTTACGCGTGAATGCTAGAAACTATGTGACGACACCATATTTTCCAGGTTTTATTTTGTCACTCCACCTCGTCTATTTATTTTTTTACCTAAAAATCTTAGAACCGAGAGGGTGAGTGAGCAGTATTTTTAAGTATAGGGTGACCAGATAAGAACGATAGGAAAAACAATTTAAATAAAACAAAAAAGGTGTGACACATAAAATTGATTCTGGTTTAATTTGGAAGCTACGTTTATGCCATTATGATGACTCGGTCTAATATGCGCGGCGGTATTCCTGCAATAGCGTGTCAAATGTTGGCCTTGAGCTCGTCGAAAGCGGTTGGCGTGTTAGTGTAGACTAAGAACTTGACATAGCCCCAGAGAAAATAATCGAGTGGTGTCAAATCGCATGATCCGCCCGCCAATTGATGAACGCTCGCCGTGAGATGACCCAGTCGCCACATTTCTCCTTCACAACTTCGAGCGTTGCGTCACTTATATAACATGTAGCGCCGTCTTGTTGGAACTCCAGCTCGGATATATCGATGTTGTCGAGCTCTGACGCACAGAAAGTCGATTAACATCGCTCTATACCTGAGACCATTGACGGTAACGGTGTCTCCTTCCCCATTTCGAAAGAAATAAGTTCCGATGATGCCGTCATGCGATAAACCGGACGAACAGTCAATCCTTGTGGATGCATTGATGCTTAGCCGAACACTTGCAGATTGTGTTCGCTTCAATAAGCGAAACTTTCGTTCATAGCCGCTGAGCCATAAATGGACCTCGTCCCAGAAGATGATATTTTGGTCAAAATCTGGGTCTCCGGGCAACATTTCCAGCGCCCAATTAGCGAGTTCACGGCATTGCATATGGTCGTCCGGCTTCAATTCTTGCGTCAGCACAATCTCCCAAATCCAGCCGATACGGCGGCTTTGGGGTCTTCTTCGATACGGCGATTATACTTTCTTCAGTTCGCACCTGGTTGGTGGCTTAAGATCTAAAGGAGTCTACTCACGCTCAAACTTTTCTACGGTGCGATGAATTGCCTGCATACTGAAGCCATGATGACGATCGACCTCATGGCGAAATTCAAGTTGTGTATTTACAACTGAGCCGGAATTTCGATAATATTTTTTAATAATTTTCGCACGTTCGGCAAGCATAAAACGATGATTGATGAAATGGCAAACTTTACTGAATATTTTGACAGCTGGATGTCATTGGATACTTTGTCAGCTGCTGAAACATACCAATTGGAAAAACTATCATTGCTATATGGTCACCCGGTACAATAAGAAAAATTGGGTTTTTTGATCTACTACCATTCAATAGATGTCGTTTTTTTACAAGTTTCATAATATAAAGTTTGGATAGTGTACTTTTCTTATATTATTTTCATTTTCATATAACCAGTCCGTTTTGTATAATTTTGCCGCACTTAATATCTGTATTTTGTTATCTTTTTTGTATAACTGGCCAGATCAACAGTTTTTAATTAATGCATAGGTACGAGTACATTCGCGTCTTGTCCTTAAGACAACTCTCTGCTTCTTAACATTTCATACATCAGTTACAAGGTTTTCAAGTTAATTTTGTGAAATTTATTATATCTTAAGATTTTGTAATAAGTAATGAAATACTCGTAATAAATAAATAGATAAAAATAAAAAAAAGATTTACTCCCCAGCTCCCCAGCTAATTGAAGTACTCAAAGCCGACATCCGTGTTGTTATTGGCGATGTACAGCCGCAAATGAGCAAAAATGTTATAAGGGATTTTATCAAAAGTAGGATGCGCAATAGAGATCGTGAAAATCATTTGCCTCATTTTAGTTGTTCACTATCTATTTATAGCAACTCCTTTACTATCGTCTTAATTAAAAATAAAATCTCACTCCATAAAAAATACGTGTTTTCTTAACAAATCAAAATGAAACCTCTTATTGAAAAACCCTTTGCAAAAAATGTGTGTACCAATGAATACTGAAATATTTTATATCACCAAGCCGAATAGATAACCTTAATAGCATATGAGCAAATCAAAACCGAATTTTTTACCTAGGTAGATACTATACATAAATGCGAAGGGTTAAAGAAATCATTTCATTCGAATACACTAAACAATAAATTTGAAATCAGGGAAAAAAAGAATGGCATTGTAGTTGTAGCATTAGATAAAGTAAGAAATTGGTACCAGAAATTTTTTACGGAAGAATTTCTAATTATAGTTTATCTACCGCACAATTAGTTACAATTACAATATCATCGTATCCCTCAACACTAGATCAAGAAGCGACCAACCAATAGAGCCCAGAATGTCAATATTAATATCAATCATAGCACGTTCGATAAAATAACTACCGAAAACTATCTGGTATATTTTGCATTTTAAGACCTTTCTTTCAGAATTTGCCAAAGTATTTGCAAACCGAAAAAAACCGAACACACATATGAGGCCCCCGTATAAATGAAATTAAAACCAAATATCGGGCAATATATGGTGGCATCTAAAGCAAGCTAATTGTCAAGTTTCCGATAATAATGGTTGACGCAGCAGTTAAGCCAACTCCAGTCCAGTCTAGGCTCCTAAGGCCGCCAAAGTTGAGAAGGTTGCCGATAAGAATGAGAAATATGTTCGCCAACTGAAGCGCCATGGAAGCCTCTTCGCCAAAGCAGTCTTCACTGGATACAAGCGTGGTCTGAGAAATCAGTACGAAAACCAGGACATCCTCAACTTTGAGGGTGCACGCAGGAAAGAACCCGGTAGCTTCTAGATTGCGCAAATGTATACATAGGAAGTGAGTGAAACAACATCCAGAAAGGAAGACCAGACTATGTCCTTTCTGGGGCAAGATGACCCGTTTGCATGGAAACATTGGTAGCGTTCGTGCTCGTTTCAATAGGAATCTGCCCGGTCACGCTATTAAACCGAATTCGAATTATGCTGTACCCGTCCAGGATTTAAGTGGATTGTTGCTGACTTAAGATACAATTTTGAAACCTAGACTTTACAAAAAAAATACAAAGTAAAAGATGCTCAAGAATTTTTTTTATTTTTCAAAAATTAAAAAATAAAAAAATTAATCTAAAGGACAAGTACTCGACTATAGGCTTACATTTCAAGCGGTACGAGTATCACTGCGATTACATATATGTTATGTAAATATGTAGTTGCCAGATGTAGTGGTGGCCAGGTGCTTATCAGATGTAGAGCATAGAACAAAACCCTGAGTATAAAAGTCCAATGCGTTTTGATGGTAGCAATGTAAATTTCCGCCAGATGGAGTCAAAGTATCTAGTGCGAGTGCTGTGAAAAAGCGCGTGTCACAATAAAAGTATAAATAATTTAAATAGGCCCTTGAGTACGAAGTACATACTCGTACATCAAATGTCACAGAATATAGCAAGATGTCTATGTGATTAAGGCCAGTTCTACGTAACATATAAGCAGAACCCAAATGGAAGTGCTACTTTTCAAAAGAAAAATTCTTCGTATAATATATGGTCCCGTTTGTATTGATGGAGAATGGAGAAGATTGAATGATGAACTTTGTATACGGTATATACGAGGGTAGTGCCAGAAGTACCCGAACTAACAAAGAAAACAAAAAAATTGGAGAAAATATGTTTATTTCTCTACGTGGTCTCCTTTTAGTTCAATACACTTTTCCCAGTGATGTTCAATAGCTTTGATACCCTGTTTATAGTGAGAATTGTCGAGCTCCTTAAAATATCCATCAATTGCAGACTCAAACTTTTTACTGTTGGCAAATCTTTAACCACCGAGCCATTTTTTCAAGTTCAGAAATAGAAAATAATCCGAGGGGGCTAAATCTGGCGAATAGGGTGCATGAGGAAGCAATTCGAACTTTAACTCGTTGATTTTGGCCATCGCGATGACGGATGTGTGAGCTAGTGCACTGTCTTGATGAAACACTCTCCTTTGAGTCCATTGTTCTGACTGTTCCTCCGTCACCGGTGTGAAGTGATGAACCCATGTTTCATCCATGGTTATGAATCGACGCAAAATCACGGCTTTATTGCTGTGAAACTTCGCCAACAACTCGATTGAAACATCCTCATGACGCTGTTTTTATTCCATTGTGACTAATCGCGGCACCTATCTTGCACATAGCTTTCTTATGTCCAATTTTTCAGTCAACATGCGATGTACAGCGCTTTTTGAAATTCCTACCACATCTGCTAGTTCACGCACTTTTAATCGACAGTCATCCAATACCATTTTGTGAATTTTTCTCAACATTTCTGGTGAACTTATCTCACTCGTACGGCCTCGCATAAACTCTGCCAACCAATATTTTATTGTTGTAAACACAGGAGCAGATCCCGCAGAGTAGAATCCAGTTCCGTTTCGATGTTTGTTGGATTTAGGCTTTTCAAATGAAAGTTTTATATCGCAAGACCATGACCAATTTTTTCCATATTTCGAAATTCATTGAGAGCGTTCACTATTGATGGCTGCCTAACAAATACTAAAGATAGCGTCGTCAAGCTTAGCAGGTTGGTGCTCTCTACAATAGTAATTATTTCTAAACAACAACCGCCATCTATACGTCAGTCGTATGTACGTTTACAGTGATCGAGATGGCTAGGATATGCGTGGTGCATTGACAGTGATGCTCCTACTTGAGGAGTTTTTGAATTCAGTATACCATATATGAACGACGCAACAAATCTAGATGTGAGTAATTGAAATGGGACTTTAAAAAATTCGGTGCGTGCAATCGGATTCAACTGACTAAGTATTCGGCTTCCCAGGGTTAGAAATTGATTCATGCGCTGACTTACTCTGGATTTTAGCAAGTAAAAGAAAATAAGTAAGGATCTTAGTTTAGTTTATTAAATCTACGATCATATGATCTACAGATTATGAAATTGGTATACAACAATTTTTAAATTCAGAAATATACAGAAAATGCATAGCATTTACAACTTTTTTAATATCGTAACATGTCTTCAGCAAGAAAAGGGCTTGGTATAAGGGACCTTGAGATATATGTTACATATTTGGGAATATAAGCAAGTAAAATCTTACTGTCGATACTTACTTAGAGTCGAAAGTAACTCGGCTATGTAGGGAGAATTTCGACAATTATAGTACGAGTAGTACGATTATAGTACGTGGAAGCACGCTTAATGATATCTAACTGCAAGTTTTTAATATGACTTCGATTTATAAATAAGTTTAAGTCGTTTTGGAACAACTGATGGTCGCAAACAGTAGTTATTTGAGCGAACACTTGTATATCATTAGCATACTCGTACATTAAACAATGACTGTAAAGTAAAGGTTCCAAGTGACTTCCTTCAGGAACTCTAGAAGTGACCTTAATCTCTTTAGAGCAAAAATCGTCAAGCCTGACAAATTGTCTTCTATTATATAAATAGGATTTGAACCTTTTAAGCAGTGAGCCATAGAATCCATATGCCGTAAGCTTATTTAAATTAACTCTACTGAATGCTTTAACGAAGTCACTGTATACCACATGTACCTGTACTGACTTTCTAAGGTTTTAATCCAAAGCTGGTGAATACCAGTTAGTTAGATGAGGTGGATTTCCCCTTCCAGAATCCATGTTGAAAACATGAAATAGCCATATTTGTATTCTTAGAGCAGTATTTACGGGTTTACGTGATATTTTATTCGACCAGAGAATTGGCGAATTGTCGGTTTCTTTTTACTAGGAGGGCCATTGGTTTTTCGATTCAGCAGGAGAAAGCTAGATTTTAACGCAGGTCTCTCGGGCTGCAACACGCATCACGCATCACCAACGGTTTTATGACTGTCACAGGCAACAATAAAACGCCTCTTTTGCCATAATGCACAGTTAGTCCACCGCATTCTGCATGAAGTTGTGTTTGGACTGAAGCCTTTCATGACTCATTGCGAGTATTCACTTTGTTGCAGATGTTTGGATTACTACTCACAATAACCGCATGTCCTGTGCGATCTCCAAACAGAGTTCCATCTACTCAGTCGTTTGCATATTCCTAAGGCCTATATCCTTACTGAAAACGATGCAATGCTAATGTTGGCCTCATCTACCCTGTCAGTTCTCGTGTGATTACCCTGATCTTGCAAGAACAGGGTCCTAGTGTGGTCAACGACCATCTGATCTCTACATTGTGGCGGTGCCTCTTACGTTTTTACTCGAGTATCGCCAAGCTGTATACAAAATTAAATGCAGCATTATAAAGTTTGTTCTGTTAATTTTTTATAAACGGAAATTTGAAAACACTTATTTTTGAAAGCTTCCCAGTTTCATTTGCTTAAAATAAATAAATTGGTGGTGAAAAAGGTCAGAGTGAACCAAGACCTAGCCTCGTCTGGTCACTGTGTTATTCTCGTTTTGTCATTTTATGCACAGAGATAGGGACCTTGTTTATTGTTTGTAATAGTCTGAGACACAGTTTATAAGTTTTCTGGGTAGGTTGTAAAAGGGCTATATCCCACTATTATACAGGCGATCTGCAAGTATCCTTTCTACTGAAAAAGTTAGATTAAATTATACGGAGAGTAAATATACTTATATTTGAATTTATAACAATTTATGTTTTGTAAAATTTCTTTTTAGCCTAAGAACCAGCGAAACAAACTACCTGAACGAAGCGTATCAGTTCTATGCAGCAATTCGTGGTCGAGCGTACTACTCCAGAGCGATTAAGGAGGACCGACCCGATTTGATGGTGAAAAAGTTGCGCTACTATGCGCGTTTCATCGTCGTTTGTCTGCTGTTGAAAAAGATGAAACTGGTACGTGAGTTAGTTACCGAACTGGAGAAACAAATACAGGAGTACACAACAACGTAAGTTTCTGCTACTATACTCGTTCATATTTGCATGGCTTTGTTATTTTTTTTTTTAAATTTTTTTCTTTACAGATACGAGCCAGAAGATCACCTTGAATGGTCTCTAGTATTAGAAGAGATCAAAGGGTTCATTAAGGCTGAAGCAGCAGTAGCTGTTCTTCACGCGGATTCCAATCCCATCATCTTATCGCACAGGTGAGAATGTGAAGAGTTCGCATTTGGAATGGATAACTCGCCCGTGCTTTCTAATGATGAAAAAAAAAGAAAAAAAAAAAAAAAAAAAAAATAAGTATTTTACTTAACAAGAAAATTGTAGGAGCTATACGAAGTTATCCTTAAGTTGAGCTTTTTAGTTTAGGAAATTTGTATATACGTTCCCCCTCTATAACACTCATCGCTTAAGATCACAGAAAAGAAAATATAAAAAAACACAGCTTGCATCCACATAACTCATGTCCATACCGCACCATGAAATTCGTTCATTTTTCTCTAACGATCTTGTATCGTATCACACATACAACACATAGCATATTTCATTCTTCTGTGAAAGCACGGGCCTTTGTTCCCAAAGCATAGAATAGCCCAACTTCACCAATTGATGATCAGTGGTTCCGGTTCTAGGTTGTCCCCGCTAACGACTCCGCCATGTGAACGTTCACCGCATATGACTCTAAGTCTACAGGAGATCTTGATTGTGGGCTCAGCGTGCGAGCAAGCCAAGTTCTCCGAGCTAACAATGGATATGTTTCGGTGAGTCTTCCTGAGTTTATCTACAATAAACAAATTTGTATTGTATCAAACATACTCGTATGTATTTAATTGTTATTATTAATTTTTAAGAATGCTACAAACACTCGAGCGTGAACCAACGGAGTCGTCAACGCATCCGCTAAGCGGTCCGCATGGAATGCATGGGCACGACGCTAGTCCCGCAGCCAGTCGTATACCACCATATGGTGTTCCAGGCTCTAAGGGCTACTTAGAGAACGGCCGTCACTACCGAGACAATCCTCATAAGTATTTACTGTACAAGCCTTCGATTAGTCAACTTCTGGTGTTCTTAGCTAGCGGATTTAAGGAATTGCCTCCAGGAGGCGCTCTACTTTTATACATGTCAGCCGATGGCTGCTTTTCTACAACTAAACATCCGGAAGATTGTAAGTTGCCCAACAAAATTGAATGGAACAAAACCAAAATGCTCTCTTGTCGTTTGTCATTGTCATTTTAACAGTGGTGATTTCCTTTTTTCAAGATGGCTATGAGCTGGGCGGTCTTGCCACAAGCGTCAAACGTGATGGCGTCGACAGTGGAATTGCATGTCGAGGGAAATCCTATAAGGAGAATCATTGCCTATATCCTGGCGATTTATATCCTTTTACAAGACGGCCATTGTTTATCATAATCGATTCGGATAATTCATTTGTCTTTCAGCATATTCCCCGGTACTTTGGACAGCCATTGGTTATACTAATGTCACCACAGGATGTACCGCCAGCGTTTCAAAGTAAAACTCAAGTTTCCATTTAAAGTTTCATTCGATTTTAATTTGGATCAATTTTTATTATTATTATTATTTTATCGGTTAAATAGCAGATGTCCAACATCATGGATCCCTATTTACGTTGTTCCTGCATTCCCCACTGACCGCACTGTGTTACATTTGTAACGTGGGCGATGTTCCAATCCATCATTGGGAGAGATGTCAGACTTATGTAGATCGTTTTATAACAGAGGCATCACGACTGGTCACTCGATGTCGCATAGATGAAATAGAACAAGGAATAGGATACATAGGTAAGTACGAATATTACTATTGTTGTTCTTTAAAGTTACCAATAATAATATCATTCTACTCTGCTCAAATTTCGATATATCAGAATTAACAATGAGCCTTAAGTTAATTTATAGTTTCCTGGAGTTCGCCTTATTTGGATAAGTAGAAAATCCACTTTTTGCGCATCCTCCTTAATAAGCCCTTCTTCAATTGAGCAGTTTTTCGAGCCAGGTATAGAAGACGGTTACAGATGCAATCCACTCGCTTTACATGACCCAGCTATTCTAATCGCTTGAATGGATAGCATTTTTTCTACGAACTTATGTATTTGCTTTGAGGCTTGCCACTTACATTATACAGGCATATTCTTATTAGAAAAACGGAAAATGGTATAGTACAATACTTTACATTACTTTAAGTGGTGGTACGATTCTAGCTTGACCTGAGCTTTAATTAACACCTGTCTCTATTTCCGGTGGCCTGGTTGCGCACAATAAATTGGCCGAGAGCCCTTCCATTTAAACGCGTCACCAAAACCGCGGTTCCTCTGGAATTGATTCGAAGACATTCCGCGGCGGAGCGAAGGTGTTTATTCACTCATTCTACTCATGTTCTACCCATCAGAGCCGCTAAATTCTAGACGTTCTGACCACGTCAATGTCGCTGTAAGGTCCACACAGCTCGTTTCTAATATTATTACACTCGAAGAACTTTTCTCTCGAAGTTCATGCTTTTGAACCGTACAGTACGACTGCAACGACAAGGGTCTTATGCAGTGCTTTTTTCCTTATTCGTGAAATGTGACGTACTGTTTGAGTTATTGGTGTTAGGTGCCCTTTCTTGTCGACAGCATACACTTTGTTTTAACCTCATCTACCATTAAACCTATCTTCTGTGCTTCTGCTTCCATGGCTACAAACGTTCCAGTGGCAGCTTGCTCATTTCTGCCCATAGGATGCTTTGGAAATATTGTGGCTATGGTATTGGGCTGTGAGTGTTGTACAATTCTTTGAAGTATGATGTTGAAGCAAATACATAACAGTGATTCACCTTGGAGAAATCCTGCTCGTATTTTAATATCAAATGCATCGGTGATGTCAGTTCTGACTTTCATGGAGCAGCGAGAGATTTTCCTTGTCAGCTTATACAGACCGACGAGCTTGGCAGAGATGCCAAACTTTAATGTCGCTCTATATAGGTGATGACAGTCTGCAGAAACAATCCTTTTAAATTTGTTGGCACTGACTGCAACTTTTATATTATACTACGTTTCCATTCTAATCTCTGCCCCTATTCGCTATTTGTGTCCTTTCCTGGTTCTTTTCCTGGAAGCATCTCTCCATGGCCCTGATCGAACGCTTATCTGTTTCCTTCTTTTTTTTCTGACAAGCCGATGTTTCTCCCGTGCTCATACAGTTCATGAGCAGTTCTCGTTCTTCTTGTATGCCTCTTGTTTTGCTGCATGTGCTAGCCGAACCTCTTCTTCAAACCAGCAGTTTTTCGTGGTGGTCGGATAATTTCTAGTTAATAAAATGCAGCCTCTTTAACAGCTTCTTCACAATGTTGCGACAAACTCAATCAAAAAACGCTTTGACAGGCTCTTGCGATTTTTGAGGTTAATTTTTTTCATAATATTTCTTCAGTGACCTGTCGTCTAGGTTATTCCCATTCGCACTTTGGCGATAACAAGGTAATGGTCTGATTTGAAAGTGATCAATCGGTTTGTTGATCAGGTGACTTCCAGGTATGCATACATAGGAAACGTGTTAGCGATGATAACATTTCTCTCTGCCCTATTGTCGAAGCTTTTGACGTGTATGGTAGGTATGTTTTCCAACTGTGGCGCTAAAGATTTTCTCCTTTTCTTACTTGGCATTAAAACTACCTAGGTGATATTAACATAGTGTCCGGAACATTGTTCATAAGGGTGGTGGAGGGGATCGTAGAAGATATACATATATCAGGCTTATGTTGGCCAATTTCAACTTGATGTGGATTTTAAATAGGCATTGGCATTCTAATATAGTATATTGCTTTTGGACTACAATGTTTTCGAATAATAAAAAAATACTTTGAAAGCGTGGGATATTTGTGTTATTTCGTCAACAGAAGAGTCATATAAGCTATGCACAGTTATTGGACTACACAGACTATATATAATACATAGATACATGTACTCATAATTGGCGGTTCACATCTTCATTTTGCTGAAGCAAAAGTCTGAGAGGTTGATCTTCAAGTCAGTAAGGATAAAAGAAATACTAGCTCCTGACAAAAAAAGAATTATTCAGCAATCACAACTTCGAAGTGGTCAAAGAGTTCTTCTTCTTCTTAACACTCAAGTGGGTATGAAAACACTTATAATGCCTCAGTATGTGTTAAGTTTTTTGGAAAAGGGGATAGAGAGAGAAAGAAAGATGTTTGTAGTCAGTGGTTATTTCGCTCCATGGGTGGCATCCAAAATTGAATGGGGAGACTAAATTCTTAGTGGAAGTTGGCTTGATGTTGATTTTTAGTCAACTACTCGTCTTACTTGATTTTCGTTAATTGAAAAAATGGATGATATGTCTTCCGGGCGAGGCTGGGATTCGAACACCGAACCTTCCGATTTGGAAGCCAGTCCACTACCACTTGAGCCACGGTCACCCACTGTGAAGGTTGGAGCAAATAAAGGAATTTTAATGGAAAATTTTCAAGTTTAAAACTAAGCCGCAGTTTTAATCAATTTACGCAAACTCCGTTTTATGACATTGCTGCTTATGTGGATGGTCCTGGAGGAATTCTGTTGGCCATTGTCCCACTCATTTCAATATAATCGTCGAATATTGAAATGAGTGCAAAAAGCGTAATATGCACGAACTAGTGATTTATCGCTTTCCAACTAATGCTCGACCGCAGATGAGTATCCATGGCAACTGTTATTTCCGTAAAACTCGCCACAATTACAATTTTACAATTAAAAATGTTCCACTGGTTACTCTATATCAACTATAACAACAAAACTACGAACGTAGTCCCAGAAGTATCCGATCTAACAAAGAAAACACAAAAAAATTGGAGAAAAATATGGTCATTCCTCTACGTAGTCTCCTTTAAGTTCAATACACTTTTCCCAGCGATGTTCAATGGCTTCTATGCCCTGTTTATAGCGAGAATTGTCGAACTCCTTAAAATAGCTATCAACCGCAGACTTCAACTCTTTTACCACCGAGACATTTTTTTCAAAATCGGAAATAGAAAATAATCCGAGGGGGCTAAATCTGGCGAATGGGGTGCATAAGGAAGCAATTCGAACTTTAACTCATTGATTTTGGCCACCGCGATGACGGATGTATGAACTGGTGCATTGTCTTGATGAAACTCTCCCCTTTGAGTCCATTGTTCTGACTGTTCCTCCGTCACCGGTATGAAGTCTCATCTCTTCATGTTTCATCCATGGTTATGAATCGACGCAAAAACACGGCTTTATTGCTGTGAAATTTCGCCAAAGACTCGATTGAAACATGTTTTTATCCCATTGCGAGTAATCGCGGCACCTATCTTGCGCACACTTTTCTTATGTCCAATTTTTCGGTCAACATGCGATGTATAGTACAGCGCTTTTTGACATTCCTACCATATCTGCTAGTTCACGCACTTTTAATCGACGGTCATCAAGTACCATTTTGTGGATTTTTCTCAACATTTCTGGTGAACTCAGCTCATTTGGTCGACCACTGCGATTTTCATCTTGGCAACTCGGACGATCTCGCTGAAACTCTGCCACCCAATATTTTATTGTTGTAAACGAAGGAGGAGTAGAATCCAGTTCCGTTTTGATGTTGGTTGGATTGAGGCTTTTCAAATGAAAGTATTGTATAACATAACGGTGACCAATTTCCTCCATATTTAAAAATTCATTGAGAGCGTTCAATATTGATGGCTGCCGAACAAATACTAAACAACGTAGCGTCTTCAAACTTCAAATTTAAGCTTTATAAGGTTGGTACTTTCTACAATTGTCATTCTTTTTAAACAACAATCGCCATCTATACCCCAGGTCGGGTACTTCTGGGACCACCCTCGTACATATATCCACATAGTGAAAATTCTAAGTCTGAATGAAAGATGTATCTGCAGTAAGACGACTTGTTGCGAATCCTAAATTTTTTCCCTTTTCCAGCGCATCCAATTGCGAATTATAAATTAGTAGAGACAACTATAGCTAAAAGCTGAGGCCCTTTTTTTTTTAGTATGTGGTACATACATATACATATAGGCGCTTACCACGATTATCTGCTTCAAATTTTGCCACACATGGTGTGCAAGATATTTCCAGTCTTTGTTACTTAAAATACCTGAAAACTTTAGAAAAATATGTTACTTGTATTTTTACCTCTGATTAGAGGCGCAATAAATATCTTATTTTGTTAGTTCACTGACATAAACTCTTTGACAAAACGTTCCACAAACTTGAGAGAAAATACCTGTAAATTACAAGTCCTTCACAAGTCCAGTGCAATGGAAATTTTCAACACATGTGATCAAGAATTGTTTTTCTACGGATTTTTTTGCTAACTAGTTCTGTCCAAGAGGTGGTGTATTTTTAAGCCTGGTTGTTCTACACGACTTGGGGCTATTGGTATATTTAGGAGCTGACCAACCACAATCTCTCTGAATTTCGATTTTCGCTGCATTAAACGTGTATTTTGCGAAATTGGTTTATTCTACTGAACATATTGATTGGTTTCGGTTGAAATTATGTTTACAAACTTTTGGGCAACATCAAGAGGAGAAATGCCTGCAAATCATGTTTGCTAAAAGGGTTTGTGTTTTCCTCAGTATTTTGACCATGGCGATCTTACTCAGCTGATTTTTCCACATTTTTTTTTCTATCCTAACAGACCACACAGCCAAAGAAAGATGAGTAAGCGCTTCAGTGATAAAGTGCTTACAGTGTCAGCACACACCACATCGGTGACGAATATCTGCAGCCTGATGCGAACTTAGGCCGGAATTTAATAATGGATTTTAGTAATATTGCATTGTTAACTATCTAGAACTAATGGTACTACGCAGAAATGCTTCGTTAAGCAAGGTGTTAAGGTACTCTTTCTAACTAATGAAAATCTCGATGTCCCCCGCTAGTCATCTTCAATATACTCGTATGTCGGCGATTGTAGCTCTTGCGAGTTTTTTCTTTGTTGCACGGCAACCTTAAAAATTTTAGGTCGTTTCCCCGTGTTATAGTGTTTCAAGGCACCTCTTCAAATTAAAGATACAATGTCTATACTGCTATCGCTTGCTCCTTGTACCGTTTTTCCGCGTCTTTTTAAGCAACTCAAGGCGCACTTTATCGGTTTCGCTATTTCCTCTGTACTTAGTCTTCAGCCTTGTTTTTTTCCAATATGTTCGTTGCCTGCTTCCACCACTAGGTTTTTCGCAAATTTAGCTCCCAGAGCCAGCTCTCTTTCCTTGTTGAAATTGTGGCAGTTTATATATTCTTATATTCTACTGATCTCGGTTTTTATCGGTTATTCTCTGGTTATTTCACGAAAAATTCTGTCAGCAAAAGTCGGTGCTGACTTACTAGTGGTTCCCCTAAGATCACTTTAAAATCTTTCACTCGTCGCTTCGCGTTTGGTGTCCACCGCTGCATTATGTAATCAAGCGCGGTTGTTACTTAATAAATAGCGTGTTTGGTATAGTAAGACTATGTGGTTTACATGAGCTTAGTATATCTTCGCTCGCTGCGTTTCTCGTTCCGAAACCATTTCCTCCATGGTAGTCTTCATATTTGTAGTTAAATTTTCCAACGTTCAATTCCAAAGGGTGTTAATGTGCCCGCTCTATCCCGTACGATTGCATGGGAATTCAATCCACTCAACGTGAAAGTTGGACCATACATTACCGGAGGTGATTTGTATGGTTTGGTACAAGCACAAGATGATCGTTGGACCTCCCGCAAAGGTTATAGTTCGTTATGTTGCACCAGCTGGCAACTACCATGTCGACGATGTTGTCTTGGAAACCGAATTCAGCAAACACAGTATGTTGCAAATATGGCTTGTAGTCAACCACGTCCAGTTACTGAGAAATTGCCAGCTAATCACCCACTACTGACCGGTCAACGTATATTGGATTCGTTGTTCCCTTTTGTCCAAGGTGGTACCTCTGCCATTCTTGGAGCTTTCCGTTGTGGTAAAACTCTCATCTCACAAGCCTTGTCCAAGTACTGCAATTCGGATGTCATCGTTGCGGAGAACGTGGTAAGGAAATGTCTGAAGTACTTCGTGGTTTCCCCGAGTCGTCAGTTGAAATCGATGGTGTCACCGAATCGATCATGAAACGTAACGCTCTTATTGCCCACACATCCAACATGCCTGTCGCTGCTCGTGAAGCTTCCATCTAAACTGGTATCACTTTGTCCCAATACTTCCGTGATATGGGTTACAACGTATCCATCGTGGCTCTTTTTACCTCTCGTTGGACTGAGGCTCTTTGTGAAATTTCAGGTCGTCTCGCTGAAATGCCTGCCGATTCTGGTTACCCAGCCTACTTGGATGCCCGTTTGGACTTCTTCTACGGTCGTGTCAAGTGTTCGGGTAACCCAGAACTGTTTCCATTGTTGGTGCTGTATCGCCTCCTGGTGATGATTTCTCCGATCCTGTCACTTCTGCTACATTTGGTAATGTACAGGTGTTCTGGGGTTTGGATAAGACACTCACCAAACGCAAATATTTCCCCTCCATCATATTTCTCGCCCCTGAAAACCTACGAGCTCTGATACGAGTATTTCTTTTCACTCGAGATCACTTCTCCGATGTACAGAAAGAGTGCACGGCGGGTTAGTGTATTTTACATATAAATGTTTACTTCCATTATGCCGTCCTTTTGTTCAATCTCTTTTCATCCGTGCGACGCTGATATACGTGAATAAATGATACCGGACTTTTCTTTTACTCCACCGGACGTGAGAAACCGACACACGTGTACAGAGTTTTGGAAGTCTCATAAGATGTTAATGTGCATCATTGATAATTGACCTGAAATAATTTTTCAGGCCGGGGGACTGAACTGCGTCACGGCCATTGTTTGGCAATCAATGTGTTAAGGAATAAAACTATTGCAGATGTAATATGCGTTGGCCCATAGAAAAGACCCAGGCAGAGATAGTTGAAGTATCTCATTCAGGTCAAAACCTCAGGCTGTGATGCTAGAAAATAGGATTGTTGTTTTTATAATTTTTCTCTCATTTAAAATTATTTAATCTAAATAATTAATCGTCGTATTAAATTGTGTTACATTTCATTTTCAGACTCATCATATGTTCAATTCTTCGGGGACGATTTCCTGCGCACGTTAATTTTGCGCTTCGTCTTCTGTGATGTTGTATTGCGACTGCACCGTGGATTTTGCGGTCGCCATATGAGGCCACGTTGTGAACCACCATTACCATCCAATGAGTTACTTGAGCATGCATCATTATCGCATATAATAGTCCAGTTAGCGTCAGCGCTTGATGTGCGCGGTCACTTCTCCGAAGGTCCTGACGGTGATTGATGATCCTCAAGGAAAAAAATGCGCAGATTCATTGGGAGTTAGGCTTGTTAGTTAAAAAATAAAAGTGCTGAGCTTCGGGGCAAAAGTGGGTTATAAACGATGATAATAGTGAATTATAAACACACATATAAATATACATATATTCAAAAGGCAATTACAATAAATATGAAACCAACCAGAAAAGGAATATGATTAACAAAATGGCGGGTGGGGTGACATTTAGCTGGAAACAGAAACGGAAAACGATAATACTGTGTACATCTCATTTCTATAGTATATATAATAAAAAAAAAAAAAATAACAAACAAAAATAAGTTAAAATAATATTTTTTACTGTGTACTATGATGATGCTTTCATACTACACCCCCAATATATATATATATACATACATATATGTATATATAAATAAATAAATATATAAATAATATAAATATATATACTCATTTTATATTTTTGCGGAAAATTTTATACTTACATATAATAAAATAAAATTAAAATAAACAATATATAAAAATCGGCAAAATGATAGAGCGCATAATATTAATATATATATATATATATACGTAAACTATGTAAATTAAAAACAAAAACAAAAAACAAAAACAAAATATTTTTTTATTTTAATATCTAACGGTCTTTTTGTTTCTTTCGCCAGCAATGACATAGTGAAAGACGAAATTCGAACAAAGCAAATAATCTATTTATATATTGTCGCTTCTTTAATGCCATTATTCATTAGTTTATCTAACAAATTAAAAAAAAAAAACAAAACAAAACAAAACAAAAAGTAAAAACATTAACAATTAAATTTAATAAAAAAAAATTAAAACAAAAAAAAAATATAAACACTTTAAAAAAAAAATTAAATAAAATAAAAACATTATAAACAAATTTATAGCCTAAGCAAAATTGTTTCGAAAATATTATTATATATAGGTCATTAATTTTATTTATGATAAACTAAAAAACAAAAATATTGTGGCAATAGTTCTTCATTAAAGAAAAAAAAGTAATAAAGAAAACAACAAGTAATATCCATTATACATAAATTATTTAATAACAAAATAAAGACAAAACCAACCAAAAAAAAAAAGCATAAAATGACGAAATAAAGCACACGTTCGAAAACAAATAGAGGAAATACTTATGCGTTTTGAAATTTAATTTTCCATTCCATTCCATATTTCGGAGGGTATGGAATGGAATGGAAACGATGATTATTGCAGTCTTAAATTATTTTTAAAGAAGCTAATTGCTATGGTTTTGATTTAATGGTAAGCTTACATGTACGAGTAAATAATGAATTCAAAGGATTATTTTTCAATGATAAATTCTCCGATGGAGATTACTTTCAAAACGGGCTGTCATTTTTGACAGTTCATGTACAATTATATTCAGTATTATCATATTTAAAAAATCATCATGGGTCGACTTAGACCAGAAAAAAACTTTCGAATCAACATTGTGGACTTTTTAAGCGACTGCTCATCATTTTCACTGCCAACGTAGTTTAAGTCAAAAAGTGTACAGAATTCTGTTTTAGGGCAATCACTCGGCTACCCTACTGTTATTATTATTTTTTAATTAATTCCCGTGCGCTTAAGAGAGGTGAGTATTAAGGTTGAAGGTTTGAAGGGGCGGAATGTTACTGGCAATTTCATTGGATCACTGGTGGTTAAAATATCGGCAGAATAAGTTAAGGCAGTAGACATTACGTTGTTGCTCAAAGATGTCAATTGACATCTTCTTCGAATTTTATCGCACGGTTTTGAATAATATCGAACAGGTGCAGGGAGGTCTTACCTGACCAGATGTGAGCATTGTACTCCAAATATGGGAGAAAATCCCTTACATATTGATGTCAGATCAGAGGAGGTGAAGCATCATATTTTTTAAATCGCTTGAGGAAACCTAAAGACATTTCGGAGCATTTTTCACGATATCAAATATGGTCATTCCAATGTATAATAGGTTGTCGAGAATGTAAAGCTTTTTACTACGATGATGTAAGTGCCATTCATGAATAAGTGCTGGGTGTTTAAGTTTCGTTTTAACGACAGCAGACAGTGTAGTGTTTTGGAAGCATTTAATTCCATTCGGTTGGTGGTTCTCCAATAAGTTATGCAGGCAATATCGCTGCTGTTCACGTGCTACAGCCGAAAAGCAGGGACCCGAGTCTGTGAACGAACATGAAAATCAGAGAGTATTGCTGTCAGCAAAGGAATATACTGGAAGACAAGAGATCATTAATGAAGATTAGGAAGTGTATTAGATACAGACGGAAAACATCGGGCGCAACAGTATTTATTTTGTGGATATCAGACTTGACCGTCTTGGACTTGATTAGAATATTCCGAAAGTAAATTTCTAATCCATTAAAGAAGAGATTCATCGATCCCAAATGCGACAAAAGAGCTTGATGCTAAGCTCTATAAAATCCCTTTGAAACTTGAAGTGCAACATTGGGATTAGTGTAGAGTTTGGTTTTATTTTTCGGTGGACTTGAGATAAAGTAACAAGTGGATCTGTTACTTCGGAAACCATACTGCCGGGTATTGTGAAGTATTCGTATTTTGAGATATTTAGTGAGATGACGTACATAAGTCCAATGAATCTGTAGGAGGATATAATGCTGGACAAAATACTGTTTTCCATTCACTTGGAAAGAGTATTGAAGAATAGGATTGATAAAAAAAAACTTAAGCAGTGGTTTTGCCAGCGTGGAAAAACACCTCTTTACAAGAAGGGGAGATATACCATCTGAATTTGTTTATGTTAAGTTCCTTAAGAGTAAACGAGTTTCTAATGTTTTTGACAGACGCCCTTTGGAACATCGAAGTATTTGTTTCATATGTTTTTGATCGAATTTCACACGCTTAGGAAAGGCGTTGAGGTTATTCCTGGCTCGTTGGCCAATAACGCTCTACATTTATTTGTCAATTTTAAGTTGATTACTTACTTAAGGTGGTGCTACAGACCGGGGTGAACCTGGTCTTTAACCAACAAGCATCTCCAGCCAGCTTGATCTCAGGCAGCTGCCTCCCGTTTCGCACGCCCAGTTATTTGAGGTCTCCTTCCACTTGCGTGCGCCACCTGAGCCGCGGTCTTCCTCTACTGCTCTGTCGCTCGGGGCGGATTCAACGATTTTTCGAGCCGTAATTGGTGTCCATCCGTTCTACATTCCGCAGCCAACTCAGTCGTTGGATCTTTACTCTTCTGGCTAAATCGACGTCGCTGTATAGCACGTACAGGTTATCGTTAATCGTTGTATCTGCTCCTCCACTCACAGCCTATGAAGACGGGACCGAAAACCACAAGGAGAATTTTCCTCTCTAAGCAGCCAAGAGTACAGACATCCATTTTTAATAAAGTCCATGCTCCTGCACCATAGGACAGGGCTAGGATTATTAGGGTCTTATGTAGTGTAGAGGGCTTCGCTAGTCAATTGCTTTCTAAGATTAAAGTAGTAGCGATTGGCAAAAGTTATCCTACCTTCGATCTCAGCGCTGGTGTCGTTGTCTGAATTGATATCGAAGCCTAGGTAGACAAAGTCCTTAACTACCTTAAAGTTATATGTGTCGAGCGTGACGTTCTGTCCGAGACGTAGGTCGGTGCTGGGTGTCCTTTCTTATTAATACCATATATTTGGTTTTGCCCTCATTGGCCGTTAAACTCATCTTGGCCCCTTTCGTCGCAACACTAGCTCATATCACGCTGCTTTCTTCCGATTATGTCAATATCATCGGCGTATGCTAGTAACTGGACGGACTTTTAAAACGTTCTGCCTCTTTCTTTCAAGAATGATGTTAAAGCAATCGCATCGCCTTGTTTAAATCCTTTTTGACATCAAAAGTCTCGATGAGTTCTTTACGACCTTAATGGAGCAGCGTGCATTCTCCATCGTCATCGGACGAGCTTGGCAGGGATGCTAAAACTAGACATTGCTCTGTATAGCTTATCTCTATAGACGCTGTCATGCGCGACGTTAAAATCGATGAAAAGGCGATGTGTTTCGATTTGGGGCTCATGACTTTTTTACAAGATCTGCCGAAGTGTGAATATTTGGTTGATGGTGGACTTTCCAGGCCTAAAGCCACACTGATATGACCAATCAGTTTGTTGACGAAGGGCTTCAGGAGTTGACACAATACGGCAGATAGGACCTTGTAGGCGATGTTAAGAGGACTGATGCCTCTGTAGTAGGCGCAGTTCAGATGGTCTCCTTTCTTGAGGATTGGGCAAACAATGCAGAAGTTCCATTCATCGGAAGCTTAGATATAGCTATCTTCACATTATCCGGGTCGGGTGTTCGAAATTGACGCTCAGGTTGAAGGGTTCATTCTGGCTGACAGCGGTATTTGTTTCGTCATCGTCGTTATACTGTCTACAGAAATGCTGTTTCCAAATCCTCAGCATCTGCCACTCTACTACTTTGTTCCCTTGTTAGTCTCTACAGGCATCCGTCCAGGGTTTGTGTCCGTGGTATGTTTCTTTTATTTTACTTTTTAACACAACTTCTGAATTTCATTCCTGGAGTAGCATCTCTCAATTTTTTCGACCGCGCGCTTCTCATGCTCCTTCTTGTTCCCCCTGCAGCGCCACTTTGTATGCATCTTGCTTAGCTGTATGTGATTGTAGGCACTAATCGTTAAACCAGGGATTTCGTTGTGGTGGTCAAGTGAAACCCAGCATAATAGAGGCGGCAGGAGATGACTTTTTGGTAATGTTGCCACATTAGACTTGATGCTGGCAGCATAGGAGGTCTTAAGATTTTAAGGGGGACTCAATCGGAAAAGGATTTGGCGATCTCTTGCGATTGTAGTCGTCCGACACCAAACTTCCTCATATTATTAGCTTGCCGCGGTGTTCGGGATATCCGAATTATACCTTGGATACAATAAGTTCCAGTTGATGTTGGCCCCTCGGAACGTTCGAATCCATAATACTGGAGGAGTTCCTGACTAATCAGGATATCTCAAAGTGAATGTCGAGATGAGGGAACCGGGTGCTAGTTACGACAATGTTTCACCCCGACACAAAGTTGATTAGCTTGAATCCGTAATCGGAGGTGGTGTCGTGCAAGCTATACTTTCCGATAGTACTACTAAAGATGCCCTCTCTTCCTCGCTTCGCCGATGACAATTTTAATATCATAGGGGCAATGATCGTAAAAGTTGTCTTTAGTGTCGTCATCTTTCTTCTCTGTGGGGGAATGCGCGCATATAAGGCTTATGTTGACAAATTTAGCCTTAATACGGATTGTTATGAGGGGCTCGTTAACATGCTGGAAATTCAAGACTTCTTGCCTAAGTCTGCCTTTAACAACAAATCCACATCCAAATAGGCGCTGATAGTAATCCCCGCATTAGGTGTCACAGTTTTTCATCCTTCTTTTGTCCAGCCCATTCCATCATATTTCTTGGATCTGCTTTGATGCAGTCCAGAGCTGCACGTGACCAATTAAGGAACTTAACAATCCACGCATAGATCCGAAATTAGTTGTCCTTATTCCATTTCCAGGCGTTGTCGATAGTAGTTCAGTCCGTATCCGAGGCTTGTTGTTGGTTCGTAACCGCGGATTTTTTTTTCATTTCCTGACAGTTACCCCGACGGCACAACCTCCAAATGGGAGGGCCAGTTGCATTATAGATACCTCTAGGACAAGGGGTCGGTTTGACCGAAGCCAGTAACCCGTTCGAGAATGTGAGCGCTGCCGTTGGTCCGTTAAGGGCTCATCCGCCATATCCTTACCGGCCTGGGCTCCAGATATGTCGGAGTAGCCTGGAAAAAGTCTTATTTGTTTTATTCCTGTATTTAACTTCACCGTTGAATCCATTTGTCCCGTTTATAGTGCTGCTATTTTCATCAGCAGTCGAGCTTATATGTTTGGCAACTCGAGTCCGGATGGACACCCGATAAATAACTTAAAATAAGCACAATTGATGTATAGTCCTATTTCAACAGCACCCAACCCTTGTGGTGTAATTAAACCAATATTTTGAGGTCCGGTTTCCCTTTCGAGATTCTTTCTCGAACAGTCCTTACATTGTATGGACGCCATGGTGTACTCGAATCTTAACTTCGAATTCTCCGGTTATTCCTGTCGCCCCTTCAACATTCGCTTTAGCATTACCATACGTATCGCGTATCATTCTTATATACGTCTCAAATATATTTAAAGATCTTAGCGCGGTCCATATAGAACCTCTACTGAACGCTTTTTCCAAATCGAAGAAGATGATTTTTATAAAGTCGACTTGGCTTCCACAAAACCCCATTGACCCCATGGAGTTTAATAATATTGCACTTTCGACTGTATAGATATCATAGTTTTTCATCCTCTTATTGCTCGGCCCATCCTATCGCACTTCCTAGATGCCGCTGATGGCGCGTGTCAAGAGCCTCTACTCTCTAGTGTTCGGCTGCACACGTCTTGTTAAGGGTCCAAATCCGAAGATCGCTGTCCTTTAATTCTTTGCCGCTACCATTAAAAGCCGGGGACTAATACTGGGAGGTAAGACAAGCACTACACTATGAACTTGATTGTTGCGCTGCTGGACCAATCCAAGTTAAAAGACAGTCAACAGTTTTCCTATCAATCACCGCGCTGATTCCAGTTTTCGACATTCATTTCACATAATAAAATATGTTCCTTTCCTTTAAAAATATTTTTGTCAAATTCTACGACGAATTTTACATTACTCAGGTTTGGTCGTCTAACGATTGCATTTACATACATATTATTTTTTCGGGGTTTCTATGAGTTAGTCCCAGTTGTATATTAATGAATATTCACCCCTATTACGAAAGTCGTTTAAATTGTTCGACTCGTCTCATTTAGAGAGCCAATTCATTTTGCAGTCGTTTTAGTGTCAGTCAACACTCCCCTGGTTTATATTCCACATAGATTCCACAACTACAGCTGACAGTCAAATTGAAATTTGGAATTGTTTTGTTGCGATATTTTCAAACGGTCTTTTCGATTTTATATCTTTAAATTAGATTGGCAGCCTCAATACAAATTTGCTGGTGTTAAATAAAAACAACAATCGCGTAATATAAATATGGATAGCTTAGCAATGTTTATAGCATTGAGTAATGAAACATCCAAATACTTTTCAATCAGGATCAACTATTTCATTTAAGGCAAGAAGTTTTGCTACTGCTTCATCAATTTCAGTTAAAATCTTTGATTTGTACGGTCCTCCTCCAGAAGCTTCTTGCTCGTTTTTATTGAATATAAGTATTTTCTTCACTTTGAAACTTACTTACTCGAAATATACACAGTTCTTAATTATCTTTTCTTCATATCTTCCATTTGCATACCTTTTGCCATTCCTTTTCGCATCATAAAGATGGCCCGAAGTTGTTTAAACTCTTAGTTACCTCTCCCCACACAGTTTTTGTGCCAGCCATTTGAGAAAGACGACTTAAAATTCGTTGCTAATAATTATTTTCCTCCATTAATTCCATCAATCGTTTAATTTGTTTGGGATTTGATATTTTTATTCTAAAAGAGTGAGGAATTATTTAAATATTGTTTATTTACACTACTTACCTTAAAACACAAACAAAACTTACATTTTGAGACAATTTTCACTGCCAGTAGTTTGCAATCGATTCCTTTTTCGTTGAACATGTCGTTTTGTAATTCTAAAACGACTTCCAGGATACCAATTCAAATAGTTATTCGACTCATGTCACACAGAGAATACAATACATTCCACAAGAGATACTGTGAATGACTCAAGTCATTTAAATGACGTAAAGCAATTATTTAAACAACTACTGTAATACCGGCTTCACATTGTCGTTTTGTGACGAAAACTTATAGTCCGTTTTAAATCACCATGCAATTTCTTGCGCATGTGCTTTCTTTTCTAGTCCATTCCAGTAATCCTGGAAGTGATCCAGACGAAATTCGAGCGTAACCAAACTTTGATGTTGATTGTACTGAGTGCCAGCGCGTAGTACGCGCCGCGTACTGTTTATCTGCTTGAATGGCATTGGATAATACATTGTGGAAAAGATAAGAAGCCAGTATTAACAGATGCGAAACCAGAGTTCAGAGAGCATGCATGGACGTGGAAGGCGTGTCCATTGTATATTTTTTCAGTGGAGTTGGCAATGACAATTTTATGGAAAGCACTCTCTTCACAATTATTGTGTTGAAAAGAAGAAATAATGTTTTGCTAATATGAATATAAAAGTTGAACAAATTGAAGCTAAGTGTTCATTTTTTTATGGTGTGTTGTGTGATCCAACACTTATTTTTTCAAGATCAATGCACTTAATCGTCATCAGTGGTATCATCATCCTCGCCGTCGCTTTCAATTGCAGTTGCTGAATCTTCGCCGGGTCAAATAACAATTTTCTCGGTGAAGGTATCCCAACTCAGTTCATAGTTCAAATAACTTTCTTCTGTCCTTACCGCATGTTTTTTTCCATTCCTCGACAGTAATTTTTGCAAACTCTTCTGATTTTACAAGACCCCATATATTCTCCATTGGGTCCAAGTCCGGATGGTATGGTGGTAGCCTGAGTACCTCATGGCCTGATGATCTCAGGTCGTCTATTTGATGCTTGTTTTTTCGAACTAAATCATACAGTTCAATCTTCAGCATTGAAGAGCTATGCGCAACATTATTTTCTACTAGTCAATTAACTAACTCCAATTTCGTTGCTGAAGTTGGGGCTCGGTTTTTTAATTTATTGTGATAGGGGGCATTGTCCATTACAATAACCGACGATTCCTCTAGCTGGTCCAGTACCTGATCTCTTAACCATTTTGAGAAATTGTCAAAGTTCATCTCATCATGATAGTCACCCGACTTCGATTCAGATTTAAAGATTAGAAAACCGTTGTTGACAAATCCATTTATACCACCAGTCTGTGCAATTATAAGCCGAGATCCTTTTCCAATAAGCGTTTTTAGTCCTTCCGTTCTTCCCTTAGTCCAAGACATTCCTCTTGTGTGGGAGCTATGTATATATGATTCATCTACATAGATTACCTGATATCCACTTTCACGGAAGTTCCTTATTTGACGGATATATCTTAACCTTTGAATTTTCACTTCCGTCCTTCCACAAAGGATTTTCCTACTGTCTTCCGTCTTACGAAAAATTAATCCTTTGGTTTTCAGATGTCTCCAAAGGGATGGCTTGCTTATCCCAATTTCCAGTTCTTGACGGATTTGTTCCCTAAAGGGCCCGGCCCATAGAATCCGTTCCGTCCGTTAAGATGCCGGATAGGTTGACGTTGACATATTTGACGGAATTGACAGTCTCATAGAATCCGTAGCATACGTTGGCACAATAAATATCAAGTTAATCTCAATGTTTTCTTTTCCAGCTACGACAATTTCTCTTCATTCTCTCAATGTATCCACCAATGAAAGTGCTTACTCTCAATTTGTTAATACGTGAACCTCAATATGTGATTGCATGGTTCTCAATGTGTGAATGTATGAA
Source organism: Volucella zonaria (assembly GCA_963966105.1). Taxonomy (NCBI): domain Eukaryota; kingdom Metazoa; phylum Arthropoda; class Insecta; order Diptera; family Syrphidae; genus Volucella; species Volucella zonaria. Next base: position 82,314,980 of record OZ014534.1, on the reverse strand, counting down.
CTGCAAACGGATTGAAAATTAGAAAGTAAATCTACTTTATCCGTCCGTTCTGTCATATCCTTTGTTTATGGGCCTGCTTCCATAACAAAGTGTATATTCTATCCAGCTGTCAGTCGATAACGTCGATAACGGACGCAACGGATTCTATAGGCCTTGGCCTTAAGGGCGCTCAATGTTACGACTTTCTTGTGAAATTAGTGGAAGGAGTAGATCATCCTTTTGATGGTTTCAAAGCCAAAGCCATCTAATCCAGTGATCCAGTGCCGATGAGGAATTTTCTTGTTGGGTGATTGTACTGTTCCAGTTTGTTCTTGTTCTTTTAATATTTGGTACCATGCGAAACTCCAACAAATTCAGCTGTTTTCCTAACAGTTGCTCTCGTAGGAGCTTTAGTGGTAAATTTTCAGCGTAAGCACTTTTGCCTGGCGTAGTAAAGGCTTTCCTGGCTTAAAGCAGTCCATTGTTTTTTAAAACTAGATTAAAAATTCCATTTTTGCGCATTTATATTCGCAAAAAATAGTCACAATATATATATTTTACCTAACCCTTTTCATAAAAAATGTGTATTCGAATTTAATCCTTTTTTATTATATATAAATTTATTGCAAGAAGTAGTGAATTTTGTCACAAAAAGTAGTGGCCAGGCAAAATACGCGCATATATGCGCTTATGATGCAAATGGGTTAGATATGAAAGGAAGTGGAGAAAGTTAAGCAGATGAGTAGCATACGCTTCCTTGCACAATGATTTGAAACAGACTATAAACGACTTTCGTAATAGGAGCGATTGCTAGTCCTCCACCTTTTGTTCTCTTCTATTGATAAATTCTACGGTAAAACCATCGATGTAATAAAATTCAGTTTGCTTCTTTTGGTTTACTTATTTCATTTAAGACTTTAAAATCGATCCACGTCAATGATCTTGTGGTTGAAGCTTTGTATAAAGACATACATATGTACATATGTATAAAACATATTGCACCAGCTGGGCTAGAAGTGTTAATTGATTAATTGGTTTCGCTGCGAAATTCAATCATGTCTACGCACATCGTACTCGTAGAATGTGCCAAAGAATCGTAATGATGCTAATAGTCTCTAAAAATAATCACACATTTAATTGGGAAAAAGAAAAAGACACCTGAGAGATAGTTAAATAACATTTATTCACGTTTCTTTTTTTTTATTATTATTTTGACCATATTTGCTTATGATATTAATCATAATAGTTATGAGTTCTTTTCTATATTATGGGGTTGCATAGGATAAATTTAATATATTTCTTTTTTCTCAATAATATTTCCTATGAGATTAAATTCTCCATTTAAATAAAATGCTTACACTGTTAAAGGTTAATTTTTTTATCTTTAGCTTCTTTTACTAAATCAAAAATTAAATCACAAAAATAAAAACAATAGATACATGTAACGTACATATAATGTAATCACTTGCATCTTCAGCTATATATTAGATCAGACGAAAATACGAAAGAAAAAAACGTGTTAAAACGAATTTTACAACAAACTCACAGATATACTGTTTGACAATAATAATAATAATTATAATAATCAATAAATGAATAATTATAATACAATAATAAATTGATTCATCAATAAAATACTCAACTAACCTATCCTACTAGAATACATCGTTCTTGTATATTTCTATTTAAATATATTATGGGGTTGAGATTATGTACTCTTAGTCTTACTATTTTTTTCTTTTCTTTTTCTTTTGTTAAAGATAATTTGTTATTTATCTCTGTTATTATTTATTATTTTTCTTTATATATAATCATGTAAGTAATATGTATAATTAAAATTGAGTTAGCTTACTATTATTTCACAGAGTGACTAGGTATTTTTCTTGATCATTCCTCTTTTTTTTCACTATATTTATGGTCTACGAGTACTATAGGATATTTATTTTTCGTTATCGGCTTTTGGGACTTAATTTAATTATTTTTACTTTTTAAAAGATTTAGATTTTGAAAATCAAATTCGATTTGAGAGAAAAATGAAATGTTAAATTTTATGTATTTTTTTTCTTGTTTGTTTATCAGTCATACCAAAAGTAATGTTTCGTTTTCTTTGTTTCTCATTTTTCAGGTAACGTTTTTGTTTTGCTTTAAAAATAAGTTTTGAATGTTTACGCCAAATGTTTTTTTTTTCTCTTTCTAAAAGCTTTGACTTCAATAATAACTATAACTGCTTACGGTTGTGTATCTATTGTTTAGGACGATTATAAAAGATGTAAGAAGATTGCATTACCCTAAATTATTATACAATAGAGAAAATAGTGCTAACGAGATTGTAGCGTACCCAAAGCTCAAAAAACTATTACCCTTATCTTAAAAATTTGGTACACGGTAAACGGTGCGCTGACAGCAGTCCTTTAGGAACCACAATCTATTTTTAGCAACCATCGAGTCGATTTGTTCACTAATAGGACTTACAGTACCTTGCTGAATCTGAATGGAACGAAAGTAACTGATTTTTGCGATTGGAATAGCTGACTTATTGGGTTATTCACTTCTATCTTCTGCAAATTTTTTGTTTAGAGGTTTTGTGTAACCTCAGGGTTATACCTGCGCATTTGTTTAACTAAATTATGCCGCTCCTTAATAGGTCGAATATTATCCCCGTTGTGTTTAAAAAAATAAGTTAAAATGAACGCAAAATAATAAACAAGGTTAGGCATCTTCATCTTATAACACGAAATGAACCAAAAAAGGATAAACTACAAAGTTGATACCTCTGTTATCGATAAAAGGCAAAACTTCAGCTCTCCGTGGATCCATGCATTCCGAAAGTTAACACCAACCCGGATCCTTGTCTTGTAAAGAGCTTATGAGTAACTAAAAACTAAAATAAAGTGTAAACAATGACCGTTCTAATCGTAATAGATCGTCGAAATTTCATTGATTTGACAATCCCAAACCTCAATTAGTTTTGCTGCAAATATTATATATCAAACACAAGTTGTGTATCAAACGGTGCGTAGAAAAGCTTTTTACTAAATAAATTTGAGGTCTTAGAGCATTTTATTTTACAAATAAGACAGGCGAAAAAAATTAGATGGGCAAGACATAGAGACTTCGATGTATTGCTTTTGAACGCTTAGACTTTAAAATCGCTGGTATGCCACAATTTTGCGATAAGGATATTCGGTATTCTTCTCATTTTTGTTTTCGTTCCCAAAAAGAAACACTATGAAGCTGACATCAATATTTACATCAAGGATATCATCGCTTTTACATCGTGTGGATATTGACATATTTCAATAAGACATATCGCTTATGCGATGACTCCACTTATTGAGCAAGAATTGCACGTGTTGGAATCCATAGGTGTTTTCATTACTGTTTCCTACAGTAAATTGGCATATTCCATTGTTGTGATTAAGAAAGCGAATTGTAAAATAACAGCACGTGGAGATTACTGAACCCGGTCTTAATGATATTTTGGAAACACAAAGGTATAGTATATTTTCAAAACTGTGCAGGGGAAAGATTTTCTCGCACACCGAATTATCTGATGCATTTTTTCAAACCGAAGTCCACGATGATTTTCAATACACTTCTTCGACTTTATCAAGTCAATAGATTCTTTCTGGAAGCAAACCGGTACATAATGGTTTTCAGCAAGTCATTGGCACAATGCCTGCTAGCCTGCTAAACGGCGTTGCCTCACACAGTGACAATATTATTATGTGTTATGTATGTAAGCGAAAGCGTCGAAGATCGTGGGTAGAGAATGGGGAGCCGTCACAAGCATTTGTGAAACCAGGATTGCCAGCGCGGAAGGTGATGCTATGTGTGTGGTAGGAAATGATCCACCATAAAGTACTTACAAGTGAACAAACGGATAATTCTCTACTCTGAATAACTTAAGAACGGACGTCAGGCAATTGAAAGAAAACGATAGGAAATATCATATCTTTCATCATGATAACGAACAACTATACACTTCTCTAATGACAGAGCTCGGTTGGGAGGTTTTGATGCACCCACCGAATAGTCCAAAAATAACACCCTCTGACTATCACACGCTCCGGTCTCTGCAGAGCTCTCTCAATGCGATCGAGCTGGCTTCAACCAAAAACCACCGAAGTTCTCCACCGATGACTTTACCTAAAAAATGGAAACATTGTCAATAATAATGGAGCAATATTTGACTTAAATAAATAAATTTTTAAACTATAAAAAAAAAACAATTGAGTTTTACTAAGAAAACCCTAAGAACCTTTCCCAGACGTACTACATGGTAAATTGAAAAATCACTGTTTAGAAATAGTTAATTGCAAGGCTATTCTAAATTAATACTCTTTTCTTTCAGAATGCAACTTAATTTAGTAAAAAAATACTTGAGCAAGCTTCGTAATGCTAATATTAATACCCACCAAGCCGCCTTATTGTCAAGTGGTCCGTAGGAGTTTAAATGCTTTTCCCACCACATCTAAAATATAAAAAAAACATACTTTTGCAGAAGCTGGCTCCACCACTATTGAAGGATGCTGCAAGGAAATGTCCACGAAGTTGCTCTCTGAAGTCAGTTTCTTAACTGGTTCTATATTAGACCCAGATGTATTTCTATGTTGAAAGCGAAAGACCGAGTAACAAGTTCCGTCGGCGACAGAAACTTCATTAAAGCTCAGAAAAATCTTAACCTTTCCATTTAAATGCTTCCCTAAATACATAGCCTCTCTCATACATCATGATCCATTAAGACCAATGCTATCAAAAAATGCAGTTAAACCATCGTATGTATGTATATATCGATCAGATTTCTTAAGTATATCTGCGTACCTGACTACTTAAAAATGAGAATTTATATACACGGATGGTTGAAAAATTGTGCGCAATTCTGCTTCTACTGTCATCCTCCTAACATAAGGTGTCATGCTGAGTACTGCCTCAATATTAACCACCGAAGCTTACGCTATATTAGAGATGGACAGTATCTCCCTTGTACAGGCAGCCTGCAGGCTACTACTAATCCGAAGAATAATTCTCAGTTGATATGCCCCACCCGAGCCTTTTTTTTTTAAAACGGAAACAAGGAAAAAGTTAAGGTGAGGGGTATGTGAAACTCTCTTCTGTGTATTCCTTATGGGGAAATATGAGATATTGTGTTCCACAAATAATCCCAACGTATCTACTTTATAAAGCATTAAAGGTTTCAGAGATATCTCAACAATTGCTGACCATGCAGGCTAAATTTAAAAATTAATAAAATATTCGTCTGATGACTCGACAAGAATTAAATTTGATTTTCAAGGATGTTTTACATCGCAGAATAAACAAAAATTATTATAATATTCTAAATATCCGTTGGAATGAATCAAGAATATTTAAATCACCAATTAGTTGCACATACAATATATATACTGGAATTAGAAGTCAAATCTCTTGTAGATGTTTGTCGCTGTGATGGAATCAAAATTTGGCCTATTCGAAAGAATTGTTATCAGGTTACTGCAAGAAGAACAGTAGGAAGAAAGAGGAGCCAAAAACTTTAGTATTGCAGCTGCTATTACTCTTATAAGTTCCACTGTAGCTATCTGCATAGCTACATTGAAGGACATGACTGCGGACGTATCTAGATTAAACAATATAATATCACGTATTAAGAGTAATGTATACAATGGAAAGAACACTCCAAACATTTTCCCGTAATACGTAATCAGGGGGTTCGTATCTCAGAGGGATGACTTCAAGCACAGTCCATATACCTATATAGAGAATCCAGAATTGATATATGAGTTGGGCAATTTTATCATTGTTCCTGTTCATAACAATCCTTTTTTCCTACGAGGGATTTTACTACTACCGAAAATATATCATTCTAGTCCCCACGACTATACACGACAGGTACTATGAATATTGTGTCTCATAAAAGAAATACAGCATTCGATTTGCCTCGAAAAATAGACAAGTCACCAAGCACAGAGGATTTTTGGAAAATAAAATAAAGATATGCCGTTATGAATCTGAGAATGAAAAAATAATTCTAACCTAGTTGTATACCTTGTGTTTTAATCTGTATAGAATACGACAAGCGCCATACCACTGAAAATTTGTGTAATTTTTTGAATTGATTGGTGTATTGTCTCCAAAGTGAAAACCATTATAGAATTGTTTAAGAGAAGCTTAAACGCCTTGCACAAGTTCAAAGAAATTCAGAATCAAATGGATCTACTTATGTGTTAAAATTAAAGCAGGACGTCCAATAAGATGGAATTCCACATTTGATATGCTAGAGAGAATTTTGACTCTAAAAAATGCCGCCATTGCCACACTAGCTATCATAAAGAATGACCTATCCCTTAGTAACGAAGAGTGGGATATTGTGGAAAGAGTTATTCCAATTTTGAAGTTGTTTTTTGACGTCACTATGGAAATTTGAACAGAAAAGAACGTGTAACATACATGCTAAAAGTGGAACCACTAAACGTATACCACCACCGAACGCATTAGTGGATATGTGATTTAACAGTTCAGTAGTTAGTTAGTTTAGAGCAGCCAACGGTATGTATTACCAAGTGAGGTATGTATTACCAAGAAAATAAATAAAACTAATTTCAAATTGAACACTGTTGTTTTATAAAATACACAAAACATTTTTACAGAACGTAAGCTTGTCCAAAATTATCGTTTATTGCAAATTTCTTCAACGGTCGGAACTATATAGTTCCACGGAACCATTCCATGTTCGTTCCGGCAAAGGGACGGTTTAGCACAATTCTAAAGTTTAAAGTTTAAACAAGCATTCGATAGCATCAAACGAAACATATTAAACGAAACGCTTATGAGTACCGGGACCCCTGAAAAACTCCGAAACTTGGTGTTAATGACAATTAAAGAAATACGCTATACAACATAAAATATCAAGAACGTTCAATATCAATTCTGAAGTCAAACAAGGAGACGCGTTATCTGCCCTCATATTCAATAGAGTACTACATTACGCAATAGGTAAACCTGAGAGCAACGGAAACATTTTTAACAAATCTTACCAAATAAATGCTTACGCAGACGACATTCTAATAGTTCGTAGAAACTATAATACAATGAACGAAGTATTCGAAATATTAGAAAAAAGTGCTGAGGAGGTAGGACTTAAAATAAACACAAATAAAACCAAATACCTCTCTAAAATCAAAAACAGACGACGATGTCAAAATATAACAATTACCCCTGTTGCGAAGATCAACTAACAATTGAATTGACTATTGACAAATTTATCAATTAAAGTTGATACTGGTATTGTGAAAAAACGATTGACAAAAATATTAGCTATTGTGAATATTAAGCAAAAAATAATTGCAACTTCAACTTTGACAGTTCTAAAATCTTTTTGGTTTGAAAAGTGATTGTTAGGAGTTTTGCAAACAATTTAACTAAAAAGCTAGAATTACGAGTGCTACAAATGTAACAAGTGTAAAAAATTATTAAAAAAACACGTCATCAGTGGAATTTTTTTTTTGAGATGATATAGACGCAACGGAACACGCGCATTTGGCTGATATACGTAGGACTTTGCGAGCTGCATCTAATCCGATGGAAATGGAAAATCGAAAGTAATTGATTTTTTGTCCAGAGAATAAATGTATATTCAGTTTTAATTCAGCTTTGTAGAAAACTTTCGGCTATCCAAAGCTGCATTTCTTGACTTGCTCGAAGACATTGAGCCAAAACTAAAACCGAAAAGAAGTCAAAGACCAGTACCGAACATTTTAAAACTTGCCGCTCTACTCAGATTTTGCGCACATGGGAGCTACCAGTTAAGTGTAGGGAATGACTTCAACCTTGGTCTTGCGCAGCCAACAGTCTCTTTAATATTGAGTAAAATAGTTAATGTTATGGAAAATCACACATGTCCAAAATGGATAAAATTCGAATACACAGAGGAAGAAAAGCGAATGTCAAAAATATATTTTTTCCAGAAAAGTAGTATTCCGAATGTAATAGGATATCTGGCTGAAACACACATCAAAATTGTATGCCCCAAAAAACAAGTCCGACACCTTTATTATAACAGGAAAGGCTTTTACAGTTTTAATGCTATGATAGTAAGTATTCCGAAGCATTTTGTATAAGCAAAGAACAAAATAATTTTTTTTTAGATGTGTGATCATATGATGTACATAAGGTACATAAATGGCAAACACCCGGGAGCATCCCATGATTCCAGCATATGGAACATGTCACCACTGAAATTAAAGATTTCAGAAGATTACAGGAATGGGCGTAACGATTTTCGGCTACTCGGTATACATATATTAAATTAAAACTATATAACTCTTTGACAAATAATTTTATTCTCATAGGAAATGGTGGTTATCCTTTGGCACCGTACCTTTTAACCCCCTACCGCAATGCCGAATCTCCACAATCTATATTTAACAAAAAGCATGCGAATGGAAGAAATATTGTGGAAAGAACGTTTGGTGTACTCAAAAGCAGATTCAGGTGTTTGCTAGCCGCAAGAGAATTACATTATACTCCTGAAAAGGCAACACAAATTGTAAATGTGTGTGCGGCATTAAATAACATTTGTGTTAAGTATGCGATCGAAAACCCGAAAATTGACAACATTGAACAAGAAAACAATGATGATGCCGTTGAGGATATCTTGACCAATGATACTTTTGATGAAGGTAGACGGATTAGAGATACGATATTAAGCTTTATGTAAATATATTTAATGAAAAACAATGTAGTATTATATCAATAAATGAAAAAGAAAAAGAAAGGGAGTAGAGAGCATTAAATATCTAGGAGCATTGATAAGCAATAAAAATGCAAACGAAGTCAGAATTGAGGAGATTTTGATTTGATTTTCGAAAGAAGGATAGATAATACAGCAGATATATGGAGCACAAAGGAACGCAGATGGATCATCTGCTATAAGAACAAACAACGAAATCGACACTTTAATAGAAGGTGAAAATAAATCTCAGCAAAGGCTGAGACGGATCGGACATGTTCAACGCCTCCCAGATAAAAGAAAAACAAAACGAATAATGACAAGCATACCTGAAGGAAAAAGAAAAAGAGGCAGACCAAAATTAAAATGGATTGACAACATTGAAGAAGATCTAAATAAAATGGGAATCCAAAACCGGTAAACAAAAGCAGAAAACCGAGAAGACTGGAAAACAGTCGTGAAAGAGGCAAAAGCCTATAACGGACTGTGGTGCTAACATAAGAAGAAGATATGAACATATTTGTAAACTATAAGCTCTAGGTTAATAAATGCGAGAGTTAAATAAAATCAGAAAGAAAAATTTATTCATTACTTAAACCTTTGCTTGAGAAAACCAAAATCATGCTTCCAAGATTAGCACGTTGCCGGATGCTTCGGTGGTTCACAATACGTACCGTCCGTACCACCTGTTTTTTGTCTTTATTTCTGAATTAATAAAATTTCTTCTTTCTTATTTTGTTAATTTTAAATGAATAGTCACTAAATAAATAAGACTGCCCCTTATTTTTGAAATGTATTATTTTTCGAATTCGGAGAATTTATTTGATATCGCGCACGCTAATGGCCTCGAATGTATGAAAATAGAGGAAGATAAATAGATAAACAGATAGAACCAGGACGGCCGGGATGCTTAGCTGGTAAAAGAAGAAGGGCGAGGCAAGGAAAAATAGTATAAGAGAACATAAAACTCAGGAATATTTCTATGAAGTGGTAGATGGACTCTGCAATGTCGTATAAGCAATCACTACTCCAAGAGACACACGATAGTTCTGAAATCTCTGACGAAAACACGGATGAGATTTCGTCTCAATTTTCGATCACCATTCCATCTGAAGATATTGGATTTTATCATTCCCGCTTTAGACAGGTGTCAGCTGAGCATTAGAGACTCTGTATTTATTTTTCATGATGCAGTGGAAGCTTTAGGTTTTAATATTGAGGAATTTTCTATTAATAAATCCTCAATCCAACGGATTAAGACATTAAATCACATTTTAACAATAAAGTGCCCGAAGTAGTCGCAGTGCATTGGGATGGTAAATTGTTACCTGGCTTAGATGTCAGAAGTTCCAAAAAAAAGAGGGCCCGCCGATCATAATTTCATTCGACGAGAAGGAACAACTTCTCGCTGTGGCAAAATTAGACAGCTTTACCGACAAGGACCAAGCTAAAGCTATTATGAACGCCCTGAATGATTGGGATTAATGATGCATCTAATACCTGTTGCTTTTAGAACAAAGGCTAGGATGAAATCTTAATCTTCACTTATCGTCATCACATTCCTGATATCCCGTTATTAAGAAATCTTAAAGAAACTTGGAAAAATATTGATGCCACGAAGATACAATTGTGCACTGAGCTCATCAAACAACATTTAGCTGACTCTGAAATCCATCAACTGCTGTCTGCCTATGCGTCTAAACTTCAAAACTCAATGGTCAGAGACGAATTGATTGAGTTGTGTATCACCTTTTTCAAAACACAGATAAGAAAATTAAAATTAGGCTTCCGCGTGCAATGCATCAAGCGAGGTGGATGGTTACTCTTTGAAAATATGTCTTAATTCTAAAGACAAACGAGCCTTGCAAGACTTTTGCTTGCTTATTGCAACAGCGTATTGAAAGCCTTTGCTTAAATCCAGTTCGGCAGTACACGCGCTATAACAAGATTTGTGCTTTTTAAGAACATTAAGTGACTACGAAAAAATTGAAAAATTTCCGAAATAAAATATCGGATCAAATAGTCGTACTGTCATTTTCAACGATTTGGTCGACGAAGAAACAAAGTCGAAAATAGTAGCTAATTTAGAAAGAGAAGTTTATCCGATATTGGAAAGAGGTACATTGCGTCGAAGGAAGAAATCTCAAGCTCCTTTTATGGTAATGTTTTAGGTTTTAGTGTTTCATTTCACATTTCAGCAAAAACCCTAGCTCATTTCGTTTCGGGAAACAGTAAAGGTCTGTTTGCTCGGCTAAAAATTGGCAGCACTTTTCTCCAAGGAAGAGTTTCATCGTGGAAAGAAAATAGTGCATACGTACCAGTTAAAAGAACGGTTCCTTCTCTTAAAGCGGCCAATGATACAGCTGAAAGAGATGTGAAACAGATGCAAGACTTCCATGGGCTTATTACAGCGGATGAAGAACAGAAGTAGTTTCTTTTACGTTGCGTGCAAAAGCACAGGAAACATTAAAAAGAAAATAGCCCCATTAATGTACAATGTCCCAAATAAATACAGATATTATTCGTAATTGTCTGGATATCTTTTTTAACCTAATTCTACAAATTATGTAGTTGAAAAATTTTCAACAAAAATTTAGAGGCCAAGCAGACGCGAGTTATCCTCACGGTAAAAGTAGTTCCCTCACAGAACTAAAACGAATTATTTGATTTATAAGCACTTATAAGAATGTGAAAATCGCCAAGCAACAGAATAAAACGGTTGGTTGGTTTTTTCCGAGAGGGTCTTCATAAATGTGCTTTCTGGGGCAAACATTAATTTACCTCCGAATGCAACGTTGATGCAGTTGCGGCCATTGAATGGCGCGCTAATAAACGGGTCATATGCAGGAACTGAGGATGGTGCATCCATGTAAACTGTTATTCTATTATGATGAACCCGCTGCAATGCCAGGTGCTGATGTACCCGCTGCTCCTACCGCTTCGATAGAAAAAATTAGGCTGAACAAGGCTTACAAATGTAGCGAATGCGCCGCGAAATATTGGAATTTCGACAAAAAATAAACAAATTAGAGGGAGGTGCTACTCAATCTGTTGCCGAAAATATAATACTTGAGGAATTTGATGCGGCGGTCCGGACTAACTAGCGACAATATGTACAGGAAAATAGAAATGTGTTTGGGTGTGAGCAGTCGGTTGAAAAAAACAGCAAGTTCTTAATTTCGGCCTTATCAACTATGCCCAAAATTAAGTCGAAGCTAATCAAAATGTTCAAAAGAACTATTACTCATGCCTCTGCTATTGTATATTGAAGTCGATATCGAAGATGGAATCTCCTATAACAATATATTATTAGACCCCAGTAGTTCGCAAAAATATTAGGGGGTATGCGTTACAGTACAGCATTCGTAAAAGAAATTGTTTATTTTTAATATCGGTTTGCTTTAAGAGTAGACCTCCACTCAAAACTACCAATATAGAGACATGTACGCCCTTCTGGCTTTAGCACAAAGTTGTACTCCTACAATAGATACACAACATTTAAGACCCAATTCGACTTCAGTAAAACAGATTCCTTTCAAATAAATTTGATCAAACATCAATTCATAACTACATACATTAATATGACAAAGCTTATTTTGGATCCTCATTCCTAGAGATATTGCACAAATCAAAAGTAAAAAAAAAATTATGCCCACCAATAAAAAAAAAAAAAAAACAAACAAATGTGTTTAATTAAATTTGCAAAAGTCTTTTAAGCTCTATCTGTGTATCGATTTCACATTCACATTCCCAGTCTCATTCTCATTCTCAGAGTGCAGTTTAATTTAGTAAAAAATTATGTATGCAAGCTTCAAGATGTGAGAATTTACCGTTTGATTAATAAATTGGAAAACAAATTCGTACATTCTCCGATTTATACACAACCAATTTGTTTCTAAATGACCTCATCGTAAGGCAATGCCCTGTCTTTCCTCCTCTATCACCCTCCACCCTGCTTAAGCATTTAAAAAACAAGCGAAAATCGGTAATCGAATTATATCTGTTATCACCTCTGCTTCTACTAACAACAACACGAGCAGCACGAAATTTTATTTTGCTATTTTTTTTCTGATTTATTTTTGTTTCTTCTTTTGTTCAAGAATTGCGTTTGCATTTTGCATTTGGGATTTTGCGTTTTGCGTTTTGGATTTTGTTTTTTGCTTTTTAGAATAAGTCTTTGACAGATAGCGATAAGCGAACTTGAAAACCTACTTTCTCACCTGTAAGTGGTCTTCGTCGTCACTGGGTTCCTCTTTTAGAGGCAGCGAGTCGATTTGCTTGGCGGAGGTGACTTTTTTATTTCTCTGCCATGTGAATACACGAGCCATTTGAAGGAATTTCTTGCGTGAAACCTTACCCATATGTTTGAGACGTTCTTTGAAAGCTGCATCGTCTTCGCCGCGCGCTTTGTCTTGTTGTTCCTTTTCCAGTGCTGTCATAAACTCCTGATTCCAACGCAGCTCATTCATGAATTCTTCGTTTTGAAGCATTAATGCAAATTGCTCATCGGGTAAATCGAATTCACCACCTGGTCGATCTGCTGATTGGATTCGTAGGAAGCCAGGTGGCAATGGGCTGAGTATAGGCGGATTCCATCTTCGCTGACCATTTCGTTTTGATGGAGTACCAGTGGCCGAGCCTGTACCATGTGATGTGGGTGGCTGTTGTCGCATATTGGCGATTTTCTGCTTTGGTGAAGCGCCAGTATTGGCCATCAGCGTCTGCGGCGGCGGGGGTAGATTCAACAACGGTGGCTCACCGTCTGATGTGTCGATGAGTTGGACACTATCCACAGCTGACTTGGGCGGACTCCGTATGGGAGTGCCTGTACTCGAGGTCTTTTCCAATTCGTTGCGGAGTTTCTCATTCTAAAATGTGAAAAAATGAGATCACACACAATTTATGCATTTTGGTTGCATATTTACCACTCCTACCTGGTTATCCGTGCTCATAGCCAGTAGTTGATCGATTGTTGCATCGACAGCTCCTTGATTTGCACGGAGTACAGCTTCGATCACATCGCGATCCATATCGGGAAACATTGTCTTAAAATCAGACATTGCCTGGGCGAATTCTAATTGCATTGTGGATGCCATTGCCTATTGCAGGAGTAGGAGCAGGATTTTTCTTTAAAATTAACTTATGTTGGGTAGGCGAAAGTCCAAAGTCGTCTACGTCGTGCTACGTTTTCGTTGTGGAGTTTTTCACTTTCACGTTCACCTTCGACTTGTGATGAGTTTCTGGAGAGATTCTTCGGTTTTGTTTGCTTTGAGATTGCTTGAGTTAAACAATTAACATCGCCAACGATAGATTAGCGTTGAAGGCATTTTGTTTGCTTTATTTTCGGTCTGCTGATTATCATGGAAATGTAAATAATTTACGCTTGTTGTTTTCCTTTTTTTTTATTGTTTCATTATTTGATCTTCTGTGATTCTGCTGGCTGGCTAGTTACTGTCGCAGTTGTCCTCTTATCGGAAATTTTATTTACAGCTTCAGTGAAGAGAGAGTGAATTTTCAGAAAAGAGATTTGAGATGATTTCGTTGAGGTGGGAGTAAGATACTATGATTAGATGTGACGAAGGTGTGACAGAGTAAAGTAGAAGAGCGCAGAATGACAATCTGGTCGAAGTGTCAATGTCAGATTAAGCTGAAACATAGCATTACAATGCAGGATTGCGATGTTATTCGGTGCCGTCTCAGTTCAGAGGGTGACTACATTTGTTTCAAATTCTGTGGCACAGGAGGCGCTTATGAAATGCGTGACGAAACAGTATTTATTGGAAATCGGAAGTTAGATTAGACGTTTGACAGCCGCTAAAAGGGGAAACCACGGATAGTTGTTGATAGTGTTTTCCATTGGACGACAGAAGTCTTCTTTTTGCACTCCGCAAACATTTTGAAAATGTTCTATTGACACTCTTCTTACGAGTAGCTTTCTCAGAAGCTAGATTTTGCTTCTGGATCTCATTTCAGACGTACAATTTTTCTTCTCAGTTTTGTGTCAAAATGTACTAACACAAATAAATGTAAACGTCAAATAGATGGAAGTAAAGTAAATATTTTATTGGATCCTGCCAATAAATTTCTTGGCGAGGAAATTGCAAAATAAAAATTTGACATTAAATCAATACAATGTACAAATTTTGACAGCAATATCAAAAGAATTTTTAGTGTTCTATTGGAATCCGGGCCGTTTAAAGAAAGAAACCAATGGAAAACGTCGTAAGAGATCAAACAGTTTCGATTGACCAGAAATATTGCTGTATTTCTTTTTTGACATTTGAGAAATGTTAACAATGAAAGTCTCAAAAATTACTTGATGAACATAGGAGCTTAGAGTAAGAAGCTCCTCGACTCGATAACCATTGGAAAATGTTCACTGCAGCAGATACAAACGAAACGATTTGAGGGCTTGCAAGAGACCCTAGTGCAACGAAATCAGCTGTTTCTGACAACCTTGAACGACTTGAAAAAAAACCAATCGCACGTCGAACTTTGGCTGATTGGGTTCCATTGAGGATACAATAGAAGAAAATTCCTACTTTCACCGAAAAATCATCCACAGCCACGAGATAAATTTTTGGTTAAATGGCTTTGTTAATAAGTAGAATTGCCACATTTGGTTGAGCGAACAGTCGGAGGTGTTGCATTATACATATACTTAAAAACTTACTATTTTATGTGGTTCTCATGCGGGAGGTGTCATTGGGCCGTAGTTCTTCAACGGAGACCGCAATCGTTCCATGTTAACCAATTTTTTTTTGGGATAAATAAGTTTGGTACCATTTGCCACACAGCGCGTTCCATAATCAAGTTATTCAAGATGAAATTCGGCGTCCAATCGCCAGAAATGGACCTGTTAATTAGCGGCGCTGTGATTTAAAGCGTGTAAACTCTTCGGTTTATGCCAATAAGCCAAAGAGAACTAAATTTTGGAGGTGAACATTCGATGTGAAATTGTTAAAATATCGCCCAAATTATGCAAAAAAAAAAAAGTTATGGAAAATTGGGTTCAACGCATCCACTCAAGGGAGCGGTTCCGTGAAAGGGAATAGACCCCAGACCTAATGTAACTCCGAAGAGAGAGTTAAGATATTAAATCGCACGAGCTGGGCGTTTAATTGGCAGGTCCTCTTCTAGCAATAGAACGATCAGCGAACTCCATCATCAACAGGTATATTGTGCACGCGCTTTGTCGGAAGTGATACTGTTGAAATTTTTAAGTTTTTCATATATAATTGCTTCTGTTGTAACACTTCCGTCTGTTCACATTCACATATGTGGCAGTTTTCCTTATTAACAAAACTATTTAACCAAAAATGTTCCTCATCACGGAAGATGATTTTTAGATGTAAATTCGGATCTTCTTCCACCTTTAACAGATCCTAATTAGCGAAACTTTGAAGTGTATAATGGTCAATTGAATTTAGCTCTTGGGTCAATATGATTTTATACAAACGCATAGCCAAGTCTTTTCGCAAAGTAAGATATAGTGACGTTTGAGATATTCTCAGCTCTTATGTACGGCGCTGAATTGATTGATCACAATTTTCACAATGTTCAATTGTTCTCTTATCGAGACGATTATAAACAAAAAAATGGATTAAGCGCACGCTACAACTAAGTTATGGTCACGAATTTTGATATAAATTTTGGATGATTTGTAAACGCTCTTGAAGTGTATATCTTTCCGCGACGAAAAAGTAGACAATCTGGATTACAGAGTTCCTATAGGGCGCAGCTAACAAAAAAACTTAATTATCCGGCGAAAGAACCTTGATATTTGTTGATTCTTCTTAGCAACTGCGGAAGAAATTTTGGAACGGCGAGGGCGTGTAAAGCATGACTTGCTTATAGAGCTTGTTAAGAAACACATTAGGTGCAACGAACACCTTACTCAGCAACATAAACAAACAATAGTGACCATAGCTGGGGACAACGATCGCTACCTTGCTGACTCAACAGTTACGCGCTCACCCAGCTCAGCTATAACATCTTTTACCAAACGTCAGCATAGCTGGGGACAACAATCGCTACCTTGCTGACTCAACGTAGCATTATGCATGTTCGGTTATTATTTTATTGTTTAAGTAGATTAGTTTAGGTAAGCGTTTATTTGTAATTATAGTAATTATAAGTATAAAAGAGGCATTCGGCCCAACAATAAATGTCATACTTTCATTGATTGATCAAACGGTAGCGTGATTATTTCACATATGTGCCTTCCTATATATTGAAGTTGCCTGAATCCCTTTCGAAAGCTATATCCGAAAATGATATTATTCATCCCACTAGAACGACGCTCGTAAACCGGAAAATCCCCACATCTTCCGGTAAGACTAAAATCTCCGTCTCAGCCGTCAAAAGTTGTCCACAAGGAGTAATTCTCTCATCGCTCTCGCTATCACTGGCCATTGATGACCTACTAGTAAAACTTAGTAATCTGGGCTGTCAAACAATAGGATATGCCGATGACATAGTCATAATAGTGAAGGGTAAACACCATAAAGACGTATAAATATATGTAGTACATGACTAGTGTGTTGGAGAAAATAAATCTGATTGTTAACCAGATCTCACTTAACGGTATAGTAATTGTGTACTTCAACGAAATAAATTATCTTGGAATGGTTCTCGATAAAAAAACTAAATTGGAATTCACATATTAATAATAAAATTACCAAAGCGACTAAGGCCATGTGGGCTTGCCATTGTATGCATGCCGCATGGCAATATCTAGGGATTAACCCCAAAGGTCACCCAATACCAACAATGAAGATACGACCCATTCTTACCTGCTCATCAGTGGTATGGTGGAGCAAAACAAAAGACAAATCTGCCATACAAAAGCTTCAGCGGCAATAAAGATTTGCATGCGTCGGCATCTAAGGCGGAATCCCATTTACTGCATCTCTTTATAAAAAAGATGGCAATTCGCAGTAGTCAGGCTACTGTTATACAAACAGGAGATTAACCACTCAGATAACGTGGATCAAATGAATTTTTCTCCGAAATTCCCGAGCTTGACATGATCTGCGCGGCAAACGACTGCCTACTTAAGACTCTGTGCTTCGGCGGAAGGTTCAATATAGTGATCCCATACCGAAAAGCATGAAACTACAAAAACTCCACCACAAACCTTAAAGGTATTAGGTATACGGATGGATCGAAGATGGACACCAAACACCATCGCAACCAATGGGAAAAAGTCAAAGTGTATTTCAAGCGGAACTACACGCCGTTTAGGTGTGCGCAAATCTCATCCTCGGAATAAAGGGCGTCCCCATCCATATACTAACGGAGAAGCCAATCAGCCACTAAAGCATTAGGCTCTAATGTCATTGACTTCAAATCAGTCATGCGCTGCTTCAATACACTACATATAATATCTCTCCCCTAAGAATAAAGTAAAACCTTGGTGGGCAACTGATCATTAAGTGTTGATGGAAACGAAATAGCCGACGAACTGGCTAGAAACGGTTTGGCTGATTCTTTTATCGGTCCTGAGCCGTTCTGCATTTAACTCAGCAGTAAATACCTGGAAGAACAAAATGTGTACGAGTATATCCCATTGGGAAAACATCTCAGGGCTTCGTCAGGCTAAAAGAGTCATCAAACCCGTTCATAAAAAAATCCAAAGAATCCCTATAACTCAAAAGGGATAATATCAGAAGACTTTTGGATTTCTAACCGGACACTGCCATTTTCGATATCACATACACAAAATAGGTCTTATTTAGGAAACTGAATGCCATCTTTTCATGGAAGATGACAAAACTAGGGAACATATTTTATGTGAATGCATGGCTCTGAAATCTCTGCCAGAGTGATTCTCAATTTCATCAAAAGAGTTGAACCTACCTTGGGTTCGTAATAGTACTGATCAAATCCTTCAAAAAAAAAAAAATACTATTCAAGGATGATGCTTCTGTGGGATATGAATTTGGGTACACAAAATTTCGAGAGGTAGACGAGGCATAATCGCTGCATTTGTTTTGTTTAGTATATGCATAATAATTGTTCAAGTAAAGTCGATATGGCGCAGTGTTTTGATCGTCGACTTCTATGCCAGAACTCTGGGTACAATTTTAAGCAGTAGCTCTAAAAATAATAAACTTTTACATTACCACCTTTCGACAGACTATGGCTTATTAAAATGAAATCGAAAGAAAGCTATTCCGCTCTATAGATCCCATTTTCTGTGCAATTAAGGAGAAATGAACACAGTCCATTTTAGACTATGACGCCTTCAATTTACTAATTTATTTAAATGGGAAGACCACCGTTAAAATCCAGCCCTGAAGCGTACGTTATGTTTTTGACTTTAAGGACAAAATACGGCGAGCGGAAACGTTTTGGGAATGATGTCGACATTTATTCGCCTGCCTTGATTCTATGGCAAAAAATTCTTTCAACTTGGAAAGAAGCTTACATTTGTACCTATATCTCTGCAAGGCACTTAAGCTTAAGAATTATATTGATGTACATATCATCCTTCGTTACAAAGAAATAAAATCAATATGAGCAGTATTTATAAAATACTTTGACACTAAGATACTTATTTCGCTGTCCAGGGATACACAAACGATATTTAAAAGATGAATAAATTTATGAGGCAACCTAAAACAGAAATCCGACCTTAAGGGCTATTGCGTGGCCACAAAAGGTTGAAGTAAAAGTGAATACTGTCATTGTGAGTCAACCCGTGGCCATAATGTTTAGATTTAAAATGTCCCTACTTTTAATCGCTGCTTTGCTCAGATGTCATAACAAATTATCTATCGTTCTTAGAATTATACACACCACCAGCCTTTATTACAATTTATATTGACCTACAAGCTCTCCATATTATTTAAACTTCCATTGACTTACAATATTATTCTAAAAACAACAGACGGGGGCTACCGTCAACGAATTTAGTTGCATCATAAACGTACCACCCTCATATTATTTTCACTTGCAACCCTTAGGCAGTTCTCAAATTTGCATGGCATTAACAATTGAATCCATGTATCTATTGGATGGGAATGCGATTTGTCTCCTTTTTGAATGCCCTGCGAAAGAAGGTTTTTTTCCCCTTTTTTTAAACGCTCGAACAATAAATTATGCATTAGTTTCTTATTTTTTCGTTGGCGTTTCATATTGTGTTGTTTTTTTCACTAATTAAAAATATTCATTTTCTTAATTTTTATTCGTATCTTATCTGCAGTAAGGAAGATTATATAATGACACATAGTATACAATTGATTAATTCCTTTTTTTTTCGAACATAAAAATATATCTCTACATATCTACATAATAAATATACATATATATATAAAAATAAATTAAAAAAATAATATTGTATTAAGTTTAAAAAAAAAAACATTTTACAGGCATGAATACTTTTTTCTACTTATATCGATCAAATCGAATTTTGATTCCGCTAATTAATCGACTAAGCTAATTTAGTTTAAGTATAATAATTTAAAAAAAATAAGAAATACTTTTGGTTTGTGGTTTTTGTTGGAATTTTTTTTATGGAAATTTCACTTTTTTCATACTAGGTTTTTGTTTGTAAAAAAAAAAAGTAATTCAATATTGTATCCTCCACGAAGCCTTGATAGAGGAAATATATTCCGGGAAATAGATACTGAAGTCCTTGAAATGGGTTTTACTGAAGAATGATGATTTTGAGAAATAATTTAGATTTATGTTATAGATTTTGCTGATTGAATTAGAAAAAGCTGGCACTGGAAGATTATTTAATATCGCACATGTCTGGCGTTACGTTTACGTCCCATATTGCAAATTTTAAAGTGGCATGGTGACATATCTGTAAATAAAAATATAGTTTATTAATTCAAACTTATTTTCTATAAGATACAAATTGTAAGATTCTTTTATAAAAAAAATGAAGAGAGGAAGGCAACTAAATTAAATTAAAAACAAAATATTGAAAACTTAACCTGTCATTTATGTGGGGGCCGATAAGGGAGACAATATTAACTAGTTATACTCTTTGGGCACTCATAGACTATTCAATTACGATGCTGTTGCAAAGCTGCAACGTCCTCAGAGAGTCATATGCATAGGTATCTACGGTGCTGTAATAATCTGCCCCATAGTTGTCACTGACGCTCTCATTGGTCAGATTATTACAAACAGGAGAAATGATAATCGCAGTACAGTCGAACTTCACAAGCTTCATCTTAGAGATTTCTGCTACAAAAAACTGACTGGAAGTTCAACATAGTGATCCCAAATTGAAAAAAAACATGGGACTTCCAAAACCAAACATCAAATCTTAAAGGTAACAACTGGTATACGGATGGATTTACAGTGGAAACCGTCGAACATATATCGTTAAGAATGCGTGGCTCTATGACTTTCGCAGAGAAACCTTAGTGACTGAGGAACCAGAAACTATCTCCACCAAAGTGATTCTGAAGTTTATTAAGAAAATAGAAGATAATCTGATCGCAGTGCCCACGAAGTCAGTAGCCCTTGAAAAAAAAAGATTCTGTTTTCAAGATAAACTTTTATAGAACGATTTCACTCCTAGGGAAAAGGAGCATATGTGTTATCCACTTGCATTGAAAATATGGTTACAACTTAAAAAGACTATCAAAACCCCATCACGTCGGCTCTGTTCGTGGATCACTACCAAAACTACCTGAAATTAATACGCAGCATCATTCTTACGGAGCAGCGATCTTTGTTCAAAGAGTTCCCAAAAAGCGACCAATAACATGCTGGCTTTTTAGTTAAATTTGGTCGGTGTTTCGACTTATGAGTAAACCATAATTGCTTCCATAATGCTATTCTCGGGGATAGACTGGGATTTAGTTTAGCATGATACGACAAGGTGTTGTTTTCAGCTTCATAGACTCCAACAAGTCAAAAATATGATACGAAGTGTGGTAGAGGTACGAGGACAATAGTTAGAGCTCCACCAAATTCATTAACTTTTGTTTAATATCTTTCCCATCTACTATTAACCGCTGAAATGTGTAACATGTAAATTACATCATATCCTACATATTTCTCTCAGTTATCTGCATCTCTGCTGCAGCGCTTGTGGGGTTGGTTAAATTTGCGAACCAAAGACCTATCAGACCGCTCTATTTGGGATCATCTCGTAAGTGTGGATAAGGGGTTGCTGATGTTTTTGCATTTGATTGATTCAAGTACTTTCCTTTCTTCTCCTTTTTCGAACTGCCGTATCTTGAGCCTGAAAAGCCTAAAGTTTGTTTATTATATCATGATTTGTTACATCCGCTGACATTAGTAACATTTTCGTGTCTGTCCTTGTAATTTTTGCTTCGTACTACTCGCCTATCGTCCAACTTTGCGGTATCAGCTGGACAAATTACTATTATGTATAATAAACCTCTAAGCTTAAGCGGCATTTTTATATAACAAAATACTGCGAAGTTTTTGCGCCATTTAAGCTTCCAAATCGGAAGGTTCGGTGTTCGAATCCCAGCCTTACCCGAAAGACATAACATCCATTTTTTCAGTTAACGAAAATCAAGCAAGACGAGTAGTTGACTAAAAATCAACTTCCACTAAGAATAAGTCTCCTCATTAAATGTTGGATGCCATCCATGCGAAATAACCACTGAGCCCAAACATCTTTCTTTCTCTCTCTATCCCATTTTCCAAAAAACTTAACGGTTTTCATTGAGAATTATATTGTACATTTTTGTTTTTGACTTCAATAGCTCGATTGTTCGGCTCGCTGTATGGCAAGTAGCGCCGTACTGTTGAGGCCACATCTCACCAATGTTGAGTGCACGCAATTGCGCCCAAAAATAACGTTCCAATATGTTCTGATAGCGATTTTCATTAACTGATATGTGGCGGCCATTATCACCAACGAAAAAATACGGTCGTCATGAAAACCACGCCAAACCGTCAATTTTTGTGGATATAGAGGCACATGCTGGTTTGCAACCATCGAATAGCGCATATTTCCTTTGTTGGCAAAGCCATTTAGCTGAAGATGATTTTACGATATTCCGAATCGGTTGTAATCATTTCTAGAGACCAATTTGAGAAAGTTTTGACGCTTCAAATGATCATCTGGCTTCAGTCCTCGACTTAATTTTATGTTATATGGCTGTAGACCCAGATCCTTTCGCATAATTCGCCACAATGTGGTTTGACAGATGCCAAACTCTTGCGAACGGCGTGCAATGGATTGATTTGGGCCGATGCCAATAGATGGACTTACGGTCTCAATATTTTCAGCACTCCCTGCATTTCATTTCTGTCACGGAATAGTAAGCAATGAAAATGTAGACTCAAATTGTTGCACCAAATTACGAATTGCGACTTGGGTGGGGTGATTGTAATGACCGAAAATTGGCGTTAGCGCTCTTAAAGTTGAGGCCACCAATTTTTAATAATTTGCCAGTGTTGCTCGTTCAAGTACTGAACCATGACTAAGTGGTAGAAATTGACAAGCAAAATAGTACAGGGTGAATGACTCGAACTCCAACTTTTTAAAATGCTATAATTTTTTTTATTTTTTGATAAATTTTATTGTGCCAAAGCAAAAAATGTTGGAAAATACATCAATTTTCAAATTGTATCAGTAGTTTTCAATATGTCCACCTTTGGCGCAAATAATGGCCTTGAGACGGCCGAGAAAGCATCGCACGCTGCACGCAAGTGGCTCTGCGGTATTTTGGGCCATTCCCGGCGAAGTGCTTGTTTGAAGTGGTCCAAACTTTGGTATTTTTTAGTGCCAACCTTCGCCTTCAAAATACCCCAGACAGAGAAATCCAACGGATTTGCATCCGGAGAATTTGCAATCCATTGTGTTGAAGAAATGAAGTGTGGAACATTGTTTTTTAGCCAATCTTGGTTGACGCGCGCTTTGTGAGACGGTGCCGAGTCTTGTTGAAATGTCCACGGTCTCCGAAATGATTGTTCGCCCAAGGCTTCAATACTGCCCCTAAGACAGTTTCACGGTATACGATGGCATTAATTTTGACGGTTCAAAAATACGAGGGGAGAGCGACAATCGATGGTTATGGCGGCCCAAACCATTACCATCGGTGCTGCCTGCTTTCTGGTGGCCGTCCGAAAGTGTAAATTTTCGAACGACCTCTCTGGCAAGTAAACTTGGTTATTTTGTTTGTTGACATATTACTCGATAAAAAATGGCGACTCATCGGAAAAAACCAAATTCGGCAACTCATCACTTTCGTGCAAGTGTAGCAACTCCTTCGCTCTTTCGACTCTAACTTTTTTCTGTTGCGGTGTAAGCTCGTGTGCTTTTTGGAACTTCAATGGCTTGAGCCCAAGCTCATTTTTCAGTATGTGTTGCATCCGTTCCAACGATATGTTGAGCTCACGAGCCATTTTTCTTCCACTTCGACGCGGATTTCGCTCAATTCGAGCCTTCACTTTCCGAACCATTTCTGCCGATGTTGCTGTTTTTTTATGACCACCTCCATGGCGTTTTGCAACGCTGCCAGTATCACGGTAACGAGCTATGATTCGAGACAAAAATGATTTATTCACGTTGAGGTGCTGGAGGTCTCTAACGATAGCTACTTGTGGTATTCCAGCCAAATATAAAGCAATCACACTATCACGTTTGAATTCCATCGCGGATAAAAATTTTTCAACACAACTGAGACACAAATCGTTTAAAAGGCTTGTAAATAATAAAATTATCTGTCATGTGTCAAAATTTGAGCTCACTGTCATGGACGGTTTGGAAATGATAGCAGTCTGAAGTTGGTTGCAGTTTGAGTCATTCAAGGTGTATTGACAGTTCACAAAAAAAGATTAGGTGTTCGTTCACATTCATTATAATATATAGTTCTTAGTGGAGAGTTCTATATTTAAAATATTTAAATTTTTTGCACTTCGCACTACTCCTTAAACGGTACCTGGAGTTAGGTGTGCGGGTCAGAAAAAACGGCAATATCAAAGCTTGTGAATACTTGCTTTCGAATTGTGAAAAATTGAGAGCCTTTTATAAAGTATTTGTATCCATGCCTTCTATAGGAGAAAGATGACATGACCAATAATCGATGCGAGCATTCGAGAATTATTCGAAGAATGACTTTAAAATCAAACTTAAAGACTTCAAGCATATTTTCGGAAAGTTATGAGGAAAAAGACGGAAACTGATGACGAAACTACACATTTTCAAGGAAGTTTGGCATGTGAGGCCAAACTGCTAATTTGCAGAGCATAACCCTAATATGGTGCAGAAGTGCGGATGTTAGTGGTTTCTGATGAAGGTATCCTTGGCCGTTTTGGACGCAAAATTCTTCTAATGATTTTTGGTCCCATTTGCGTTGAAGGGGTTTGGAGGAGGAGATCTAACAACGAACTCTACATAGTAGCATTGATCAGGTCAGAAGAGTGCACGTAAGTTACCTAAGATAGCTAGGATATGAGCGAATGAACCAACGCTTTGGCCCGAAGAGACTTCGATTCCAACCCGGAGAGACAACACAGTTGAAAAATACTTCGCCGGTGGCGCAAGGGCATTAACCAACTTGGAGTGCGCAACTGGAGGCAATTAGCCGGAAACTAATTCGAGAAGCCTACTGTAGTGTCATCTGGGCCCCCGCCCAATTATCAAGATGTTGTCTAATAAGAAGTGGGGGCAGAGCAAAAATAGGGCGGCCTCGACTCATACCAAGGGTTGAACTGTGCCCCCAACACAGTTTTGAATTGGTACTCAGGAAGACGGCAGGCGATGGCAAGGCGTATCCTTCCTCCCATGGATGTATGGGCATCCCGTGAAATTAAGTCTCTCCGAGACAGGTGTTCACGTTAAAAACATTGACATACATAGTTGCAGGGTCATCTAACTCTGATATTTACATACTTATTATTCTAAAGATCACTAAATACCAGCTTCTGGGCAAAACTTACGAGGAGCGTTCGAACGAAAGGGTGTTTTTTTTTTACTAATATTAGTAGATGCTCCAATAGTAATAATTTTTAAACCATCCCGCCATTTGCGACTGATCCCTCACATTTACTTTAAGTTATCAGTATGAGCAAGTTTATGCTTAATGTGGCCAATAAGATTTTGTTGCACAAAATACAACAACTTCTGTGAGGGAAAAAGGCAAGTGCAGGGTGTTTTTTCTTTCTTTAACGTGCCACTTTCGGTTCAGGTTCAGATACCAAAAAATTGCGTATCAATGCTTTATATTGCACTCTATTGATAGTAGCCGCGACGCCATTACCACCTTCGAAAAAGTAGGAGCAAATGACCCTTTCAGAGCATACACCACACCAGACCGTAACTTTTGGTGAATGTAAAGGCGCTTCAAAAATAAATTCTGGCTTTTGGGTACCCCAATACCGAACATATTACGTCGGTCAAGCCACATGGATCCAAAAATCAGGTTCACTATCGAGGATATTTTGCATGCTTCGGGCATATTGGATACGACGCGGCTTATCAAGTGGTAATAATTTATCAGCCATTCACATGAGAAATTGTGCAAATCAATCTTTAAGTTCTTCCATATATTCGATGGATGTAAGCCAAACTACTGAACGCTGCGACGATATGAAGTTTCTGGATGTTGGTCAACATAGGCTTTTACATCATAAATGGTATTATTACTTTGATGTGAATGGGATATCATCTTTGGCTTTGATGTTGATACACTTCCACTTAGACCCCGATATTTTCTTCTATACGCAAGTTGTGTTAACACAAGACAGGACTTATTTCCAAAGTAAAATGTAGTTATTCCAGCTCTTTCTTTTGCCGTGTAGTGCTCTATGGTAACAATTTATTGAAATGAAGTTTCTAACACGAGCAGTCAAATGTCGATTTGACAGTTCCTGTCATTTTTATTTTATTTTAACATCAGGTAGCAAAAAAACAAAAAAATCACCCCGTATTTTGGGGATGTGAGATAAATAAAGTGTTGGCGCAGCAGTGTAGCGACACTTAATCTTGCTTACTCACTGAGTTGATCGTCTTGCTATTTTTGTGGGCGGTAAAATGGGACCTGTAATTTTTTTTTTGATTCCGAATGGCGGGAGAGTGAGAGGCTGTTTCTTAGGCAGAAGATTTGGCTTTCGAAGGTTTATCATTGATAGGTAAATAGTCTTTTTGCTTACGGTGTTGGTAAAAATTTGAAGACATACCCTTTTGCGTAGTAGTCGGCGAACTGCAGCACGCTACCAGGGTTTTGGCAAAGAGTAATAAGAAACCTGAAGAGGAAACCTCGTAATAGTCACTTTTTCGGTGAAGGGAAACCTAGCGTCGGTAATATTTAATATGACAGCATATGTATTTTCCAACTGCTTCTAGAAACATGGATAGTTAATCGTAATTATTCAGAAAATAGCATCTTATATTTCTTCACTAACGCTAGACCAATAATTTTAGAGATTTTTTGTTTTTAAATTAACCTCAAAACACTTTTCCATAAATTATGTATAATTAAAAATAACAATTAAATTAGGAAAAGAATCAAATACTTACACAATCTCCTTCTAGCTGCATTTATATTTTTTTTTAAACAAGATCGCAAATCCCAAACGAACCAGAACAGAAAAGATAATGAAATAAAAAGAAAGAAAAAAAAAAGTTAAAAAAAGCAAATTAACAATTGCCAACTTAAAAGGGAACCAATAAATTTATGACAGACTAATTTTCTGTGTTCACTTACAATGAATATTCTTCTTCGTGCCATGATCCTTTAACAAATTCTTTTCTGACGGATTCTTCTTCAATGGCAGAGGTGTTGGTATTGCTTCGGGAATAACGGCTTTTTCAGATTTATCTTCGCCGTTAGATGCATCATCGTCAATATCATTTGGTGGCAATAATTCCCTCAACCATGGCCAATTAGATAGAAAGTTTGGATTATCTTCAGGATAGTTTTTCTAAACGAAGTTCGAAGTTCGAAATTAGAAATTGATTTTTAGATGTAAGAATAAGCTACTGCTTACCATATCACTGTACATAGCCTCGTCCATTGTTTCTGTTTCATCTAAAAAGTATTGAGGTATATCCATTCCGGAATAGAACGATCCATATGCAAGTCTGGCGGTGATGCAACGACTCAGTGCCAACGTGAGAAATAACCCAATGCTTAAGTGATTTACTGAGAAAGTCATTGTTGTTTCTTGAGGTATTGTGTCGCCTTCTGTAAGGATACATCCAAGCCCAAACACACATGAGAATATATGTATGATAAATAAATTGTAAATAAATTCTAAGGGTGGGTTAAGAGTATGTTATTTTTTAAATTTAATTGACAGTTCTGTATAGAATGACAGGCGAGTTTACGACTTTGAATATATCTGATAAGTTTGGCTCTTTGAATTATAATGCAGGATTTCCTTCTGTGAGCTGTAAAGGACGATGAAAGTAATTTGCGATAACATTCGAGTATTATATATACATATATCTACGTTTGAAAAGTTTAGCTAAATGAGCGCTAAACATTTTTCTTATAAAGGAGGTTATGTTACTTTTGAATAAGAAAAACTCCCACCTAGGTAGTTTTCAATACACAAAATAATTTCTAAAAGTTTAAATTAATATTTTGGGAAGTTTCGAATTTTGTTTGATCTTTTGAAAAAAGAATTGAGAGAGGCTGCATGGGTCAACATGAAGTGTGATGTTTTTACAAATGTATACTATTTCACAACTCTTGTTCACAGCTGGCGATAAATGTTACATTCGGTGTGCCATTAAGAAATTATTTAAGAAATAATTTAAGAAAATACATTAGAGTCTTAATATCGGTTTACCAGCCACTACAAACCCGTAGATATCCTATATAGTATTTTTGAATGAATCGAATATGTTTGACGTTGTGTTTGACGTTGATTGTAGTTGATTCCGAAGGCTACTAAGGTTTTACATAAATTAGCTGCGTTGCTAGCCGTAAAATACATCGATGCGTGACTTTTTGCAATAAGGAGAAAACAAACAGGAAAATGAGCAAATGGTTCTTTTATACGTGCCCAAATGGCGAGTGCACATGGTTAAGATTTCTGTAAACTAACTGAAATTTATTTACTTACAAAACAAATGGCACCGTATTAAGATCGATATAGCAATAACGACTTTTTACAATACACAGACAGTCATGTTCTAGAGGAATTCCGGAATACGAATATAATACCACTGACTGCTTTGAGGTTGGCTGAGTTTGATCTTACAAACGAAACTAAGGACCCGGACCACAGTTGAACTTCATGGCAAAATATCGATCCAGACGGACACATTTTAGAGAAATCGCTCTCGATGACGGCAATGTCATAGGACTATACCTAAAGTAAATTGAGAAACCTATTCAACTGCTCGTTCATATGCAAACCCTGTAATAAATACAGTACATACATGGCGGTTAGATGTGCAAATTCTAAGTTCCGGATAATTAATTCGGTTTCAAAGCGGGGCATGATGTAATTCATGCCGCATCTAAACTGGTTTCTGATATCCAATGGAACAAAGGCAAAAAACAGTGCACTGGTGCCTGCCTAATTGACTTGGAAAAGGCCATCGATACCGTATTGTTAGAGGGACTCTTCTTCAATCTGGACAGGTTGGGCATAAGTAAACCACTGCTGTATATTCTTTTTGATATGCTCTCCAGTAGACAGTTCATCGTGAAAAATAGCGATGTGACTTCTGCTGGAACATTTAACATTAAAAACGGTCTGCAACAAGGTGCGGTAAATTCGCCGATCCTATTCAACATTTACACAAGTGATCTGATAGGTTCACTTTACCATGCCATAGCGTACGCAGACGAGTTAATCGCGTACAGATCAGGTCCAAAGATTGAGGTCATTAATACACTTTTGCAATGTGACTTCGACAAAATTAAGCGATATTGCGACGACTGGAAGTTGAAAATCAACTTTCAGAAGTCGGAAACCATTTTGTTTAGGACCCCTTTGTCTGTGGCCTCTAAGGATACCAGAAAGAATTGGCGAAAATTCTCTATCGTCGGACAACATGGACAGCCACTTGCTTGTCGAAATGTAGTCAGATACCTTGGGATCTGGCTAGATCAATATCTGTATTTTAACAAACATATAGATGTTGCTCTGGCCAGAGAGTGTTTTACAACAGCCAACTC
This sequence comes from Volucella zonaria, assembly GCA_963966105.1. NCBI lineage: Eukaryota > Metazoa > Arthropoda > Insecta > Diptera > Syrphidae > Volucella > Volucella zonaria. The sequence goes on along the minus strand of OZ014534.1, from coordinate 82,285,187 downwards.
GATGCGAGGTTAAAGGTGATCTACTACATGACCCTTATCCGGCCTATGCTGGTATTTGGATGTCCCGTGTGGTTCAACGTGAGAGAAAGTTTATTGGAAAAGATTCGGGTGTTTGAGAGGGCTTGCCTTAGCTTACATAATTTTGGGTAAGATTAAGTTAGATTTAAGTATAAAAAAAAAAATAAAAAAATAAAAATAAAAAAAATTAAAAAAAAAGAAATATATATATGTGCAGGTGTTAGGTTTAACTTAGAGTGCCCGCATGGGGCCAGTAAGTTAGAATAAGATAATTTTAAGTTAATTAAGCTAATTTTTAAGCGTTTTTTGTCTAGCATATAAGAATTAATTAATGAATGAAAATAAAAATGCATACAAACTGATGTGCTAATTCATAAGCGAGGGCAAACCTAGAAAGGACATCTAGCACCAACGAGTCAGAGAGCACACCATAATGGGAAGGAATAGTTTTGAGGATATAAAGAAGTTTGTCTAACCCGGCTCAATACAACCATGAAAACTAAACCAAATATCATAGTGAAGCGGTGTATTCTTTGACTAAGAAGAAAATGGAAATTTTGCGTGCAAACTATCAAAGTATCTTATCATCTTAGTTCTAGCGTGCGTCACATGAACTTACATACAAGAAAGTGATATTCGATGTCGTTCGCATAAACAGAATTTGAAGAGAAGATACAAGATACACAGCGTCAGAAGATATCCAACTTTAGAGCTTCGAATCTAATCCAAAGAGACAAGACAAGACAAGACATTGGAATGGAACCTTAACTAAATTATTGTTGGCTTAGTTAAGAACAATTTTGGTTAATGAGCTGGTCTACAGCAAAATGAAAGAAGTTCACGGAGCTTATATACCGAGATTCTTTTTCGAATGACTAGGGTTTTGCACATGCGCAGATAATTTCTAAAAATTATTTTAACAATTGTCATAACGATTTGCTTAAACTCCAATCACTGCTAGTCATCACGTGATGAGGTCTAATATTTTTGGACCATTGCTTATCTTAACATAGTCATAAACTTATTTAAAAGTTCAAATAAGACAATTATAAACTTAATGTATTATATTTAAAGTTAGAAAAGACAAAAACTTAAATAGCATTATCAAATTTTTAAAACAATTTTGAGCGATATGAGCCATCAGTTTTTGCTGACGTAATATCGCTTAACTATTTGTAAGATGTAAGATTTTTATTTATACCCCATCTACCTATCAGTAAATTTCAAAACCAAATAAATCCCGAAACATGTAGTGATATCTCGTTTCCGTTCCAAAGCACTTCAGTTCGAATAATAAATAAAGAGATTATTTTCTTTTTACCAACAAAGTATTTATAAATACTCATTAAGAGATGTCCTAAATTTAGGATCACCTCATCACTAGATTCAAGGGAGAAATCAAACTAAAAAATCACATAAATCGCAAATAATACGAATGTTAATTACGTCACTCAGATGTCATACCACCCCGAAGATCCACTAAATGATTCCATCCATTTAAAAAAAAAAATTACCATTGCTAATCTATCATTACGAATTACTATAATACAAAACAAAATCGCAGTACTCAGCCCAGCCTCCCCGTAAAGATTACAACCCAGGCCCCTTAGCCCCCAGCAAAGACATCATCCCTCATCTAATGCAAATTGCGAATTCATGAATTGCGAACAATCAAAGATTGCTTCCATCAAACTTTATCAATCGTAAAAATAAAACCTGCGAAGAAGTTCAATAAGTTATCGTGCAATGAGATTCATAATTGAAAACATTACCACCAAATAAATCATTAAAAAAAAGTAAATAACCGTCACTACTTAAAAGAAACCGACTGTCACAACTTGATCCTGTTTCGAAAGATTAATTGGTCATTTTGAAAAATCAGCACATCTGCCTTTAAATTAGCCTCATGGCCATACTACGAATATGCCCAATGAATGCCCAATGAATGCCCAATGAAACGTGATTTGTTTTCTACTTTCGGTTTTCCGTAACCTTTATGCATGTTAAAATGGTGGCTATTCAATAATTTCTAGAAAAAGAAAAGCACTTTTATTCCCCAACTTTTCCCAACGCCGACGTAATGGGAATCCTGAATGTTTAGAATAGGATACCACCTAAGGTAGGGTTGAACTTTTGGCTTGGAAAGTTTCAATTATTTTCTCTCCAGCTAACGCCTTTTCTTTGAGAGTTTAAACTGAACTGACATGGGGGCAAATTCAGTGCAAGAAATTACAATGTGACCGCTACTTTCAGTCAATTTCATAACGTTGAACACTTGAACACTTGCCCATGATTTCTTTCAAATTTAAAGACTTTCCGTTACGTCGAATCTATCATTATTTCTGTACTCTCATTAGATTGACGGACTTAACTAGAAATGTAGACGCGTCAGCGTCATGATAACATAAATTGCGACGCAAAATTTCATTCAATTTGAATGGAATTCCATAGTTTGACTACAACACTGATAGTGGTCTTAGTTTGATAATGAAATCTTAAATTCATATTTCAATCTTGACATAATGTCTTTCGAATCGGTTCATCGCCTTTTCAGCGATTTCACTGAATTTCCTGTTATTAGAGCGAATTTGTACGATTAGTATAATTTTACTTGTAATTGCAATATAATTTCTGTTGACAGTGGAAAAATTTTAACTATGATCAACAGTTTCAATGGAAAATAAAATGCCTTGTGGTCTGTTGAAAAATATTTTCTATGAATTATACGAGTAGAATCATCGAATAGATTTGCAACACATCCGGATGCATCGAGTATAAGGGTCAACAAGATTTTACTGCATCTAATGGAAAAAATTCCTTTGTTTATAGAAAAGGGGGTGAGATAAGAAATTCTGGAAAAAAAAAATTTTATTGAAAAAGGACGTTGACGTGAAACAAATTGTACAATAAATAAGTTCAAGGTGCAGAATTTGAAATATTTGCTACATTTTTGAAGCAACGGATTAAGCATGTGTAAAAAGTAAGGAGAATATTTGAGAAAAATAAAACAGATTCAACTTTGACGTACGCCAACGGTCTTACTATTGTAGATCACCGAAATATCAAGTAGCATGAGATACTACTTTATATCAAACGAAAGATATATACAGTGATGTGCACAATAACAGGGACAGCCACAGAATATTGTTTTCATGATACGTTGTAATTTTGTATTAATTGGTTTGAATGTCGGTAGCATAAAAATAAAGAGTGTGGCCTAAAATGTATACGTACAATTAAAAAAAAAAATCAAAACCTCTTAATTTGGATATGCAAAAAAAAAATAAGGACAGCTACCAATTCGTGAAGTTATTTACTCCGAATGCAAACAGAAACAAAAAAAATGATAAGAAATGAATTATTTTATCATAAAGCTACTTAAATATTTCATTCAATAGCCCTTGTTCTTTATGACAGCCAAGTAACGTCGCAACTTTTATTTGACTCTTTTACGCCCCTTAATGCCACTTGGACCTCTCGCCAGCGGTTCTCAATTGGGTTTAAGTCTGGCAATTGAAAAGGCCAGCTTAAAACATTAAGATTATTTTTCAAAAAACCATTCTTTTGCATGTTTCGATGAGTGTTTAGGATCATTATCCTCTTGGAACACCCATCGAAGACGCATTTTGTCCTCCATAGGACAATGCCGTGATATTGCATTCAATTCTATGAATGGGACGTATATCCTGGTAAGAAAAACATCCGCGTACCATGATGCAGCCTCTACCATGTTTCACCGACTTGACGGTGTATTTATTGCGATATGCCGTATTGCGCCGTCTACGCACTTATGCACTGCAGTGATCTGAGTTAAATAAATTAAACTTTCGCGCCATCAGTCCAAAGGATATTACGCCATTTCGTTTCAGGCTAACTGGAATGTTCCTCTGCAAATAGCAACCTTTTAATTACATTCTTCTTTGACAGCAGAGGTATTTCTCTCGGGTTTCTGGCTTTAGAATTATTCTCTATAAGCATCCAGTGAATGGTAGACGTGTGGAGGTCCAGGCTAAACCCAAGGCCCTGAATGAAGCAAACAAGTTTATTTTTGAGAGAGGGAGACCAAACGGTCAGTTCCGTGAATGCATGGGTCGGTAAAACCTTCACCTTGTCTTCTTCACACGCGTACTCGTTTATCGCCACTAAAAAACTTGACCTTACATTCGCCTGTAAAGAGTACATGTCTCCGGTTGTCCGTAGTCCAATCCGAATGTTCACGTGCGTAACTTAAGCGTACTGCCCTATGTGCCCTTGTCAGTTTCAGTCGAAGGGCGCGCACTCTGAACCTTGATCATCTTCGTGGAGTCGATTACGTACTGTTTCATCACTTACTTGAGTGCCAGTAGATTGCCGCAGTTGATTTTGTAACGATCGGGCGGTTCGCGAAGTTGTGACTTTGATTCTTCCTGGTCCAAGTCTCCTTGCTACACTCCCGGTTTCTGGGAAGTGTTCTTAGACGTTTCGGATAACTCGCCGCGATACACCTATATAGACCTTTGAGACTCTCCCTCCGAAAGCAAATTTACCGCTCTTACTGCGATATCCATATGATGCCGAGAACCGGGCATGGTAATCACAATTAATAACGTTGTTAAAGAAAACAATTACAGAAAGTAACACTTAGCGACAACGCTTAGAATTAGACTGGGAAATTTTACATTACATGCTTTTTAGAGCATGCGGCATGCGCTCTCTCTGCCTACTTAGTTAGAGGCAACGGCAAAATTGCTGATCAAAGTATATACAGTTAAATACTTCACTTCGATAATGTTTACCAATAGAGTAATTTTTAGACAAAAATTAAAATAAATCTTTGGTGGGCCCTATTTTGTTTTGCGTAGTTTACTTCGCAAACTAACGATACAATTTGAAATGCACGATCAATATTTGGGTATAGAGAACTGCACTTTGTTTTACTGTACAAAGAGCAAAGCTAAAGATCTTGTTAGTTTCTTTTTCTGCGCTCAACGTTGAGAGAAATTGGCGTAGAAGTGTCTTTATTATTTCGAACAATACTGATAAAAGATTTATATTAAATAGCGTTACAGTTCAGGGTGGACTCGGTCCGCGATCGAAAAACGTTTCTAATTTGAGCGGTCTTTAGGTCCATTTCAAGGTGGCTGAGGTCTCCTTTTACTGCGTGGTGCGCGCTACTTAAGGCGAAGTGTTTCTCTGGTGCGTTGTCCTAGCGGCCTAAGCTAACTGATGCGCGCTTTTCTGCCCAGGTCATTGTCAATATACAGCTCATAGAATTCCTTGTTATATTTCCTCCTTCAAAGTCCGTCAACGCGAACAGGACTAAAAACGACTCGAAGAATTTTGCGTGCAAAACGAATGTGGATTTTCCCATCTATTTTCGCTATTATTGATGTTTCTGTGTCATATAGCAAACTGACATGATTCTCCTAAGTGATTTCGATAAGGCCTTATTACTCAATAGCAAGTGTAATTCTTCGTTTGATTTATGATGAGAGTTCATTATAAGAGTTAATACGAGGTAGGCAAAATCTCTAACTATCTTAAAGCTCAGTCCGCACTAGTGACAATTCGTTCCATTCTGTCAATTTTACTCGTATCAATGGTATCAATGTATGCATTGACTTTCAAAAACTGTTTCTCAAATTCCCTCTATTTTTTTCACATATAGTATGCTGTTAAAGAAGTAATGTGAAAGTACATGATCTTGTCTAGCACTTTTTTGTCTGCAGAAGTCACTGTAAGATCTCTTCCAACTTTTCGTCCGTATAATGTTGCGGGTTTGGCAGGGATACCAATACGGAGCATGGATCTGTATAATCAATAAACTGATGGTCGGTGTGAAATAGAAGTTCCTAGGTTTTTGTCCTAGATTTGTAAATCTCTGATCGTTGGTTGATTTATCAGACCTAAAACCACACCAATAAGGAACTATAACAGGTGTTTCGATAAGTGACACATAGATGACGACTCTAATAACATAACCATACAATTTTTAGTGCCAACCTTCAAACGATTATTGTCAAAATTTGATGACACATCGACTATTAGTCATCGACATATTGAAGTTTTAGTGACGCACCTTTTGATATTGTCAAAACAATATTCGTACATTGATAAAACATTGCCATTTGATGGGCATGGCTTGCAAAGTGTTATAAAGAATCTGTTCCGTCGAAAGCAACCATTTGTCGCTGGATTGAAATCAAGCGCGGTCGTACAGGCAGAAATGTTGCTGCACTTTCTGGGCGTCCAAATAAGGGTGTTATAGTACACCGGAAAACATAAAAAAAATCACAAATTCCTTTTGAACAACCGTAAAGCGAAAGTGTGTTATATAACTGACATCGTAAATATATCAGTACATGGTACATCATTACATCATATTTTGCACAGGAAAGCTCTGTTCGATTTGGGTACCGCGATTAGACCAAAAACAACAACTTGTTGATGATCCAGAGCGTTGTTTGAAGGTGTTTGAGCGAATTAAAAAAAAAAAAATCCTCATCGGAAAGAGATATGGCTCCAATGAAGAGGAGATCGCCGAAACTGAAGCCTATTTTGAAGGGTGGGATAAGCCCTTCGATGTGAAAGACGTTGCAATGTTAAAGCGGTGCTGAAATTTGTATCACTTTAGAAGGAAACTGGTCGTATGTTGATGGATAAAGTTGATTTTTTTCCAAAAAATTTAGTGTTTATATATTAGTCTCGAACGACCTCTTATCTTTGTAAAATGGATAAGTACACAAAGTTGTCGAATTGGGTAGTATTAACATTTAAAGAGCAAAAATAGTTAATGTTCAATGTCCTATGGATCTCTAACTGCTTTATGTATAGTGATCTGACATAACATGCATAGTGATAAGCTTTTTTCTTTTGAAAAGTTCCTTGGCCTTCTTGAAGAATGTGTCCGTCCCAATCTGTAACTAGATGCCTATTTAAAATTAACCCATAGAGTAGATCTAAAAAGCAGTTATGGAACCTAATCAGAAGAAATTCTCTATTATGTTTGTAACTGACGTCAGTGGAATAAGCAAGTATCGTTCTTAAAGTTTATGTCAAATTTTGGGAACGAATGGTTATAAAGTGTGCTTTTTCGAAACCAATCATACTTATGGGTCCTTAGAAAATAATAAAGCTAAGATGTAATTTATTGTTGTAATTTAGTGCGCGTTGAGGCTTAAATGATTCAACTTGTGTTTTTTTTTTTAGAGAGACAGTAAAACGATTTTATATTTTTCGGAATATTTTAAAGGCCGATGGGTTCATGTTTATTCACTTATTATTCGGTAGCCATCTAAGTCGCTTGATTCAGATTCTTTTGGTAAATGTTCATATAAATAGATAATACAGGAATATAAAGTTTCACATTCAACCAAAAATTCCCATAATTAACAAATTGGCATCACGTAGAGATGTTAATTTGAAGTATACCCCACTGGTAGTTAAGAAACACTCGGAGCTCTTGAAAATGATCGTGGAATTTATGGCAATTCAAAAAGATGATTGCACAATTTCTTGATTCTCGTAATAACGAAATATGTATACGAGCAATATGCAATTTGGGAAAAACAGTTTGGAACTTTTCCTAGCGTTTGTTGACAAGGTGATGCATTCTGGTTCTGAAGCAAAAAGAACACGAATGACTAAACAAAGTGTCATATATATTTCCAGTAAAACTATATTCATAGATACGAAGCATTGATTTTATGATTAGCATCATTAGGATTTGACCAAACCGTCGTTGCCTTGGAATTAAATGTGGATATAGTCCAAAATGCTAATATGCGTTGACTGCACTGGTGCAGTCACTTAATTTTTGAGTCCCATTCAAGATGTTCAAAAGGACGAATAGGACCAAGTTATCACGGAGGAGATGTGTATTGCATTAAAACAGATGGGAAATTGTCGTAGTCTGTCAGAGCCATATTAATAGCATTTTAGTTATGCTTTTAAGTAAGTCAAAGTTATTCGTAGTTTGGTGATTAATTTCATAATTTTCTCACAGATTTCGAGGAAAATTCTTTGCCATCCAAAGGGTATATTAGGAATTTGTCCTTAATCTTAACTTAAGTAATTTGAACTGTTGAACATTTTGAAACATGGAGATGGACCACAACATAGCTTGACTGTTGAGTGAGTGGCGGAGGAAATTTAATATCATATATAGGGATTTGGCAACGTAAATGTTTTGCCAAATTTTGAACAAACTGCGTCATTTAGTGTAGTGTATTAGCCATTGAAAGCAGAAAACCGAGTGAATTTAGCTGAATACAGAAACAAGTGGATGTCGTGCGAAGAAACATCTCTGAAACCAAGTTTTGCGTCATTTCATAGTCGTGGATGAAACATTGATCCAGCACAACACACTGGATACCAAACAGTAGTTTCACTGCAAATCAGCCCCGAAGGAGATCGACTTAAGTCTTTTGGCCAACAAGGTCATGGCAGCATTTTTTTTTCGTATGCGTACACTCTGTATAATAAATGGTAAAACAATCAACAGCAAATATTATGCCAATTTATTGGACTTGTTTAACGACGAAATTTCGTGAACTGAGCTACGAATTGCTTTCTCATCCGCCAGACTTAGATCCCAGTGATGACCATGTATACTTTTTTTAAACCTGAACCAACACCTCTACTTATTGTCTACAAGTGGTTATAAACGTATCAGGCAGTTTTTCTTCAGTGAAAGACAGAAAATTAGAAGGTCGTCGTAAAGATTCGAACGACACAAATGTGACCTTGATCAAGAAATAGTTCGACGATGGTCCAAAAATCACCTAGGACCTCGAATTAAACTCGAAAACCTTGACTTTATCACTGGTATAATTGTCTGAGCTTATTCGAATGAAGCTACTCTTTTCAGAAACGTGAAAACATGTTGTCCTTCCAATAAAACAAAGTGATATATGGTGAAGAATTATATGTTAAAAATGCAAATAGTGTGGAGCTCTAGAAATGCAAGTTAAGTGATGATGTCGATTTAAAACTTTAGTCAGTGGGAAAATCTGATATTGTACTCGTATCTTGTGAATAAAAAAAATTATTTAATGTTAACGGCCATATGGTATATTCGTAAATATGCTTATGTGTAAACAATCATGTACTGGGTTTGCAAAAACAGAAGTGAGATACAAATTGAAAGATATGGCATGAAGAATCATTTTTATTATGGCCGTTTAAAAATTGTACTTTATTAATACCTATGGCAAAATAAAAAATAAAAAAACTATTCTTTTGTGGCTCATATTGATTCTTTGAATTTGTTGGTTGAATGACTTTAGAAAGATCATATGCAAAGAACAGAATAGATCAATTAATTACTAGCAAACTGAACAAGAATATTCTTTCTTCTGAAAATCATAAGATATATTATTCAAAGCAGATTGATACCCTTAAATTTAAGTGTTCAGTGTAGATGAATGTGAGAAGTAATTTTTCACCAGCTTTATGATAGTCAAACATACTTAAAGATATATTGATAATTGGAGCACATAGTCATTTTAATACTAAGATTAAAAGTTAAGGCCTAGGAACCTTGGAATCTTTAACAGTATTAAAAAAATAGAAAAAGTATTTATAAAATTGAAATTTTATTTATTCGAGATCTTATGGATAGTGCTAATCAGTTAAGGAGCTATTGTATTGCAATAAATCCAAGAACTAATGCTTTTTAAACAGATTGCATTGTAGTTATGGATAACAACTGCAATCTGTTTGATATAATCCAAGATGTTTTTCAAATTAACAAATAGCTTTGTTTTTCAACTGTTTTCACTACTTTATCGTCCAATCATATTGTATAACTAGGAGTAATTGTACGCACTGCCTGTTTCATTATTGAAGCTTTGTGAGTATTGATTGTGCTATTTTCCCGTCGGTGGTAAAACTGCTGAAGTTATTCCTCTATGCAAAAAAAAAAGCTGTCGAACATTAGTGATATAATATAGACTATTAATATTACATTCAACATTCTGTAAGCTATTTGAAAAAAAATTATGAAAAATTCGATTGTTTTTAAACAGAAACGACGGTGGATAAATCGCCGAAAACTGCTATTGTATTGTACAAGTCTGTAGTGAAATAGTATTGTACTATAGCAATATTTATTGGCTTTCCACATGGTCAACTACAAAATTCTTTTGGATAAACTCTGCAAAACTGGATTTAGGAGATCACTTTTGAGCTGGTTTCAATCGTAATGAAGGGAGTTTTTATTAATATGTTTTAGCAACAGATTGGTATAGCCAAAAGCTCAGTTGTAGGTCACATACTAGCTTTTGGCGATAATATAGCTTTCTCTAAAAACACTTCCTTATTTGAATCGATTGTAAAATTAAAGAGTGTATTGTTGCAAAGCCAATGGCTTATAAAACATGATCGGGGATAGCTGTGGTAATGTCGATTTCTATAGAGATAACTTGTGTAGATATTGTTAAACTATAATTATATAAATAGAATCTGTTGATTGCTTTAAGCACCTAAGTAGAATTGACAAAAAAATATTAGCTGAAAAACCTATGCCGTTGATTTCTAAAAATTTATGAAATTTGCGAAGCATAAAATATTTTTACGTTATATGCGAAGCAGATATAGTCTAACATTCAGAAATTTAAATGTACATATAAGGACTAATAGTCAATTTTCAGCAACTATTGTAGTTAAAGTACCAGATTACCAATAACTTTAAATTGACAAATTCTCATATCGCGTCGGCACTTACATTACTTAATCATTTACCACACGAGATAAGAATAGCCTCAATACGAAATGTAACATATTTTTATATAAAGCAAAACATAAGATGACTGCTTACAATGGATATTCCTAAAGCCGAAAATTGATTTATCTTTTGTTTATTTATTTCTTATAGTAAGTTTTCCATAAATTTACTCTGATTTCTGTTTTTATTTTCTTCACATATTTTTTGTTTGTCAAAAAGGAAAAATTGCAACAATAGTATCATTTATTATTAGAACATTTGATTCTTATTGTTTAATTACCACAATTATATTTGATATTACATATACCAAAGTTTTATTCTTAAAAATAAAATAAACGAAAAAAAAACAAAAGAAATCTAGTCAGACAGCAATAGAAATACCAAAACTTGTTAAAGAAATTTTTCGAAAATTAGATGAAGTGGAAACTACGCCGTCGCTCATTTGAAACCACTCAAATCTTGTGATTTTTGGTTATTCCTTAGTTCTGAGGAAAATTATATAATAATTAAGGTTGATGCCTTAATTAAAATTATCTACAATAAAACACTATTTTGAAGAGGCTACATTAACATGTAGAAAGAGGCACAGAAAATACATATTTAACAAATTTGTCAAGATATGGGTATTCTGTCAAAGAAAATATATTTTTGTTAACGTTCTCACATTTAACTAGGCGCAATAGATGTGTTTCTTTACTTTCTGAGTGGGAAATATTTTATATTTACAGAGAATAGGAAAGTAAGCATACTTTCATATAATGGATATAGAGGTAACGAAATAAAATAGGTGATTCACAGATTCATATCAAAAATCTCCTATAATAGTAATTTCATGTGTTTTCTTTTATATCATTTAACAATCAACAGATTTTGAATTCCAGATTAGTTTGTGTCTTAATCATAACTAAAAATACTACAACAACTACAATATAATAATTAGAGTAGACATTATTTCATGACAAAGATATATCCCAAATACCAGTGGCTTGGAGCAGTGTACAAATTCAAACATTTAAGTAAATTCTCTTTGTCAATAGCCAATATTTCGAATTAATATGACGTTAAGTTAATTTTAAAAATTTCTCTTGAAAGTTTTTGATTCTACTAACATACAATGAAGTATGATATCTCTGAAACAGTGGAAGGACAGAGGAGAGTTTTATATTACAATTTGTTTTAAGTGATTTGCGTACCCTTAAGATGTCTGCACACAGAGTGGGCGATCACTGTTTGACAAACTCCGCAGAAAAATATAATGAAAGGCCCTATTATAACACATGTAGCACACTTGTCTATATCTACCATTAAGTCCCTAAATTTGGACTACTCACTAAATGAAATGAAATTTCTTAAAGTGCAAACATTTAACATCATTAGGATGCATGAGGCAATAACGATGTTTTCATAAATTCGGAAAATTATAATACAACGAGTAATGTGTCTTCCTTCCTTCTGATGTGGCTAAGATTTCTTTAAGAAAATAGTCTCCAAAAATAACATATTGCGTTGTACCATACAAATAAGATTGAAGGTATTACAACAATGGACCATGAAAGCCATATGCAGTTAGTTTTTTATTTTTTTAAAGGATCCTCAAATTTACCCTACAAATAATTAAGTGGTCAAATCAGATCAACTTGATAGTCCATAATCAAAAATTATATATTCTACTAACTTCGAGACAGTTGATATACCTTCTTGAAAGCCATATTATTAGTACTTTCTGACACGTTGTAAAAATTGTGGAAGTAAGTTTGGCTATACACAAATTTAGGATCAGTTATCAGTCTGTAGTTTCAGACCGTTTTGGGTTTTTATTTTATGAGAAAAAACGAATTTGTAATCTTATTTTATTGGCTAAGTTAAATATAAAATTATTTCCTACTAGACTGCATTTGACTATGTCATAAATTCTAACTCATAAATTATAGTTAAAGAGCTCCCTCTTTCTAAATCAAATTGGGAACGAATAATAAGTGCCATAACAACGTAAAACAAAGACTTGCAGGTTCAGTTACTTGCAGCACTTTTTAAATAAATTTTTAAAACAAATCAATACGAATTAAGTTTTTATTCGTTAAATATTCTTGTAGATCCAATAGTTAGAATCTCAGTTGAATGAGCGTTTAATCTGTTAACCCTTTTATAATATTCTTCTTATACCGTTTTTATTTAATGATTCCGTATCCAATTCGATGTAACATATTTAAAATAAAAAAGTGCTAATTATTTCTTAAATGGTGAACCCTTAAGCAGAACAGGATCATAACTTCTTTGCGAATTTCGACAAATTATGAAACAAACCGCAAAATCTTGAAACGGCTGCTGAAGGTCTACAGTTCCCTGAGACATAATAAAAAAAAAAAAAAAAAACACCTACCTAAGAAGTTGCGTATATAAAACTGAATATACGAGTACAATACAACAACCACAAATTTGGTTCTGGATTTAATAAACTTCCTCATTCCCTTTATCCTGCGAATAATGAATGAATTTATCCACTAAAATACTTTACACATGCAATTAACTTAAGTGAAAAAAAAATTAAAATAATCACTTATGCCTGTTTTTTCTTCTCCTTGGCCAAAAAACGGGAATTGCCGCTAGGGATGTTTTGCTTTACGACAAAAGGATAGAGGAGTTTAAAAACAATATATCCCCTTTCGAAGGAGAGTCAAATTTTATGATTGAAAACCACAAGCACAGTAAACGAGGGTTCGGAGGGCGATTAAAAATCACTACGAGTATATTCAGAAGTGTTCGACTTGATTTTTAACAATTTTTAAATGCATTTCACTGTCAGTATGAAAGTAGATACCCACCTAAGAAATTTGCACAATTTTTAACCGGCGGCAGTTGGAAAATAAAAATTCAAAATTCACTACGACACTGAAAATTACGATTAGTCCTTGTTATCCGTTGGAAGGTGAACTTATGAATACGGCAATCGTTGTCTGTTCACTTGACTTTTATACGCAACAGGTAAACTCGTATTGGTATCCGTATCCAAAAGTGAATAAAAAAAACAATTCCAATGGGTGGTAGCTAAACGTAGGATAACTGTTTATAAGTGTATTTGTGTTCAGATTGATTACATTAGATGCACAGGCGCGCTAAAAGTACTCGTTCGTGAGTTTTTGTAAAAAAAAATTTGCACAATTTTGAGAATTAAAATTGGGAGATGGTAGCCCTATTCAATGTTTTGATTACTTTGGATATCCTTTTTACGACTGGGGGTGATTTTGTTATGGTTGTTACACTGCGACTGATTCACGATAACTGTACCGATTGTGAGCCGGTACAGTGTGCTTTATAGTACGAAACTCGTGTAGCACGAGTCGCGGGGACTCACGCAACTGTGCTATATGATGTGAATTACTCGTGCTTGTACGAGTACTTGTGCTTATGTTGATAACAAAAGGTTGGAAGTGTCGCTTTGAGTTAAATAGTCGTGCTGCTTTCGCTATTACGGGTATTGTAGTCAAAACCTTGAAATACTCGCCATATTAAAGTGGGATCGCATTTCCGAATTAAAAAACCGACGAGGCTGAGAATTTTGTGAGATTTATGATTGGGGATGGCTAAAGATTAGAGATTTAGCATTTCAACTTCAGATTAAAGAAAAATTGATAATGCCTGTAAAACGAATCGTAGAGGAGTTATTGGGTCAAAGACTATTGATTTTCGAAGTTTAAGGGTAATGTGCAGTTCGCTTTCTTGTTTAGTTTAGTGAGACGAATGCAAGACATTATCTCGTTGACTTCATAATTTCTGCCAATTTTTGATTTGACTTATTGTAGTTCTAATTATTTCATTGATATGGCATATTGGGATTATTATTATGAGGTATTGACTTTGATTTTCAAAGGTAGAAATTATTGAGTTCGATTTGTAAACATTTTTTTGAGAAAACATAAAATCAATAAACACTGATAACTTCCATACTGTGCCATTATTATTGATAGTTCCTTGACATTTATTGTACTGTTTGGCAAATTATAGCTGGATTCTGTAAGTATAGGGTAGCTACCGACTGGCGATAACCTGAGAAAGCTCAGGCTACAGTTCTTACACATCACTTGTCCTTATCTTAACACCAAGTAAGCAAGTGGTCGGTGTTCATCCGGACTCAACCTACTGAACTTGTAAGCGAGAAACAAAAATATCAATTCTATAAGCACGGCGCGGACAAACTTCCTAGATGAACTTATCGCTGGCACGGCTTCAAACAGAGGTAGCGCTTCTTTGACATTCTCGGAGCTCAGGCTGATAAGCATTCCCATAATAAGCCAGGTTCTTGGAAAAATGGTGGCGGATAAGCCCTTAATGGGCCAACGTCCCCTCGTCCGAATAGTTTCTACAATGAAAGTGATCCTCCAAACTAGTGTTTGTGCCGTCAGAGAAACTTTCTTATGATGTAAAGAAAGAATTAGTGACGAGAGAGACATCAACCTGCGGTAGGAACAAGCCCTCTTATTTAAGATCATGGCCGTGTTCGTGTCAAAATATTGTAATGTCGCCCTAATATACAGGGTGTCCCCTAATTCGTTGACGATAATTTGGGAAATGATTCCTAAGCATATTCTAAGAAAAAAATCGTTCTACAGTAAGGGTTGACATCATTTAGCGAGGATTTAAGAAAAGGCTTACTCCGGTGTAGCCTGACCCATGATAACGGAAATTGCTCTGTTATTATTGTACTAATGGTAAAAACTTCGTGTAGGACTTTATTTTTAGAAGAAATACCAGCCTTTATAACGGCGTTTAAATAAAGTCGATATCTTGTTTGAGTCTTTAGATATCCAATTTCTAAGCCTATTCCATTTTCACTGCCTATGCTAATTTTTGGCTTTGAGGTCATTTTTCTTCAGAGAATGCCTAATTAACATAACGTTTTACAATTTTTTTCTTATGAAAGTAACAATAATAAAACAAAAAAGTTTGCTCAAAAACCCATAGATTTTAAGATACTTGGGAAAACGTGCAGCAGGTAAAAAAAGGAATTTATGATTTTTTACCAACGTTTCTAACAGCAGTTGACTATACATACTCGTAAGAGTGGTTTTCCATGAATTATTAATTTTCCAATATTTTTTTAATATTGCATAGCTATTAAAGACTTTTAAAGCGTGCTCTTTTATTTGACTACCTGTCAAAACTCTCATTTCCTTAACTTGTTCCCTTAAAGTTCTCAGAAGAGTTAAGTTTAAGGTATGAAGGCCTATTTGGAAAACATACCTTACAGAAATGTTATAAAAGATTAGGAAAAAAAATTAATTCATCAGTTTAATTTTTTATGCTAATGTTATAGTTGCTTAGAAACGCTGTTTGAAATGTCAGCATTTACAAACCAAGAATACGCAGACATTATTTACGTTTATAGGCTATGCAATGGGAGTTCAACTAGTGCGCGACAAAAATACCATAAACTTTATCCTAAGCGACGACTTCCTAATAAAATAGTATTTATAAATACGTGTCGAAGGCTTCGAGAAACTTGTTTGTTCGACCGAAATAGCAACTTTAATTGAATTGGAAGATCGTATTCTCGAACAGTCATCAAAAGCAGCAGATAGCATCAATAAACAATCGCAGTGCAATCCAAAAACCAGCTGTAGCATGCATACAAAACCAAGGAGGACACTTTGAGCACCTGTTATAACTGCTTTAGATTAGATTTAGATTTTGACTTTTTTTTCTATTATTGTTACTTTCATACGAAAAATATTATAAAACGTTATGTTAATTAGACATTTTCTGGAGAAAAGCGACCTCAAAATCAAAAATTAACATGGGCAATAAAAATGGAACATGTTTAGAAATTGGATATCTAAAGACTCAAACAAGATACCGACTTTATTTAAACGCCGTTATAAAGGCTGGTATTTCTTCTAAAAATGAAGTCCTACACGAAGTTTTTACCATTAGTACTAACGGAGCAATTTCCGTTAACATGGGTCAGGGTACACCAAAGTAAGCCTTTTCTTAAATCCTCGCTAAATGATGTCAACCCTTACTGTAGAACGATTTTTTTCTTAGAATATGCTTAGGAATCAGTTCCCAAATTATCGTCAACGAATTAGGGGACACCCTGTATAATGCGTTTAATTATCTATAGCTGATTACTTAGAGAGCACTTAACATCTCCATTTTTTTATTTATCATAGAGGTAAGCCTTTTAGTTCCCCCTCTTACAACAAAAAGATTGAATTAACTACAACAAAAATTTATTATAATTTATTCCGCATATTTTATTAAATTTGGTGCATCGCCTTTGCCATCCCAACAGCCCGGAAAGTCCACAGGCAATCAACTGAGAGTGTGCACCTGCAACGTTCGTACCTACACTACATATACACGGCTGGTACTGTTCAAATACTCAAACCCGCTCTCACGCGGTGCAATATTGCTGTGATTCAGAAGATACGTTTGATATACGATCAGATACGCAAAAACGAAAAGCTCAATGAAAATCCAATCCAAAACATCATACGCGATATAAACAATATCGATGTTTTTCAAGAAATTTAAGCAACTGGCAGCTATGTAGCGTCAAGAAGTCAGGCTTTTCGAAACGGTGAAGAAAACTCAGTCACTAAAGCGGATAAAATAACACACATACGAGTATGTACTCGTATGTATTTACGCAACACTTCTATCAGCAACTTTGGATAACTACTGAGAGTGATAGGGCAAGGAGAAAGTTCAACTACAGTCAATGAATATCCATCCCTCTTAGAAGAGGTCGGTTTAGCTATCAAAAAGCAACAACAAGGCCGCTGGCTCCAATGGTCAACCAATGGCTGTTTGCAAAACATGAAGGCAATGTTTTATAGACTGCATGCGCCAAAACAATAACCAGCCATAGGTAGGTGAAAGGACATTAGATGACTGGACTACCTGCTCTGTTCTATATGCCCCATCTTCAAAAAAGGCGATTCTATGTTTTGTAAGAACTATCAAGGCATATCCTCGATAAATGTCGCATATAAGATATCCAAAGTATTGTTTGAACGTATAAAGCCTTTCTGCAACATACTAATCGGCAGAAACCAGTGTGGGTTTGGGCCCGGGAGTCCGATAGTCGACTATATTTTCATACTTAGGCAAATGCTGGAAAAGGCCAACGAATTTCAAGCGGAGGTTCTTCAAAATTCATCGAGCTCTGCAAGGCGATGGCCGAATTCGGGATCCCAGCAAAATTGATCTAACTGTGCAGTGTGCAACGTGCAATTTGAAACGCGTGCCTAATTAAGGGAAGGAAATCTACTGGTATTTCATTTTTTCAATATACCTGTAGTGTTGGAGCAGATAGTGCGCCGAGCCGGTGTTAACACCGAAGGAGGGTGTTCTTTTTAGAGGTTTACAAATTCAATATGAAATAAGACACTTGAAGCTACTGTCAATGTCTATGATATTTTATTTAATAGATAATTTTATGCCATTAGTATTTAAATATGATATCGGGCATATCAGCGCCACGTCTAGCTCGAATGAAGCGCAATTGAGAAATCCAATTTTCGACAACTTTATCGAACAACTGGGACCGTATATTCGCAATAACACGGCGAATGTTGACTTCCAAATCATCCAACGTCTATGGTTTATCGGCATAGACTAGCGACTTCACATACCCTCAAAGAAAGTAATCTAAAGGTGTGAGATCACAGGATCGTGGAGGCCAGTTCACAGGTCTATTATGCGCTCAGAAAATGTTTCCCGCAATAAATTGATGGTGTTGCGCGCCGTGTGGCATGTTGGCCATCTTGTTGAAACCAAAGCATTGTCACGTCAATGCCATTCAACTGAGGAACGAAGATGTCAGAAATCATGTTTCTATAGCGTTCTCCATTGACATTCCCAATAACATTCTGGCCGGCATCGTCCTTAAAGAAATATGCCCATAAAGCACACCAAAAAGTGAATTTTAATGGTTGTAAGGGCGTCTCGACAAAGGCTTCTGCGTTTTGTTCACTCCAAATTCGGCAATTTTGCTTGTTTCCAAAAATGAGCTTCATCGGAGAACAAAATTTTGCTTTGAAAATAAAGATCAAGCTGATTCATGTTTTCGGCCCGTACACCGAACCTACGACATGTATACGGTTGCAGCTCTTGCACGAGCTGGATCTTATAAGCTTTTAAGCCGAGATCTTTCCGTAAAATCTTCCACAAAGTGGATGGGCGTAGCTCCAATTGGTGTACACGATGGCAAATCGACTCCTTCGGATTCTCCTCAACACTGTGCTCCACAACGGCAATAACTTTTTCTGTTCGCACTGTTTGTCGTCTTTGGGAATGCGTATTGTCCACTAGAGCGTACATGGTGCGAAAACTATTCATCGTGTTCCGAATAACTTGCTCAGATGGACGATTATGTCGACCGTAAAATGGATGTATCGCACGATAAGTTTGGCGAACCGAACGATGGTTTCAAAATAAGTTTGCACAATTTGCACACGTTATTCTGGCGCTAATCTATTCATCATAAAATGGCAAAATACACTAACCACAAATCAACTTTGAACTGTCAAATTGACAATCTGTAGAAACAGTGTTGCCAGTTTAAAAACTAAACCTCTAAAACAACACGCTTTTCATGTTAAAAACAAACAAATACGCATATTTTCACCGGCTAAAGCAAAACCTTACTCTTGGCAATAGTAAACTCGAAGTGGTTAAAGAGTTTACCTACATCGGAGTAAACATTAACCCCACGAATGACAACCTAGTGGAGCTTTGGCAAAGACTTACCCTTGGAAACCGCTGCTACTTCGGCTTGGCCAGACAAATATGCTCAAAACTCCTAACTCGGAAGACGAAATGCGTTCTCTACAGAACTGCTATGGAACCAAATGCTGGGCGACAAGCAGGAAAGCAGAGCGGATATTGAACACTTTTCAAACAAAAATTCTTCTTTGGTTGAAGAAGACGCATGGAGGAGAAGATACAGTCGCGAACCATATGAGCCACACTTTCTCGGCCAGATCGAGTAAATTGACAGCAACGCTCCAGCAAAGAGGGTATTCGAATCACTGACCGCACGTTCGAGATGACAATGAAGAAGGAACCTTCGTTTTAAAGAAGAAGCTGAAAATTGTGACCCGGCGTCGAAGAGAGTGGGAGCATGCTGGGACTCAGGTAGAGACTGGAGCACGTTAAGAAAAATATGATAAGTAAGATTCTGGACACATTATCATGAATGGACTTCCATCACAAAAACGCTTTCGTACCATTTCCACTTATTTTATTTAACGAAATATATAGAAAATTGCGTAATTTTGTTGATCCTTACAATCGATCAACTGTGCTCGCTATTCATCGTGTTATATTAAACTTCTTACCACATACATCCTTCATGACGCAAAATGGAAAATCCCTCAGCATAATGCAGAATTATCAATTCTCCGTTGATCGCAACAGTTTGGTCTTTGTCCGTCCATTTTGTTGAAAATTTTGTGAAAAGCATTCGACCTATGTAGTACGTAGCCTATGTACCTTGGTTTTGAATATTTCTAGGTCATAAAGACTAGGAAATAAAGAGCTCGGTAGGGCATTCCATAAGCGAGTTGTATGACTTAGAAAAGAATCACGATATTTCAGAATGCGTTCGAAATTGGATGTGAAAATAAGCTGATACGCGAGAAGGCTATTAAGGCTGTAGATACCTATGGAACAAGGCAAGGTAAGGAACAATTAGGTAATTGTGTAGTATTAGCATCACCTATGAGTTTGGCCGCACGGTTTTTGAAAATCATCCAGCAAGCACTTCATATGTGGGCATTGTATTCCTATTTTGGGCGGATAATTGTCTAAAGTGTTTAAAATTCGTTTTAACGGCAGCAGCCAGCATCTGTTTTGGAAGTATTGTATTAAATTCTACTCTTTTGATTATCGCCACTTACTCGTAGCTTTGCTGTTAATATCAGAATGTAACGCTGCCGCTCCCGTTCTACAGTCGAAAAGCGGGACATGAGTGCGGGAACTAATATGCAGAGCAGGTAATACCTACTATTGTCAGTAAAGGGATATACCAGAGTAGAGGTGACAGACAAAAGATAATTTATGAAATTTAAAAGAGCTTCGGAGATAAATTGGACCCCTGGGGCATATCAGCAATTATTATGTTGACGTCAGATTCAAAATCGTCCAAACCAAGTGAATTGAATATTCTAAATTGTAATTTCTAATCCATTAAAGAAGATATTTGTCGCTCCCAAATACCTGCATTTTTAATAAAAGAGCTTGATTTCAATCTCTGTTACATGGCATCAAAATAATTAGTGCAGCTATCTTGTTTGCTCCAGATTGGTGTGAACTATGATTCCACCTTTCCCATGAGACATGCCCTATTACTACGAACACAGTCTTGCCGGTAAGAGTGGTGGAAAAAAAGCGAGCTCCATATCTTTTAATCGTGGTTTATGCATAACACAAATATCAAAACCGATAAAAAGCGTCTTGAGTTGCAACATTTAAGAAGACGACAAGCAGATTCCGGCCCAAGGAGTAAAAAAGAAATATATTGAAGATGAGCAGGGATACCTGCTAACGGGGAAGAACTAAATTTGCATTAGATAGAAAGAGTATTTTAGAGTATTTTGTAACAACAATTTCCGTACAGCACCACTTACTAGACTTTTGCCCACGACGAGGAAAGGCCGGATTCTGCCGGAAGCTGAATTTAGTGCAGCAGTTAAAAGAATGAACGTAGGGCCGAATCTCATAACTTCCAAAGTATGGGTGACTATATGGATTTAAATTGCTCACAACGTTGTTCAATGATGAGAGGTAAACAGGACCCTAGCGAGGGGAAAGGTAGTTTTCTTTTTTCCACTACATAAAGGCAATGGAACTTGCAACAACTACCAATAGATGAAACTAATGTAACAAACTATAGAAATATATGAAAGTGTTGTAGACGGTTGACAACGCAATACTAAACTCCATAGCAGTCAATAGGCAGATCGAGATAGACGCTACCCAAAGTTTACGGATAATGATGGACAAACATTGTCGCTATATAGTTATTATCTTCATCGATTTAAAAAAAAAAATTTATTTGATACAGTTCCCAGAGATCTAATATGCAATATACAATATACGACGACCTCGTGTAAGATTTTCTACCGAAGCAGCACATTAATCGGAACGACGCGACAACCGTCCAGGCTACTCTTTGGATAGAGGCGTTAGAAGATCTTGGGTTACGAATCAGCAGCACTAAGACCGACTATATTGACGTCCTTCAAATTTCGCAAAAACGGCTTCTGACATTGCGAACAATTTAAATACGTTGGGTCAGTCAGTTTTAACATACACATACGAATCGCAGTGTTGAACGCTGCACAAGAAGTACAAAAGCAAAATAAGAGCGACGGAAATGAAAATGATTCAAGCGGGAAGTACCTGCATTAACGGAAGTCCTCACATCAAAATTGATAGTGGAAAAACTTCAGGCTAACTAGATTAGCTGGTATTGATCAAATTGGGTTAGAAAATCTGCTTCAGAAAGCAATACAGGCTCAAGTTCCAGCCGAAAGACAAATTAATAGATCACTTCAATGCAAAAACATCAGCAAATTCTTGGTCTCTTAAACGTGGTAATCCATAAACGAGCAACTTATAAAATGATTCTAAGGTTCGTAGATTTAGCAAACCCTATAAGCCGCGCAATATCAATACAGATACGTGAGAGAAATATGTGGCATTAGATCTACATGCAGCTGCCATTGCAAAAGCGACGCGCATTTTGAAGGTAAACCCACTATTGGAAATACGATGTTTTTCGGATTGGGACTTTCCAAAGTGCCCAAATCTAATAACAAATTTTGGTATTTCTATTTTATGAATATTTTCCCAAAGGAATGCTGATTCTCAGGAAATCCAATCGAGGAGATAAGACTTTTAACTACGTTAGAATTGAAAAAAAAGGCTTACTGCACATTAACAAATATTTCGTAAGATTGGCAAAAAAGTTGGATTCTTGCATCAGTTTAAAGCAGTGAATGGGATTTTCCGACCTAAATTGAAAGCCCCTCTCCTTATGCCGAAAAAAAAGGAATATGCGTTCAATGATTGACCATGAATTTTTAAAAAAATGCGAAAAATCAGATGTCCATCAACCTCTCGGTGATCAATTGTGGGATCTTAAGTCAAATGATAACTAAATCCAGACGCTTTATTAAGTTCAGTTCGGTTCGGTTATCAATAGAAATAAGCATCCATGAAAAGACAATCATAATTTTTATATGCTTTTAAAGTCCAATTTATTCGAAAATAATTTGCGTAGTTCTAAAATAAGCTCTGCATTATATGTACACATACTCGTATAAGATAAGTTTTATGGCTCCCCAAACATACATATTGAAAGAGACCGTCTAACAAATGGCTAAACACGAAGACTAAGTTACGTAAGTTCATGATCCTATCCAAGCTGTCTAATGGAGGGATTAGGATATTCCAAATACGAGTACTAGAAGTAGACTACATTGCACTTGAAGGCAGGCTAATCTTTTCTACTTATTTGCAATGTCGCCCGACTTCTAAAACAAATTTGTCAATTTGTTGCTGCGGTAAGATTATTCTTCTTATTTATTATTGAAGCATTGTTGAGGGTGTTTGTACTCTGTACTCAACAAGACCAACTATCACGTTTGTTGTTATCAGCAAACGTACAACACGTGATTACGGTCATGTTAAGAGTCTATTTTTGAACAAATTGGTGTACTGAGTTAAATTCAGGTTTAATCACAGTCACACGTTTTTGGGTTCAAACATCTGATTCGGTGGGTCCGCTAACTCTCTCAAGGATAGAAGCAGTTTTACATTTTAATTTATATGACATCACTTGCCTATTGTTATCCTTGACCGAAATTTCTTATCATTTGTAGCACAATTAACAGAACTATTTCCAGAGAAACCTGAGTTGCTGTGGAATTATTATACCGGGAGTTTCCTCTAAACGCAGCCTAGTGATTGAATTAAAGACTTGGTAGAAGGACAAATAAATTCGCGACCTCATTTCCTTCAAAGAGACTAAAACCCGAAGGGATCCTATTCGTATCTTGACCAGATACAAGAACAAAGCTCAGTAACGCCAAGTTCAGTGGTTCAAGGAGATTTCATCATTTCCAGTTCTCACCACTTTCGTTGCGTAGGTACCTAATTTTTTTCGCTCATTTCTCTGTTATTTTTTTTTTTTTCTTAATTTAGACGACTTACTTATCTTTACGCAAAAAAAAAAAAAAAAAACATAAAAACCAAATCGAAATATTCTGTGGCTAGCGCCGCGTCAACCTTTCGGCCGGTCGGCTGGTAGTCTTTATCGCTGAAATGGTTTTTTAATTCACGTGTATATGTATTTCGGGTACAAGTCTGCCTTTAGCTGATTAGGAAATCAAATCCAGTGGGCGAAAATGTTACTCGAATATTTCTGTATTTCTATACAATTATACGGATGCCATTTTATGTATGTATATTGGCTGTAATGTGCACATACTTACAGAAGAATGTTGAAAATTTAGACAAATGTTGCATCATAAATTGAGGCCATTGTACTAAAATACATATTTTCTTCGAGGTTAAATTGGTCTCAATTTTAGTGGTACCTAATCAAAAAATAAATCACAGGGTGGTTAACGTTTTGCAGACTAAAACTCCTTCAGAATGGAGCATGATGATTGTGGTTGTGTATCGTACGACTACAATTGAACGAAATGTAATATTTTTGACATGACCATCACGACTCTGGATCTTGAAACGAACTAAGGCTAATAGGCTTTGGAACACCACACAGTTTTTCTACCTCAACGAACGTGGTGATCACCTGACTATCAAACCACTTATTAAGAATTATACGAACATTCCGAGATGCCAACGCAGTCGAATCACTTCATAGTTGCGTCACTCAACTTCAAGTCACACCCTTTGCAATTTGTATCAAATGCTAAAGATCAGTAACATCAATGCCAAAAGTTACAGATATGAAACTACTGATATGCTGGGCTTCACCCAACTACCCTTACTCAACCTCTGGTTTGATGAAGAGTGAAGGAAAACGTACACAGCACCACAGCTCGCCCTACAGCATGAGAAACGCTATTGGAGAAATGGACAGATGCCACTTCAGAAACTATACCCAGATGTTCTACCCAAGGTAAAAAGAACTTATAACGTTACAAGATCCGAACAGAAACCTCTAGATATGGAATTTACTAATAGAGTTCCTCTTTGACCTTGCGGCAGGACGAAATATGAATATAACAAGCAAACGGTTTCATCATCTTAATATACCCAAGGAGACATGGCGGTTTACGCATCATGAAACGGGAAGCCAAATTGATTATACCATATTGCCATCAACGTAAGGCATGCCTTCAGTATTCAGTATTCAGCCAAGGTACTAATGCCTAATCGCCACAAAAAAGAAGAACTAATGTGAGAAGAAGTAGAAAAGCTGTAATCGTAAGAGAACGCCAAAATCTTCTCCGAACGCGTATTACGAAATCGGGATAACTGCTATGCCATCAAGTACCGAAGACCAGTGGCAACGCGGATTCAGAGACGTCGCAACTAATGTGCTGGGTTTTGCCCGACCACCACCAAAAAATCCGTGGTTTGATGAAGAATGCCCGCAAGCACATGCAGATAAACAAGAAGCGTACAAAGCGGCGCTGCAACGAACAACGACAGGCAGAACAGACGGGAAACAACTGGCTTACCCAGTAGAAGAAAAAAGGGCACGAAAAGTGCCCGATTGAAGACATTAAGAGTTTGTACCCCAAGAATAAAGTACGTAAGTTTTACCAAAAGTTAAAAGAACGTTTCATGGCAAAAAATGTCTTACAGAAACCTGTAGAGATGAAGAAGGAAACCCTATGGCAGAGTCACAGTCTGTGCTGAGAATATGGAAAAACTTATTATGCAGACTGCATAGGTTAGGTTAAGTTAGGTTAAACAGGGGTATGATGGATATGCCATCACACAGCCATCAGCCACCAAAGCCACGATCCCTGCAGAACCAGTTGAATTTGTCCTTCAAATGACAAAAACCTAAACAATCTTCCTTTTGAAAGACCCAATTTCCCTTCAAAAGCCAAGGAGGCCTTTGAAGCTTATGCCGTATATTTCCTTTAGGGTTTCGAAAAAGTATTTCAGAAAAAAATTTTCTTCGACTACGCGATATTGCCTCGCATTCACACGGTATGTGTGTTATGTCCTCAACAGCTTGCAGATCACCGGAGAATTTGCAGATATCCGTATCTGACAATTTGAGTCTCTTTGCGTCCTGCCTGTCAGGATTCTTACTATTGTCCTAAGCTTATCCCTGTATAGTTTTATTAACTCCTAGATCTTTTGCCGTCAAAAAGCGGCCAACGAGCCTTGGATACTCTGTGTTCTTCAATACTTGACCACCTTAAGTTGGCAGTCTTTATGATTTTTTCCTCGATATTGCCCCTCACTATGCAAAGGGGTTGTTTGATATTAGCAACCACACTATTGTCGAATATACCTACTTTTCTTGCAAGTTCGTCCGGTTGTTCATTTCCGTTAATACCGCAGTGTTCTAGTATCCAGCACAGTCTTACCCGGTTCTGACTGCATAGGCCTTGAGAACTGTGCTACAGCTCTTGACTGTATCAGAGTTGACGTTGGTTGATTCCATTGTCTTGAGTGCGGCCTGGCTATCGATATATATAGCGATATCTCTCTCGGATACCGATCCCATCTGCATTAACTTAGCCGCCATAAGGACAGCCAGAACCTCTGATTGGAAAACACTGCTTACGTCCGTTAGTCTTATAGACAGTCTTAGTTCTGGGTCTTCTGAGAAGATACCAGAACCTGTTCCTTCCTCTGTTTCCGAGCCATCTGGGAAAATTGTAATTTCATTCGACCTGATTATTGCATTTTTTTGCTAGTCCTCCCTCTCCGTATATATTATATAATACGGAATATTGAAGTCGACCAAGAAAGGAATTTCATCCGTTAGGATTGGATTGCCTGGCAGTAGCTCCGTTAGGACCGTGCCGTGTCCGGAACTGCTGCTCTTGAAGTAATACAGATTAGTGAGTCGTATCGCATTGTTGCAGCAAGTTTTTTGATCTGTACATCAAGCGGCGTTAGGTGCAAAAAGGTGTAAAATGCTGCTGTAAGGGTGGTACGGGGCGCCCCTGTAATGGGTATAGAAGCTGTTCTTTGAACCGCCGCTAATTTTCCGTAAATCATTTTCTTGTCTGTTGCTTTTCACCATACTAGTGCGACATATGCAGACTGCACAACATCGCATACAAAATATTGTCTGCCATATTGTGTGAACATCTGAAACCTTTCATCGACAACCTGATTGGGCCCTACACAATCGACCAAATCTTTACACTCCGGCAGATCCTGGAAGCAACTCAAGACATCCAAATCGATACCAGCCATCTTTTTATCGGTTTTAAGACGAGCTATATAAAGCCATGTCTAGTTTTGGCATCCCTGTCAAACTCGTTTCTGCAGAATGACAATGGCCAACACTCGCTGTTCCGTCAAGGTCGTTAACAACTTAACCGAGACATTTGACGTCAGAAAAGGTTTTAGACAAGATGATGCGCTGTCATGTGTCACTTTTAACATCATACTTGAAAATATTGTGCGGATCTCACAAGCGAACACTGGAGGCACAATCATTCAAATGTCTGTAAAATTACTAGCAAACGCCGATAATATTGACATGCTTTCGGTGCTTTCGCTTGTATTGAAATGGAAGCTACCAAAATGGGTTTAGCGGTACTTAAATGAGAGCAAAATGCTGTCAACAAGGAGGGACACACAATATCGGCATATTGGACAAAACGTCACAATCGAAAACTATAATTTTGTGGTACTAAGAGATTTTGTTTATCTTGGGTCTGCTACCAATTCTACCACCAACATCTCAGTAGAAATAAAACTAAGAATCACTCATACTTATCGCTTTTTCTTTGGGCTAAGACGGCAACTGAGGAATAGGCCCCTTTCATGAACAACGACGATAGCGCTGTTTAATATAGCTGTGCCCTTCGATTGCTCTCGATCCCATGTACATGAACTGAATTTGAAGAAGAAATTACAACAACGTACAATATGGGATATACAGCGACATTAACTTGGTCAGAAGTAGTAGAATTCTTCGGCTCCGATGGCTGGGATATGTTTAGCGAATCTTTAAGTCCATTACGGAGAGCTACCTCGTAACGCGTTGAAATAAGATCTCGACTTTCTCGGTGGTGCACTCAAGTGGAAAAGTTTTAACTTTATGGGCACATCCTATGAAGTAATTAATGGAAGATCGCTCTAAATGGGGAGAGCTGTTAGTTGAGCGCCAGATCCACAACAGATTGCAGCGCAACCCAAAGTAAAAGCAAAGGCTTCAGTCGATAACAGGCTGAAAGTAAGGGCCTTTCCTTGATGATTATCTACAATCTTTAAACCCCAAAAGTTGAATGCTTCCTCTTCAATAATTTGCTTATAATGTCGTCCTTTCCTATGATGGCATAGGAACCCTAAAGGAATTTAAGGGAGCTCCATCGAAATCTTTAATTCTACTCATATACCGAACTTTTTTTTTATAAATTATTAGGAGAATTGAATTAATTGTGTTTGTTGATCAGAGCACTACCTGGTGCCCGTGCAGATTTTGAGGTTCTGGAAACGAGTGCTAAGCACCAATAAACATATTACTGTTTTGAGAATATTGTAAAAGTTATCAGCAAAAATATTAAATTAAAAATCGGCATACATTTCAACTTCAGCTTCGTTCAAATTTGATAACATTCGAATCACACTGTGAAAATATGTACAAAAAACGAATACTTTAAGAGATTGTGGAAGAGCTTTTATTGATTTTTTTTTTTGTGTATAAAAAGAATCAAAGATTGTAAGCGTAGTAATACTGACTTATGTAATTTTTCCTATTCCGGATGGCCAATGAAAATATTCTTATTGAAAAGGCGGTTGCTTTATCGAAAATAGCTATAAAAAGAATCCGCTTAATTCAATTTTAAATCGCAATTCAATAATTGCAAAAATTGTTAATTAGGGGGCAAGGATTATCGCACAAACATAAATGTACGGTACCACATACTCGTATATAAGACATTATAATTTGCATGCGAACTTTGTCGCATAATTGGAATCAAAAATTTATAGTCACGGTTCTAGAATATAGCTTTGGCGTCTGACATTTTGGCGAGACTTTAAGTTTTTTATATTTTATAAAAATAGGTTATTTCATAAATAGAAATCATCATAGCAGGACGTGACAGCTTAATATTCTTTTCTTGATCGCTTTGCGTTTTTAGATTTTAATTCGTTTCATATAGAAGTCTAGAAAATTCCCGAGCGGTTTTAAGAAGCTTTCACGTTAAGTAGGGAATAATAATGTACATAAGCAGATAAGGACTGTTTTTATGACATTTGAATCGTTACTTTTGAATACAAGTTCATATAGTAGTCCTCAAATGAAGAGCCGGATCTCACATTTCGTCATTCCATTGTGTCCTAGGGATAAGACTCTGTGATTTAAATTGTCCATCCGTGTTCGGATAAGCTTTTCATTCCCGATCTAGTTCGTGAGTGGTTGAAGAAGGAAACATGGTCTAGTGATCTTTTGACTCACCGAAGATTGCCGAATTGTCAGCATCGCTACCAAAAAGGTAAATCGGGAGTGTACAATGCTGGTGCTCCTACCAAGGTAGCTTTGAAAAACGTTGACACCCCCTCTATTACTAACTCTCTTAACTGACTTTGTCTGCCCTTCTGCCGATGGTCTACAAAGAGAAACAACGTAAAGGTGGATTGTCTGCTCTCCTATGAAGCCTATTGCTCAATAGGCGGTTCACCAAATTGGAGAACTCAAGAGACGTAGTGTGGTAGCTTACGCAAACGACGCTACTTTTTATATGTTGGGCAAATATCAACAGAAAAGCTCTATCTAGCATTCTCCAGCATGCCTAAGTATACTCTCCTCTTGGACACGGACCTGTGCGGCCTTAGCATAAATTCGGCCAACACGCAGCTCTTCATAATAACAATCAAGATCACAAGAGCATCATCCCACCCAAGTTAAATGACACCACTCTGAGTTTCTTGAGAGATTCCATGTATCTCGGCTTCATTCAGGATAGCAAACCGAAGTGAAAAGAAAGTATTTCAGAGGAAAATAGAAAAAGTCTATAGCCCAAAGTCATGCACTGTGACTGCACTACGTCGTCGTGAGACCGATTTTCACTTGTGGTTTAGAGATTTGGTAATCAGTACTGAAAAGATGATCCAACATCAACCAGTTAGAAAAAAAATACCAATCTGTATAAGCATC
Source organism: Volucella zonaria (assembly GCA_963966105.1). Lineage (NCBI taxonomy): Eukaryota > Metazoa > Arthropoda > Insecta > Diptera > Syrphidae > Volucella > Volucella zonaria. The sequence goes on along the minus strand of OZ014534.1, from coordinate 82,255,122 downwards.
AATTAAGGACTTCTCGAATGTCGGCTTACTAAACTTTGCTTCAATTTCTATCTTTACACTTGTTCTGCATGCAGATTGCATAAGGGTGAAAGGGACACAACAATGGAAAGAGCTAAAAAAATTACTTTACAGTCTACTCAAGCTACGTCGCGGCCTTCTCCGATCAACCGACCATCAAATTCAATGTGAAGTCTTTCACACTAAGGATCCCATAATCCGCCCTCATACTGTTTTGTCTTCTAATCCGAAGTTTCAGCTCAAAACTCTGTTGGGGTCCAAGCAACTGCTTCGCTGATGTACTAGCTATCAAGCCGATATCAAGCCACCAATGCTCTCTGCCAAGAAAACGACCCACTATCAAGCCCCCTCTGAGGCCAGTCATAGGTAGACACACCTGTGAGACATACTCGATCCTAAGTGACCAAGAGAGCAGATTAACCGCAGAAGAAGAGATATCTCTATACCCAGAAACATCATCATGGGACACTGTATAACTGATTGCGTATTCCTCATAACGATTTCTACAAGAACTGCAAGAAAGAAGGAATAAGGCACTTTTCTTGTAGCGGCCCTCACTTGATTCGTATCAGAATACAATTACTCAGCAATTACCACTTCCGGGATCTAAATAATCATAGCCCTATAAAGATCATTGACCTTTACAAATTTATCAAGAAATCTCTTTGGTTTCAGGAGTGGCGGCAGAGTCCTAATCTACAGGTTCATGGTCATCGCGATTGTGTGCGCTCCACCTTGTTAGATCCGGAAATTATACTCATTTCTTGGTTCAGGTTCTGCTCAAAGCTAGACCTGAACACAGAAGTTGAAGTTCGGAAGCGTTTCTTCCAAGTGGCATGTGTGTAAGACAGCCATGCCAATTCGGACTACATACAGAGTGTTTATAGCTCTAATGCAGATTGTAGCAAAGACCATTTCTCTTTAAGCCGTATAAATATCCATCCGTTCGGCTACTGGGATAAGCAGATAATTTCGAAATCAACTGTCACTCTCAGCTTGCCGTTGTAGAGGCGATCAAAGAACTGCTTGTCTTCGAGTAAATGAATAAGAGTACAACCAAGTACATGTCGCCAAACTGAGTAGCAAACGTAAACATAAACTCAAATGACACCTGCGCTAGGAAACTTCTGCTGCTTTGGTATAGCAAAACGAATGGATTCAAGGCTCCTAACTTGAGAAACGAAACGCATGGTCTCTAAAACACTGTCAAGAGAAAAATTTGTCTCGTATTTGGTCTTGTATGTGAGGACGACGAATGTAAGCGAAAATGTATCCGCGAATTCAATGACCTGTAAGGAAGATATGAAAGAAGTCCACAAATCCAAAACACGTCTATCACACCGGCTTGGTCACATCGTGTGAATGGACAAAAATTTTCCAGCCAAGAGAAATCTGGAAACAGCGCGCCCTGGATCGAAGAATATGAACGAGCGCTGTATCTCAGACATAGCCCCTACATGGCTTTGAACCTCGTTAAGTAAGTGAATAGCCGCGTTGATCTATGTATATAGTATTTTTAGCCACAAGCCCAGTTTTTTTTTGGCAAAAAGTCCACAGTGCTCTCGCAATTTTAATATGCCTTGTGCAATGCAGTTTACCAAAAGGATACTATCACTACAACCGATGATGAGTATTAGATACGACGCTGATATTCTGGGAAATAAGTTTCGAACATATGAGGCTCAGAGACTTCACTTTCGACTCAGTGTAGGTGCCAGTAGATTTTCTGGATGTTTTCGTCTAGTTGATTTGCCACTTTTAAGTCTATCGATCTTTTCTAAAAAACCCTTACAGGGTGCACACTTTGGTTCTGAAGTTAGTCTCCTCATGACCCGTAAAGATTCCGATCTTTTTACAAACTAAACTTATCAGGCAGTTTTCTGATTTCGTTTCGAACTATTTTCATTTCATCGGACCCCTATGTGGAACGGGTTTTCCAAACTGAACTTAATTTGAAAAGTATCAAAACTTCTATTATTTTTGACACTTATCCCTATTAACAAGTCGGATACGCAAAAAAAACGCTCTACTTGAGCTATCTTTCAAGCTGATCTCTATTTGCATTCTGCTTCATTCAGTCTGATAACGAGGAGATTTTAGTTTCATTGGCAGATTTTCTCCCTTTTTGGATTCCTTGGTTTTCTTGTGAGTGAATTTTCCTACGACATCCAATTTTCGTCCAACGGACGATCGTGCTGGTCGGTTTAATGGATCGGACAGATCATCACGGATTGAAGCCGTTTCCAGAATCCTGAACTCTTATTTCCTTCGACTCAGTTGGAAAGACAACCATGACTTTTGTAGACCAATTTCATTGCACGAATACCTCCAAAGGAAGAAATATGAAAATTTGCTTCTCTTTTTCTTCTTTTTAATGATTAGAAGCCTTCTCTTCTCGTTCCATGCAATATTTTTAATATTCCCAGTTTAGTCTTCAAAAGCAGAACCCTGACAAATCTACTCCATAACAGGTTGAGCCTTTCTGACATTCTTAATTTTAAATAAGTTGAAGCTATGAAACTCTTGCAAGATTGATTTCTTCTAAATCGGCTCTGGCATCTGTTGCTGCTTCTTCAATTTCTGATGCCCTTCAGTCGTCCCCATAAATAAGAAGACATTGGAATCACTTCTAGAGATATTGGAGTCCACCGAATCGCATCAGTTTATTTTCCCTATGATTCGGTACTATGCCTAGAATATGGAAAATATCCTGCGAATTACGAATTCCACGGTGGAACGCAGATTTGCAACGGCTACGTAAGGAAACCCGAAAATGTCTCAACAACTCACTAAAGGCTAATTCGGAGAAAGACTGGAATCATCACGGATCAAAGCAAAATGATTAAAAGAAGGTAATTCGGATTTCGAAGAATGAATCTTACAATTTTTTGTGAAAAGATGGACCACTCGGTGAAACTAGTAGAATAGTTATAGTCTTCGAAAGGTGCAAATCACTCAGATTGGGAGACCGGACTTACCCGAAACACCCTGCTTCATGGTTGAAATTGAGTTCCCAGGTAATTTGATCAGAACCGGATTAGAACCAGCTCTTATCACTCGAGCTGGAAGTAAGCTGAGTACCACAATCAGCAGCAGTATCTAGTTGGTATTCATCATCGTTTGTGTTAACGGACGAGCCCAACAAATACGTTGTTACTTCCTTTGATGGCTTTAATTCACCAAGCTCCCATGCACTTTAAAATCTGAAGTACGCGTTGGATATTTCCAGCGATATTGGATGAGCTTTTGATAACACAAGTTTTTTTTTTTTTAAATGTGTGCGCACAACACGGAGCTAAACAGTACATTCCATAAGAGAATTGGAAATTAGGAAAAAAAACAATCTTTCAGAGCAATCTGATTAGCATTCATAGTTAGTCAAGTGTTTGAATGCTACTGGCAATTTCGACGAAGCCTTGGTCGTGAAAATAGCGATAGAATAAGCTAAGGCAGGAGACATTTCATCGCATGTCAATTGATTATGTTATATAAGATTAGCATCACCTATGATGCACAGTTTTGGATCATAAATGGCAAATATAGAACCACCTGACCAGATGAGGGTGTTGTACTCCAATTTCAGGTGGTTAAATGCCCTTTATACTGCGACCAGATTCAGTTAATAAAAATCAATTAAGATTGACTAGAAAAGAACAACAAGCCAACTTCTACTAACAATTTAGTCTCCCCACTAAATGGTGGATGCAATGGAGCGAAATAACCACTAAGTCCAAATATCTTTATTTTTCTCTCTATCCCATTTTCCAAAAAACTTAACACATGCTGGGGCATTATAAATGTATTCAAAAAAAAAGACCAGATCCGACTGAGTGAAGCAAAGAGTAACAAAACCTAAACTTTTGACGGCATGTGTACTTCAGCCAGACAATACGAAGTAGACGAATCACTTGTTTTGTGGATAAGAGCTATGCTGTAAGATAGGAGTTTAATAGCGGAAACGAGTTGGCCGCAAGACGGTATTTTGTGTTCTTTAATATGGTGCATGTTGGTCGATTCACCGCTTAACGCTCTCGATTGTTCTAATGTCTACGTTCAGGCATATGCATATAATGTATCTGTACTGTCTATTGGATTATGCCTAACGACTGTCTGCTCTAAAGCGCCCAAGCCCGCGAAAGCCCCGAGAGTGATCGACGAGTGGTGTGATTTATGAGAAGGAGGAAGCTGATGCTTCAAGGCATCACCATCCGCTTCGCCAGCGATTTTATGTGTTTGGATGGCATCTTGGATAACAAATTTCTTTGGACTTAGTAGTAGTCGGCAGTGTAAAGATGATTTCGGCAAAATATTGGGCCTTTCACCGAAGAGGGTTTTTTTTTGAATCTACTCGACTACAATAAGACCATGCGTCGATTGATGAGCACATCCGAAAACAAACTACGTCACATTACCACACTTAAAGGTAAGGTCTGTCTCGGCTGCATGGGGGCTTTACCTAACACGCCTACTCTGACGCACTGATAAATCTGCCGCCTTAATATGTCATATACATATCATGGACTGCAGTTCTCAGAATCATTTTCCATTTAAAATAAGGTGGTCTATGGTACAATGCATACTGCAGTTTTGAAGACCTTGCGCCTCGACTGCCTTTTGTCTCTTGTATTATGGATATGCCTTCTGATACAATGACACCAGAACTCTTGGTACGGCGAAAGTACGAAAATGTCTTATCTTTTGCTCAGGAATGGTTCGGATTTTCATGGATAGTTACAAAACCGATCCACAAGGCGCGCAGGTGTATTTACGGAGGACGAGAACATTCGATAGCAATTCTCGCGAGAAAAACCGTCTGCTTTCTAAGCTGAGGTGTACATAATCCTAATCGAACTTAATTATTGTACATTATGGAGAATCATCTGTGGCTTTGGCAGAACTGCGTTCCTGAACCCTCTTGCCACTTTTGAGCTAGTCCGAGATTGCCAGGCTTTTCTGAACGAATCTGTATTAGGACTGCCTGGTTAGGTCTTCCACACGAGCGCAACAGCAGGTAGCAGGCATGACTCTTCAGGATCCCGGAAAACCAAAGAAATGCTTCCCGACGCATCTAAGAGGTTAACGACTTTCCTGGTGTCTATTGGTAGAAAAGAATCTAGACATGATATTGATATCGTAACGGGAAGCTACACTATTGCAAAGTACTTAAATGTAGTAAGCCAATACAATTTCATACGACCTGTAACGAGGCCAACTCTCGCTTCATTCTGGTGCTGATGTGATGGCTTTTTCTCTAAAGGAATATACAATAGACTAGTTCTCTGCAGCTCAATAAGTCCCTGGAAATTAAAACAAATGGCGTTGCCAATTTGCTTGTTAATTAGCATCTTCCAAAAGAACGCATCCAAATTTTCAGACAGATTTGTCGAATAGTTTTGTTGTGACAGCCATTTGAAACAGACGCCTACGAGAATTTTTGTACAACTGGAAGACGCGAATTTCGTGTGCTCATGAAACGCTATTATTTACCCAAAAAAAAAAAACTATCACGCATAAGTGGTCGCCCAATTGAGGTCGCCACACCAGAAATTGTCGATAAAATCCATGGTATGATATTGGATGATCGGCGAGTGAAGGTGCGCGAACTTGAAGAAGCTTCAGGCTTGTCACATGAATCAATGATGTCGGTTTTGCAAAAAGGCTATCCACCAGATGGGTGCCGCGTTTTCTCATAATCACATCGATTTGACAACTTTAAAGGAATGTTTGACGATGTTCAATTACATTCCGAATGAGTTTTTGCTACTATTCGTAACCGTGGACGAAGCATAGATTCATCACGAACACATTAGCGACCAAGGAACAATCGAGAGAGTGGAATTCTCCTGGTGAATCGAAGCCGGAGATGGCCAAGGTGCGTCTATCGACCAACAAAGTCGTGGCGACAGTTTTTTTGAAATGCCGTAGTGTTATTCACATTGATTACCCTGAAAATGATAAAACGATCACCGGCGCCTATTATGCAGGGCTGTTGGATTGACTCGACGTCGATTTTAAACAAAAACGAATGAATTTTCCGCAGTCGTAATGGCAAAACTCCATGAATTAGGTTACGAATTGCTTTCTCATCCATAACAACAGAAATTTAATCAGAGATTGAAATAAAACTACGCAAAGTCTGGTTCCCGAGAGTTAAACTTTTTTTTTATTGTTTTTTTTTTTTTTGTTCGTTAAATTTTAATTTGTCTTCACTGTCCCTGTTGCTTCGGCTTCGGCTTCTTCGTTGACTTTGTTCATCACTTATCTCTATGGCTGACAACTTGATCTTTTGCCATCTTGAATGCAAAAGAGTGTTCGACAAACCAAACACCTCATCAAGCTGTCACAATCGGGGTGTGTAAACAAAACGTGAGTAAGCACTGGTAGCAACACTGCTCCTGTCAACAGGCATCTGTCAGTTGACTCCTGTCAAAATTTAAACTTGCTGCGTCAGTTAGTTTGTGTTTGACAGCTATTTTTATCAGACTACTCACTAATTTGAGGCGAAAATGGAAAAAAGTGAATTTCGTGTGCTTATTAAGCATTATTTCTTGCGAAAAAAAACCATTACCGAGACCAAGGCTAAGCTTGATAAATACTATGGGGACTCTGCACCATCGATTTCAATGGTAAAAAAGTGGTTTACTGAATTTCGTTGTGGCCGTACAAGCACTGAAGATGCCGAACGTCCTGGACGCCCAGTTGAGGTCTCTACACCCGAAACAATCGAAAAAATTCACGATATGGTGTTGGCCGACCGAAGATTGAAAGTGCGAGAGATTGTGGAAGCCGTAGGGATCTCGCATGGCTCAGTGGTTTCAATTTTGAATGATCACTTGGGCATGAGAAAGCTTTCCGCAAGATGGGTGCCGCGTTTGCTCACAGTCGACCACAAACGCAATCGTGTAACAACTTCACAGGAAGGTTTGGCGTTATTTAATCGCAATATGGAGGAGTTTTTGCGCCGTTTTGTAACCGTGGACGAAACATGGATCCATCACAACACACCAGAGAACAAACAACAGTCAAAACAGTGGGTTTCTAAGGGTGAATCCGCGCCAAAGAAGGCCAAGGTGGGTTTGTCAGCCAATAAAGTTATGGCGACTGTTTTTTGGGATGCACGCGGGATAATCCACCTTGACTACCTTCAAAAGGGAAGAACAATCAATGGGGAATATTATGCCAACTTATTGGACCGATTCAATGACGATTTGAAAAAAAACGACCTCATTTGGCCAAGAAAAAAGTTCTTTTCCACCAAGACAATGCAAGGGTGCACACATGTGCAGTTGCCATGGCAAAAATCCATGAATTGGGCTATGAATTGCTCCCTCATCCACCCTATTCTCCAGATTTGGCTCCGAACGACTACTTCTTATTCCCAAACCTGAAGAAATGGCTTGGTGGAAAAAGATTTGACTCCAATGATGAAGTCATCTCGCAAACAAAGGCCTATTTTGAGGACCTCGACAAATCATTTTTTTTGGAAGGGATAAAAAAATTGGAGAAGCGTTGGGCAAAGTGTTTAGAGCTCAAGGGAGACTACGTTGAAAAATAAAATTATTTTTTTATCAAAAAATCTGTGTTTTAATCCAAAAGTCACGGACTTATTGACCCGCCCTCTTATATCGTAAGACCACTCGATTTGCCTACTACTGTTGTACTATTGCATCATTTAATAAGTTAAACAAAAAACTCGTCTAGACTTTGCGAAATTCAGTAAAATTAATAATTTTCTATTAATATAATTGCAAATATCATCATAACGTCACTACCCTCATCTAAATTACGATTTCCCTATAATTAGACCCGGAACTATCAGTCACTCATTACAAGCACACAAATCGGCAAACACCCACTACCCGAAAAAAAAAAGCAACAAAACTCCCAAAAGCCTACACAAAATATGGTAAAACATCCAACCCCAACGTCATCCTCTATACTCATGTTCTGTTTTTGTAATTAATGTCAAATAAGACGCATATATGAGTGTTAGTCCATACCAATGCGCGACTAATTTTGACATTCATTAAGGAATATCACTCAAGCTCTTATCAGCTCTCGTTTTAAATGATGGCATGGCATGGCACCCAACTGATAAGAAAGCCAGGCCTCCAAAATATGCTTTGAGTTTTGCACAATTTGTGTTGAGTTCAAAATAGATGTCAAGAAGTGTTTTGTTTGGAACGGTCCGGAATAGTTTACACTTCAAGACACTAAAGGTACATATGTCGACGCAATGATAACGTCTACTGATAGGGTCTATGGCACGCCCATAGCTACAGGAATGGATCTTGGTCTTAGGGGCATTCTTTGCACTCCGGTTATCAGCAACGTCTTGTTGCGTTCGTTGATTTAATAGCTTTTTAGGTCAAGTGCGATCTGACCATTAACTGGAAATGATTTCAACTTTGAATGCATCAAATTAATTGAAGATACTCGTGCCTACGACTGTCATGGTAACTGGTTGTGCATGATTTTCGTCCTCGTAATTGAGACGAATTGCAATGAATCGCTGAAATAGCATCCAGTATCGACATCCAATCAATTAATGAATGAGATGGTTTGTCGCAATTTAATTGTTTGTCTACAAAACGATAGTAAGTGCTTCGTTTCGTTGCTTGATGGGAGGTGCATTCAATTGATGACGTGGCTTCATTGAGCCAATTTGCGATATTGGACACATGTCCTAAGGCGTTCGGTCTAACAAATGCCAAGGGGACTACTTGTGTGGCAAAATATTTCTGAAATCACGGCATCGATTTGGCGATGTAATTTCAATTGAATTGCAATTAATATAAATTGAGATGTTTATGGGTAGACATGATGTAGTTTTAGCCAGATGGTGGTGGGCAGAGTGGGCAATATGAGAGACATGGTCTTACTTGGTTTGCATATGTACGAGGTACAAGGTTTCCAATTTGATGTTGTTCGAATTGAAGTAATTTGAATGAAACAGATTTGAAATTACAGAATTCACTGCAAGCCTGAAGCTAATTCTAGTTCGCTTAAAAATGATACAGAGAGATACTTTGTTAACGACCATTGGCTATTGATCACGAACAAAAGAATGGTTTCTGAACCGTCTAGGAAAAAAAAGTACCCAGAATTCTAGATTGCCAAAATTAGAACTAGAATTCATGCGGTACAAACTGGACATTCTAGGAGAAAACGAAATTAGATAGTGGGAACACCGCTACCAACTCTCTGAACCTGTCAAAAGAATCCTGGTCTACTTCAGGAAAATAATGAAAACCACTCGCGAATATGAGTCAACCTTATGCCCTATTTACCTTATGATGACGGGGTATTGGCATTGGGGTTCAGGGACAACGTCAGAAAGATAATCATATCCCACGCCGCGCTCCCCCAATACCATGTTGAACGCAGCTACCAATTCAGCGCCAAAAGGAGATGTCTTTAGGATTTTAATAGGATTTAGGTAAGCCCGACAACACCATGTTTAAATATGTGATGCGACCACATGCCCACAGGGACATAAGAAATGACACCGGCAAAAGTTTATTGATTTTTGCAATGTCGACCGCCTGGTCTTTGGAGCATACTATTTGATCACAAGGACTTCCACAAGATCAGCTGGCTCGCGACTGATTGACAATGTATCAAGTTGTAACATAAGTATTGTGGGTTTTTTTCATGGGTTATTTTCCAATTGCAATAAAATACACAAAACTAATTGAATGCTGAAACGCTTATTGAAATTAGTATTTGGAATATATCGCTCATTCAGGTAGAGCTAAACGATGAGCTCCTAAAGTCCACAGTCGAAAGAAATTCCACTATTACGGTTAGGGAACTCGCAAAGGAAATCAACGTAAGCCATTACATTAAACGTCGCCACCAATGGGTTGGCCCAGCAGACAGACCAGCACAACATTCCGGAGATGAATTTCACCCGCTCAAGGTGTTACTGTCTGTATGGTGGGATGCTGAGGGACTAATCGATTTTGAGCTATTGCCTCGTGACCAGATCAGACACCACAGAAGTCTACTGTTAACAGCTGTGCAGATTAAATTCGACACTAGAGTTCAAACAGCCAGGTCTGGTTAATCGAAGAGAGGTTTCTATTCCATCTCGGAATGATGTCCAAGAGGCTTTTGGGGTATTTTTTTCGTTAAAGGCAAACAATTTTTTTAGCAACGGCATTAAGAAGTTGCCTAAGAAGTGGGTAAAAGTGTTGTCTAATGAAGGAAATTATATTGACGGCTACATTTTTGCATTTGATGCAAATTAATTACTATCAAACAAACATTCATATATTGCGCAATACTTATGTTACAACCTGATACGTCGAAACAAATCGATCCCTTTACCATAAGCTGACACTTTAGAAATTGCTCCCAAGGCGTCAGTAACAAACGCGGAACTTCCTTCTAAGTAGAGGGGAACTATCATCTAATAGAAGCTATTGTACTATACGAGTACGTCTTTGTACTACATCTGTCAACGCAGACCGATTCACCTTGCTAAGGATACCCAGATATAATACCAGCCCGGGATCTTCAAGTGCGCAAGCGACGAACTTGTCACAAAATTGCAGAAATGTTTCGCGTAGGCCACCATTGGAACGCAGAAAAAAATGCCTATACAATACACAATTATCGGTAGAAGGTAGGCTGAAAAACCAGCAAATATTATAATCGAAGAACTCGCCGGTGGTCAAAGTTCCGTACGAAATGCAGAAAGAGGGCAAGACGCAAACCTGCTTACTTCGGATGAAGAACAGCGATATGAACCCAAGCTCAGGTAAGCCACCCACAGCAACAAATACCCGTCGGCGATAAGGGCCCTGTTCCCGTAACCCTGTAGTCACTAATTAGTGAAGCATGGTCAACCGGAGAATTACCCAACAATTGGAAGACGGAAATGATTGTTAAGCTGCCCAAGAAGGGAACCTGACAGAATATGTTAACTGGAGAAGTATATGCGTTCTGTCGGCTGTGGCTAAACTTACAGCTAGAATAATTTTACATCGACTGAAAGAATATCTCGATTCAATAGACGACATTGAACATGTAGGCTTTCGAGCTGAATCTTTCTGCATCGAACACATCAACACATATGCTATCCAATAAGAGGTCTCAATTTTGCAACACTTTTACGAAAAGGGGTGATATTTTTATTTTAATCTAAAGTACGAAATCTAAGGTTAGTAATGAAATATAATATCTGTCAAACGACTCTCTCGACTTTGCCTAAAAATGGTCATTCTTTTGGTGACATTTTTCATCACATTTTCGCATAATTACGGATGTATTTCGCGAATAATAGCTCTAATATTTTATTCATGGATGGAGCATTGTCATTTATCGTTATTGACATTGTTATTTATCATTGACTACATCGTTAAGATAGCTCCAAAGGAAAAAGCCGAATGGTGATAAATCGCATAATCTCGGCGTCCAATTGAAGTCTGCATTTCGAGTCTCCATTTTTGCACCAGCGTGGCATGTGACACCGTTCTGTTGAGTCAACATCGTTCGGTAACGCAATACATTCACTGAAACGGTCGTATCGGCATCATTTTCGAAAAAAATATGACTCAATGGCACCGCCAGTCATTCGCTGTGGATAGAGAGGTCGTTCCAATATTTCTCTTTGGTTTTCAGAGTCCCAGTTGTGACAGGGTTTTTTTTTACGTACCCAGACAAATGGAAATGAGCCCATTACTCAGAATAACTTTGTGTAAAAAATCCTGATTTTGTTCAATCATTTCCAGCACCCAATCAGTGAAAGTACGACGTTGTTGCTGTAGGTTCAGATCTTTATGCAAGATGCAGTGCAAAGTGGTTGCGGATAGGCCCAATTCTTGTGATCGTCTCGAAATGGACAGACTTGGGTTTTCAGTCAGACTCGCAGCTACGGCGGCGATATTTCAGCTACCCTTGCCAGACGAACACAACTTGGAGTCTTCATATCACTAGCCTGTCCGAGACTTTCAAATTTATTGATTTAATTCAATATACTCGTAGCTGCGCGAAAAGCCGCCTGACTGACATACGACCTTTACGAAACGTTTCCACGATATTTTCATCGTTTTCGTAGTGAATTTTCACTATTTCAGTACGTTGTGCGAGCATGGTATGTATCGACCCATACTCAATTATTTGATAACCTCCTATGATAGTTCAAGAAATGCAGGAAATTTAAATTGACACGTCTTGTTGGATGAGTCTCTATATGTGTATATTTAGATCTTCGCTACATTGTATCATAGTAATCATAGCTTCGAATAGCTCTGCCTGGAGTTGACTTGGATCTAATATGGGCTATGAAGTCCTTTATTAAATATCTTGACTATGCTCTCTTACAGGATATTGGACCTACAACTTCGAATACTATAAATACCACTAAAACAAAGGCCCTAAGCACTTCAGTTTCTCAGCATAACTCGACCCCACATTTTCGGAAAGCACATTCTATTCAGTCTAATATGCTGAATAGAAATTGCGGGCAGACGATGAATTTTTTGCTTGTTCATTCATTTTGTTTACATTATTGCATCTCCGTAATACAATAGAGAGAAACCATCCATAAAAGGTCCATCGTCCATGGAAAAGTAAATTTCTTTTTGAAGTGAAACTTTTTATAGCTCGTTGGGCAGTAATACCGAACTCCGATGAAACGAAAAAGCGACAGTAAGTGATTCCAAACTTCTGTGAAATGAAAAAGCGAAATAAAGTGGTTCCGAACTCCGATGAAAAGACCTCATTAAATGACATTCATACTTTTAAATGACACTAACATTATCTCATAAGGACCAGTTTCACGATTTTGCATCACTATTTCCAGTAGTGTTCTTACGCGGCAAATAAAGTTATTCCACTTCAAATTCTCCTTGACATCCATCTCGTTGTGGATGATAAAAATTCGATAAAGCGACAGGAAACGGGCAGAATGAGACATGGGAGAGAAACGAAAGGACGACAGACTCGGAGTAGGGAATAAAAAGAGAGGAGGTAACGTGAATGGTGAGGCACTAAGTCGGCCGGAATGAGCCATGAGCGGTAAAGAGGACGTCGTGGGTGAGAGCACAATGCACGAGTTACTTTCATAGCAACAACATCAGCATCGTCATCACCATTGTAACCATTGTCAAAGTATAATAACTACCTAGACATTACTTGATAACAACACCAAAAGCATCATCAACACGTAACGTAGTCGAAGGTCCGTTGATTGGAAGAGGCCGCGGTGCAGTGTAGTAGCATATTTAGTTATTTCTACTGCTGAATGCCTCTTGTTCTAAGAACAGAGTTTGCAGTAAGTTCTGTGCCGAAAACATCAATGGGTAGCAAACCACGTAAAATTTGGAGGGCCGTCGTTGTAGAGGTTTTCTACACGTCGATGATGCTTTTGCAGACAGCCCGTTCCATTTTTGTTTACGTAGCAAACTAATGCTAGTCCTCTTTTTGAGTAAATGGTAGCCTATAGATCCAAAGAGGAGTACGCATTCAACATTGAATCACCTCAGGTGCGATTTTCTGTAATTTATTATTATTATTAATACACGGTGGCGCAAAAGTCATCACACTATCGGAAGATGCTATAATTTTTGCAAATGGCAGCAAATGATAATTCTACTTTGAGACACAAAATACATGTCAACAAGATATAAATCGCTATATAGTACTCCTGAATAACATGGAATAATTGTTACAAGTTTTTTGCGAAATTTCCCGGTCGTCCGGCATCAACTGGGCAAAGATTACGATGTTTAGCCGCTCGCCTGGGAGAGCATGGGACAACACGAGATGCTGCCAGGTATGGCCGGCCCAGTTATTCTGCTGAGAATATCGCAACTGTGGTTGAAGTTGAAAACGCCGCTGGCCTAACGACTTTCTACTTTCTCAATTGGATGTATTGGGACTGAAGAACATGTCAGGATGGAGCAACGGCACATACTGCACGAGCCCCAATCGAAATTCTGAGGGCTGCATTTCCGGTTTTTGTGACGCAAAATCACCTGATTTAACCGTTCCAGACTTCTCTTTGTGGGGTTTTTTGAAGTTACGAATCTATGTCAACCTCAGCCTCAGACTCTTGAAGCCCTCAAAGAGAATATCCGTCAAGAATGGGAGGACCTGTCGCCGGAAGTTTTGGCAAGAGTGATGGAAAATAACACAAATCGGGCCAGAATGGTCATTAATTCTGTCGGCGGCCACTTAGCCAATATAATTTTTTCGACTTAATGAAAGAAAATTTAAGACATCAAGTAAACATAAAACAGAAATAAAACGAAGTAAGACCAGCGCGTTGGTTGAAGGGTGTCAATCGCTGGGCAATACTGGGACATCTATGGGCTTTATCGCACGGCTTTATCACGGCTTTAAATTCTACATATCTAGCAGGCCGACGTCTTTCCTTATCCTTTTTCTTGCTGTCTGATCAATGTACGAGAAATTAGCTGATATGAACCGTGGTCCGATGGGCCTACAGTAGAGATCATTGCGATGATATTCAGAATGAGAAGTTAAAAACTAGTCCATGGTGTTGGCGGCGTGAATATTAACGTCAGGTATATGTGGGGGCTCACTTGCAAGCTGGACTAAGTAGTTTTCCGCACCGGAGATCTCAGCATACTGGTGTTGTGTGTGGGCCCCCGCCCAATTATCAGGGCTTCGCCCATTAATGACGTTGTCTAATAAAAAGCGGGGGCAGAGCATATTACTGTTCTTATCGTAAACATCTTCAGATAACAGCCTCTGAATGGTTGCTACGATTTGACCAGTTACAAGTTGCCGGTCATACGAGTAGGTCTTGTTGGCTGCTAGACCACCAGTAGTCCATACCAGGACTTAAATCACGGTACCATGGGAGTCAGGAGCCCCCCGGATTTCGGTCCGGGCCTGACTTGTTAGAGGTAGACCCCCTTGTGGGAGCGTCATGGTGGCTGTGGTTTAAACCCAAATCGCGGGAAGGGTTTTCCTTTGGTTTAACCCATTGTAGAGTAGCAAATAAGTACTGGGTGCTGTGACCCTAAGAACAGTAAGAGGTTTTAGGTCGGCCTCGACTCATACCAAGGGTGGAACTTGTGCCTCCAACACAGTTTCGAATTGGTATCAAAATATTTGTGGCGAGCGATGGCAAGGCGTATCCTTGCTCCCTATTGATGTATGGGCATCTCGTAAACATAAGGTCTACATGACAGGTGGTTTACGTTAAAAATCATGGAACGTTCTGGTGTTGTGTGTGCAGGATGTTGAATCGACCCAGAATTGTGTATATTAAAATCGCGCACAATACCGGCTTCAATATGAGAATACAGAGATACAATTTTTTTGTATGGAGTCAGATAGCTTATCAAACTAATTAAAAGTCGAATTGCTTTCCAGTTTGGGCTTTAGGAAATAAAGAAGGAGGGAGTAATTTGCTTACGGCGATGGAATTTGTAACACACGAAGTTGAATTCTGGATTTGAACAGAAATCACACTGTGGACGAGTCTGATAAGCTCCATCATTTCGCACGTTAATAGCACAATTGCGGCAATAGGGGAATTATGCCACTAGTTCGTATCCAAGCAACAGTGTTCCACTGTTTCACCTAGTTTATTTATTCTCGTCGAAAGTCGGCTCGGTCTTATAACGTTGAATTATAAAAATGAGGGTGTTAATAGTCTGATGATTTTTGCATATCCTTATCAGTATATTGTCAGAGTATGTATCGGCGAACAAACTCTGACAATCCTTGCCCCAAGTCGTTTTCAATTTCGGATTCCTTGTGCAAGTTTCCTTTTTGCACAAGTTGTTCGGTGGCAGATATCTGATAGCAAATTCACGATGCTCATGCCGACAATATTCGGCATTTTAGCGGTGGACCTCGAGAAGATTTAATTCGTTGGTGGGTGTAAGAGTTGCGTGAAACTTCTTCAGTTTGAATACCCATTAGCCAGGGTCCAGAAAACATCAAGGACTACCGAAAACTTTCTTGAACTAGAATGAAGCTTTTGTGAAAGAGCAAGAATCTCAGCGGCTGCTTTGCGACATCCAAAAACTATCTTTCTTGAATTCTTTAGAAAGACTTAAATTGTTAACCTCTTAATATTCAAATGGTGCAAGAACTTAAGCAGAACGACTTTAGTTAAAGCAAACACTTTTCTGGATATCGCTCTACGAATTGCTGTCTCCGGAGCAACAAGACTGGCTTCCACCAAATAAGTGAAACTTTCGGGTC
Organism: Volucella zonaria; assembly: GCA_963966105.1. Taxonomy (NCBI): domain Eukaryota; kingdom Metazoa; phylum Arthropoda; class Insecta; order Diptera; family Syrphidae; genus Volucella; species Volucella zonaria. Next base: position 82,238,910 of record OZ014534.1, on the reverse strand, counting down.
TTTTTTTCTTACTGAATTGAATTGAAGAACTGACAATAAATGTAAACATTGAAAACTTTGGTCACACGATCACAGATTATTTCTTACCTTATTTGCAAGAGCACCGTACACGTGATTTCAACAAGATGGGGCGACTTCGCATACCGCTAGAGCCTCCATGAATTTGCTGCCTGATTATTGTGTACGAAAACTGATCAGCCCTTTTAGAGAAGTTCCATTCCCACCGAGGTCTTCAGATTTAACCCCCATGGATTTTTTTCTATGGGCCCGCGTACTGTCACGGCGCTAAAAAAAAAATATTCGCAGTGAAATTCATGATATTCAGCCAAGAATCCTGCAGCAAGCGAAACAAAGCATGGTGGTCCGCTCCCAACAGTGTGTGCGACTAAATGAACGCCATTCGGACGATATCATTTGCATAAAATGGAAATCGCATTCTTTCTTTTGTTAATCTAAAATAAAAAAATATATCTCATAGTTTTTGTTTTGCTTACCGGACATTCTCTGTTACGATAATTCTGTCCGAAACTTTTGTAGGGCTGTGCACACAGCATGAATTGCAGGGAAGGATATGGGTAAAGGCCAAGAATAACCAGCGCTCCACTGATGAAACTAGCAACATGAAGAACGCTCAAATCAGTGATACTAAATGTGTCAAATAACATATGCACCAAATCAACTTAACGAATTCTATGCTTCAACAGGACGATGTTAAAACCGATGGTGAAGTGCTCAACTAACTCTTTATGGGCAAATGCGGAATACTATGGGCCCAACAAAATCTTACACCTAAACTGTCCCGTAAACTGAAAACGGGACACATGACATAAAATTTTAGTCAGACAAGTGTTTGATGGAATGCTGTACCAACCATCGGTAACATGTGACAAAGAACCCGAAGGATGCAACACTGAAACTTGCGGTGAATGAAATAAATGACAGGAAACGCCCAAAGAGGCGAGCGATGTCAAAAAGTATCAGAAACACAAAACGATGTTAGAAAAAGAATTTAAAAACAAAAATTTAAAAAAAGGCGATCACACTTTTATCTCAAGCACCAATGGTTTTGAAGATACAAATCAATCAATATCGACTACAATTTATTATTTTAAGTGCGATAATTAATTCAAATTTCGGTGTTATGCAAAGTGTTTTTATCTCCCCTCCCGCTGACGAGAGAGTTGAATGCGAATATTTTTGGTTTGTTTTTGCTTATTAAACTTAAGCGTTTAAGCCGTCTGGTTTTTGGTTTGTCACAATTAAGGGATGTGGCGAACCTACACAGTGTGAGATAATAGACCGCCCGATAGTGTAGTGTTTTGAGATTTATTTTATTTTACACACCCCATGAAAATGTGATAGCGAATTATTTTCTACTCGAATTGGGGATACTAATCAGATGTTTCGTATTTTGACCAGAACCTCATAGTAGGCGAATAGTGGAGACCTATTCAAAGAGCCAACAAAAAGTTAAGAAATGCTTTAAGCTCTACTGAGAATGTGCACTCCCTAGTTTCTAGGTGCTTTGGGAAACTTTAGGGACACTTTTGGGGGTTGATGTCCGGTGATGAGAGAAACTCGTAAATGATATGGTGAAATTTGTATCTATGACTTTCGGTTGAGAGGGAATAACTCAAGTTTCATGTGCTCTTTTGCGTTATTAAATAAACTTTTTTGGTTGCAAGATACACAAAAAAGCGAAAAGCTAAATGTTGCTAAAAACTGATTTCTTAAGTAGGAAACCAAAATACCAAATGAAGGGTGTCATGAAAAGTTTCACAGTAAGCAAAGCTAAATACAAAAATTGTTAACATGATAGTTGATACAGAGCGGGCTGCAATAAAGAACGAGGGGCTCGTGAGCCCTACGAGCAGAAATGAAGATAATAACCCGATAGCAGTTGGGCCCAATGGCTTAAATGCCGAACTGTTTAAAGCAGTAGGTGATGATTGAATACTGAGCATACATAAAATCATCTCTAAAATCTTGATCAACGAAAGTATTCCCGTCGAGTAGAGCCTCAGAATTGTTTGTCTGATCCTAAATGAGGGATATCCCCTGAACTGCGCCAATGACAGAGAAATAAGTACTATCCTCAACATCCCATATACAATTTTGAAGAAGTCCACATCGATGCACACCATCTCTTCATCGATTTCATAGCCGAGTATGAACGCATCTATAACGACGAACTATACGAGCCTTGTCTAGTTTTAGCATTCCTGCCAAGCTCATTGGGCTATGCAAGATTACAACGGAGTAGGCACTCTGCTCCGTCAAGGTCGACAATGACAAAACCGAGATCTCCAATGTGAGAAAAGGACTAAAACAAGGCGATACGTTGTCATGTGATTTTTCAACATCGTTGTTGAAAGACTTGTGCAACACTCGCAAGTCAACTCTAGAGGCAACATATTTCAAAACTCAGTGACATTGACATATGTAATGTGAAGAACACAGCGAGCTGTCAATGCGACGAAACAGAAGCGGCAAAGATGGGGTTAGCTATCAATGAAGGAAAATCAAAATGATATATGCTGTCTAGTATAAAGACGGACACATAACATCGGCACCTAGGGCAAAACATCACTATAGGCAGGTACAACTTTGAAGCAGTAAATGATTTAATTTTCCTCGGCAACAACGACACCAGCGCGGAAATCGTGTACACTGACAAATCGGATGAGAATACTCTCGGACACTTCGAGAGAAGCGAGGGGAGATTTCGGTCCCGTTTGCATTAATGGAGAATGAAGAAGACGTTTCAACAGCGAACTTGGGCAGCGATGCGGACCTCGTCGGAAAAGCTTGCATAATCCGGCTTAGATGGCTCGGTCACCTTGAGCGCGAGGACTGCCTGTGAAAGTGGACCTCAGCCAACTTACTAAGAACGTCGTTGAAGAGGGATTTTTTAAAATGTTTCATATAGAGAAGGTTGATCCTAGCGGATGGTTTGGCCCCTCTGGTGCACCATCGCAAATAACTATGCGTATGGATTGGCTATAAAATATCTCTACAATGAGCAATGGAAAAGATACAGTGGTAGGCAAAGATAGGTGACGTTCGTATGCAGTTTTATGTAACTGGGTGTGAAGTTCATAAATAATTTTTTTTTTCTGCCGGAATAGAACACTCAGACAAAGAACTAGTCCATTCTATTCTTTGTAATCGTATGCTCCATTAGAAGAAGAAGCGTAATATGCAGTCTTTTCTACTGAGGGACAGCAGGAAAGTCGTTGACCTCTAAAAACCCTAACCAAAGGCGCACGCAGTACTTACGCAGGTCTGGCTGAAAAACTCTCCTCTGGGCCTCGCCAAACAAGTTAATACGTAGAAGTTTTCAGTTATTGTACCATGACCACATTTTGATCTGGAACCAAAATAAGACTCAGAGAGTTCAGCCTTCCGAATGCACAGAGAGAAGTCTTGTATTAGCGAGCTAACTTTGAAGTCCTGAAAGGGTACAACAAAGCTTTTAGCCCTGCTTGCCTATAGCTACAGATGCAGATAATTCGCCTATTTACCAGTAAATAAATATAAAATAGGACAGACGTAAAACGTTGTTCTACAATACAATAGTTTTCCTTGGTCAAAATCAATACAAAATAGAGGAGTGATATGTACGTATCAATGCAATATATTAACTCCTATTAGACTTAGGATTGACGCTCTTAAATGGCTAACAATAAACAAAAGAATATCAATGCATGTACTTTTATTTGTATTTATAGATATAAAACGAAAAACAATCTTACACTTGTCTTAGCGTCTTAGAGACTTTCGACGTAATACATTTGTTCCAAAATATTTAGTTTCGTTAGAGAACTATGTATGTACCATAGACGGGTCAGACCAGTCAGCATCCTCTTTCTACAGATAACAACCTCAGTTTTGAGAGGATCGAATAGTACACCAATCGTCGATCGCGTTTACAGCTCCGTATGCTTTAAAGTATGCAGTTACTAAGCTTGATCTATCAGACAGTACAGCTACATCTTCTGCATATGCCTGAGCGTAGACGTTAGAACTCTTGAGACCATGTTTATTCCCGACATCATATAACAGCCGCAATCAGCACCCCAAAATTGCTTCCTATTTACTAGAATTGACTGCCGAAAGCACCTCCAATGATGATGAAAATGCGCAGTGCGTACTCATCATTGAGTGCGCGTACATTCCATCAGATCTGAAAGAGCAGTCTCGTAGAATCTTCTGCGTAATTGGGCATATTGCATCTTGAATACAATTCCACCAAGAAACAGACGATCTGCACAATTGTTTCCTAACTGGGCATGTCGGTTCAGAGCACTTTTCAGAGCACCATTCAGGTTCTCAATAGCTTCTTCACGCTTTTGTTTTATTGCGAGTTTATGGGAAGCATTAATAGAGTTTCCGATTTCCTCCTTCAACCGCATCCATTTGGTCTCCAGCGTGTTCCTTCTCTTCAGCAAGGTTGAATTACAAGTGAACAAGTTCAAGTGCTTGCTACATATTCAAACAAATTTCAAGTTAATGCGCTTGATAGCTAACTGAGGCAAACGAGTCTGAAGAGACCTCGAATCCGATTCTGAATTCGATGGTCTGACATTGTTACCTCCGATACCTAATGTTCTTATTGCACCTATTAGATGGCGTTAAGCCGATCACATGCTGTTTTACTTTCGTAACAAACGTTGAATGGGAACTACAATGCATTTTCAACAACCAGGTCAGACGATAGTATGGAATCCAGGAAATGATTGCTTCTCGTGTTGCATTTGTTACTGCCTCAAAAAGTATTTTGAGCATCAGTACTGTAGCATATGATAAGCCCCATATTTCTGCAATCACAGTATTCAATGAGTCCGGCTACTGTCTTCAATGGTGGATGTAGTACAGTACCATAGGCAAAATAAGCTGATGCAATGACGAACTGCCACTCTTCGTTCGTTACGTAACTAAATCTTCGCTGCACACACTTGCTTAGTCATTTAAGAGTTTGTTACGTTGAGCACTTCATTCTAAGAGTTCCGGTTTCCATATTGCGGTCCCCGCTTCAATGGAAAAATTCTGTGCTGTACTCGTAATTAGCACGCACAATTGATCAAAACAGCATTTGCACTCAGCGTCGTTTAGACTTTTGTCTTTGCCAGCCTTCTCAAAGGGGCATTCTTCCGCATCAATCAACTTCGTCGACCAGAAGTACAACCTCGCCTTATCCGGGCATCGTTTACGGGTAAGACCACCGCTGCTTTCGCTTTTGCCGATGGATTTTGCCGCTTCATCCGATCTCAGCCTCGTCATCAAGTTGCATCCACGAATCTGAAAAGAGATGTAAGTGAGGCAGCAGATAGATATGAGAGGTCGTGGAAGTAATAATTTCCTAAAATTCTTTGCCTCAAATTACCGAGGCTGGGACAATGGCACAAAAAACAGAGGGTATAATTCCGCGAAGCTATTTCCCCACAGAGGCAGTCATCGGTAAAGAGCAGCTTTATTGCGTGCGCCCCCAGAAGATTTTGTTCAGTGAGCAAGCGTAGATAGTTCAGCTCTGCTTTTCTAGATATGTTGAGTTCTAGCCATAGTTATCTTGAGATCTCGCAGGTTGGAAGGTTTTCCCACCTTTCATCGGCTTTTATCTGTATCGCTCGCCCCATTTGCAGTCTCAGAGTGGAGAATGGAGGTTTGATACTTTGATCTGCCAGTTCTCTTTCTAGGGAGGATCCTTTTCGAGCTAGATCGTCTGCATGCTCATTACCTGCCACTTCTTTGTGGCCATCGACTCAGCATAGGTTGGTGGCAGCCTGGCTGTCAATAAATATAGTAATATCTTCGTGGGATATTGCCTTTATTGCCGTAAGTCTGGCTGCTTCTGCTACAGCCGGTATCTCAGCCTGGAAGGCACTGCTGCAGTCCGGCAGGCCTCATGAGCAACGTCAGTTCAATTGATCAAAGAAGATCCTGGTGCTGTTTCCTGTCTCCATCTTTAATCTATCCGTGGAAGTTCGGTACCATTTGCTTCCTCTCTGTATGGGAAAATGCAGGCGAATTACCATATGTTTCGAAGTCGTGATGGATTATTATGTAGTCCGTATTAGAGCACAAACCCAGTTCACTAATAAGGATCGAGGCGTGGCCTTTCGGATTTGGTTTCCACCCATTAACCTGACTCAATCTTAAAGCGCTTTTCACTGCACAATCTTATATGCATAGAACTCGGGGCAGGAAGCAAAGTATATTTTCCAAACCCGACGTTGGGGTCGTTCTCACGGCATGAGACCTTTTGTTGTTAATCTAAGGTTGCTGGTTTTATTTGTAGATTGCCACCATTTTGCCTTGGGTTATTCAAGGTTCCTGGATGAGGGCGATATCGATGTCTACCTTATTCATAAAGTAGACAAGATTGGCGCTGGTCGCCGTACTGTAAGATCGTTTTTTCGACGATACAAAGTTCGGCTTCTGGTCTTGGAGCCTTCGTGTTGCAGACGAACTCCCTCAGCCATTCCAGGGAGATTATGTTGTCACACTGTATGATAATGAATCCTTTTAAGGTGCTCAGCTCTCAGAAGAGCGGGGCTTCGTAGACCCTTTCATGGTAGCGTCATTGCAAACGTTTAGAATTCGTAGTTCCAACAGCTGCCATTGGTCGTCAGACAAGTGCAACCCGGAATCTGTCCAGAAAATTGGCCTATGCTAAGCCATTTTTCTGACTTTTGGGATCCCTGCCTATCAAGGGGAAAGTTATGTCGTTTAAGCGTCCTTTTTTTGAACTACCAAAAACCGCCCCAGGTTTGGAGGAATCATTGCCTGTGGCGGTTGATTGTTGCGTGCTCTCGTCATGCCGCGGTAGTTTGTTTGACTAATACACGAACCCTACCCACCATAGTCGCTTCCTTTTCCGTTAAGGAGCTACGGTCGGGATTCCTAAAACGCCTGAGCAGATATTAGGGTTGGCAACAAGCGTACAGACTTTGTCTAGCGTCGAGTTGGCCTCACTCTTCCCAATCGTTGAGTTTTCGTCCTCCACACCTACCTCAGTGCAGATTGTGTGGTTCGAGGAGACCTGTTAAGGCCACTTTGACTTCTCCGTCAAAGAAGTACGAAGAAGTACGAGCACTATGATCATTCACCCTTGGGGCAGGCGCTTTGAAGGGGTCGGATCTATCACCAATGTTTTGTGTCCTGGATGCTTTCTGCTGCTTTGATGGTTTTCTTAGAGGTATTAGAAATAGGCTCATTCATCCTACAATCCAATGCGGTGCAACTCAAAGTTCCAGGACTATGGCTAGTTATTCCCTTTCTGGTGCTTTTTGCTGTTGGCATCTTCTTCATAGAGATAAGAGCAATGGGCTCGTTCTTCCTAGAGTTGGATGTCGAACAGCACAAAGTGCCAACATTTTCGTCAACATTTGTTAGCGGGTCCGGTGAGGACACATCTTGCTGTGATCCCATGGGCTCTTCCATACAAGCAACTTCTGGATTGGATTCTTCTGAGGTGCGAGCAATAAACTCGCTCTCCCCTAAGTTCATGTCCTTGAGGAAGCCGTTACCACCTTCTTATTCCGAATAAATGCAGTTGACGATATAGAGAATTTAGATGAGCTGGCGATGGGACAGGTTTCGTCATCCCGGAGAATTAGCATCTCCATGTCGATGACGATTATTCCGACACTTTCCTCATCTGAAACTATTTTCTTTGGTGGCGGATTTCCGACCCGATGGCTATTCCCCTCGGCCGTCTGGTCTTGGTTTCAGTTGCTTAGAGTAACTTGACAGGTGCACGATTCATTTGCACGCGTCATCGTTGTCTTTGTCATTGCTGCTGTTTTTGTTTTTAGGTTTACGTTCTTCATGTTTAAGTGACGCAAGTACGGGGAACTCACCCCCGATATATAGGAAAGGAGACTTGAATTAAAACTTGTCTAGAGTTTTGCGATAGCGACTGAGCTTTTCCTCAGCCAAGCAAGCGTCGGCGCACACCTTGCCTTGGAAGAGCATTCCTTAGTTTTGGTCTCATCCACGTCGACCTTACCGGTATGTGTTAAGTGCGATTGCTAGTCATTTAGCAAGTGCACTTAACTCCGGCTTAGCTTTTCGGATGGCTGGAGATAACTTACAGGGTTGGCTAAATTTGTGAACCTTAAATCCACTTTTCAGACCGCTATATTTTGGATCACCTCACCAGTGAAGCCAAAATTATGCTGATGTTTATGCATATGAGTGATACAATTATTGGTCAATTGGAACTTGACTCTCTATTGTTTTTCAGACTTTCCGATGATTCTCGTTAAATATTGCAAAGCTAGCTGATTTGTATACATTTTCAGTTGCTCAATATTGAATATTTCGGTGAATGCTGGTACTTTTTGTTAGACCACGTTCTGTTACACCCGCTGACATTCGTAACAATTTCATTTCCGTTGTAGTTTTTCCTTTATATTTTGGGTATGCACATCGTTTAACATTGCGATGCGTGTGTTAAAACTGGACGAACGACTGTCGTACATAACAAGCCTTTAAATTGTAGCTGCATTTTTTTTTGTAGCATTTAACCCACTCGGCTCTATGCTTGCCAACGTTCTCAGAATTTTCCTGGTGGTTAGCGACAGAAGTATTTAGATCTTTCGCTCTTGGTACAATGACTAAATAGTGATTGTCAGGAGTTGAATTTGCTGGCTTTTAACAAAGATAATGCAGATATTCTGTCTTAGTACCAGTGATTCGTAATAAGTTAGTGCCTTTGTCTCGTTATTAAGATAACTAAGTCTGAACGACTGTCATGACGTTGTTTATAATAGCGGTATCATCGGCGAAAATAAGTTTTTTTGGCAGTGGTTAATGTGTTGCATGGGACTTTGCACACTGCTTTTTGTTTACTCCAACTTTAACTTTGAACTCTCCTGTTATTCCGGCTGTGCATTTAACACTCGTTTCAACGTCATCACGTATAAATCGCGTACAATCCTTATATACGTCTTGAGCAGATTCTGTTAGGTTAGTACAATCCGTATAAGATCTATGGGATTTCTATCGAATGATTTTTCCAAATTGATGAAGGCAATATGCGAGTCCTTCGAACCATCAAGAAATTTCTTCATCGTAATTCGTAAACAAATCCTCATTAATTGCCAAAGTGTTGAATAATATTGCGTTGTCGATAAAGCAAAGATTCAGTAATCTTAGTTGCATTTTTAACGTACTTTCTGATCGACATATAAGAATAAAACTAAGCTAAGTGTTGAACATTGGATCCCCAATATATTGTAAAATACAATACTTTTGCAACAAAATTCCTGTAATTACTTCACATCATTGTGACCTAACAATATTCAATTTATTTTGACTTGGCACCACCTTACGCGCAAAAATGAAGCTGTCAAAGTTTACCCATTCACAATGGCAAAACAAAAGAAATGGCCATCATTTGTTGACATCTAGTTTGGCTTTCTTGTTTTTTAACCGCAAAAAGATAATTCCGTTGTTGTTTTTGATTTTATTTGAAATCTAAAAATAAATTTCCATCATTTCGCTGCGGAAAATAGCGATCAACTTTTCGCGAAATCACCTGCCATTCATCATAAAATCAATCAAAATCTATCGTTTGCCGTAATGACAACTTATGTGACAGATGGCGAAGGTAATCCACCGAAAAATCCGCTTTTGATTTCATTTGGTTTTTTTTTCGCATAAAATGTGATTTGTGTGCGATACTTTGAGTGTTGCGCAAAGGTCATCATTTCTATTGAATTGGACCCAAGGTGAACTGCAAATTAATTAAGGTTGTCGTATGTTTTTTTTTGTTTGTTTCTTTTAAGGGAAATTTATTCCTGCAACTCAACGACCGGATGGCACATGGCGAAAAGCGCGCCGTGTCAAAGAAGGTTACGTGCCGCAAGAAGAAGTACCCCTCTACGAAAGTAAGGGTAAACAATTTGCCAATCGGAAATCGGATCGTCCAGTTGGGATGCCAGCACCAGCGGCAGCATCTAACAAGAAGGAGAAAACGAAGAAAAAGAATAAAACCAATCCAGCGCCTGGTGTGATTGTTTTGCCAAAGAATGCAATTAATAATGTGATGACTTCGACAACAGCAATAACAACAGGCGGCACAAGCACGACAAACTCCAACGAAAGCAATAATAAGAAAACTTCTGTAAGTACAAATGCACCAGAAACCGGTGCAGTTCCTTCAACTGTTGCTGAAACAGTGGAGTCCATAACCAAAGATCTCAACAGTGTGGAATTGGATAATCCACAACTGGAATTAAGTAAAAAACTGAAGAAACTAAAGAAGAAAATCCGTGAAATCGAAGCCATCGAAGTGAAATTGAAGAGTGGTGATCTTAAAAAGCCCGAAAAGGACCAACTGGATAAGGTTAAGAGAAAAAAGGAATTTCTCAAGGAACTGAAAGACCTCGAAGACGAGCTATCCAATGGAAGCGACTGAGATTAGGGTGCTAGGTGATGCGCCGCTCAACTGCCTGCCAAACAGCCGCCGTCGCCGCCGAAATTCAACAAAGCACGGTTCTGTGTCTCTATTTATGTGTCTGCCATGTCCACGCGGGAGGGCTTTCTTTTTTCAAACCCTCCTCTAAAGCACCACTACCATCAGTCAGCCGTTTACACCAACATTCACCATATACTTACCATAGACGACCACAACACATTCTCTCTTGGACTCTTTTTGTAATTTAGTTTCTTTCTTAGGAATCAAGTGATCTCCTCTCCATTTAGACCACCGTCACAGGGATATTTTGCTTGACGCAGTTCTTTTTTTTTCAGTTTTCTTATATTTGCTTGATTTAGTTCCTCTATTCTCCCACGGAGGTGCCGGGCTGGTCACTAGCACCTCTGTGGGATGTTAAGGACTTGTTTTGCGTGTGGCATAGCCTAAGAAACTTACAAACGTAATGTAACGACAACAGTAGCTTTTTTGATTGCTCAGTGATTTAAGGTTGTAGCCTAGCCCCCTGTTAAACTTCCTCTCCGACTAGGATTTGTTGTAATTTTCCTTTTCGCTTCACAAAGTCAAGTTGAAATTTTTGTTTTTATTTTTATTATTGTTTTAAGGCAAATTGTTTTATTTAGATTTTTAGATTAAGCGATCAGTGGTAGTGATTCAATCAGAGATTAAGCAAGAGCATCATATTTAAGTGAAACAAAACAAAACAAAAGAGAAAAAAAAAACAAAAACAACAGAAAAACGATATTTTTATGTAGAAAGAATTTTTGTAGAATTTTAAGAGAACAACAACAAAAGAAAACAAAACAAATTAATGTTAGTAATAAATATTAAATTGTGTGTAAATTTGTTAGTAAGTTGTTTTGGTAATCCGTTTAGGTGCGGCTGTCGTGGTAGGTCTGATTGAAAGGAGTCAATTTGTGGAGGTGCACAACTTAGCAGATGTTTGGTTTTTGCTTTAGGTTTCGCCGTACAGTCACTGTGGTAACTGCCGACAAAAATTTGCGATCTTTTGTGGATTTGCATTTAATTGCAGTTTACTCCGGTCCTATATGCTTCCGAGGGGTCTCCAATTCATCAGTCTGCCATTCTTCATGCTAAAGACCCTCCAGAGATTTCCCGACCTCCACATCAAGTGTAGGGTCTGTCGCAGAAGACTGTGGAATTGCCAGGACCCCTACCGAAAAAGTATATCGATTTAGGCCGCACTATACTGTCGCCTATGACTCATTGTGAAGTATATCTCAAAGGGTATACAGCGGTTGCCCTTTTATATCAAGGAAGCTCTCAGCCACGTTGACACGTTTTTGATCATCAACTCTCCAAAAAGAACTGGACACAAAAGAGTTTGCAGCTTAGACCCGATTTATTCTCAACAGTACGGGCGTAAAACCGACGTTTAGTCGGTGTTTTACAAGAAAGAAATTGTATACGGGATTGCTTACGTAGCTTACGCAGAAGACCGATTGACATTTCTCTTGGTCACGTTACTGTGGAGCAAGCGTAAAAATAGCCAAAACGAAGCAGGTCATCTTCGCAAGAAAAATAAAATAGTCAGCATTATTGCATCCGTAAGCTGAAGATTTTGAAAAAAACTCTATTCCTCCTCCTCTATTCATAAAGAGGGGTATATGCTCAAGGTGGGGTCTACAACACAAAGTCATGCACTGGGTCTACATCACAGTCATGCACAAAAAACCCATACCCAGACTTATGGCATAGCAGTAATCTGCACTAGAGACATTCAGTAATGGAAGAATATAAATGTGAGACACGTCAGTCCACCCACACCGCATCGCGGCCTCACCTACTCAAAAAACTCGACTTCAAGTCGTAACAAAATTAGAAGTCGTTTCAAAATCATGTATCATGTGTCATGTATCATCTTCGACCTATCTGACAGTCAGACATTTTTACACTAGAGTCCCAAAGCTTTAAAAGTATTTTTGTTGCTGGATTAGTAAACGAAACCTGCCAAGAAGCCTAAATTGCTAAATTTGTCAAATCAAATCGAAACAAAGTTACATGATGCTGATTTCGAAAATGGTCGAAAATTCCTGTTCGTTTCAAAATACATGACACCTACCCATTATAATACATAGGCAGTCAAGCAGCGATCAGATCCATCTTCCACTTCTAACACCATCAATTCAAAATGGCCAAGCAGCACAAGGCTTCTGAGATAACAATGCCGATTACCTGGCCGGATTCAACACCCTTGTGGGCAGTTCGACACCAATGTCCTACGTCGAAAACATGACGTACTTTCAAGCACTCTTATAAGTCAGTCATAGGTGGACGCATCTAAAAACTAGGAGATATCTAGACTAATATGCTCGATTCTAAGCAATCAAAGGAACAGATCTAACTTAAGAGAAGAGATATCTCTAAACTCGCTAACATCGTGTTATTTGGTAATATGCGCAGCGGCTGAGTATTCCTCACAATGATTCCTGCAGGAGCTGCACAGAAGAAACGGAAGAAGAATTTGTTGCAACTTCCTTTGCAACTGCCCTGCGTTGACTTGCATCAGACTGCAATCACTAGGCAGGGTGAATTCCTAAACATCACCATTTCTAACTTAGTACAATCGCAGATCTCTCCAGACATATTTTAGTACTATCGTCATTTGTTCTACATTCAAAAACGTCATGTCAATGCACAAAAAGTAATATTCAACCACATCTTAGATTTGCTTTTTTTTCAAAAGAAAAAAGGTTATTTATTTTTATTACATATTATTTCAACAGTTCTTATATTTTTCCTCTTCAATAAACCCAAACTGCTCCTCAATAAAATCTTCAAACTTTTTCTGCAACCACAATTGAAATGCCTAAGTAATCTGAACAAGTATGACGATATGTTGACGTTTATGAACACAAGCTTAATACTCGTACAGTTCTGCAGAAAATCTGCATTATTAAACGCAACTAACGCAATTCTTTGTTAGTATGATGTTTTTGATAAGACCAACAGTTACTACTTCCGAAATCTAAATGATCTTTGCTCAGTGAAGATCACCGAATGTGACAAATTTATTAACAAATTTATCACAGTGGTCTTACAACTAATTTAAGTGCACCTAAGCACTCTAAACTTATCCGCTTCGATGTTGCTACAGTCCTGAGCGGATCTGTTCCTCAACTGAGCACCTACCTCGATCCTAAGTTAATTGCATCTAGAAACGGTTTCCAATATAATTAAGGTCGCCTACCATTTGTCCACGCCACCTAAGGCAAGGTCTTTCTCTACTGTGTTGTCCTTTCAGGCTGGGATCGAATAATTTCCTGCCCTATGTCATTTCGCTCTACATACATGTCCTAGTCATCTTAGCCGATTAATGCGCACTTAACATATAACTCGCTTTTAGCTTTCCCGCAAAGCCCAATAACGCAAAAATTTTACGTCTTGGTTAACGAATAAGCATGTGTCGCAGGTCTGGTTTTATAGCGGACTATTCGTTTGATTTCTGATGAGGTGACATTATCAAAGTAAGGACCGTAGCCAGAGTAGGCAAAGTCACTTAACAGTTCAAAGTTGTTGCGGTCTATTGTGACATACTGTCCAATCCATCGATTTTGTGCAAAACATAACTCCTTTCTAGTTTCAATGCCAGCAAGCGCACCACTGACAGCCCGCCAGGTTTTGTCAGTGATGTAAATGTCATTAGGGTATGCATGTATTGTAGTTGCACTGTATCATCTAAAGCCCGCCATGCGGTAGCGGGTTATAAAATACTGTGGTAAAAGGCCAATAAATAGGTAATAATCATACATATTTAGGCACTTTAACATCTAAGATGAACCTGAGGCGTTTTAACATATTATGAGACTACCCGAAGTCTGTATGTCTGAAACCCGATCATTCATATGTCGGAATACTACCGGCGGTGGGTCAAAAAAAGTCATGCATTCTAGCGCCACACGAATTATATGAAAAAGTACGGAGTCATGGAATCGAGGCTATATGAATATATCTCGGGGCGAATAGAAGTAATCGTATAAGAGTTTAACACTGTTCGAGCAATATGGTGCTTTCAAGAAATGAATTTTGTATGGCATCTGAAACTTCGGTACAATGACGTGCAAAAGTTTCGAACAAGAAACATTGCGCATTGCGGCAATGTGAAGTCGATATAATGTGCGTTCAAGAAACCAAGTGATGGATAAGAGCGAAAGCGCATTAAAAATTAGCGTACGATTAATAACAACAAAACTTGAAATATTGTTAGCGCTTATGCACAGGAAGAAGGTAGTAAATAATCGGAATGGAATATCTAGGAAGGAAAGCTCTTCAATGGTGCAGACTTCAATGGACAAGTCAGAGGATCGAACTAAGAATATGAAGACTGCCATGAAGGAAATGGTTTCGGAACGAGAAACACAGCGTGAGAGCACATATACCCAGGCAAATCACGCGGTGTTTCTTACTCACTTACGTGGCGCTGCAGCTCGGGGTGAACTAATAAGCCTCTCCACTTACCCCGGCTTTTAGCTAGCTGCCTTCAGTTGTACATTTCAAGCCGGTTGAGGTCCTCTTCTACTTGTTCGTGCACCCTAAGGTGATGTCTCCCTCTACTGCGTGGTATCTCTGAATTCGATTCAAAGACTCTGTGGACCGGAACATTGGTGTCCATTTGCCCTATATGTCCTAGCCATCTCAGGCGACTAATGCGCAGTAAACGTAAACGGGACCGAATATTTTTTGAAGGGTTTTATCTCACAAAACGACAGAGGATACTTTCACACGCTTTTAATAGAGCTCATGCTTCAGCGCCATAAAGTAGGACAGGGATGAAAAAAGTCTTATTACTTTTTCGGGATAGGGCCTTACTACTAAGTTGCCTTCTTAGCCCAAAGAAACAGCGCTTGGAAAGAGTGATTTTTCGTTTTATTTGTGCTGAGGTGTTGTTGGCAGAATTTTTAGCGGAGCCGAGGTGGACAAGGTCCTTACTACCTCGAAATTATAGCTGTCGACTGTGCCGACGTTCTGCCCAATTCGTCGATGTTGTGTGGCTCTTCTTATTGACAGCACATACTTGGTTTTGCCCTCATTTACCGCTAAACCCATTTTGGAAGCTTCCATTTTAATATTAGCGAAAGCATCGGTGACCGTCCGCTCGGCGTACGCTAGTAGTTGTGCAGACTTTTGAAAGATTGTGCCTCCAGTATTCGCTTGTGAGGTCCGCACAGTTATTTCAAGTATAATGTTAAAGAAGTCACATGATAGCGCGTCGCATTGCCTAAAACCTTTTTTGACATCAAAGGTCTCGGTTAAGTCGTTACAGATCTTGGTGGAGCAGCGAGGGTTCTCCATATTCTCTGATTTGGACTTCTTGAGTTTTTTCCAAGAATTGCCGGAGTATGAAAGTGTGATCGATTGCTTGCCTGGTCTTAAACCTCACTGAAAGGCACCAATTAGGTTGTTGACGAAGGGTTTCAGACGTTCATACAATATGGCTGATACGATATGGTATGCGATGTTGAGGAGACTTGTGCTGAGAGGTTCTCCTTTTTTTTGTGGATCGGGCAAACGATTCTGAGATTCGATTCATCAAACATGCACTTTTCCGATCAGATCTGAGAAATGAGTTGTGTATGCTCCTCACAAAATCATTTTGAGCGCCGTCAGCGGCCGGTAAGCCGCCAACTCTACCTGCTTTATTTGATTTCAGCGTAGATATTGCTACGAGTATCATTATGTCGCTTTGGTCAGGTGCACAGAAGTTTTGACTATCATCGTTTAAGTTGAATGGTCTATTCTGCCTGACGGCGGTATGTTGGGCCTCTTCACCGCTATACAGTTCGCAGAAAAAATGTCTCCATATAATCAGCACCGACTGTGACCCTACTAGGATTCTGTCCGGGCCTTCTTGCATTGACACGTCCTTTTTACTTGTTGGTAAAACTTCCGTACATTATTCTTGGAGTAAAAACTCTCAATCGGGTCTATTATGAATAGAATTTGCTTCGAACTTTTTCTCTTATAGGGAAACACTATGAATGATGTTCGAAAGGGAAAAGAAAAAGTTCTCCCTATTGTGAAAGACTTTCCGATGGAAATTCAAAGAAAATTTCCATCGAACTTTTTCCCTGTAACTTTTATAGAGAGCATAAATTACAAAACAAAAAGTTTGCAGGTTTCAAGTGCAATTCCCAAACACATCTTAATAATGGGAGTGTTTTAGTTTAAATTTTAATGAAAATATTTATGAGTGTACGAGTTCGTGTACAATATTTGCATATACAGGTCAAATGCAACAAGTAAAAAACAAAGGGAAGGGAAGGCAAGCTAGAAAGAAAAGCATCCAGATATTGTGAACGGCTTCAATATGGGAGGGACCGCAGGAAATTTTTTGCCGGTGGCATATTACTCGTAAAATATCCAACAGATACATACGAGGGCGGGTCAATAAGTTTTTGAATTTCTGACCTCTTTACTGAAACAGCAACACTGCTCCTGTCAACAGGCATCTGTCAGTTGACTCCTGTCAAAATTTAAACTTGCTGCGTCAGTTAGTTTGTGTTTGACAGCTATTTTTATCAGACTACTCACTAATTTGAGGAGAAAATGGAAAAAAGTGAATTTCGTGTGCTTATTAAGCATTATTTCTTGCGAAAAAAAACCATTACCGAGACCAAGGCTAAGCTTGATAAATACTATGGGGACTCTGCACCATCGATTTCAATGGTAAAAAAGTGGTTTACTGAATTTCGTTGTGGCCGTACAAGCACTGAAAATGCCGAACGTCCTGGACGCCCAGTTGAGGTCTCTACACCCGAATCAATCGAAAAAATTCACGATATGGCCGACCGAAGATTGAAAGTGCGAGAGATTGTGGAAGCCGTAGGGATCTCGCATGGCTCAGTGGTTTCAATTTTGAATGATCACTTGGGCATGAGAAAGCTTTCCGCAAGATGGGTGCCGCGTTTGCTCACAGTCGACCACAAACGCAATCGTGTAACAACTTCACAGGAAGGTTTGGCGTTGTTTAATCGCAATATGGAGGAGTTTTTGCGCCCTTTTGTAACCGTGGACGAAATATGGATCCATCACAACAAACAACAGTCAAAACAGTGGGTTTCTAAGGGTGAATCGGCGCCAAAGAAGGCCAAGGTGGGTTTGTCAGCCAATAAAGTTATGGCGACTGTTTTTTGGGATGCACGCGGGATAATCCACATTGACTACCTTCAAAAGGGAAGAACAATCAATGGGGAATATTATGCCAACTTATTGGACCGATTCAATGACGATTTGAAAAAAAAAACGACCTCATTTGGCCAAGAAAAAAGTTCTTATCCACCAAGACAATGCAAGGGTGCACACATGTGCAGTTGCCATGGCAAAAATCCATGAATTAGGCTATGAATTGCTCCCTCATCCACCCTATTCTCCAGATTTGGCTCCGAGCGACTACTTCTTGTTCCCAAACCTGAAGAAATGGCTTGGTGGAAAAAGATTTGACTCCAATGATGAAGTCATCTCGCAAACAAAGGCCTATTTTGAGGACCTCGACAAATCATTTTTTTTGGAAGGGATAAAAAAATTGGAGAAGCGTTGGACAAAGTGTATAGAGCTCAAGGGAGACTACGTTGAAAAATAAAATTATTTTTTTATCAAAAAATCTGTGTTTTAATCCAAAAGTCACGGACTTATTGACCCGCCCTCATCATTAAATGATTTCCCAAGGTATCCCTGAGAGAAATTTTTTTTTCGATTTTTCAATTTTTGGTGAAACTTAAAAGTGAAAACAACGATTTTCGCCTAAAAAATTGGCTAATTTGTTATTGTAAAATTATAGGGTCATTTATGTAAGGAAGAAGTATACTAGATTTAGATTTAAACTGTTCACCGACTTCAAAAATGACAAGTGTGTCAGAAAATCGCTTTAAGGTTTTGTATACCAGAAAATCCAATATTAAACATGGAGCAACGAACGCTTAAAGTTCTATATCTTCGTTAATTTTCCTCCGATTTGTTTCAAATTTTGACACAACAATCTTGTACAATCATATGAAACAATACAAAAAGTTTAAAGATTAGTTCAAAAATTATTCAACTTTGACTGGCTCTATAAGCAAAACTATTGATCATAAAGAAATAATTTTTTCGATTACCAGAGCTACAGACATTTATGAATCCTGAATTCAAAAATGTTTCATTATAGAACCACCCGACAGTTGAATTATGCAAGCACTTTAACCTAAACGAGCTGTGTGCCGCTTTATATGTTTCTTGTTTAGCTGCATGTGCTTGTTAAATCAGTTGCGGCGTCTCTGACGGTACGTTGGCAACGTTGCCACTGGTCTTCGGTACATGGTGCTGGCGACATAGGAATTATCTTGATTTCGGGATACGCGTTCGGCGAAAATTCTGGCGGTTTCTTGCGGTTGCAGTTTTTCCACAGCAGTTCTTCTTTGTTGTGGCACTTGGGATATCCGCATTCGTATCTTGGCTGAAACAAGCTGGTGATCCGAACCAATGTCCAGAATCCTGGAGGCATGTCTGCAAGGTGATCAATTTGATGCAGCGTATGTCGTGATCCGGAGACCGGATCACTTACGTTTGTTGAGATGAGGAAATCGCTTGCTTTCTATGGTGATATTTCGTCCCGCCGCAAAGGCAATAAGCTTAATTCCTATGTTTACCAACTATCCTACCAAAGATGTCCTCCTTTCATATTCTGGTATCACACTTAGGACAATGCTCATATGTCTTATCGAAGAGCTCGTAGAAATATTCTTTGGTGACGTCATCCTTAGCCTTGCTGTGTATTGTTATAAGTAGATCTTGGATTTTGCATATTTTTCATCAGATGGATACCAAACTTCGTATCTACACGTTTTATCGTTCAAATATAACATATTGTAATGCATATCGAAAATATTCAAAATATATGCAAACGAACGAATATTAAAGTGCGAGCAATGCAGAAGAATATATAATATATGTTAGTATATACCACTTTCCCTTGCTTTCGCTTTCCAACGCTTTACCATTTATTGTTGTATTGTTCTTATCGCAATCCCGACTTAAAACCAGAGCAAAGCTTTTGTTGTTGTTACGCAAAGCAAAGTGCATATAAAGACCGGTTTGCTTTTTATCGGAAGCACGACTTATCACGTGATAAATTTATGATAACATATTTTTTAGTGTAGTTTCTCATCTGTTTGATCTTTATTTATTTTGCGCGTTCATGTTGTACTTTTCTACAGTCGCAAAACTATCACATAAATACATTTAAGTTGAATGAAGTGTAGTGTAGTGAAATGCCAAAAATCAACAAATATAAGAAAAATTTAATAGGAAAATGGTTTAGCAGCCTTCCCGAAAAGTGATTTAAAATTGATGGAAACAGTATAATTTGTACAACATGTGACAAAAATTTTTTACGAATTTCAAAATTTGTTCATCGAAATATTTCTTTGCAATGAGCCTGATTGTTAAATTAAAAGTACTCTAGTAGAATAACAAAGTGGTAACACTGCTAAAGATATATTGTAATTGTAAGTGTAAGAGAGTCTGCCGGTAGGTAGGGTTTAGTGCTAAGCAAACCATCGTGAGATACGGACGATAGGAAATAAAGCTAAATACGAAAAGTAAATAAAGGTTTTTTTATTATCAGTGCGCATATTAAGTACGTTCTGATGTTTTTACAATAATAATTTATATTCCTTGCGGAAAAAAATTTCAATTGCAGCAGCATATTGCTACTTCACTTCACAGAAGCTCAAAAGCATTCAATAACAACAACGACGAAAATGCACATATTTCTAGCAACACGTCCAGCAACTTTTCCGACAATTCCAACAATGAATTTAAAATGGATTTATGTACAGCGTTGGTTGAGGGAAATATACCATAGAATGTGCTTAGCAATTTTTAATAATTACAATTTACAAGGCAACTAATTCCAGATGAATGTACTCTCAGAAAGAGCTACTTGGATAAATGCTACCAACAATCAATACAAAAAATTCGCGACAGTATCAAAGACGAAAGCGTTTGGATATCAGTGGACGAAACAAATTAGGAACATTGAGCGAAAATGAATCTTCATGCTCATAGTTAACACGACGCACTTGACCCTGAACCCAATGCAAGGTAACAGACTGCACGAGAATTGCTGACACAAATCGTTCAGGTGCATACCAGATACATGTTCCCATGACAACAACAGAATGATATTGCATCACACTCGGATAATGTTACGTCGCTCCGGATACACGGGCCGACATGAAATGGATATGGAGTCTGCATATTACTTAGATGATGGGAACAGCGGTTTCCTATGGGAAACGAAGTAGCTCTAAGGTTAGTCTAAGTCTTGACTTGTACTACTTTCAAGTAAGTCGAACAGTCGGGGGGGAGGCTCAGCCTCCCCGTTCGCGTTTTTTTTTTAAGAATCCCCTTAAGGGATTCGCTAACTTCATTTTTATTGTCGTGTAAACAGTTGGAAGAAGTACATAATGTAACTGTTTCTCGATTTGTGAACAATAGCATTCGTACATTGTGGCTACATGGGAATGAGTCAAAAGCTTTGTTGCTTTTAACGGATGCTGCGACATATATGATCAAAAATTTTTTTATCCGAATTTCATACACATAATTTGTTTGGCACACGGATTAAATTTAATAGCTGAAAAAGTAAGAACACCGTTTCCTGTCGCTAACTCGTTCATATCCGCTGAGAGTACAACGCTACAAGCAAATACTAAATAAGGTGTTACCACCAGAACCGATCATAACCAGATGGGGTACATGGATGAAGGCGGCATCATTTTATGCAGATAACATGGAGGGTATAACGGAAGTAAGATAATGTTTATCTACAAGCAAATAACATTTTAAATATAGCATGGTTGTTTGAAATTTAAAAAAATCAATGCGGTTTTTTCCCAAAAAAGAATCTAAATTATAATAATGCTCTTGAATATTTTTTTAATTAAAGTGGGTTATTTACGAGTACGTTTGACTTAATTTTCCAAATTATTTTGGATAACCAATTATTTTTGGAACAACGACGATATGCATTTACTTTAGTTTGGTAAAGAAAAAAAATTCGAAATTTGCATTTAAGGTTCTTGAAACACTGAACCCAGAAGATGCTGAATCTATAGAGCTAGCAAAAGAGCTGATAAAAAGTCCCCAACTATATCGGGATTTTATATATGTATATAAAATCGAAAGTCGAGAGGGTTGCCGAAATAATAACTTCCTTGGAAGCGAAGGGTCTATCATTAGGAAAGTCAATGAATTTATTTAAGGAAGCTGAAAATATAGTTCATAACATAACTGGTGATTTTGGAACGGATTTAAAAAATAAATTTGAAGCCATTTTGAAAAGGAATCCAGATTTTAATATAATTTCAAAAATAAATAATATTTTAAATCTCGAAGATGAAGATTTGTCTGGACTTGAACCCATCACAAATGAAAATATCAGTAAATATAAATTTGCTCCAATTACTTCCTGTGACGTCGAAAGAAGCTTTCCCGCTTACAAATGGTTCTTGGAGAATAACGTCAAAGCCCCTCAATTAATAATTTAGAGAAAATTATAGTTGTATATTGTAATACCAATTATCTTGAATAATTTTTAAACCTATAAAATATCGTATGTATTAAGTATCATTTGTTCTACATTAATATCTGATAAAATTAATAAAAAAACAATATGTATACTACCCTCTGGATCGCTTTTATATTATTTTTTGATTTGTTTGCATATGTTGCATATATTTTGCATAGTTTGCATAAATTTTTGCATTTCATGCAAATATGCCAAAAAATTTAAAATATGCATATCGTTTTCAACTCTATTTTCAATGAAACGAACTTTGGTGTCTTCAGAATTTACCTATTTTAATCCTTCAAAAATATGCAAATATTTCCAGTTATAAGACGTTAGCTCACGTGTTGGAAGCTCCAGACTTCTTGCATTAGACTGTCGCATATGACAAGTTATATGAAATCCAAATAAGCGCTGATTCTTTTGCCAATAGCACTAGCCGCAGTATACGTATATCACATTTTTTCATCTCCTTTTCCGGTCCATCCTATCGTACGACCTAGATGGCAGTGATATCTGCGTGACAGTAGTCAAGGGGCTCTGCTAATTGTTCGGCTTTACATGGCTCGGCTAGAGACTAACGATAGCCGTCATCGGTCGAGAAAATAAACTGGCACATTTTGAACATAACATGGAGAGAGTTTAGGAGGAATCGGAAAACTTAGATTTAAATTGCTCGCGATTTTATTCAATAAAATGATGAAATGCGATCAGATTCCTTACCATGTAGAGAGACTCAAATTTAACACGAGAAATTGTAACAACTACCATAATATAGCATACTATGAAAATATGCGCGATTAATATTATTGAACTCCATGAAAATCAATGCGGCTGCATGGGAGGTAGGTCGACACGTGACACGAGTCAATGTTTGTGAATAATGATGTAGAAACATTGATGCACTTCAAAAGGCCTGAATTTCGTCTTTATCGCTTGAGAAAAGCGTTCTATAAGTTCTCAGAAATCTATAGATAGCGGCAATATCTCGAAATGTGCACGAGAGGTACAGATGATGAATGGTAATCGCACGTGGTGTGTACGATAACGCCAAAATGAAAGCTAAAGTTGGAATACACCAAGGTAGTGCACACAGTCCATTGTCTTTTATTGCTGAGCAATATTTTCTATTGAAGGAGCGGATTAACGAGTTCGGAATGACTTTTCATTGTCAGTTTTCTGAACCTGCAGACCAACTCCTGACATATATTTAGAAGTACTCATTGTACCGAAGTGTTAGGCCCCCCCAAATTACAAGGTTACGCCTTGTACGTAGTCCCATAACGAATCGGTGGCTGAGTAATACTGGTCTTACCGTAGTGGCTTTCAGATTAACACCACTGAAGGTTGCTATAATTTGACCAGTTACATTATCGATAGTTCCACTAGGACTTAAAAGCGGTGCCATAGGAAGTCAGCGCCCGCCGGATTTGGGTCTGGGTCTGACTTGAAAAATGTAGGCCCTCTAGTGGTTTGAGACGCTTGGTATTAATCATCAAGGGAATAGCGATGACTATGACACACAAATAGTTAGCCTGACATGGCTTTAATGCGACATGAAAACTCCGCAGTATTTTGCGTTAGAGAAATGCTGCTTAAGCTTAATGGCTCGTGTTATGCCTGTAACTTTTAAGGACTAAAGAAAAATAAGAAACACTACTTTTACTAGTACGATGACTTTATAAATTAAGTCCGCTGCACTCGCCAAAAAAAGCTGTCAGATAGAATGAAAGTAATGGAATGGCTCTCACAAAAGGGAGGTTGTTATAGTTGCTCATGAGTACGTACATAAAGTATATACTTTCGCGGCAACAGCCCTTGATGAAGTAGATGAAAATGTTGGTGAAACCCAGCACATCAGTTGCGGCGTTTCTGATAACTTTTTGGAATCGATGCTACGTTCATTCAGTAAATGATGAAGTTTGTATAGGACTTGGCGAGGGGTTCAAATACATACGAGGGTTGCCTGAAAAGTTTCTGACCGCAACATAAATATAGCGGCACTCGTAAAAAAAAGCTAGTGAATGCTAGTTGTTCATCTTTTGACGGTTACTTACCGAAGTTTCAGTCATTTTGGACGCGCAGTTTTTAGTTGATAGTCGTTTGAGTGAGTTGATGTGAGTGTTTTTTGTGAAAATGGAAAAAATTGAGTACCGAGCTGTTATTAAATTCTTGTTTTTGAAAGCCAATACGGCTACGCAAATCAAAAATGAGTTGGATTTCGTGTATGGGGACTCTACTCCATCATTTACCACAGTGAAATTTTGGGCAGGTGAATTTAAACGTAGCCGTAAGAGCTTGGGAGATGATGAACGTTCGGGACGTCCAAAAACTGCAACAACTGACGATAACATTGCTAAAGTTCACCAAATGGCGTTAGGCGACCGTCAAATTAAAATGAGACAGATAGTAGAGGTTATGTAATGCCCAAAGAAAGTGTTTATTACATATTAAATCAAGATTTAGGCATGAGAAAGCTGTCCGCGCGTTGGTTACCGCGTTTGCTTACGTTAGACCAAAAAAGTGTTCGAATGAACAATTCCAACGCTCTGTTGGCGCAGTTTAGTCGCAATAAATCCGAGTTTTGGCGCCGATTAATTACTGTAGATGAAACTTGGATACACCATTATTCGCCCGAAACAAAAATTCAGTCAAAACAGTGGACTGCAAAGGGCGAGCCGGCTCCAAAAAAAACAAAAACTGTTTTTTCGGCTAAGAAAGTGATGGCGACTGTTTTTTGGGATAGTAAAGGAGTTACCTTAATCGATTATCTTCAAAAAGGAAAAGCCATTACAGGAGCATACTACGCATTATTACTTGCTAAGCTGAAGGCAGAAATTGCGGAAAAACGACCACATTTGTAGAAAAAGAAAATCCTGTTTCACCAAGACAACACGCCGTCTCACACCTCAGCGGTTGCCATGGCGAAAATCCATGAATTACGGTTTGAACTGCTTGACCATGCGTCTTATTCACTAGATCTAGCCCCAAGCGACTCCTTTTTGTTCCCTCATCTAAAAACTGCCCTCGGAGGACAGAGATTTTCATCAAACGAGGAGGCAATCACCTTCGTGAACAATTATTTTGCAGAGAAAAACGCCAAGTACTATTTGGACGGGTTAGAGAGATGGGAGCATCGCTGGGATAAGTGTGAAGAGTTATAAGGAGACTATGTAGAAAAATAAAAAAAAAATTTGAGAAAAAATGTCTTGTGTCATTGTTCGGTCGGAAACTTTTCAGACAACCCTCGTATATAGTATGTACGTGATCTGCTAAGTTTATGGTGGTTTGTTACGGTGGCGATTCCAAATCAACTCATTAAGTGTACATCCGTCACAATCTCAATTTCTGTATCTTGAATTCCCAGTCAATAATTCTTCCTAAAAATACTTACTGACCTGAGCTTCAAATACTTTGAAAAGGTCACGTACTCTTCAGAGTCCCAGCTTCTGAGCCGTAGAGCAGGACTGGGATGGTCAGTGTCTTGTAACATATAATGTTTTGTTGGTTGCTTGAGAGAGGGCTTTTCTACTCAATTGTCTTCTAAGCCCAAGAAAGCCGTGATTAGCAGGGGCGATTCTTCGCATGATTTGGTGTCGTTGTCGGAGTCGATAGCGGGGCCGGTAAAATCCCCCAAAGTTGTAGTTAGATGCCTATCATCACGTTTCGTCATAATTGTAGTTGTTGCGTGACCCTCTTTATTGAGAGCACATATCTTGCTTTCATAGATCGCAAAAACCAATCCTTGCCGCTTCTGCTTCAATAGTCGAAAACGCTCCATTGACAGCCAGCTGTGTTCTTCACATTATGTCAATGTCGTCTGCATATGCGAGTAACTGAACAGACTTTTGAAACATGGTGTCTCGGAGTTGACTTGTCAGTTTCGCACAATTTTTTAAGAACGACGTTCTTAAAAACGTCGATAGCGCATTACTTTGTTTAAGTCCTTATATACTTATGTACATACCATACATACACTACACTGACATTGAAAGCTTCGGTTTTATTATTACTGACTTTAGCGATTTTCGTCGTCATCCTGCAAGGTCGAATGAGATTGGTAGGGATACTAGACCTAGGCATGGCTCCGTATAGTTCTTCTGACTTTACAAGCGTTGTCATATGCCGCTTTGAAACCGATAACCAGATGCTGTGCATCGATTTGGAATTTCTAGGTTTATTTCAAGGGCTGCAGTAAAGTGAACATTTTGATCTATAGTAGACTTTCTCGGCCTAGAATCACACTGATAGAGGCCGGTTAGACTATTGGCAGTGAGTCTTAAACTTTCATATAAATGTGTAAGTCTTAGACTTTCATTTTATATAGAGTGATCACCCTTCCTTAGAATCGTTGGGAATACTTTCATCAACCCAAATTTTAGAGATGAGTTTATGTATGTTCCGTATCTAATCATCACCTGCTGATGACAGCTCGGTAGTTAAGCCGTCTGGTCCAGCAGCTTTGTTAGACTTAAGCCAGCAGTTTGCTGGCCTGACTTCAACTTGGTTGGGTTGCCGCTGCTCTTCTACGTTCAATACATTAGACTCCTCGATGGGTTAAGGAAGCTCAATCGGATAAAACCCTGGTGGCCTCTTGCGATTATACCCGTTCGATGTTGAATATTGTCCGCTACAGTAAGATAACGGTCTAAGTAAATGTTCGCTGCTCGGAATTTTCGGATATCCGAGTATAATTTTACACCTGCTGCTAATTTGACAGGGTGATTATTAATTTTGATGTCATCATTGCAAGAGTTACACGATAAATTTCTTGTAGAAATAATTTTTTAAATACAAAAGCAGTAAACAAAAGTTCTAGTTTAAAGTTAATATTTTTTAATAATAATTTATTTTTCTTTGCGTTGGATAATCGTAGCAGGAACAGGCCTGACAATCACCGTTAGTGTAGCTTTCCCAAGCTCCCACACAATAATTCTGCTGAAGAATTTGCAGAAACCGCATCAACTCACCGGTGTTGCCATTCTCCGGCAAAATAATATCACCAAATCGAGGTTCGCTGAAAATAAAGAAAATCATGAGGGGCACGATTATTACCTTCGATAGCAAAACTTACCCCTCCACTATAAAGGATTCAAACATTTCCACCAAAAGTCTTGAGATCATTTCATCATTCATTCCTCTCGTATAGTTGGTGTTCACTGTAAGTGGCATGATTAAGTGTTCATCATCACCATGTGTCGCTCCTAGAAATTTCGAAAATATTTCTACAAGTTAAACTTGTGTGGTTTTTTTGTTTTTACCAAACTCATAGTTCCAGTCGTTGGATAAAAAGTTTCCAATACCAGCGTTGTGTGGATTTCCATAGACATAACCATAAACGGGCTTCCGTCCGTACATCCTGTGCAGCTGAATAGCCTCTCGAATCCCATTGATGAACAGTACATCACTGAACATATTCTGCACCAATCGGTACGTTTCCCGGGAAAAGCGTCTATCCTGCAGGTACTTTTTCCTAATACTCTCAGATCGGGTCAGTTCGATTCGTTCCGATGGCTCATTGTAGTAATTGAAAAATAAAGGCGCCAGCTCATTCCAGCGATTGTTGAGTTCTTCAATTATATCCACTCCAGCACTGTTTTTGTTTAGGAGGCCAGCGGCGTTATAAGCACCCTCATCAGTGGTGAATGTCACCATCCATTTGATGTTGGCAATTTCGCCCTGTTCAATGAGCCTCCGAGGTTCTTCGGTAAGAAATGCATGTGGATTCTGTGCAGGCTCAATGACCGGCCCAAACACATTGAAAGGATTATCTAAGAAGATTTGCATTTCTATTACTGCTGCATGGATTTCTTCAATGGATTTTTCCTGCAAACATGATTTCATCTCAACTCCCTCCAGTGGACAATTTACAAGACCAGCCAGAGAAGAAGCCTTTTCTTTAGGATTCTTCTGCATTATCCATGGATTTAAAGCAGTTCCACTCAAAGATACAGCAGCTGCCGCTAACTCCTCTGTTTCGTGTCTTAACATGTGCAAGTGTACCGATGCTCCTCCAGCTGAAGGTCCAACTAGCAGAATCCGGTCTGGATCACCGCCAAATAAATGAATATTTTCTTTAACCCATCGTAAAGCTAGTAGTTGATCTTTTAATCCGAAATTCCCATGAATAATGTTATCTTGGGTACTAAGAAATCCTAAAGGTCCGATCCGGTAGTTTATTGTTACCAGCACCATACTTCCTGGAGCCATAATAGCTTCTGGTGAATACAACGCTGACGAAGAAAACATAAAAGCTCCTCCAGGAATGAAAAAAACAACCGGTAGGCGAGCTCCTTCTGCAGCACTCGAAGGTGTGAACACATTCAGAATCAGGCAATCCTCCTGTCCTTCAGACGCATTGGTTCTCTTTCCAAACGGAATACAGCTCACTATTTCAGCGGTGGCATTTCGAATATCTGACCAACTGCGCTCGTATGGAACAGCTGCTTCGAATCGTATCGGTGGTTCCGCGTACCGTATATTTGTAAAGGCGACGAAATTATTTACAACCAAACCTTGCAGTCGGCCATTTGGCAGTTCCACGACTCGCGCTACCGCCAAGGTGATACTAAACACTAGGAGAAAGCCCGCCTGAAAACACCACATCCTTAGTTAATCGTTTTAAACAAAGTGTTTTGTTCAGATGTGGATAGCCTTTTATATATCTGAAATAACAATTTCAGAGACTTTATATTGTGTGAAAGCCTAAATCTATAACGAGTAAAGCCGGTTGGGTACAGAGAATGCATTGCATTGAGATCAATGATTCAGGAAAGTCAAACCAGTTCAGTTAAGAGGTCTAATTGAAAGATAAACAACATGCAGAATTGTCAATTTAAACAACATAAATTTTAATAATTGCAAGCGAGTGAACAACTAAATACTTATTCCTACGATATATTGGGCTTCATTGCCATATTCTTCTGAGAATTTACGATTAATTTGCAGCCACATTTGATTTGTATCCGCAATTTCATTCTGTTGAATTGGAATCAGCTTACGGCAACCTGTCATTCAAGTGATGCTCTGGGTTCAATGGAATGTGAGTTCAAGTACTAGTTCCAGTTCTAGGTCATACAAATAACGATTTGGTTATGGTTGAAGGTGAGTTACCCATGGAATACAGAGCCTGTTTTACTTTTAGATGACCTAATTTATCCAATTTCTTGAGGTTGCAGAGGTTACAGTTATACCGAAATTTTAGTGCGTAAAAACATAAAATCGACCTCTGATCAAATTTGTTCACCAGCCTCGTCAGACTACTGTGTCACATCAGCTTATTTCTCCAACATAGATCACACACTTAGAAAAAAGATTCCTAAAAAAATCTTGTGGCAATATGAGAAGCCAATTGGAGCGGGCTTAGCAGCTTCTTTAGGAATTTCAACTGGTCGTTATGTTTCCTCGATAACTACCTGGATGGCGCTGCTGATATGATCACAGACACTATTCTCTTTGGATTAAAACCCTTAACCTCTCATCGAATGGAGGTGTAAATAGACTCTCAGATTGAGATATTCATTTTTTCGGTCTTACAAAACCAATCCGACAGAGGAAAACTATAAAACATGCAAACAAGTCTGAAATGACTGCTACGCATTTCTTAAGCATGTGTAATTTGAATACGACCAAAAACTGAGCCAAAATATACTTCAATGTTCCAAAAGATGTAGAAACCCTGGTCCATTCTTTATCTCAATATTCATTTAATGACATTTCATCTGTCAGCCTTATATTTTACAGATAGCTCAACACTTCCACATTGTGTTACAATATGTCTCCGTATACACTTGAGTGCTTTAAATCTTTAATGGAATAAATCAACTTTCTTAAAGATCTTAATAGATAGATATAAATCTGCTGGTCCAGATGGTATGTTTTCTCTTCTTCTGAAGACATGTTCTTCAAAGCTGGCAAAACTACTACATGAGCTTTCTCATCAATTATTCTCTCTCTTTCCGAGCGGATGGAAGACAGTATTTGTCCAGTCCTTCCCCTAAAAAGGTGAATCGTCTTCTTCCTCCTCCTACATAGCCATTGCAATAAATCGCTTCTTTCCAAGGTCATGGAAATGCTAACACGACACGAAAACTTCTCAATGATCGCCTGTTCGATTTTCACAGCAGCAGGTCTACTTGCGATTTGATCTCATGCCTCACCGAAAAGTGGAACTACATCAATCCTGAAAAGAAAGATACTTGAAAGTTTAGCATCAAGTGCTTTTGTCGAAAATGCGTGCATTTGGGATTGTCGGATCTCTTCTTCAATGGAGTAGAAAGCACCTTTCAGAACGTTCGATTCAAGTTGCTTTGACGGTTCCTAGCCTGATATCCACAAAATAAATGCTGGTGTGCCCCAGGGTTCCATTCTGCTTCTGAAACTCTTTCTAATTTTTATAAATGATATCTTGTCCGCCACTTCAAATCCAATACGCACATACTGGTTTGCTGATGATAGTACTTGCCGGTTTTCATATTTGTTACCGGACCCATATCCGCTTCTCGTCAGCTGTATATCGGAAACGGTAGCCTACGAAAATTGAAAATACGATTTCTCGAGGCCTTCAAAATAGGTGTTTGTTTCATCAATGACCCTTCATTCGACCCAAATCTCTTACCGTCGAGCCATTTCCTCATGTTCGAAAACAGAAAATTGTCGCAAGGGGCTAAATCTGGAGAATATGCTGGATGAGGGATCATTTCTGAGCCTAATTGATGCAATTTTGCCATTGCGACTGCGGACTTGTGCGCTGGTGCATTGTCCTGGTGGAAGAGAACTTTTTTCCTCGCCAAATGTGTTCATTTTTGCTTCAAATTGGCGTCGAATTGATCCTACAGCTCTGCATAATAGGCGCCAGTGATCGTTTTACCATTTTCCAGGTAAACGATGTGAATGACACTGCGCGCATCCCTTGGGCTTCTTCGGCTTTGATTCACCAGGAGAAGTCCACTGCCTCGACCATTTCTTGATGTCTGGTGTGTTGCGATGAATCAATATTTCGTCCACGGTTGTGAAAAGTCGCAAAAACTCGTTCGGAATGTGATTGAACATCGCCAAACACTCCTTTGAAGTTGTCAAATGATTACGTTTGTTGTCTATTGTGAGCAAACGCGGCACCCATCTGCCGGATAGGTTTTTCATATCCAAATATTTTGCAAAACTGAAATCACTGATCCATGTAATAAGCCTGTAGTCTCTTCAAGTTCGTGCACCTTCACTTGCTGATCGTCTAATATCATATCACCATTTCTAGTGTAGTGACCTCAATTGGGCGACCAGGACGTCCGGCGTCACTTGTGCTGAATGAATGGTTCCAATCGATGGCGAAGAGTCCCCATAATACATTTCAAGCTTTGGTTTGGTTTGTGCGGTGGTTTTTTTTGCGCAAAAACTAGTGTTGAATGAGCACACGAAATTCACTTTTTTTAATTTTTACGGAAATTTTCGTAGGTGTCTGTTCCAAATAGCTGTCACAACAAAACTATTTGGCAGATCTGTCTGAAAATTTGGATGCCAAGATGACAAGCAAAACATTGGATTTAAGGTGGCAACACCATCTGTTTTAATTTTCAGGGACTTTTGGCCCACTCTCGAATGTGCTCCTCTTGTATAATTCTGTTATTAACAGCATAATCAAGTGGAGAACCAACAAACCGAGCTGAATTTAATGCTCCCGGAATGAAAGCGAATTTAAACACTCAGCAATCATCCATGAATAGCACTTCCGTCGTCAAAATCGAAAAAACTTTCCATTCCATGATATCGCTAAAAATGCTGCCAAATGTCTGGGTTTTCTCAAATGTAAGAAATATTTTTCCCTCAACCTAGCCTCAATATATGCATAAGGCGGATGCACTCTGAAATATTGTGATTTTTTTCTAAGCCGTACAACTCGCTCATGGAATGCCCTGCCGAGCTCTTTATTTCCGAGTCATTTTAACCTGCAAACATTAAAGACCAACATACGAGTACATTGGTATCTCTCTTTTTTTTGATCCCTAAGTTTCCTTCGCCAGCGTTGTGTACAAACATAGAAGACACAAGAAGAACTTTTCAAATGTTTTATCAATGACAAATGTACGCTTTATCAAATGAACTTAGGAGAACGGCAATGCGTGGATAATTAGTCATATTTGCTTCAACTATAAAATAGACAATATTGTGAATTGTAAGAACTATCGGTCTATACTTACTTACACAGATGCCACTTCAGTCAGGTCTGAATTCGATTTTCAATTAAAGAGCATCTCCATATCCCTATTCTCAGGAAATTCTATTCAGCTGCACAGTTCAAGTGGGTTGAGATCTTACATTTTTGTCTTTTTCTTATTTATTTTATATCCCTTCACTTAGAGCGGTTTTGCACAGCAATTTGGGCCGGGTTCCCTTGCACTTATGCGTACCACTTAAGGCGAAGCCTTCCCATATCCTTCCAGTTGGAATTCGAAGACACTCAGCTCAATATGTCAAAATTTTGACCTTTCTGACAAGATAAATGTCAATGTATAAGCCCATGCAGTTCATTATTATGTCTTCTTCTCTGAATTTCAGGGCAAATAACTTTTCTCTCGAAGGAACCAAGGATATTTTCATTATAACGGTCTTATTCAGTGTTTTCATAGTCCAAAGAAATAGGGATTGGCAAGAGCGATTCTTCGCTTCATCTCTACGGTGTCGTTGTTTCAATTTACAATATAGACAGACAAAGGCTTTGTAGGTGTACAAAGTTATAGTTTGCCATTGTAGCGTGCTGTCCAAACCGTAGGTTTTGCGTATCCTTTCTTGTCGACAGCATATGCTCGATCTTTTATTTTACTCTTATTAACCACTAAACTCAGCCAGCCTTGATGCGCCTCTTGTAGTGGCCTGTTAAGCACCAAATGCTGATCTAATAAACACAATACGATAGATTGTCAAATGTCAGCTGGGGAATAAATTTGGCAATTTACTTCACAACCATACTCGTATAAACGTTTGCTAATGCATCTTTTTTGTTTTCTAATTTTCATAACTAACAAATCAAAATAGTACAAATAGTAAACACAGATGCTTTCATACTATGTAGGTTGACCGTACAGCTACGCATAGCGCCATACGTCCTATCGGAAAGTGCCACAGATGCGCCAAATGGTGTCTAATGTCAAATCGGTTTTGAGATATGTGAAGCAAATAGAATTAGAATTTGGGTGAATAAGCAATGGAACGCTGTACCGAAAAATTAATAATTATCACGATGTTTTTGATGAATAATTTGTCAGTAATTTTGGTGTAACGTGAATTCAATGCGGCGTTTAGCCGCAAAACTCTTAAAGGCTGGAACAACACGCGACCGAGCAAGCTCTGGAAGGTCTCGTACCTCTCTTTCGGTCGAGAATATCGCTGCGGTGGCTGAAGATGTCGCTGAGGCTCCGTCGACATCGACTAGATACGTTACATCAACTCAAAGTCACTGCCATGTATGCTGTTTGCGTGGGAAAAGTCATTGGATCATTTTTGGAGCAACGGCGCATACTGTACACTCTACAACCGGCATTCTAAAGCAGGCGTTTTCTGCCTTCTGACCGCCCTACACTTCTTTCTATTGGGTTATTTAAAGTCACAAGTTTATGTGAACAAGCCATAAACTCTGCCAGCCCTCAAGAAGAATATCCGTCAGGAAGTGGAAAATCTATCGCCTGAAGTTCTGAAGAAAACCATGGAAAATGCCATAAAAAGGGCCCAAATATTTATCACCAATGGCGGTTGTCACTTAAGTGATATCATTTTCAAAACATAATGGAAAACAAACTCAAATAAACATTTAAAAAATGCATTAATTTTTTAATTCCAAAGATATAGTCTAAAAAAATAGGCACACCTGTCACATATAAGCATTAAATTTATTATCCCTTTAAAAATATGTACAATTGAACATATGAAAAACAACGAAAAAAAAACTTTAAAATTTTTTTAATGCTAAATTGTAAAGTCCCACTAAGGACTGAAACGAATAAAATCTGTAAATTTTAATACGGGCTATACTTCCAATGCGTAAAAATTGCAATCCCATTTTGTACCCAAATTAGCCTGTATATTCTCTAGTTTCAGTTTGTTATTGATTTTAGTTCGGTGCGGTTTAAAATATTTATAAAATATGAGTCAAGAGGAACGCCGTAAAAAGATCATCGACAAATGGCTCGAAAATACTTCGCGTCCAAACCAGTGGATTCTGTTATTCAACGATATTTATAGACTTTGACAGTTAAGCGAAAACAGAAAAGTGGAGCTAAAAGTGGAGCACATGATACAAATTTGGACAAGAAAATAGTGGGTACCAACGTAAAAAACCGGACTATGCCATCCAGAGATGTTGCTCGGAAATGAAATATCAACCAAACAATGGTACAAAGATCTAAAAAACGTAACGGTCTAAAAACACGAAAAAAAAACCAAAAAATACCAAAAGTTACTGAAAAGCAAAAAAGAGTCATAAAAACACGAGCTCGAAAGCTATACGAGTTGATCGGCAACAAGAAAGCGTGCTTGGTTTTGGATGACGAAACTTATGTCAAAGCCGACTTTACTACTCCTCCAGGTGCGCAGTTTTACAACTCGTTTGAAGCTGAGATTCTTCCATCGATTGGGATGGAAAAATTCGGGTCAAAAAATCTCGTTTGGCAGGCCATTTGCCAATGTGGACACAGAAGCTCATCGTTTATTACAACGGGAACAATTAACGGAGAAGTGTACATTAATGAGTACATAAAAAAACGGTTGATTCCTTTCTTAAACAAACACGAGGGTTCAACATTATTTTGGCCAGATTTAGCTACAGCTTACTATGCTCATGCGACGTTGAGCTTTCTTGTTGCTAAAAATGTCGACTTTGTCCCAAAAGACATGAATCCACCCAATGTTCCACAGTGTCGTCCCATTGAAAGGTATTGGGCTTTGGTCTAAGCTAAATTGAGGAAAAGTGAGCAGTGTGCAAAGGACGTCAAAGATTTTAGTGCTAAATGGAAAAGAACGTCCAAAAAGATCACGGATGTAACTCTCACCAACCTTATGAAGGACATTCGAAAGAAGTTGAGGAAGGAATGGGAACCCAAATATTTTTTTTTATTTTTTGTAATTGTGAATGAATTTAATAAAAACAAAGTTTTAAAGCAAATAAAAAAAATTCGCATGAATTATGAAAATATTTTTTTTTTACTTTGAAGTTTCCAAATTTTATTCGTTTCAGTCCTTAATACGTAAAAAATCAGTAAATGTCAAATTTGCGTCGCTTCAAAAAGCAGCAACAGCAGCAAAAGCAGAAGCAGCAGCAGCAGGCGCAGATGCACGTTGTGTTTCTCGCTTTAGATATCACTATTCAGACCTTTTCTTAGTCATCCCCAATGAATTGTTCATTCTGCGTGACAGTGGAATATTGGTCGTATACACCGTTAAAAAACGCAGAGAAATTTTCCAAATTTTTAGCACAGACTGTGACTCTGTTACCGCGAAATCTCTCTTAACTGGGCAGCCACGAGACCGGAGTTTTTTGTCCACATAAGAGGAAAAATAAAAACAAAAACACAAATTTTAAAAAGAACACAAAATTATCATTTTTAATTCATTTATGGTCTTTTCTGTGCATAAGCATAAAACCGTATATAAGTATATGCATAAATTAACGTACATACATATTGATTTTTAAAAAAGTCTTCAATCCGGCTTGGCGGAGACCGCAACCTCTTACTACTACTGTCAGTTGCATTGCCTTTTTCTCTCCGGCGTTCAAAGCAAATTGCACGCCTTCATGCACGAGTGTGAATCCATTTCAGTATCTGCTTCCGAAGCATCCATATCCTTGTCGTCATCACTTATATTATTCATACTAATAACGCTTTAATCATATTCGGCCAAGTTTTCATTCCAACTTTCATCGGTTTGAACGTAAGTAATCACTTGGTCGCAACCGGTTTTTCTGACGAGCCCGGGCAAATTTTGAAAACAGATCAATGGTATGTCGTACTCTGGGGTGAAGGCCTCTGCTTGAATGGTTTGATTGCGTCGAAACCCAGATTTTTTGAAGCTGTTTTTGATTGTTTCCGGAGAAACTTTGTTCCAGGCTGCAGCAGCCGAATTTATGGCATTTAGGACATTAATTCCAGAAGAAAGCTCTCCTACATTAAGAATGTCATCCATTTTAACAATAAGGTGGTTTAGAACTTGTTCACGATAAAATACGTAAAAATTTTTGATGATGACCTGGTGCAAGGGTTGACAAACAGATGCGGTGTTTGCTGGAAAAAATATCAAAGTGGTGCTACTTAAAGTACTCGTAAGTTGAGGAGCTGAATTTGCGTTGTCCAGAAAAAGCAAATTCTTCCAGCGTAGA
This sequence comes from Volucella zonaria, assembly GCA_963966105.1. Taxonomy (NCBI): domain Eukaryota; kingdom Metazoa; phylum Arthropoda; class Insecta; order Diptera; family Syrphidae; genus Volucella; species Volucella zonaria. Next base: position 82,202,535 of record OZ014534.1, on the reverse strand, counting down.
TTTCTCATTTTGACGTAGAAGCTGTTTAATCATTCCATCATTATAAAAGTTGTCATCCAAGCTCGTTTATTAGAAAACCATTTCACTGGCAGATTTGCCATCGGTATGTTTTTGAAACAACCAATGGTCCAACTTTTCCAAGCAGATCCATACAATGTATGTTAACATTGTTAGAAAGTCAAAAAGGGCTTCATGGTAGAAGTACTGCAAATTTATCGAGGTAACAGACAAGGTTTCGAGGTTACACAAAGTGCTTTCAAAGGAAGCGAGCTTTCCTAGCTACCTGAGGAAAAGTGACTGATCCTGGGCTGAAAGTAGCCAATAGGTTCTGGCAACACTGATACAAGCCCACTTTCCGGATCCACAGTATCAGGCGACCTTGGTATGCTACAGCACACTGAGAACGTTGATCTCTCCCTCTCCGAAGAGGAAATAGGTCTTCTTATTAATAGAAAAAATTACGGTGGGCAATTCAGTCCTTTAATCCATACAAATCTCCCGGTCCGGATAGTATTCTACCGATTATGTTACAGAAAGCACTCGAAGTACTCGTAGCAATCGAAAAAATTATCGAAATTCTTAGACACAGTCTAGAAATAGGGTATATACCAAAGCTTGGAGGGAAGTTAAGGTGGTTTTTGTATCTAAAGCTGGCAAACAGGGACATATAACAGCAAAAGATTTCAGACCTATAAGTCTGTCATCATTTATACGAGGGCGGATCAATAAGTCCGTGACTTTTGGATTAAAACACAGATTTTTTGATAAAAAAATAATTTTATTTTTCAACGTAGTCTCCCTTGAGTTCTATACACTTTGTCCAACGCTTCTCCAATTTTTTTATCCTTTCCAAAAAAAATGATTTGTCGAGGTCCTCAAAATAGGCCTTTGTTTGCGAGATGACTTCATCATTGGAGTCAAATCTTTTTCCACCAAGCCATTTCTTCAGGTTTGGGAACAAGAAGTAGTCGCTCGGAGCCAAATCTGGAGAATAGGGTGGATGAGGGAGCAATTCATAGCCCAATTCATGGATTTTTGCCATGGCAACTGCACATGTGTGCACCCTTGCATTGTCTTGGTGGAAAAGAACTTTTTTCTTGGCCAAATGAGGTCGTTTTTTTTCAAATCGTCATTGAATCGGTCCAATAAGTTGGCATAATATTCCCCATTGATTGTTCTTCCCTTTTGAAGGTAGTCAATGTGGATTATCCCGCGTGCATCCCAAAAAACAGCCGCCATAACTTTATTGGCTGACAAACCCACCTTGGCCTTCTTTGGCGCCGATTCACCCTTAGAAACCCACTGTTTTGACTGTTGTTTGTTCTCTGGTGTGTTGTGATGGATCCATGTTTCGTCCACGGTTACAAAACGGCGCAAAAACTCCTCCATATTGCGATTAAACAACGCCAAACCTTCCTGTGAAGTTGTTACACGATTGCGTTTGTGGTCGACTGTGAGCAAACGCGGCACCCATCTTGCGGAAAGCTTTCTCATGCCCAAGTGATCATTCAAAATTGAAACCACTGAGCCATGCGAGATCCCTACGGCTTCCACAATCTCTTGCACTTTCAATCTTCGGTCGGCCAACACCATATCGTGAATTTTTTCGATTGTTTCGGGTGTAGAGACCTCAACTGGGCGTCCAGGACGTTCGGCATCTTCAGTGCTTGTACGGCCACAACGAAATTCAGTAAACCACTTTTTTACCATTGAAATTGATGGTGCAGAGTCCCCATAGTATTTATCAAGCTTAGCCTTGGTCTCGGTAATGGTTTTTTTTCGCAAGAAATAATGCTTAATAAGCACACGGAATTCACTTTTTTCCATTTTCTCCTCAAATTAGTGAGTAGTCTGATAAAAATAGCTGTCAGACACAAACTAACTGACGCAGCAAGTTTAAATTTTGACAGGAGTCAACTGACAGATGCCTGTTGACAGGAGCAGTGTTGCTGTTGCAGTAAAGAGGTCAGAAATTCAAAAAGTCACTGACTTATTGACCCGTCCTCGTACTTAAAACCCTGGGGCGATTATCGGAGGTTCTCATTAGGAATAGATGCAGTAATGGCTTTTTGACTGAGTCACTGCATGCATACATTGGCCCCAGGCAAACCCCTCGTTGCGAAGTCATATCGCCGCTCCTGCGGGTGCTGATCATCAATAGGTATAAGCTTAGTACAATGGGTATAAGTGCCACGGCATATGCAGATGACGTTGTCATAATAGTGCAAGGAAAATTTTGAGCGAAATTATGGAGGTGGCCCTGAAGGCGATCAGCACCTGGGCAAAAAGCTGTGTTCTCAATGTCAACCCTTCCAAAACGAAGCTGGTTCTTTTTACCAGAAAGTACAAGATACCGCAATTCAAATTCCTAAACTCAACGGAGTTGAGCTGTACCTTTCAGACAGCGCAAAGTACTCGTATCTGGGTGTGATTCTGGACAAAAAACTGAACTGGAATCTTAATGTAGCGGAAAGAATCAAAAGGGCATATAATGCTCTTTTTATCTCCAAAAGAACAGTAGGAAAAATTTGGGGCTTAAAACCTGCTATGGTGTATTAGCTGTATGCGGTGGTGGTAAGATCCATACTTACATACCGCGGACTAGTATGGAAAGCAATAAACAAGAAAACGATTTACGGAAAATTAGCGGCGGTTTCATAGACATTACAGGTGCCCTCCGTACCACCCCTATGGCAGCATTATCTCTTTCCACCTAGCACCGCTTGATTCACAGATCAAAAAATTTGCTGGCAACAGTGTGATACTGTTCCTCCAAGAGCAGTAGCTTCGGACATGGCACGGTTCTAACGGAGCTACTGCCAGGCAATTCAATTCTAACGGATGAAATTCCTTCCCTGGTCGACTTCGACATCTCGTACGATATAATTTGTCCGGAGAGGGAGGACTGGCAAAAAAATGCAATAATCAGGTCAAATGAAATTGCAATTTTCACAGATGGCTCAAAAACAGAGAAAGGAACAGGTTCTGGTATCTTCTCAGAAGACCCAGAGCTAAGAGTGTCTATAAGACTATCGGACGCAAGCAGTGTCTTGTAATCAGAGGTTCTGGCTGTTCTTAGGGCGGCTGAGCTAATGCAGATAAGATCGGTATCCGGTCGAGATATCGGTATATATGTACATCGATAGCCAGGCCGCAATGGAATCAACCAACGTCAACTCTGATACAGTCAGGGGCTGTCGTACAGTGCTCAAGGCACTATGCAGTCAGAACTGGGTGCCAGGACACTGCGATATTAGGGGAAATGAACAACCGGACGAGCTTGCAAGAAAAGGTTGCCAATATCAATCCACCCTTTTGCACAGTAAGGGACACTATCGAGGAAAAAATCACAAAGACTGCCAACCTAAGGTGGTCAAGTCTTGATGGATACAGGGTATCCAAGGCTCTTTGGCCGCTTTTTGACGGCAAAAGATCTAGGAAGTTGATAAAATTAAACAGGGTTACGCTTAGGACAGTAATAGGAATCCTAACACGACACTGTCTCCTGCGGCAGCACGCAAAGAGACTCAAATTGTCAGATACGGATATCTGCAGATTCTGCGGTGATCTGCAAGCTGTTGAGGACATAACACACATACTGTGTGAATGCGAAGTCGAAGAAAATTTTTAAGGAAATACTTTTTCAAAAACCTTCAAAGGCCTTCTCGGCTTTTGCAAGATAATTGGGTGTTGCACCAGGGCGATTGGTTAGGCTTTTGCCATTTGAAGACAAATTCAACTGGTTCCACAGGAACCGCAATGGGCCCGTTTTGGTGCCTAGTGTCTGTGTGATGGTATATGCATCACACCCCTGTTCAACTTAACCTGACCTAACCTAACATTGTTAATCTTTCCATGGAAGATTTCTGCCCTGAGCAGGACTCTTACATAAAATGTTTTTAAATGGACAGCTTTAAAGAACAAAGTTGTCTTATCCGCATTGAAAATATCCTTGGTATCATATTTTTTAATTAGTGATCTAATTCTGGTAGTCCATTCATTCCATTGCGGATTTACATCGGCAGCTTTCCCAGATATCGCTCTGTCCGAAATGTCGTGACCAGCCGGGGGATGGCTTAAAATTTGTGAAATTGCTCTCCGCCGCAAAATCGTTGGCATTCTTTTGAATGAATGGCCTAGAAATAGGAATGCGTTTTCAGCAAGCTTTGGCAAACTATTCATGTGTCAACGTATCGACCTTCTTACCATATCGCTGCTATGAAGCCTCCGTTTTTGTAACTCAATCGCATCAGTGCTCCAATCAGCAAGTAACGATTATTTGTTTTTCAATATGCCGGCTACATACGATTTTCCAACACCAAATTGTTTTCCTTTAAGGCAAGAGCATAAAGGCTTATACAGTAAAAACACACCTATACTGTCCGCCTGCCGCCAACAAATGAAACTTCCTCTTGATTCTCTTTTACATATGGAGATCTATCCCTACCAGTTAAGGCATTGCGAACAAAACGTTCTATATGCCATTATTCAAACACAAAGTGTACATCCGAGAGAATGAAGTTCATGTCCACGATATAGAGTCATCCACTTAGAAGGGGAAAAAACTAAAACCAAATCATAGTAGCCAACCAACAGAACATCTTGTCCACTTAAGAGGGAGTTCACTGTACTACGCTCCCACCCATATCTCTGCATGCTTCTGTTCGGCAGTTTCTTGCATTTGTCGTGGTTTGATGGCAAATTGCTCTACAGTACCTCTTCTTTGTTATGGCGTCGTGGAAATTCGAATTTGCATTTCGACTTCAATGTGGTGCAAGAAAAAATGGAAAAATTTTCTCATAATAAGTGTCTTCGGTACGGTTTCTCGTTTCAGGAACTATTACAATAGTTTCTCTAACGCGTAGCTCATTCTAGCAGTCGGTCAAAACTGCTCACCACGCTGTTTGGTTTACGCCAATATGCCTTTCGGGCAAGCAGGCCAAATGTTACATTCATACTTGAGCAAATCTGAAGATCTTCATATTTTAATAGCAGAGAACCTAACCATTGGAGAATGGAAACGAGCTTTTTTAGCAAAATGGAAATTTGGTACTGAATATTCTCGAAAGATGTCAGGGGAGTATAAATATCAGCATCTTCCAAGATATGCAAGTCAGTCTAAAAGTGGAATTTGAAAAGTGTGAATTAAGAGAGTGATTGAGTGGCTTAAGTAAAAGTTTTTTTTTTTTTTTTTTGGTTTTTCGTGGGAAGGTGAGAAATCTTCATAGACACTATAGGCCCGGAGCCTATAGTAGTGTGAGATTCTTACTCACTAAAAAACACCTCCCTTATGCAAACTACGACTGAGTTCACACTCAACAAGCAGTTCTTCTATCGCATTTTATTTTGTTTTTATAAGATATCCTGCAGGCGATTTTCCATTGAAAATTCCTGTGTACTTTAGAAAAATTACGCGTTGCTAAGCACCGCGCTAGATGGAGAGGCTTAGTTCTTTTCAGACGGCGCAATAAATTTGTCTCGTCGAGGATCTGTTGAACAGAAGTATTCGTATGACCTTGTAATCGATTATTATGTTTTCGCGCAAACATTTTAATTACGTTCTGAACGTTTTCGACTTCTAAGTCTCTGTGGATATCATCGTTTCTAATGTACCACGGCGCATTAACAATACCTCGAAGAACTTTGTTTTGGAATGTCTGTAAGACATTAATGTTACTATTTTTAGTACAGCCCCAAATTTGTACACCATATGTCCAGATCGGTTTTAGCACTTTTCGTTCGCGTAAGGAATTCGTACTGCGTTGATAAACACCGGTGGATTCTCAATTTTCTTGAAAGTGAAGTTCACGTGGACAGACTTGTTTTCATTAAGCGCGATTCGCCAGGTCTTTGTCCAATTGTTAATCCGTGTAAGGGCACGTTGCAATTTGGCAGTTGCTTCTTCGACTGTTTTAGCCATTGCCAAAATGGCAGTGTCATCAGCAAATGTGGCTAGGACAGTGTCGTCCGTTTGCGGTATATTGCGGGTAAAAAGCAAATATAGCGGAGGGCCAAGTACACTTCCTTGCGGCACCTCCTTTATTGTCTTAAAAGTGGAATATTCGTTTCCGTGTCTCACACGGAATAGTCGGGCTTCCAGGTATGAACCTAAAATACAAGACAATTGCTGGGGTAGGGCTTGTCGAAGTTTATATTTTAGGCCTTCGTGCCATACCTTATCAAAGGCTTGCGAAACATCAAGGAATGCGCTTGAACAGACTAACTTACACTCGATTGCTCGTTCAATTACATCGGTTATTCGATGCACTTGGTCAACTGTAGAGTGTTGGATTCTAAAGCCAAATTGATGATCAGGCAAGAGGGAATTTGTGTCGGTAATTGGTTTTAGACGATTGAGAAGTATTCGCTCGAAGACCTTCGATGTAATCGGGAGAAGCGATATTGGTGTATATGACTTGACTCTAGTCAGCGGTTTACTGGGTTTCGGAACCATAATAACTTCGGCTACTTTCCACTGGTGCGGTACATGCTCTAATCTAATGCTGGCATTTATAAGATAGAGCAGCTTTAGCAAACCTTTTTTCGGCAACGCTTTATTGGGCTTAAGCGTGTCTATATCTTGTCTATGTTCCCTAAGTGTAGCCTTTTCTACTGGAAAGTTTGTCGTCACATCTAGCGTATTGACATTCTCTGGAACCAGCTATCCTGGTTTCTTCTTATTGGCGCCACGTGTATTTGGGGCTTTCGAACACTTTTAACGGCTCTCCATATGGAGTAGTTGGTACGCTTTGTCGCTGTGAGTCTTTCAAGGTAGTTATTAATACCTTGATTATTGAAGTCCTTGATCGATTTTTTCAACAAGTTGCAGAGCCTATTGAAGGACGTCTTATCTTGTGGTGCCCGGGTTTCATGCCACTTTTTCCTCGCTCTTCGTTTCTTCCTTATCATTTCTTTGATTTCCGGTGGGTATCTTATGCCGACTTTGGGAACTTTGTTCGATTCGCGGGGAGTGTTCTTCCAGGCCGCTTGCTGTATGACTTCAACAAAACGTTCAACTTCTTTTTCAAGTTGATACGGCGTTCTAAGTGCTACTTTGAACTCAGTATTGTCTACATCGTCTATTCGGAAATTTTCCCAGTGAGTTTTGCTGTTAGTTAATCTGGGTGGTCTTTGTTTCTTAACCAAGGATTCGCACAGTGAGAGGATAACTGGAGAATGATCGGAGGAAAGATCGAAGCCCTCTTCAACTTTGACGTAACTAGCATTTACTCCTTTTCCGATAAAGAAGTCTATTAGATCGGGTGTTTTGGCGACATACGAGGGCCAGTATGTCGACTTGCCTGTTGAGTAAAAATAGCAACCACATTCCATACCAGCCCTGTAAAGAGTTTTGCCTTTTTGAGAGATACATCTTGAGCCCCAAAAGGTGTGCTTCGCGTTAAAGTCGCCACCAATAATGAAGATTGGTCCAAAAGAGTTGAATAGGTCAATAAATTCGTGGTTTTCTATTTTACAGCGCGATTGGCAATAGATTGAGGATATATTAAAAGAGTAATTTTTATTTTTAGCGCGCACCACGGTCATTTGAAATTTGTCAAGTTCAATTATTGCTTCCAGAGTATGTTCAATGCAGTATTTAATGAATAGAGATGACCCGCCTCTTGCGTTTCCCGATGGATGATGAGCGTGGTAGTCGCGGTAACCTTTGAGTTCCACGCGCGATTCTGTCGCCAGGTGAGTTTCAGAAATTCAACATATGTCAATTACTTTTTCCTGGATGAAAATATTTAGTTCATCAAGCCTTTTCTGTAGCCCATTGGCATTCCACGCAAGTATATTGAGCTTCTTTGCCATAATTAGTTGCAGAAATTGGCTTCGAACTTAAGAAGCCGTTCGACTATTATCTTATTTATTTTAGTCTGTTCTTCTAGTCTCTCGAGAATTACTGAGAACACATTTGAGGCAGGATCCGGTGGTGTACAGCTAGTCATATTTACTCGCGCCGCTATTTGCGCGTAAGTTTTTCCACTTTCCACTTGCGCATTGTTATTTTTGACGTTGTTGGTGATTTTAGCGTTTGTCACCATTACCTTCTTTAAAGGCTTTGGCGTAGGACCGCTGTTGTTATTTCTCATTCTATCTGTCCTTGCGTTTTTCAAAAACTTCGTTTTTGATTGATCTCGTAGCTTTTGCAACTCCTTCGCGACTTCGCAGCCTCGATAATTAGCTGGATGTTTTCCCCTGCAGTAGACGCATATCGCTAGGAACTCTTTCGCGGCATTGAACTATCGATTCAGATGTTTGCCAGCGCATTTTACACAGCGAGGTTCCTTCTGGCAGTAGGCCTGAGTATGGCTGAATCCCTGGCAACGTGTACATTGAGGAATCAGCTTAGAGTTTTTCCGCGGAGGTTCAATTTTGACAACAAGTCCCAAAATTGAATTTATGGCATAAATTCTTTCTAGGCTTTCGGTTTTGTCGAAAGGTAGCTTAAAGAGGGGAAGACCGCGTCTTGGGGTCGTCCTCTCGCTTTCAACATTGCGCTGTTTTTGCGCAAGTATATTAACTGCGTCGATTTAAGGCAAGAGGGATGCAATCCTCTAGCTACAACGCGTATGGGTCTTTCCGTTTTATTTTCGTACGTATGCCATTGAATCTTCTCGGCATTTAATTTTTGCGAAAGCGGACGGTAGTTGTCTGGATTAAGGACATTAATAGTCCATGTATCATTATTACGAGATCTTACTTTATAATCGGTTGAGCACAGTGATTTCAGGATTATGTGTAACTTGTTGTAGTCCGAGATTCCAAAAACGTTTATTGGCGGCGGCGGTCTTTGTTTGGGTTGCTTTGTTGCCTTATCAACCTCAGCAGTGTTAAAGTTGGCTTGCTTCTTTGTTTGTTCGATATCAGGCGGGGAAGTAGCTTTGCGCTTCTTACCTGGCTTTTTTTTAAGTAAGTAAAAGATAAAGAAAAGTAAACGAGGTTGAGATAAGCGATTAAATTGTGAATTTTAATTGTCTTGAATAAAGCCATTGTATTGAAAGGAATAAGTTCAATCATTTGTACCCACACAAAGATTTTACAATACATTACTATCTATGCAAAATGCCGAGTAAACGATTAAAAGGTGGTATTGGGAGAACCACTAGCAAATCAGCACTAACAAAAAGAACTAAAGTGAGAACCATAATCAACTTTCGCCCGCATATGCACGCATATGCAAGCGTGCGATTGCACAGGAACTTATGAGACAACACATAATTAGCCCGGAGTCGACATTTTCAAAATTGTATTTCGGGTTAATTTGACAGATAGCTATGCGGGGAAAACCATGGTTATGTGTAGGATTTTCCAAAACATAAGGAAGCTTTTCGTTCAGTTATGACATTAGCTTATGCTTCCCTACGTTGATTACGGTTGAGCCTTAAGCGTGCAGGGCATGTGAAACAACTTCGATTAAAATGTAAGAGTACGGCATTAACTTCGCTCAGTGTTTTAAAAGGAAGTTTCACATAAATAAAGAAACGTGGTGGTGGAACGATGAGATATAAAATGACGGTATGGCACAAAAGTAAGCATTTTGAGCAGGGAAATAACTAAATCGATTAAGAGGCAGAGCATAACCTATAAACAGGCGATAAGCAATAGAAGAAGCACAGGCAAACCAGCTAATATTTTTAACATTTCAAAAACAATAGCAAATTCTTGGCCTTACTAACGAGGTAGTCTAAAGTACAGCAGCTTGTAGAGTTGTACTAATTTTCACGAATTTAGCCAGCCCCATAAGCAGCGCAGTAGTTATTCAGATAAGTGAAATATATTTCATTAAGGCTCAGTCAAACAGAACGCGTTTTTAATGTCGTGGTAAGATTATTTAACGCTACGTTGAAATTATTTTATGTCGCGTTATAACCACCGCGTTAGAGGACGTCTAACAAAGAGCGGTCATCACTGTGCAACATTTTGTTTCAGTAGCATTGCATTACCTGATAAAATGTCATTTCGTTCATTTTCATTAAAATTTTTCCCAGTAATTTCCCATATTTAGACCTTTAAGACAATGTTCTTGCATTTTGTATCACTTTGGTTGTGTAAACATGGATATTTACGCACAAATTAAATTAATACCTCCATTATCTGATAGTTTCTATGATTTCAATAGAATACAACGTGGCGTTGTGGCCTTTAGATTTATGTAAGCATAGTATTACATCTATGTATAATTCAAAGGGTAATTGAAGCAGAAGAAAAGAAGTCTCAGTTACGTGTCCTTGCATAGATCCCATCCTAGCTTAACAGTAAGAAACTTCTCCAATCGACCTGCATGTGGCTTTAGGATATGATAAACAGACAAAGTGCAACATGCTCCATTTATCACTTTGAATTCCATTTGAGTACTTATGGTTAGAGAAGAACGAACGACAAAAGCATTCGTAAAACATAGAACCTCAAGCCATCGAAAATGAGTTGTAAGATTAAATTAACAGGATGCGCTATTGTCCAGTTCGTGGAGCATGTTACTTTAATGAAAATAAAGAGTGAGCCAACAGATGGTGTGGATGTTGGCTGTCAATTACTGTCATTTACTCAATGTGGTTGATTCTTTTTACAGATGTCATACAATCTTTGGCAATTTTAGTCATGCAGTCATTTACTACGCAACAATGCGTTTTTGTTATTGTAATCTGTAAAAGTAACATTTCGTAAAATTCGTGAATTTTTCGGTCAACATAATCGCCCTTGTGTCCGGAATTCATGTAATGGTGAAGCGTATTGAAGAAACTGCTTCGGCTTCGGGTCAAACTCTATATTAGCATGCTCGGCCATCACCCACACGCCAAAACATTACCACTGTAAGCGAAAGTGTTCAAAATCAGCCAGGCACTTCAACCCGAAGTCAACAATTGCACCTCACTGACGGCACTTTTAAAAGTTGATCTTCATTTGCACACCTATAAAATCCAAATTACACAACAGTTGAAGCCTTTGGACCATCTACGACGTCGCCGATTTGTTAACTGGGTGTTAGATCGCCAGGACGGAAATGTAAATAAGTAAAATTGTCGTTTCTAGTGACCGGAAAACCCAAGCGAGATGCACCGAAAAACTAAAGGCAATGTATGGTGCGGATTTTTGGTTGGCGAGATCATTGGATTGGCCGGTACTTTTTAGAAAATAAAGGTGGAGAGACAGTTACAGTGAATGCAGAATGTTACCGCAACATGTTGACGGGGTACTTTTTTTCCAAAATTGAGTGCATTGGGTCTGGACGATCTCTGGTTTGAACAGGATGGTGCTACAAGCCAGCAATCAATCAATTTATTGCGTAGGAAATTCTTGTCGGGTTGTTTGAAGAGTAAGGTCTATGCCAATAATCCAGCAACAATTGAGGATCTCAAACCTCCAAAATGAAATTGCCGCTTATGTCATTATTCAAAAATTCGTTGATAATTTCGACCTTCGGATGGTCGCTTGCAACAGAAGCTGTGGTGGTCATATAAATGATATTGTATTTCATTCATAATTGCCATGGCTCGAACTTTATTAACCACTAAAATTCTATATTAATTTAACAACAAATGTGTGTTTAATTTAATGAAAACTTTCACACTGGCTTTTGGTTCACCCTTTACATACTATTTCATAATATTGAGCATTGTCTTTTTTATCGTTATTTGAAAAACCAGAACGAATTAGCTCACTTTCGGTAAGAAATGGTAAACCTGGCTGTGAAATAAGTCTTTCATTCTCCCGCCGTTCGAGTTCAGTCGCCTCTCTGTGCATAAAATGAGAAGACGATCAATTTCATTATTTTAATTTTAGAAAGAAACCAGCAAATGGACCGCCCTTTACTTTCGTTTCTATCATTATAATGGGGGCGGAACTGTCATTTCAACTTCACTGGACTGGTGTTTGGTTAGCCTAAAACTATGCCACAACTTTGACTGGTTGACCTGTTCAACAGGGTGTTTCGGATACCATGTTGAAACTTTAAAAGGAGATTCCTCGACATTTGAGAATAAAATCGTAAAGATACGAGGTACCAGAAATGCCTCCCGCCCAAGATACAGAGGTTTTAAGCAAAGCCTTACGCTGCTCTGTTTTGATTCCTATTGAAAACAACATCTTTCAAATTTAAGCGTCTATGGTAATAAATGGGGTATCGTTGAACTCGCAATCATGAGTATTTTAATTGTTTCAAAGCAAAATGTTGCCCTAAAAATGATGTTAAAGTTATTTAAAGTCAGAACAGATTTTTTGTTTTAATCTTAAAATTGTGATTGTGCCATATTTTTTTTCGAAAAAATATCTTGTTACATACCATTTTTCAAACTTTGAGACGTATACAAAGTATTTACAAATAAACAAAGGTCAGATCATTTCATCCCAAGTCAGTAGTTCTCAAGATACTTATTGAAATAGGTAAAATATTCAATTAAAAATTATTAAAAATTTTGGACAGAAAAAAAAAACAAAGTAAAAATTACACCTCTTTGTTTTTATTTCTTTCATCAAACTTTGTATCATATCAATTGTTCAATGCGGGAACCATTGCCTTGTATGTACGTCAGAACACGTCTTTGAAAAGGTCAAACAATGTCCATTCTTTCCAATTGTTCTCGGACTCTCGCAGCTGCCTCGTCAATCCCCTGGTTCAAGTCATTCTATGCTGTTATTTCTGATGAGTACACAATGTCCTTCATCCGCCCCAATTAATAAAAGTCCATCGAGATCAAGTCCGGGGACATTGGAGGTCACAGAATGGGCCCATCCTGCCTTATCGTCGAATTTTTATACACTGTATGGCCATAGTGCGCCGGGGTCCCATAGGACACAATAGCTGTTCTTGGTTACAGTATATCACCTAATAGTTCTGCTAATTTAGCAAAATTCCACGAAAAGATCTAAATTAGGCCTTGGAAGGAGGACCCTATTGACGTTGAACTTATTATGAAAAGCTCTGTGCTTCGTAGAGCGGGGGTTGCTTTCTGCCCAGATATGTAAATTGTGGAAATTACTGATTCCACGTCTGGTGAATTGGGACTCGCTCATCCATAGAATCCGGCCAATTAAGTTCTCTTCCGCAAAAGGGTTTTCTAGAACGTTATTGCAGAATCCCAATGACTCAGAAGTCCCCGGGTAGTAGCTCCTTTACTAGTATATGATGGAATGAACTTCTTCTTAGATTAAAATTTTGTATTTTGTTACTTAAAAATTAAATTTGGATGGTTTCTGACGTAATGTAAAACATCGTCGTAGCTGCGAACGCCTTCTGCTAAAGCCAAGATGTGAGTCTTTCGACGATTTCCGCATTGTGATTACGTCCTTTAACCTGGAAAATATTCTAATAAATGGCTACGTATTCTTGTGTTGAAAAGTCCATCGTCGAGGATATTATGGATTAAACGTTAATATCTCTGTTAAAAACTACATGCAAATAATTTTACATTCTTTTTGTATTATTTCCCAAGAGATCTGCTTAATTTTTTTTCGGAAAAAGGATATGTATATTTGTTTTTACCTTCAAAATTGGGCGTTACTTACCCGGGGTGATCTCAATGACTTTTAACACATTCATTTTAGGGCAACGTGCTCATACTCATTCGCTACTATACACGCATACATTTGAAAAATGTTATTTTCAATAGGAGTCCAACTAGGGAGGCGTAAGGCTTTGCTTAAAACTTCAAAGTAAAAGGTGTGCCATAACAATCTTAGCGGGAGTTCTCCTATGAGCCCTTTTGGCTTGGAAGGTAAACACAAATTTCTCTAACGAGGTGTAAAATATAATATAACGTCGTCCTAAAAATAGACACCAGCGCATCCTATGAAGATCTTGCCCTGCGCGCAAGGTTATCAAAACTCCAGTTCTTGTTGTACTAAACGGGAGGACGATTCATCAGTGCGTCTAGAATGGAGCTAGGCGTGCCAGAGAAATTCAACTGAGACAGATAGTTCTTTGGAGTCTGGTAAAAACAGAAGTGACATATTTTCGTAAAGCTTGTTCCACCAGTCAACCGACGCATGGGATATATTAACTCTTATCATAACGGTGTAGGACCAGAGAACCTTCCTCAGCGATAAGCTCCATGTTCTACCCTAAGATCCGTTACACTACCAAAGACGCCTTGAAAATTGTCGACGTAACACGTATACTCGTAGTTCAAAGAAGTTTTGTTCTTCAGGATGCCACTCTTTCCTTTGTCGGAGAAACGGATGATGATGCCTTTAAGCACTAGATGAGTCAAACAAGTTTCGGTTTTCTGAGGATTGATTGAAAGCTTATTTTTTGTGCATCAATCGCCGATTGACAGACAGTCGCTAGTTATGATCCAACAGACAATCATCAACTGCATATGCCTGTGCACAGATGTTAGAAGCATTAAAAGCGTTAAGTGGTGAGTCTACCTATATGCACCATAGCAATGGAGACAGAACCCGACTTACGGTCAACTCCTGTTTATACCTGGTTTCATATAGACAGTCAGAATCCGCAATCAGAGGTCTACTTACCAGCATGTTAAGTTGTGTTGTCAACCGTGCCCTCAACGTCGATAAAAATGCCCATCGCGCAGATTGTCAGGTCGAGTGCTCTTTTAATTCTGCCCACTAGATTTTCATGCGCATTCTTCCAGGATCTTGCGCGTTGGTAGAACATGGTCCATCTTAGACGGAGGATGCGTTCGGAAAATGGTTTTACGCACATGGAGCTCGATCATTTATGCCATGCTCTTCAACATTGAGGAAGTCAGACTTGTAGGTCTGACTCGCTCTTGGCGAGTGTTAGTCCTCTTTTTAGATTTTCGGTATGAAGAGTACTGGTACTGTTCTCCAGGGCTTCGGTGTGTATTCCAGTGAAGATGCTCCTCGAAGCTACCAGCCTCAGGTCTATACCGTTTTGTAACATAACTGGGTATGTGCCATCGGTGCCTGGCGACTTGGAGACATAAAAGGAAGAAAAAGGATGTTTGTTGGCCTCATTCGTCACCACAAGCTACGGCGTGTTGTATTATTCTGCTCCTTAGCAGCTGGTTGTGAGCTGGTTCTGATTAGGTTACCTGGAGGGTGAGTCTCAAACATGACACAGAGAATCTCTGCTCTCGACTTAGTGTAGATACCATCAGGTTTTCTGATTTGTTCCTTTTGAGGATTCTGACAAGCTTGCTGGTTTCACCGAATGGTTCGTCACTTAATTTTATATATTTTTTGGATCATTCGTGTTCTAACTTAAGACGCATTTTACTTATGGTATTTTAATATTTAAAGATTTTCCTTATATCTTTGATTATACAAGTATATTCCTTTTTGCATTAAGGATCTGCTCTCGGTATCTTGGTATCCTCCCTTATTTAAGTTAGGCCAGTTTGCATTCTTCAATAATATTAGTTTTTGTCGCGTTTTCCAGTAAAGTCGTGAGCGACTCGAAGGTGGTTTGCACAAGATCATTATTTACAAGTATATGAAGTCGTCTATCTTGCCTGGGTGATTATGTGCTGCTCTTGCTTAAAAAACATTCTTTAACATTTTTTTGGCATTGACGGCTTCAGTGATGTTGTTACCCGACATGACGGAGCAGCGCGATTTCCAATATCTAGACGAGTTTAACAGACAGCAAAATTAGCTATGTTAGTTCCACTTTTAGATATAGATTACCGTCACACGTGACCTAGATATCGACGAAAAGTTAATGTATGTCGATTGGAAATTCTTGAGTCGTTTGCTCTATCTGCGGCAGTCTAAAACAAAGTCTTGTTGACTTTTCGATCTGTAGCCTTACTGATATGGTCCAACCAGGTTGACAAGAAGACATGTGCCCCCATCTCATTTCTTACCGATTGATGTACTCACAGTACATACCAATTCCTGTTCGGCTGCTTTAAAAAGATCTGCGATAGATACGTCAATCAATTTAGTACGACTAGGCCCAACAAACACAATTGCTACCATTATGTGAAAAGATTTATCCAAAATCAAACAACTTATTCTTTTTATATAATAAAACGCTCCATTCAAATAAATTACAATCTTTTATTATACCAGCTAATTACACTCACAATTCCTATTCATAAATTTTGCTCAAGATTTATTGCTTGCGAATCCATAAATCTCCGGTTTAAACATAGATCTATAGCGCTTGGTTGCAGGTTCCTTTACTCTGAATCGTCACATCTGGAATTGAAATTGAAATTTAAATTCACATCCAAATTAGCTGAAGTCATCTCAAGTTGACTTTGTTTTTGACTTCATCTTAAAACGGAAAATTCCGAAACAATTTCTCAACAAGTATTGTAACGTCTTAAAGTGTCCAACCCAATCTGAACTTTCTATGGCGAAAAGTTTCGCCAATTTGACCATCGTTTACTTCTGAAAGCAATCAACTCTAATTGCACTGGCTCCGCCACACAAAATGGACACAAGGCGCTTGAAAAATTACGGATTGAGAAGTTGAGAATTTTTTTAAAGTTTAATTAATTTGTCCAACAATTGTTGGCTGGGCAAAAGGTAAAACCATACGGATTCCAGATGGAGGCGCGACGTACCGTAAAGGCAGCATAAAATTGCTGCCTTCAATTACTCTAAACGCCGTGCATAAGCACTTGGGATTGTTGTTCGCGCTTTTAGCTGGAGTGCACTTGAAAAATTGCGAAAAAAATTTGAGAACAAAAATGAAACTTCCATTGTTAACGGCAGTTGGATGTTGAGTGTATGGTGTATCTTATCCGTATGCTATACTCGTATCTTTATGCCAATTATGCTTTCACTCAATTGGTTAGGAATTTGATGTTTTTTTTCTTTTTTATATCTCAGCGCCATTCAGCTATCCGTTAAGTGATCTTAAGCGTACGCAAATTAGTTGCTCTTAAGTTGCACCTTAATGACCAAGTGCTACCACCACTGGAGCTGGTACAGAGGCGTAGTCATAGACGTAACATTGGCATTGTTCCATGAAGTGAAGTGCAGTGGAGCTGCGGGTATTACCAGTAATTCCCATAACTTGAAAGTTACACCACAAGTCACTTTGGGTGGGACAGAGGGAATGGGATAGGAATTTGTAGACGTTATATCTAACTTACCGATATGTAAACATGATGCGTAACATTCCATCTGAGCCTCACTGGTGTACATGTATCCATCAGAACCGCACACAATTTCTTCATCTTCATCTTGAATGTTGGAGCATATTCGTTCGCAGTACTCCTCGGTGTCTTTTTGTTCGGAGTTGGGCTTTTGGATGGTCTCGTTGGTGTTAACCTTGACACGACCATACACATCCTGTGGGAACAGAAAGATGAAAACGTGAAATTGATCTTTTTTTTTTTGAATTTTTTTGGTTCTTCACAACTTCCGTTCGCTTAAGGGAATTTAAGTTCAAAATTGAAGAGTATGTGATTGGGTTTTGGTTTTGGATAGAGAAGGTGATGACCTTGATTGATCTTGGAGGAGGAGGCAGATGGAGGTTTTTTTCTTTGATAAAATCTTGGAAATCCGAAAATCGGGGAGAAAAATTGATGAATTATAATATGCTTGAAGTAATGTTATTGAGTCAGAAAGACCGACCGTGTTTTAAGATTTATGAAGTGGTCCGTGAAATTAGAATACCTACACGCAGAAACAAGATCGCGGTTGGCTATTGTATAACATTAACCGAAGTCTACAAAGGCAAATAAGGAAACATAATATGAATCCCTGCAGATGATGGGACGTAAATTTCTGCAGACTATATATCGACTATCAAAACTCATACAAAGTAAAGGCAGCTGTATCTAATCTTGAATCCATAAAAGCGTATGGATATAACAGCCTTCCTTTATATTCAAAGCCGTGGGAGATGACTTTGTAGAGAATATACGACAACTTATTTCTAATAATTGATCCAAAGGAGGCGCGCGATATGAATGAAACCTCACTAAATGGTGTCAACTGAGAGGTACAGGTCTCCTCAACATCATCCTCGAGATCCTGTTTGCTATATACTATTATCGGGTTTTTACCGGACAGAGAAAACACTGAAGGCTGGAGAAACCCTAATTTTCATATTTGTCTATGGGATAAAATTCGCAGACCCAGTACTTTTAGGATACGACAAATTGCACATTTTAATTGTAAGAATATTTTAGAAAATTTTTCAACCTCTTCCAAAGTGATGTTAACCATGGTACTGCTATGAAAAGAACTAATACAATAAGATTCCAAATATCGTTAAAAATTAAAAAGCTTCACCTTTAAGCGAAGGGTATGTCCACCGTCTTTAATAAGCACTCGGCTGAGGATTATTTCAACTTAGTGTTTCATCGTTTGTGACGCCATTCGGCTCAATTATTAACCTAGATACACCTCAATTTTTGAGCCTTTCGTTTTGTGGCAGTTAAAGCTTTCACAGTACGGACGGAAAGGTTGAAATGATCGCTTCCATCTGTCTTCGCGAAACATGATTTTTTTGATACATGATAATCACATTCAAGATGACATAAAGCCAACGTCAATGTCATGTGCATAGAGAAGAAACCGAAGTCAATGTGAATCCAAGTGAGGTGGAAGATCCAGGATCGTCAATTCAGCGTCGACCGCACCAATTTAGCCTTTGCCCTTCAACTACGTGAGCATTTTTTTCAACACATAGCTTGCGTCCATCCAGAAGGACGTTGAGCGACTTGAAGCCAATCCTTAATTTTATCGAAAAATCGAGTTTAGTGACGAGACTCACTTAAGACTCTATACTTGTGTGAACAATCGAAATTCCCATTTCTGGAGTGAGAGCAGTTCAGAATAGATTCATTAGACTTAATTGCAATTGTGGTTGCATACTCTTCCAAAACGTTACCGAACAATGATCTGTCACTACTTCTTCGAAAATATGGACGACATTGTTCCGGGCGATATTTAGCTCCACCAGGAAGGCGCTATGTTCTATACTGACCATACGATAACTAGATAATATAGACAAATGTCAAGTGAATTGCCCATGTGCGCTTTGAAGCCATTTGGTTACACCTTGTGGAGCTGTATAAAATCTTCGGTGCAAGCTAATAAACCGCACACTATTCAAGCCTTGAAAGCCAATCCTCATCATGGTATTGGTGAGGTAGAACCCCAAATACTCAAAAAAGTAGCCTAAAACTGGACCAAAAAGTGCTACAGCTACATGCCTGAAGTCGTAATCAAAACTTATAAAGATTTTTGATACAAAATCAATTCCTGTCGTTATTGTTAAAAAAACGTTCTACTGCTCTTTACGAGCAAATGGTACTCAAAATAGCAACAATAAAACCGGGATTTTCCTGACTATAAGGGGAAATAAGCTGATAGAAGTTAACAAGAACAAATAGTCGCTAAAATGTCGAAAAAGCTACATTTTCTGGCTTTAAGTTTTTTGACATTAAATGCTCTGTTGTTTAAAACTTTTTAAACAAATTACTGAAAAAGAAAGAAAGTATTAATGAACGTGCCAAAAAAGCCGTTGTTCTCCTGGTGATTGCAACACAACCAAGGCAATGGATAGAAAGTCTGGCCATAGGCGATAAGATAAGATTCACTTAAAGCCAGAACTGAGTTTGCCGACCATCAGCAACATTGTAACTTTGCCAATTATGTGTTGGAAATGCATGAACTTGATCAACAATTTAACGGAACAACTATTTTGAATGATCAACGATGAAGAATAATCAAGATTTTATTTATAACCTGACTTCGCGAGTCTTGGGCTTAGAAAATCTAAGAATAGTTGTCGAAAAGCCTCTATGTTTACAACGTGTTACTATTATATTTAATGCAGGTTTTTGCGCAGCATGCATTAGAGGATTACGAGTATGGACTGCTTCCCCTGTGGGTCCTAGGGCCTCAACTACGCCTACTCGCCATCGTGTACGGTTCCTGGCAATGAGCTTCAACTCTCTCCAATTCTTCCCGAATTGTTGTGACTCCTCCTCAACTGTTCTCCGCCATGTGTTTCTCTGCCGACCCGTTCCTCTACCATTTTGTGACAAAGGGTTCCATTGCATCACGTAGTTCGCTATGGAACTATCGCCTTTTCGAAGTGTATGGCCAATGCACTAACACTTCCGTCGTTGGATGGTTATGCCTATTGGTTCCTGACCCGTTTTAGGCCAGAAAACCCTTGAGCACTTATTAACGGACGTTTATAGTTTTTCTGTGACAGTAGCGGTCACCTTGCAAGTGTTGCACCCATAGAACCGCACAGATTTAACATTTGAACGGAACGATCGTAACTTGGTGTTTAAGCTGATTGCATTGCCTCGCCATATCATGGACATAATTCCTATCGTAGACTTCGCTTTGCCGATTCGGTGGACAATATTCTGTTCGATTCCACCTTCGGTAGAGACAATAATCCCAAGATATTGGAAACTCTCAACTTTCTCTACCGGTTGTTCAGCAATGCTAACTTGGGTTAATCAGTTAGTACCGAGGTTGGTGATTTTGGTTTTGGCATTGTCAATCTTCAAACTGACGACATTTATCTCGCTCTCCACTTTTGTTGTCATTTGGCGCCGATTCATAATCCTGTAAGAGAGTAAATAAACGTCGTCAGCGTGGTCCAAATGTTGAGATGTAGGTAGGTAGGTAGGGGTGGCCATTGGAAACATCAACCCACTTAGGCCTATTGGCCCATTGAGTTGAGATGTAAGTGTCCAGCGAATTCCTACGTTTAAAGGAGATAAGACTGCGCGAAGCACATCGCTAATCACCAATAAAAAAAACATCGGCGATAGAATGCAACCTTGTCGTGGCCCACTTTGGATCGCAAACTCGTGTGACAACTTTCCTCTATGCAGAACATGACATTTAGTCCCATTTTAGGTTGCTTTGATAATAGCCATTAGTTTGTTAGGTATACCTCACCTGCACAAGGCAAGCCAGATAAACTGCCTGTTGACACTCTCTAACGCCTTTTCAATGAATAGCAGGTGAAGTGGTGACCGGTATTCAACGCACTGTTCGACATCGAGTGAATCTTCCAGTTGTTCAAGAACTACTTTCACTAATACCTTAGCAATTGCGGGAAGAACCCAACTGCGCCTCCATTTTTCACAATCATTCCCTTCTTCCAATCGACGAGAAAACTTTGTGTGAAAGCTCTGCTGATGTTGTTGGAGCGGCTCGTAGAAGGTCTGCGGGAATAAAATCTAGTCCTACCGCCTCGTTGTTCTTCAGCGCGTTGATCGCGGTAGCGATATCACCTTTACTGGGAAAGGAGGTGCCAATTCGGGAAATTGCTGCTACGGGCAGCTCCATTTAATTTGGGTGCACATCGCTGGCGAATACATGGTTGAGGATCGTAGCAAAATGCTTGAGCAGATGCTGATCCTCATCCGAAACGACTACAAAACCATCTAAGGAACATCTTATTTCACTCGCTCCCAATATTTTTTTTTTTTTATATTTGACGAGCGCAGAAGGGGTTTTGGGTACCGTTAACCTTGTTTGCACACAGCGCGGGCGAAGGAAAATCAGGTAGGATAGAAAGAGAGGTACCGGTGAGCGTTGGTTTTAAATGCTTGAAGGTTATAATGATTAGGAAATAAAGAGCTGGTGTAGGGCATTCCATAAGCGAGTTGTACGGCTTAGGAGCGAATCACGATATTTTAGAGTACGTCCGAAAGTGGGCTTGAGAGTATGCTGATGAGCATTCATAGCGAGGCGGGTGTTACGGTTAAAAGTTTGAATGGGCGAAATGCTACTGGCGATTTCTATGGAGCACTGAAATAGCGATAAAACAGACTGAAATACGAGACATTACGTCGGCGTTCGAGGCTGTCCATTGTTTGGATGATATTAGTATCACCTATGAGTTTTATCGCACGGTTTTGAATCCTATCTAGCAGGTGCAGAGATGTTTTGGGCGCACTCGACCAGATGTGGAGATTGTACTCCAATTTCGAGAGGATAAACGCCTTATATATTGAGGCCTGGTCAGAGGGGGTGTAGTATTTCTTACATCGCTTGAGGAAATCTAGACATTTCGCAACGTTTTTGACGACACCGAATATATGGTCATTCCAAGTTTTCATTGACACACATATCTAGAATAGAAAGTTTATCGGTTTCGACGATGCAAGTGCCGTTCATAGATAACGGTTGGGTGTTCAAGTCATGTCGAAGGAACTTTCATTCCAAAAGCTAGACCGTTCGCACTTCCACTTCAGCCATCATGTACCATCATATACTTACCATCATGTATAAGGATTTATGCATAAATCGTTGCCCGGGAACTACCACTAGGAGGTAAAGCAAGCACTATGTAACATCACGCTACTGGCTCAAATCCAAGTTTTGAACAGTTAATACTTTCCCGTTCAATTGTAATGCAGATCCCCGAAGGGAATACAGGAGGCATTACGTGGACATTATATTTCCGAAAATTAAGAGGGTGGGACTGTTACCATGAATAGATTGCGTTATCAAACCACGATCAATGAATTGAAGGTCGTAACATGATCGTATGGATGTGTGCTATGACTATTTCCAACAAGGTCGCGACAACCATTCCTCTTTTTTCTATTAGCGAGACATTTCTTCATTTACTTAGAGCACAGGGTAAGCCAACAGATGTGGTGTGGATATTGGTTGTCATTAAATGACATTTGCTTCATCATGGCTGATCTTTACGTCGATTACCATACAACCAATTTTTGTCGTTCAATATTATTATAAAAATAGACGTTCTGGGAGACTTACTGCAAGATTCGCGGTTTCGATCAACATTATAGCCTTCTGCAATAATTAAATGTTTCGAAGAAAGTGTTTCAGGCGAAGGTCAAGCAACATATCAATATGCACAGTCAGCACTACGAGTACATCACCACTGTAAGTCTAAATGTTTGGTCAAGCAATTCAGTCCGTCGCCGGAGTCAACAATTGGGCATTGCTTCCAGCATTTTACACACGATTTTGACCGTTGAACTGTATGTAACATGTATAGATCTAAATGATAGAAGAATTAAGGCCATTGGATCGCACACGACATCGCCATTTCGTCTAATGAAAACTGGAACGAAGAAACAATTTTTCATCAAACTGATTTTTTTTTTTAATGAATCGCAATTGTTGTATCTAGAGCCTGGGTGTAGTTTTAAGTAATTTTTTTTTTTTCGAATATGACGAAGAAGAGACCAATGTGTATTACAGTACATGCTGAATGTCGCCGATGGTTGTCGATAGACTTTTTCGTCTCGGGTTGAATGTGGGTGAGCTCTGATTGTAAGAAAACGGCGCTTCGGGACATGCATCTAATCTCAACGGATGGTCAACTTATTGCGAACGAAATCGAAGACCACATAATTACGTTTAGAGAAGAAATTGATTGACCGTCGAGATTATACGATTTGAATCGAGATTGAGGCCGTTGATCTGCTAATTATACAAAGTCATCGAAAATGTTGATCTTCAGATAATGGCTTGTAATCAGAGCTGCCATATCAACCCCGTTGTATTCTATACATAATTGCCATAAGCCGGAGTTTAATATTCGATACAAGTCCACGAGGATAGCTCATAAAATATGTGCTTTACCATATTCAATAACAACTTCCACCCGAAGTGGAAGAACCGAAAAGCCTATTCATTAATCAATACTTATATACTTGTACGGACATAGATACACAGCCTATCCAGATACTATTGTAATTATCTCTAAAAGGGTCAAATATGGGTTTTAGGTTATAAGTTTTACATATGCGTTATGGATGTATTAAAATGCGTTTTAAAAGACTTGTCTGAATATACATATACTCGCACATTTAAAACTCATAATATTAACATAGATAATCGAATTTTGAGTGAACTCTGCCTTAGAAGATACAAATGGTATTGGCTTTATATGTTAATAAGGTCTACTGCCTTAAAGCGTTATTCTTTTCTTTTGCATCTCAAGCACCATAATTGATTAATCAACTTCAAGAACACAAGTGACCGCATCAAAACCCGTTGTTGAGATTTACGACTAAACAACCATTACGGGGTAATAACCCCTTAAATTACTCGTCATTTGAGCAGGAAAGTAATTTATTATCTGTTCAATTTGTTTATAAACACGATATAAAAAAAAAATAGAAGAATTTAGGTTATGCACTGTATAATGCATATATTAAAAGTCAGAGATACTAATGGTTGCATACCATTAAACGGTGTGTAAACAGTAAGATTTATTCAATTAGATTTTTAGTGTCAGTCAATTTTAACATTTCACGCCAAAATAGTGAAGTAGAGGTACGAATATATAGCTCATCACATTATATAGACATACGAGAGTGAATCAACAACTCGGTTTGTCCTATATTTTTAAAATTCCAAATAATAAGATTTGTCGAGGTCCTCAACACAAGCATTTGTTTGAGCGATAATTTCATCGTTAAAGCCATTTGTTCAGGTTTGGAAACGTGAAATTGTCACTAAGTATTGAATCCGGAGAATATGATGGATGCGAGGACAATTCGTAGCTCAATTCATGAAATTTCGCCCATAGCGGCTACCTATATATACACTGGGCATTGTCCAGAGTAAAGAGCACTTTCTTCTTGGCTGTTGTTTTTGCTTCAAATCGCTGTTGAACCAGTTCAATAAGTTGGGATAATATTTGTCTTAGATTGTTTTTCCCTTTAGCCGGGTGCAAAAAACTGTGGTTATGACCATGAGGGCCAATAAACCCACCTTACCCTTTTTCGGTGCCGGTTTTCTCTTCTAAGCCCTCTGTTTCAACTGTTGCTTCTTTCGTCGGCGATCATAGGTTGGTAGGTAAAGGTAGGTAGAAGTGGCTGTTGGAAAGACCAACACATTTAGGTCTATTGGCCCATCGTGGATCTATGATCCTCTTACTTATGGAATCAGTTTGAGTTTATGATGAGGCGCAGGAGACCGTTTACGTCTATATTCTTTAGAATTTTAGATCGTTTACGTTATTGTAGAAGAAAGCTCCTAAATAAAGTTTTCTTCTCTGGGAGAGAACTGGTCATGTACAGAGTAGGTGGAGGATTGTCTCCTTTTCCTCCTCGTCTATACAGCTTCTACAGAAATCGTTTGTAAAAGCGCCAAGTCTTCTTGCATTCTTGCGTATAAGGTAGTGCCCAGTGATGACACCTATGATGGCGCTGAGATGTTTCCTATTTAGAAGGATCAGACTCTTAGACTGATTCAGATCCAGCTTTGGCCATATCTGTTTGGTTGGTAGACATGTTGGTCCACTTAATATTAATTTACACGTAGTGATTGGTATACCTATGCTACCCTTTTCCGCTAGAAAAAGTAGAGTGGTTCCAATTTTGGCGAGTTCGTCGGCTACAATTCTACAATTCCCTGGAATATCTCTGTGGCCCGGCACCCAGCAAAGGTGGGGGTTGAACTGTTCCGCCATCTCCGTAAGAGATAATCGGCATTCCAGGTCGGTTTAGGCCTGACTATTCGAAAAGATGCGGATATCCTTTACAGATATCACGTTTTTCTTCATCGAGGAGAGAGCTTCTTTAATCGCCAAAATTTCTGCTTGAAACACGCCACAGTGATTTGGAAGACGGAAAGAGAGGCTTGGATTGAGCTTATCTGAGAAAACACCGCCACCAATCCCACTATCGGTTTTAAATCCATTTGTGTAAAAGTGGATTGACCTGTCCACCATGAAAGAATCTTCCTTCCAGATAGACCTAGAGCGGAAGCTTACGTGGAGGTATTTGTCAAACAAAAGTTCAGGTATGGTGTACTCGATGTTCTCTGTGAGGATTCCTAATATATTAAGAATATTAGCGTAGTCAAATAAATTATTTGCCCATTGTGTAGTCGCTTTAAGGCGAATAGGAGCGAATAGGAGGACTGGAGCAGTCGTAGTTACTTGCCTGCCGAAGATATCGAGGGGTGTCAAGTGAAACAAAATGTCTAATGACGCGGAGGGAATAAACCGTTCGGCTCCACTTATGCATAGACATGCTGTTCTTTACACTCGGCTTAGATTGCTGCAGTTGATTGCATTGTCTAAGGCCGTCCACCAGACAACAACCCCGTAGATGAGTATCGGTCTCATGGCCGAGATGTATAACCGATGGGTTATGCGAGCGTGAAGGCCCCATTTGTTCCCAATGGCAAGAGAATAAAGCTACTGTAGCTTTATTAGCTCTTTCGTGAATGTTAAGTTTCCAGTTTAGTTTTCTGTCAAAAATGAAACCCAAATATTTTGCTCTGCTGGAAAAGACTAAACTGGTACCGTTTATTGAGGGAGGGTCTATAATTGGAATTTTGCATTTCCTGGAAAAGAGGACAAGATCTGTTTTATGGGGGCTTACACCCAATTCACAGCGATCTGCCCAACGGGTTAATCTGTTAAGATTTAGTTGAACGACTTCTTTAATGGTATTAAGATGCTGTCCTGAGACGGCTATAGCAACGTCATCCGCATAAGCAATCACCTTGCTACCACCTGCTTCCAGGTATATAACCACTAAGTTCCAGAGAAGAGAGATGACACCGCCTTGCGGCGTACCTCTGCCGACACATCTTTTAGCAGAAGCCCCATCCAGTTTGGAGTTGATTATCGAGCTATTTAGCATAAGACTGCTCAACTCCCCAAGCGAGTCGTCTACCTTTAGAGTTGACAGTGCAGTCATGATTGCGGATGTGTTGTTAAGGGCGCCCTGTTTGTCCAGGAAAGCGACCATTGTGTACTCTCTATATTGTAAGGATCGATCGATTTGGCTAGTCAGTGAATGCAGAGCCGTTTCTACCGACTTTCCTTTACGGTAGGCATGTTGAGCCGTTGACAAAATTCTTGGAGCAATTTTAGCTCGTATGTGGATACCAATCGGTAGTTCTAGAGTTTTCAGAAGGAAAGAAGATGGACTTATAGGATAACATGAGAACATTTTCCGGCTTTGGGAATGAAAACTACATTGACTTCTCTCCACGACAGTGGAATGTGGATTAGTTCTACACAGCTCCTCATGATATTCTCTAGCGAAGGCAGGATAATATCTGAGGATCTTTGTAGCTCGGCATGTATTATATCGTCTGGACCAGCAGACTTGTATGGTTTGCAGGTATGCAACGCAGGTTGAGTGACTCATCACTTGAGATTGTCCAAGAGCCATCTGCTTTTTCAAACAGCGATTGTGAAACGACGAAAAACTTGCCCGGAATGCGGTTGACAACGCGAAACACTCCTTCAAGCGGCTGTCTGCTTTAATGGGCTGTTTCACACAAATGAAATTACGCAGCTTGGTCAAAATTTGACATTTGGTAATTGGTGGGTGCAGTATTGCTTTTCAAGTGAAAATGCGAAAAATTCAAAAAGTCACGGACATATTGATCCACCTGCGTCAGACTCATGGAGAGATAAATTGGATGAACTACTGTCTAGCAATGAGTAGCCTTGAAATTGACTTTGGGAAAGCAATTCTAAGGTCACAGGGTTGATTTAAAAATGTCATTAGTTCAATGAAGCTAAGAATCTAGACAACCGGAAGACTAGACTCTCTACAAGAATGTTCCTAGAAAATGCAAATTATAAATCGAGTACTCCAGAGCAATATATGACACTCGGTGTGGAAAAAATTCTCTCGTAATCTTCGGAAACCCTTAGTTTCATTAATAAGAGGCAAAATATGTAAGAAAAGTATACAGCACTTAAGGAAATCGTCACGATATAAAACATAAAATAAGACTTAATGGCACTATACCACCAGATCTAGCAAGATCACGACCTAATGGTTCTATAAATAATAGGACTTCACGAAAGACCTTATAAAGATCGCATCATATTACAAGAATAGGATAAGGATATTCTATCAGATTTTTAATGTGTCTACTGCAAGGAAAATTTAGTAGAAACGCCTCTTTACCTTTTGACTGTTATGGTAGGGGAAAAAGCCTGCACAACAAAGAATTCGTTATGGCAGGAAAGGCCTGTTCCGGAGGAGAAATCATCTCCTGGAATACGTAATGATTGTTTATTCATGATCTTTGGTTATGTTATAAGGAACCTTTGGACTTTTCTCGACTCACTGATAGAAGGTCCTTAGAACACCAGATTCCCCTAACTTAAGAGGGAGTCCATGCAGTAGAAGATGGTTATCTTGGGGTTAAGTGAATCAAGATGATGAGATACTGGCGAATGTTCCTATAAAAAGCATGGTGCTATGTCCTACGCTCTGGATTTTGGAAGACAAGTTGAACCTTTTGGGAGTCCAATATACTTATGTAATGATAGAAGCAGCAGTGGGAATTATCTGGATAGATAAAATTGACCAGAAATCAGCTTAAATTTCGCCACTGTTTTATCGCTAGAGAAATCACAGAGCAAGACTGTCAGCAACCCAACTGAAAAAGAGTCCAAGAGCGTACGTGAAAATAAATCAAGAAAGTAAAAGCGCTCCAGGATTACAGAAGTTGCAATCATCAATAATAAGACTCTGTGCAGTGACTGTATTCCTGGTATACCATATGTCTTAAAGTTGTGGTGGACTGGACCAACTATTCACCGGAATCTGATGGATTTCTAAAGCTGATGAGATATATGATATATACTGTTGCCAAAGAAATATCGAAGATAATCCTTTGCAGGATGCAGACAATACCTGGAAGAGATTCTTGATGTCGAATCAGCATCCTTCCGCTACGAATTTTCCCGCACCAATTATGAAATCCTAATACATCGCTGCGTCGAGTAAATACAATATCACCACTCTACCGAAGTTCTATCGATCTCATGAGGGCTTCGACAACGATAGGATGATCACTGTCACTTAAGTTATATATGCAGTGTAAAACGTCGCATTCTGTAAAATGTTCAACTAACAGACACTTTCAAAATACAATATTCAATAGTGTGGGACAGTGGCTTGCATTTTATCACCGAGTTCTTTAAAAGGAGCGCGCAGACATTTGTGACGCCCTATTCACACTACGCAACAAGAAACAATATTCCCGATGGATGACTATATTGATGTCAAGACATCAACTTCCAAAAATAAGGATATTGCTAACTACAAAATTATCATGAAACGCCCTATCTTAGTCGCTTGGATGCAGACTTGCAAAATTTAGTTATTGCCAGCAAACACATGTCCAACTCAAATTTTTTAGCGTATACACAAGTAAGTATCGAGTAAGTATCTCCTCATTAAACGAATACCAGTTCAATTGATGATTTTATTCATATACGTAAGTATGTAATCAAATTACTTCCACTCAATATGCTTAGCAAATTTCACCGGAAAACACCATCAACCAATATTCGACATCAACATCTCTATCGACTGTAACACATAGAAAATAAAATCCCAGACCGGAATTTATATCTAAATCACATAAAATACTTTTATCTCCAATTAAAAAAGAAGTCATCTAACTATGCCATCTTAACGGCTCGAATCAGAAATACGAGTAAATGCCGAGATAAAGAAATCAACGAAAATCGTCTTCAGCCACATCGACTAATCGAATATCCTTTCTTGAAGTTTCAGCCGGACAACGTATACCCAGTTGTGTCCAAAAGAATGCACGAAATGCTCTGTGGATACTTAGGAGTATCTTCACGAGATACTTGTACAAGCGTGCTATAGAACCAGAGCAAGTGAATCAGATTTCGTCATTAGTTGTGTTTCAACTGCCATTTGTGCTGAATTAAATTGTCTGGAAATATCTGTATCTACTTGTGTACGAGTAGGTACTTGTGCTTGTATGTTTAGCTCTCTGGGAGTTTAAATCATCCAAACGACTACGGCTAAGATGAAGACGAAGACAGACGGTTGGTTGTTAACAATCGAAAGTTCTGGGATCGTTCGATGCTCCGCAATAATTGCGCTTTTATATGGATTTGCGATGACTGGGTAAGTGGGCCAATGAACACGTCTTGGGAGTAATTAATGTGAGGACGACTGCAACGGGGGACTACCACTTATCCTATACTTGCCATGGGAAGGTAACCAAGATTCAAAGCAAACTACAAGTACATATGTATTCATTCAAATCTATGTAGAGACTTACCGATGCAGCTTGTATCAGCATTTCGTCGTCCTCTTCCGGCATAGCTGTAGACTTGACATATCGACGATCTGCTTGAGACTGATGTATCTGTTGCTGTTGCTGTTGCTGTTGTTGTTGGTGGTGATGTTGATTGTTGTCATTGTATCGGGTCATTGAGTCCATTGGATTCGATGTATATGACACATGGATAGCATCACGCTCGGTAAATTCAACCCTCTCTGGGTCAGAGATACGCTCCTTGACCACTGGTCGTAGAGCACTCGAGAAAGTTGGAACAATTTGCTGTTGATAGCTGGTTTCTGGATACGAAGACGTCGACACGATTTGATGGATATTCTTAGCCCCATCTGAGCTGACTACAAAGACATTGCCGTCCGATTGGTAGCTACCCAAATTGGATTTAGCCGGATGTCGATTGGGGTATGTAGAAGTTGGCGACGAAATTGGGTTGACTGACTGTACTTGGACTTGTGGTGCAATTGAAGTTGAAGCGGAAGCGGATACTCGCATCGGAGCATTTACGGTGAATGCAGCATTGAGACTACTTGTTCCCGAGTTTCGTTGCTGCTGTTGCTGCTGTTGTTGTTGTTGTTGTTGGTGTTGCTGTTGCTGTAACTGTAGCTGTTGTTGTTGCTGCTGATAGGCGCTAAGAGCAGCAGATTGTGCTTGTTGTTGCAGTTGCAGCTGTTGTTGTTTGACCTGGTCCATTTTTCGATAATCCGGTTGAATTTTTGGTAAGAAATAATCGCTGGAGCTCATAAAATTGAGATACTGTTTAGCTTCCTTCATAGCGCTTTCGCCAATGCTAGGATTGGCAAAGTTTTGCAGCTCTACATCAGTGTCCTCATAGACGGAATACATGTGATTGGAATCACTTTCTGGACGTTTCGGTTGCGGCTTGTTGTATTGCTGAAGAGTTTTACGTTCTTCCTCTTGTTGCTGTAGATGGAGCTGCTGTTGTTTTTGTGTTTGTACTGAAGGCGCTACAGCTACTACAGAAGATGCTGTTGGTTGACGAATAATCACCTCGCCATTGTAAATGGGAGATGGCTTAAAGTTAGATACCTGAGGGATTGCATTAACATTGGGGGCAACTGGGCCTTGGCCCTGACGGTAATAATTTATTGGAACACCTTTCTCGATGTAGGGACTCTTAGCCAGAGGATAACGTGTATTCTTCAATGTTTGGTAATTATTAAACTGTGGAGGCCCATTGTGACGAAAGAACATTCCAGGAGGTGGAGGGCCAGGTGGTCCTGTATGTACCCTTCTTCTAATGTGAGGCAATGGAAGTTGTGGTGGCGGTCTGTTGAATTGAGGCCTCCCATATTGGCCAGGGCCAGGACCAGGACCTATTCTCTGTGGGAAGTGATCACTTCGCGCTGAAATCTGAGGCGGTCTACGCAAATGCTGATGCTGGTCGAGGAATATTCTCACAAAACGGACATCTCGCGGAATGTCTAGTTGTCGTCCAGAACGCGTGTTTGTCACAGATTCAGTTGTTGTAACGTTTAGTTCACAATTGCCAACACTTGAGTAGGTCGTCAGTGTCAGTAAAATTAGCACACTCGATGTTTTCAACATCATTAAACACACAAAAACACTCTGTCAGTGGACTGAAGAACCAACGGTAATTCGAAATAAATTAATAAGTTTACTTAGAGCAAGCTCGGAGATTGCACTTTCTTTCGCGCACACTTAGCACCGTTCGATTGTAACAAAATTATTCGAAGGAAGCATATAAAAATTCGTATTGCCTTTAGTGAATCTGGTAATGGTGTATCTTCTTCGACGACAGTTCGGTTTAAACTGATGGCCAAGTGTTTAACTTGTATCTGGAAGATACTTAAAATTT
Source organism: Volucella zonaria (assembly GCA_963966105.1). Taxonomy (NCBI): domain Eukaryota; kingdom Metazoa; phylum Arthropoda; class Insecta; order Diptera; family Syrphidae; genus Volucella; species Volucella zonaria. The sequence goes on along the minus strand of OZ014534.1, from coordinate 82,170,731 downwards.
GTTTGCCTTCCTTGGCTAGTTATGCTGTTGCCATAGAACAACACACTACGGTTGGTTGGCTGACTGGCTGAGATGGTGATGGTAATGGTGGTGGCAATGCTCTGATGGTGGAAGCAACTTTCTTTTCATTTTCTTGTTGGCTCTACCGGCCAGCATTGCTGGTAAAAGAATGACGGCGAACACGAAAGAAGAAGGAAACCATCCAACACACTCGTATGCACACACATTTATTCGGTTAGATCAATCGGCAACAATAACGGTAGAATTTTTGTACATCGAAGATACATTTTTTATTTTGTTGTTGGCTTCGTTGTTGCTGTAGGTTCGATGTTCTTGGTAAGTACTTGCAACATCCAGTAGGCAGGGTTAAGTGAGTTTGGTTTCGATTTTGATGCTGATGTTGATGCTCTGGAGTGGACTTGCGGTTGGATATACCAACAGGTTGTTTGTTTTCTTTGTTTTTTCTTTTATTTTTTGCTCAGCCTATAGCAACAACACGGAAGAGGATAAAGTGTCTTCTGGGCGACTTAAATTTTGAACGGGTGCGATGCTGCAGAAAAGGTTTTTTTTTTTTTTAATTTGAATGTTTATTTTTTTGAGCATCTATGGTATGCTGATTAATTCTGACCTCGATTGGGTTTGTTTTTTTAAACTTTTCTGCGGAATACTCGTATGTTTAAGATTCTATCGTAATAAAGGTATTTTCATATGAATATCTATGATCACTAGAAGGCATAAAGGTATTCGAATACGCCATCGATCCATGATGAGGATGTTTTGTTTCCGAAATTTGGAAATTCAGGTTGAATAAGATTCTCATTTGAAAGATTTGCGTTAATGTCATTCGAAATGAGAGGGAAATCTCAACTTGTCTGAGATATATACGCTTAAAAGTCGAATCGGACACTTCATGGTCTCAAATTTAAAAATTAATTTATTCCAGTTTCAGCGATGTTATCTATTTCAATTTGGCTCCAATATTGTGGAATTCAGTTTCATTTGATATGGCTTTACTTATGTACATATGTACCTATTTAGGTGATGCTACTAAGGTGCACTTCAAAGTGGTAGAAATCTCCTTATACTTGTGGGCGCCAAGGTTAGGTGTTTCTCTTCGGGCCAGAGCGCTGATACCTATTCATTCGCTCTACATATCTTAGCTGGTGCCGTGATATAGGGCTAAGCGACATAAGGATAAGTTCTATCATTTGCAATTAAGACACTTTGATAAAGCGACATTAGGCCAATTTGGCTTTATGTCATTTTCAAATGGATTTTTTTCCCCTTACCTGACTAAATTCGTGGCCATACTTCGAATTATGGTCTTATGTCGCTTTGTGAAAGCCTAATATCACGGTATCGTCTTAGCCATCTCAGGCAACTGTTGTGTACTTTTCTTACCAGAGCGTTGTCATTCAACAGCCTGCCAATGAAAACGGGAACAAAACCACTCGAAAAATCTTGCGTTCGAAACGACCAAGTACAATATATCTCCATCCACCTTCGTTAACATCCATGTGCGATATGGAGCCGGACTGGGATGATAAGGAACTCATATACATACATAGTCCCTTCAGTGTTTCTTGACAAGGCTCTATTCGTCCTTTTTTGGCCAAAGAAACAGCAATAAGCAAGTGTAACTCTTCGTTTGATTTCTAATGAGGTGTCATCAGAGTCAAAAGCGGATCACATACACTGTATGATATCCCTTACTACAGTAAGTTCTGGCGTTTGCCAGTGACACTCGGCAAATAATATCAATGTCATCAGAGTACACAGGAATCTTGTTTCTTTCTGTACAATCTTACAAGTTTCGCAGAGATGCCGAAACTGGAAATGGCCCTAGATAGCGTTGCAGATGCTGTTATATGAGGTTTTGAAAACTATAAAGAGGTTGTGAGTATCGACCTAGACTTCTTGGATTTTCTTTAGGATCTGAATTCACATGTTGCTTATGGTCAATTGTGGACTTATACGGCTCTAAAACTGCGTTACTAAGTGCCAATCAGAACACTGATGGTGTAGTGGTACTAGCTATCGCTTCTCACTCGGAAGGTCAAGATTCGAATCCTAGCCACAGCAAGTTTTCATTTGTGTAATTGGAACTCAGTCAGAAAAATCTGCGTGTGAAGGCATAACACTGACATGTAGATTTGGCTGTTGTAGGGTTTTTCAAGCACAAAACAAGCAAATTCACAACCTCACATTCCGAGAGAAGAAAAATCTCTCCGTCCTATTCGGACTCCCACCCCTGGAGAGTCAATATCGAAACCAAACACACCTGAGTTTCAAACCATTACATCACAACAATGCTTTCCTTTCTCCTCCTTCTATATTTCCGCCCGCACCCTGGCAACAGTATAAGGATAACCATAACCCCTTAGGCGCGCGGAAATTATAAAAAAAAAAATCACTGTTTCAAGTGTTCAAACAATCTGGCAGACAAGATTTTACACTCGTATACCATGTTTAGGAGACTGATTCCTCTACAATTAGGATGGTTTAGACAATCTTCTGTCTTGTGGATTGGTCCTGATATTTCATTCACAAGGTATGATTTCTTCTGACTAGATCGTCAGAATGAATTTGTATTTCTTCAACATCTGTTGTCTTAAATATCTCGACAGTTAGGCCATCAGTCAACTTTGAAATATGTAATGCTAAATATTTCAATCTTTACTTCAAAATGTTTTTAATCAGTGGGGTTGAATGGTACGTTATTTTGAGAACATACCATTCTTGAGGAGTGGTTTTTCCATATCCTTCGGCCATATTTGGAGCTGACACTACTAAATTTCCTTATTCATCTGTTTCCGATCGGATCTTTTTAGCTTGAAAATGTCCTGTTTCCTTTGGTTAAACTTCCAAATGTAGTTCCTGGAGTTGCATCGCACTATTTCTTCCTATTTCTTCTTTTCTGGCGCATGTCACACTGGTGTTGGTAAACTTAGCCTTGATGCAGTTTGCTAGATTATATCACTTACAACAAACCCACACCCAAATAGACGTTGCTCCCGCTCTCCGCAGTATCACACCGTAGTATGTGACACAGTTTTTCATCATCCTTTTATACTGCACGATAGCTCAAGGTGAGCACATTTTCTTAAGCCCGGATTGTTGCTCTATTTTTCTTAGTTTATATCCCCTCTTCTAGAAATCAATTACTGAGGAAGAATTGTACACCCTCGAAGCAGAGACATACACATTCTAAGCATGTTATGTTGCCCTTCTCTGCTGGAATCAATGGCTTGTGATTATAACCAATACCAGTACACAACTCTAGAATGCGTTCGTTGACATGGAACCAACTTTAAGCTAAAGGGAAGAATGAATCAACAATCTCTATGGGTCCAAGATGGATAATGGATTTGGAGCGGGATTCTATTCCGAAAGTATCGGACCATCGAGTTCTATCAGACTTCCTGACTACATCAGCATATCAGAAGGCGAAGTCCTGGCAATAACACCAACTGCTAAATAAAGTACAATGGTAGCACTAATTTCACATTTTTCATTGATAGTGAAGGGGAAATGATAGGGACCTCTGCATATACACAATGGAAATCGAAGTTTGTCAATAACTGTCATAAAGAAGTATGGTTTCTTGGTACGCGATACAAATTTAAACTCTGTTTTTTTTTTTCAGGAATACAGAGATGTGCCGAGAAATGCCTTTGGATCAGATCAGGCAGATTCTAGGCAGATACTAGGCCATTAAACATGCTGTTGCTTTAAGTCACCTTATATCGATGGCATAACCAAGATATGTTACAAAAAGTTATGGATCAGCTGCTGGTAGCTTTGATGAGAATCTTCACTGTTAGCCTGTCACTGGCATACGTACTGAAACTCTGGTGAACAGTGAGACTAGCTTTTATACCGAAAATCGGAAAAGAGAACTACACGTTAGCCAAGAGCTTCAGACTTATAAATCAGACTTCCTTCATGTTGAAGAGCATGCGAATAGACCCTCTGTCTGCGATGCAATACTCCTACCAACGCGGAAGATCTTACAAGTTTGCGCTTCAAATTCTAGTCGGCAGTATTGAAGGCGCACTCGACAATAAGGAATACGCGCTGGTCATTGATGGCATTTATAACACGGAGTAGACGAATTAACAGTTTTGTGGATAAAAGCGATGCCGCTGAATAGGACACCGATTGCGGATGCCGATAGCGGCCAATATGTGTTGGCAGGACTTAACATGCGTGGGCACCACTGCTATGGTGCATGTTGGTCGATTTACTGCTCAACGCATTCAATAGTTCTGACGTCTATGCAGAAGCAGACATGGATGATGTGGCTGCACTATCTGTTTTATTGTGTCTACCGACTGTATACTCTAAAATACAGGCAGCCCAAGACTGCTCCCGGACAGAATCTGATCCAGGAAAGCAATGCAGTCGGAGCTTCATGGATGGCTCTGTGAAGGGTGCTGCACTGGTGCTTTTTCGGAGAACGACAACGTTAAATTTCACTTCTCGTTCGGATAATTTGCATCTGTCTTCAAAGCGGAGATATACGCAATCCTGATGGCAACGAACTATAGTTTGAATAACCGAGACAGGCAAGCTGCGCTTAGAGACTTACTTGACCCTCTTACATCTTCCGAGCTCGAAAATGCACGACTTCACTGAACGCAGTCGGAAGGCCAAAATCAATGGGTCTCAGGTCACAATTGGATCACGGAAAACAAAATCGCCGATAAACTTCCCAGGCAAGACTCAGAGGAGGGTTTTTCAGGATCCGAACTTGCGTTGGGTCTGTCTGGGTTCTCGGTTAAAGCTTCCATCGGCAGTTAGGTTTCATATGAGCACAACTGCAGATGGCATGACTCCCCAGGTTGCAGACGGATCAAACGAGTGCTTCCCCGTGTCTCTAAGAAGTCAGCGGCCTTTCTGTTGCAGCTGCCTTAGTAGAAAAAACTGTAAGTTGAAAACTGGCATCATGAAGGGACACTACACTCTTGCTAAGCACTAAATCTGATGGGCAGCATCCTACGACGCTTGCTATGAAAGTGATGACGACAGCACGGAGCACTACCTCTGTGAGTGTCTGGCTTACGCGCGCATCAGGCTGCAGGTACTCGGTGTTGACGCGGTGGATGCTGGTACTATAGGCATTTTATCCCTGAAACGCTTTCTCATCTTTCTTCGGAAGACTGACAAATTAAATTAAAATAAATTTGCAAGGAGTACGATGGAATATTCTTTGTCTGAGTGCTGTGTACCGGCAGAAAAATAAAGACGTTAGCTATGTGTATACGTCTTATTGTTTTTCTGCTCTATTGTGTCATGCTCGCTCGTGTGGCAAAGCTCTCGTTTACATGTCTGAAACTCAAGACGTTTTATCTTAATTTGTATTTAATGACAAAACCGCATCTAAATAGTCGTTGCTTACCTTCCTAATAGCAATCGCCAATTTGTTTTTACACCCGTTCCATTTCGTTGCAGTTAAATCTGCTTTATATCTGACTTGGGCTTCCGCGAGTTGCTTGTCTGCACGTGGACTGTTAATAGAAAAAACATTCCGCATTAAGTAGCGAAGATCGTTTGACTTTTTGGAGTAGCATAATCAGCGCCCTTCAGTTCTTTCGTTATCATATATGTTTAGTTTACGCTACCGGAGAGCTGACCCAACGTACAATCCCCAGCCAGGAGCTAGCTTCACCGGTGTCAGTAACCCCGTACGAGGTTATCGTTAGACCAATTTGTTTTCTCTCATCACAATCTCTAGTTCAGAAACCCTAACAGCTATTTTTGAAACCCCTTTTAGACCTGATCTTTGAATATGTCAAAGTATAACAGATGTTGAGCTCTTTTCTACCATTAACCTCAAACTTACTTTCGCCCAACTTTGGCATGGAACCTACTTATACAAGCTAAATGAAAGGTCTCTCTTTAGAGTGTTGTAAAATATGGCCAAGGGTAGTGGGTAATAATTGGAAGAAGCTAAGGTATAAACAGAAATCGTGGCACCTTTATATATTTGATAGAAGACGTAAGACCCACTGTGGGCGACCTAATTTGACTCAAGGAACTTCCTTATCTTTTCCAGTAGTCTCTACTTCTATTGTCGAAGATGTTAGGGAACAAATCCTTATGAATAATTTAAAGGTTGCTCCAACACCTAGGTCTCTAACCAAACAATTTTAAATCCAGAATATACTCGTACTCGTATTCAATAATCAAACGAAGGAAAGTGTCGCAAAGTTTATCTTATGACTCAGATCCATCTTCGATCTAGTGCTTACGGTTATTGTTTAATTAAAATGTCATTGTTCCTTTTATTTTCTTTTGGGTAAATTAAATGACTCATTTCATCTGACTAAGGTAGGTATTTATAAGCATGTGTTTGTACATTGATTGCTAAATACTAAACGCGAACACAACATCTTTTATCGCGCCAATTTCTTATGCTTCATTAGCAAGACATCTTAAGTTACAAAATTCCTCGTAATTAATTCAAGTCTTTGTCAAACTCTTGTCAACCAAATACGAGTACCGTGGCGACTCCAACTAATGGTCACTGTCAAATAATTTCCCTTTTTTTCAGCAGATGTTGCTGACCTCAAGTTTCTTTTCATCATTTCGTTTTTTTTTTTTTTTTTTCTTAACAACAAACTTTCGGTTGTATTCATCGGTCTTTTATGTTAAGCAATTCATAACAATTATGGCACTTTATTCACTTGTATCGTTTTTTTAAAGAGAAAATTTCCACTTTTTCCAATGGGCTTCTGTTTTTCTTTTTTATATGTATATTTATTCTTAAGTTGGAATAATGAAAAGAAGGTAGGCACACAGTAAATAAAACCCTAACAACTATCGCCGCCAGTTATAGCGTAAACTATTTTCGCTTTCATTAACTTAATTAACTGAACCCCGAAATGGATGAGAAGTATACAAATGTACAACCAGACAACGGTAGAGAAAAAAAAAATCACCTGAAGTGCAGTCACTTTGTCATAATCACCAAAAACGAGATACTCCACTCGTTGTTGTACCATATGTATCTTTTTCTTGTTTAATTCTATTTAAACGGTCAAAGGTTCACTTAGCACTTTCGTATCTTTCGTAACTCTATGTTTGGCTACATAATCGCCACTCAGATACAATATTTAGATTCATTTTCACTTCCTTGACTTTGAAAATATCTCTGCTTATCAATTGATTAAACACAATTAGTTAGTTAGTGATGGTGATTAGAAAATATTTAGATCTGTTAACGCTGCAGACCGTCATTAGTGATCTTCACCTATACATCTCTTCTCTTTCTCTGTTTTCAAATCAAGTTTATGGCTGACCTTTCCGATTAGGTCAGTTAGCTCTTTCCCTTTAAGAATCCGGGTCGTTCTATGGTTCTATGTATAAATAACGAATTTATTCAAATTGATTCACAAAACATCATGTTGCTGTTGTTCGCCTTTCCGTATCTCCGAAAAGATACACTTTAACGGGAATTAAAATACGCTAAAATCGTTGACAATGTCACTGAGCAAGATCTTCTTAATCATCTCCGGCTCAGATGCATGCGACCAGTGAAAGTTACCAAAGTGAAAAGAATTCCAAAAAAAAAACAAAAAAAAAAACAAAAACAAAAAGCGAAAAAAGCCAAAAACATTTTTATAAGATAACCGAATTAAATAGATTCCAGATACTAAATACCACACATGCGGTCGTCTTTATTGTTTTCTATTTAAAAGAAAAAAATACAAAATAGTTTGCTTTTATTTGAAGTTACTGGCAAAAGTAATTATTTATCCATCCATCCGAATAAAAAAATGATCACGAACAGACGATAAAACAAAGAAATCGAGAACAATAGCTCTGACGGCGCGGCATATCTTTCAAAGTACGAGTATCTGAATCTCGCTCAATAAATTAATCTGTGCAATAAATTTCACTTTCTTCTTTTTCGATTTACAAATACAAACATTCTGGGTTTTATCGGAACAAGGTAAGAAGTTGCTGAGACTGGTTTAGAACCAACTCGAATTTATGCACCGGACAATGCAGTCGGTTTATGAGAAGATACGGATACATAGTATTCGAATAGTAGGCAATTGTACTGTGTCGACGATCAGGAGTTAAACTCAAGCAATTGCTTCGACTTGTTAATGGATTTTGAGTTTGTTTTTGTCATAGTTAAGTTTAAGTGATTATTTATTTCTGGAAAAGTGCTCAATTTCGAAATTGAGTAAATCGAATTTCTAGTAATTGGCCTGATATTTGGAACAGTTGAGAGAACAGCCTACGTTTATGTCATGTGTTACAGTGTTCGAGCTTGCACTACAAGTTTCAGCATTGACATTTATTTCATTTAGCGCTTCCTATCTTTAAATTTAAATAAAACAAAATGTGTGTGACATATAGTATAGTATCATCGAAAGTTTTTATTCGTTTGAATGGCCTATCGATGCCATTATGAACGGAATATAACATTGTTCAAATGTCCACAGCGGCTTTTTTGGGTGGCGCGCTTCCGAAATGTCCAATTCTCCATGACTCTGGTGCATAAATCAAGGTGAATTCGACCGATGGCATGGGTTATGTTGGCTTTGAGGGCCGCTGTGGTTTGTGGCTTATCCGCATAGACCTGCGACTTCAGAAAACCCCACCAGAAAAAGTCTATCGGGGTAAAATCGCACGATCTTGGTGGCCAATTTACACTACCTACACGTGAGATGATTATGCCCTCGAATCGCTCGAGTAGAATTTCCAATGTGGCGTGAGCTGTGTGCCACGTATCACCGTCCTCTTGAAACCACAAGCCGTTGGTGTCCATATCATCTAATTCAGTCCAAAAGAAGTTGATAATAATCGACCTATAGCGTTCGCCGTTGACGGCGATGGCCTGGCCAACGTCGTTCTCAAACAAATATGGACCGATGATGCCGCCAGCCCAAAATCCACACCAAACAGTGACTTTTTCGGGATGCATTGAACGCTCTTGGTATCGTTCCAAATTCAACAATTTTGTTTGCTGATGTACCCATTCAGCCAAAAATGCGCCTCATCGCTGAAGATGAGGTGTCACGGCGCAAAATTCGCCAAATTGTGGTATGCGAAAGCCCGAGCTTTTGTGAGCGACGCGAAATCGACTGCCTCGAATTCTCGTACACACTCACGGACAGGGGCGGTGTTTTCCGCAGATTTTGCACTTCGTCGACTTTATCATTTACTGAACCAGTGGACTTAAATTTATCCACCACACTGCGAATAGTCCTCTCGGTAGGACGATAATGGCGACCGTAAAACCGACGAGTCGCGCGGAAAATTGACCGAACAGAACAATGATCTTGATAAAACAATTTTATCATTGGCACGTGTTGTTGAACGCTGGGTCCATCCATCTGAACAAGACTTAATAAATGACAGCCAATTTGACAGATGTAGCTTCAACAATATGGCCGCTATCAACTGTCAAAGTTCGGCAGTCCCTATTGGAAGACCCTGTATAATAAGTTTCGGAGAGTGAATCTCCCAAGTGGACAGTTTGAAAAATATAATTTTGGTTTTATTACTGATGACTAGTTTGTGGATACAAAACCAGTCTCTTAAAACTTCAAACTCATGATTTATACCCGCCACTAAGCCAAATACCGTATTACAGGAATACGTGCAAGCTATGCCATCAGTAAATTCAGTTTCTGCCCCTTTTAAATCTTGACTGAAGATCGAGTTAATTAATAGAAGGAATAAACCCGGGCCCAGTACAGAACCCTGCGGAACACCTACTTGAATATCAAGGTATTGACTGAAATTACCCCCTATCTTCAGCCTTTGTTTCCTATCATTAAGATTTGATGCAAACCAATCAAGAATATACTCTCTAAAACCGCATTTTTCGAATTTTATTAGAAGAAGTTCGTGGTCCACAGCATCAAATGCATTGGTAATGTCAATGAAGAGCGCCACAGAACATTTCTTTTAATCCAAACTTGTATTAATATTACTGCGAAAGTTTAACAGTGCGTCTGCTGTCGACTTATGTGCTCTAAAACCATACTGATGTTCACTGAAGAACGAGTATTTTTCAAAACTTCAGAGGCCCGCGAATACGTCTAATACGTTTACCCCTTTTGAAAATTTTTATGACCTCAGCGATTTTCAGCCTATCGGGAAATATTGCATTGTTGATGTTTATGTTGAACATACATACAAGACAGTACGTCGACTATACGAAAATTCATTAACTGTAGCCGAATTTGAATTTTTTAATTCCATAATGATTTTATGGAGTTCAAATGAAAAAATTCCTCATTGATACAATTTTCTACACAACGGTCTTGAGATGCTGTATTGTAATCTGCTCCACAGGCAGTACTGGTAAAAAAGTGGGCTCATTGCCAATGTTACAAACAATGAGGTTAGTACTTATAATATTATCAAAAAGTGACTCACCTCCAGTTTCCAGTAACACATTTTCTGGGTTATCACCAGGGAGAGTCCCCACATGATCATGGCCAAGGTATGCCGATGCCAGTACGAGCCTTTAGCAGTCTCCAGTCTGGCAACGATTAAGTCGGGGTCGCTGAGATTAGGATGTAAAAATTTATTAAGGCTCGAATCTTACCTTCGGGCGGAGAGTTTCCTAAGTCCACGAACTTCTAATCCAATATATTCCTTTGCTGATGACGGTACTCACTGCTTTTCCTATTCGTTTCCGAACTCACACCCCTGCTCTTCGGCTGTACATCGGGAACAGCAGCGTATGTTAAGCTCATTAAATTCCGATATTAACAGCATAACCAATTGAGGAACTATCAATCGAGTGGAATTTAATGCTTCTAAAACTCAATGCTGTCTGCTGTCATTAAATACCCAGCCATTATCCATGAATGGCACTTGCATCGTTGAAACCGACAAACTTTCCATTCTCGGTATGAGTGTCAATGACAGCTTACGTTGGAATGACCACATATTCGATGTCGCCAAAAATGCTGCGAAATGTCTGGGTTTCCTCAAGCGATGTAAGAAATATTTCACCCCCTCTGATCTGGCCACAATATATAAGGCATTCATTCGCAAAGAATTGCAGTACAATGCCCACATCTGGTCAGGTGCTCCTCTGCACCTGCTACATAGGATTCAAAACCGTGCGATAAAACTCATTGGTGATACTAATATCAGTCAATCAATTGACACCCTCGAACACCGACGTAATGTCTCCTGTCTCACTTTGTTTTATCGCGTTAATCGCCAGTAGCATTCCACCCCTTCAAACTTTCAACCGTAACACCTGTCTCGCTATGAATGCTCATCAGTATACCCTAAATCCCATTTTCGGACATACTCTACAATATTCTTTCCTAAGCCGAACAACTCGCTTATGGAATGCCCTGCCGATCTCTGTGTTTCCTGGTCGTTATAACTTACAAACATTTAAAAACAATGTACATCGGTACCTGTCTTTTCTTCCTCCCTAAATTTCCTTCGCCCGCGCTGTGTACGGACATTTTAAGGGTACAAAACCTCTTGAGCGCGCACTGATTAAAAAAAAAAAAACACGCCTTCTACAATTCATATTTCCGGGATTAGGATAATGTCTTCTGTGTTTTTGGAGAGACGCAAAATGAGTGCGGCAGAAGCCTTTTTTGAGTGATGGAGATTAATTTGGAGAAACCGTATCAAGTTTGTTTATACATGATTCACTTCTCAGTAATTGCTGACTATATTAGTATATCGAGATTCATGTCTCCTACAACAACCAGATATTTTGCCCTTTCCTCATTTAAGAGATTAGACATTGCGTCCACAGAAATATCCTTACTTCCATCATACAATCTATAAAAACACATAAAAAAAGTAATTATCAATTGTACTCAAGGCTTGAAGAATGTCAGCACTTATAAGCTCAGTGCTACAAAACACACAATTATCAAATAAACTGTCAACAACCTAAACGGCAATACAACCCGACGCGACGCATAAGACTTGTTGCCTTTAGGAAAAAATTTAAAATTAAAAGATCTTATAATAGTACATCCTAAAACCAGCTAAGAATTTTAGCAGAACATGTGGTTTCGACATTCGCATAAATGATCAATAACAAACAATCTGATAAAGCCCGAGATTTGTATAGTGAGTATTTAACTCACATGTCCATGATCAAGTGCTCGAACTATCTCTTAATTGCAAGCCTTTTCTTCTTCAAGCCTTCAAGCAAGAATCCCGTCTTGCTTTCTTTTTTTTGGTTGCCTTGTCGTGGCGGAAAAGCATTAACAGCCAGTGATCCTAAGATTCTGCAAAAAAAAAATAACTCTGGAGGGATATCGAAGTAAGCACCAAAGACGTACTGACTCTACGTCAAAAGTAAGAACCATATTTCAGTGATAGTCTACTCATGGTCTTATCAACCATGGCCGGGGTACGAATTCTCGGTTCCGAGGACAATTCTGTAAATTGGTCTGGAGCGATGAATAGAATATCGAGGAGGCCCATCTTGTCCCGGGGCCTGAAAAGACCAAACGGACTCTAGAAAAGCCAAATGCTAAAAGACGCACGACGTTGTCCCAACGACAACACCCACTGAATTTGATTAAGGTCCCTGAACTGAAATTGCCTCTTTTTATCCCGGTCCAAACAGACTTAGAGCAGTTTATCTGTTGATGGTTTTTCCGGGGCACAATCCGTAATTGAAACCGGGTTATTAACCACAAAAGGCTGTAGTCCTAGTGCATGGAAATCGAACGAAGAAGTAAAACCCATCCACAGAAATAAGTTTCGTTGTAACATCGCCCTGAAGTCCGGATGAAACCGGTGCAATTAGTAGCTCTGGTGGACAGAAGTCAGTTAATGCCGTCAAATTCACCCTGGCAAACAATTCTGATGGTAGCTTTGCTCACACACAAGGGTCAGTTGCAACTGATTCGGCAACTAGCCAACAGTGCAGTTAGGGTGGACAGACTTTGATGTAGCGGGAGAATTCCAAAATGTCAAAAGGGACGAGTCCAGCTTACATAAAAAGGTGCTGCTTTCTTCTCTCCGAATTGGGCAGGTTGGTAATAACAATGAGCATTGAATGCAAAACTCCGTAGATCAACTGCGAGACCGGATGGGTGCTATAAATAATAAAAAAAACTGAAATTATTACAAACCAAAGCCATGGTGAAAAATAAGAGTAGCCTTAATTTTGACAAGCGGAAAAGACGCTTCTGACAAATCAAATCAAAACAAATCATCACTTCTTTCATGTTGCATGTAGAGAATGGTTTAATGATGGAATGCTTCATGTGCACAAAACTGCTTTGCGAACGCATCTTCTATTTTTTATTTTTTATTTTTTAAATGAGCACGCACTCAAAGGATTTGTGAACGCTTAAAATGTACATTGTTTTTAAATGTTTGTAAGTTATAACGACCAGGAAACACAGAGATCGGTAGGGCATTCCATTAGCGAGTTGTACGGCTTAGGAACGAATCACGATATTATCTGTAAAATATGTTACATGCCACCAACGCGGAAGATCGTGCGAGGTCAGAATTTAAGCAGCCATAAAGTAGATTGTGAGGAATCGCTGAAATGGGCAAAGTATCTGACGGTCAAGCTTCATTTAACCCCTTGCTGAACCCGACCGATCGAAAGACTGAGTTCACTGAATCTTATTTGGATCCCAGAACACAGTGAGATTGCAGGAAATGATATTGCCCATTAATTTCGTAGACAAGCTTCACAGGAGAGGTTCATTGGACTCGAACGCGCTCTAGGTTTATATGCCTCCTCGGCCAGGGCTTCCATTGACTGTTAAGTTTCTTGTGGACATAACTGCAGATGGTATGACCCTCTAAGATGCCGACAGACTAAATCAATGTTTCCCGAATGCTTCAAAAGGTCCTGTTGTCCTTTAATAGTAACAAGGTACTACACTTTTAGTGTGTTAGTCATAAGAGAGTTAACATCCTGAGAGTGATGACAACACCGCTAGCATCATGTTGCAGTTATTCGGTGCTGATGTGGTGGGTGCTGGTACTGTGGGCACTTTATCATTGAAACGTTTACTAATAGGCTAATAGGCAGCCGAAGGACAAGCAGATGCCTTTGACCATTACGAGGCGAGTCTTTCTGATTCTAGAAAACGAAACGATCGCATATTTGATGGCGCATTTATTGAACGAAACATATGTGTACGCGACCTTAGAGGCAAAGACTATAAAAGAATATTTGAAATACCAATAGAACCTACGAGGTTTTTCCGGAATACAAAGCTAAAATTTAACTGGGTGACTTCAATGTCAAAATCGGATTTTTAGTGAAGCGGTCCGAAAATACGAGTATAGCTTTTATGAATCGACAACGAACAATAGCTCTTCCGGCGATTAAACCAGCTCTGGGGGTGCTGCGCTATGCAGAAGCAGGTGCTTCTTATCCTCGAAGGCTAGTCCAGGGCCCTAGTGGAACAACTAGGAGAAAGAGCTCTTGCAATCGTTGCTGAATATGTAGAAAGCGTTGAGATAAGTGTGTTACAGGACAAGACGGTTTCTATGCTGCTTAAGGGCAAATTGAATACAAGAAGTCGGCCTGCTGTGATACATATGAATGGCGTTAACATTAGATGTGCGAATAAGATTAAATATCTAGGAATAACGTTGGGTGCGCATATGAACTTCATGCTTCACCTGGTACGAATGAAAAAACGAATGTTGAATGCTGTAGGCCAGATAAGGCGCATTCTACGATTTGACTGTGGCTTAACAGGCGTTCTGTCCGTATCATACTCGTATATGATGGCCTTTTTGTTGCTTGTGCAAAATATGGAGCATCTGTATGGTGCGACAGGGCTATGACTGTTGACAGCTGTCGTCGCATTTTGGCTTGCCAAACAGTCACCTGGCTTAATTGTCTACCTGTGTGCCACACTGTCTCCACAGAGGCAATATAAGTGCTCTTGTGAGTGCCACTTCTTGATCTGGAAGTGATACGTCGTGGTATTGCTTACAAGATCAGAATAGGTCTCCCTCTAAATGAGCGAGATTGGGTTTCCCCAACAGAAGTGGATGGCCTATCCTTAAGGGAGCTTAAACCTGGCCACACGCATGTGTTTTATCCAAATGGCAATCTAGATGGGATGCTACCGAAAAGGGCAGGGTTAGTTACGGCTTCCTAAGGAATGTGCTGAACATGCGATTATTTCCTGAATGGAGTTTTACTGGGCTTAGCAGGGTTGCGAGCTGCTCATGTGGAGCTACCAGCGAGGACTGGCTTCAAGTTCTATGTAAGTAGTGAGTACCTCAATTATTATTACTATGATGTCAGTGGAGTTATCACTGACACTGTACGGTTCAAAAGAACCCATAGTTTTGCCAAAGAAATATTTAATAGAAAGCGTAGTAGGCGGTTAGCGGGTGGAATCACAGAATAACTGGAAGTGACCGCAAGGTTACGAAGCTCGACCGGAAGCTAAATTCTGGTACCACGGGAGGTCAGGGGCCCCTGGAACTTCTGTTAGGCCTCCTTGTGGTAGGCCACATTGTGGTAGGCCCCCTTGTGGGAGTATCGTGGTGGTGTTTGTACCCAAAATCGCGGGGAGAGTAGACCGAATGGAACTTGGACATATCATGGCTTAGTACATGTTGTTGCTTACTACGACCTGTGCTCAACCTCTTGATTGCTATGGAACTAATTGGTCTGCTCGCTGTGGAGTTGCATTGCAATCGGGTGAGGTATTAGATAGGCCCCTTCACCAAAGGGGAAGATCGTGCCTTACGCACGACTTCGAATCTGGTATTGGTGATAGCACTTGTACTACCCGAAGGGCGCTGCTCAACGCATTGTTTTGATATCTCGTGCGAAGACGCACCGTAGGCTTGAGCCTTCACACCAGGTAGCTACGTTAAGCACTAGTGACATCTGTAGCAGCAGATTCTCTCACAAAAAATCAAAAGGCAAAGGATCTTTGGATCGGTAACTATATTAATCGGCCACATGACGATTAACGCACAATATTGGACTCATAAATACACCAGAAATACTGTAGTTTGAAATTACAAACAATATTCAACCAAATTACATCCCAACATGCAGTGGGTTCCAGTCATCAATGAAAAATCTGAAACCACCATAAACTAATTTACACTGTCACCACCAATGCATGGTATCCTAGCAATTGACCATGTATACACGAAAGCACTGCAGTGGAAAACAAGAGAAGTGTGGCATGAATGGAGTACTGTAGCACTTCCACCAGGTACTCGATGGTCACTACGAAGGAATGGTTATAGAGCTTCCCTCATCGGGGAAGCAGTCCTCTCTTCTGACGTAAAACTTGTCTGCACAGCCACAAATACGCCGAACAATTATAAACCTCCAGCTTTTGACGGACTACTGTCGAATCTTTTTATGGCTGGTGGTAATGGTTTTGTGGGGACTATGCACTAGTGACTAGATCATTTGACAAATCATCAGAAAGCTGATGATATGTCTTGCAATAAGTTCAGAATGCATATCCCATATAAAAGGAATCCTTTTAATCGAGTTGTGTGAACATGTAATATCCTTTTGTACGACGTAAATCGGACGAGATCAGCGTGGTTTCCAACCTGGAAAATCGACAATAGATCAAATCTTTACAATGTGGCAAATCCTGAAAAAGAAGAATGAATTTCTGGTCGATACAGATACCACCCCTTCATGTACTTCAAACCGAGGTCTATAAAGCAATTTCTGAGTCCTGGATTCCGAGAGGAAAGCATTTGGGAAGGTTTGCACTTTATCTATCTCGGGGCAAATGTAAATTAAACAAACGACACGTTTATGTAAATTCTAAAGTCTGAAACCCCGAGCAACGGCTCGGTTAGACAAGCAAATGCCACGCTCGAAAGGATAGAAGGATGCTCTTAGGTAGACTATGAGCATTTAAAGGTCCTTTGCTGGATTAATAACTAAGTAACTAGGCTTTGTCGTAGAAGTATCTGACAACATCTTTTTTAGTTAGACCAGCCACTCAGAGCACCTTTTCAGTCAAGAGCCCAATCGAAGTTTGTATGAATTCCAAAAATTTGCTTTAACAGATGCCTTGAAGCCATCAAAATATAAAAAAGCTTATTGACCGTATTATCAGATTCATTTTCAGTACTAGGAGATAATTGTGAGCTGATTTCGAACTGAGTAACTAAGAAGTGAATTTTTACAAGAGACTTCAATTTTCAATTTCCGCACATTTTTGTAAAAGTGGCAATGCACAAGTTGAATTCAAAGAAAGCTGGTGAAAGTAATTACTTATAGAACCTACGAGATAATGTACCATAGCTGCTTACACCTTACCCTTTAAATATATATTTGAGTTTTATTACTCGTATTACAATGAACAGCGCCTTTCTTCCCACTAGAATAATTCGCTAAACCCCTTTCAAACACAGGAAATTAAATTCGGTTTTCACAAGCTCATTAGCCTCACTTCAGAAACACCTCTTTCCTTTGAAACCCATTCCATTTGATCTTCTTCTAATTTCCACGAACAACCCACTCACCGCAAGAACCCCCAATTCACATCCTTTGCGCCATTTAATTATGTTAATTCCCCTCAGGCACACAAATTTACGCCCTCGAAAATCTCCTTAACCAAATCGTTGAATTAACGTACTCCTAGAATGAAAGATTGCAAAATATTTTTCCAATTAATACACCGCAGTGAGTTTTCACTTTCACTAGCTGTTCTCGGAGAAAACCTCCGAAAATTTCCACCAAGCCATGTGCTGTCCCGAAATACTGATTAATGACTTAACACACTCCTGGTGGGTACTTTATGGTGTATGGTGTGTCGGTGTGCCGGTATGGTGTAGTGCGGTTGCATGCCTTAGAGGCATCGGGAGACTGCAGCTCAAGTTGAAATGCGTAAATTACTTAAGCTCTGGCGCACATAAACCGTGACTTCCATGACCCAGTGCATTGTCTCAATCACATCTGGCGCTACACAGTTGCTATGCTCGGATTCGTGCGCCGACCATTTGCCCACTTGCCCACTGAGATAGATTGCGGATTACCTTGGAGACGTGCTATGTATAGCCCGTCTTCTGTGTAGCAGAGTACGAGCATCTATGAATATTCGAAAAAGAAAGTTAGATTTTTCAATTTTATAGCTGACTGTGCGGACAATTGTCGCCAGTTTAGGGGGCCAATCAAGAGGTCAGTGTTTGAAAAATGCTATCCGTTAACAAGAATCTCTGGCTAGTAAATCTGCATCATAGGGGACTCATGGAGCTTGGAAGGTGTGGTAGTATACGGCTATAAAGGTGGGTTGTGTTTGAAAAATTTCTCATAAGACGTGTGTTGTTGTATAGTGGTAGATCCAACCAAGTAGAGTCATTAAAATGACAGTCGAATGTTGTTGCTGCGAAACTTAGCAGTTCGAATCGATCCTTAGTTCAAAGACAAGATTGGCTTAGCAGCACTAACATATGTAAGAAATCATTTCCGTCCGAAAGATCCGAATCAAAGAATGAAAATGAGAATTAAAAATTTAAAGAATGTGACTAAATTCAATTGGTATGGTAAATTTCATAGGGACAAAGAGAAACATCGATCCAGAGGCCGTCTATATGGTTTGGAATATGCAGACAGACGATATGCTTCATGAATATCGGAATATCTGATGGATACTGAGATTTGCTCAAAACTCCCAAATTGTTTCTAGTGACGAAGGTTGAGTTTTAAATTATAATTTATTTATTTTTTTTAAAGCAGCGCGCGCTCAAGGGGTTAAGGTACCCTTAAAATGTTTGCCCACAGCGCGGTGGAAGGAAGACTAGGGAGAAAAGAAAGATAGGTACCGATCTACGTGGGTTTTAAATGTCTGAATGTTATAATGACTAGGAAATAGAGTGCTCGGCAGGGCATTCCACAAGCCAGTTGTTCGGCTTAGGAATGAATCACGATATTTCTATGGAGCACTGATGGTGGAAATAGCGAAAACGGAAACACGTGACATTTCGTCGGTGCTCGAGGGTGTCCATTGACTGGGTGATATTAAAATCACTTATGAGTTTTATCGCACGGTTTTGAATCTTATCTAGCAGGTGCACAGGTGTTTTAGGCGCACTTGAGAAGATGAGTGCGTTGTACTCCAATTTTGGGAGAATGATTGCCTTATATATTGAGGACAGATCAGAGGGAGTGAAATATTTCTTATATCGCCTGAGGAAACCTAGACATTTCGCAGAATTTTTGGCGATATCGAATTTGTGGTCATTCCAACGTAAGTTGTCATTGACACACATACCCAGAATGGAAAGTTTGTCGGTTTCAACGATGCAAGTGTCATTCATGGATAATGGCTGGGTATTTAATGACAGCAGACAGCATTAAGTTTTAGAAGCATTAAATTCCACTCGATTGATAGTTCCCCAATTGGTTATGCTGTTAATATCGGATTTTAATGAGCTTAACATACGCCGCCATTCCCGTTCTACAGCCGAAGAGTAGGGGCGTGAGTCCGGGAACGAATGTGAAAAGCAGAGAGTACTGTCATCAGCAAAGGAGTATATTGGATTAGAAGTTGCAGACAAGAGATCATTGATGAAAATTAAAAAGGGTGTCAGAGACAGAACGGAGCCCTGGAGCACACCAGCATTTATTTTGTGAATGTCAGACTTGAAACCATCCAAGACAACTTGGGTTGAACGTTCCGAAATGTAATTTCTAATCCATTGAAGAAGAGAGTCATCGATCCCAAATGCACGCATTTTCGACAAAAGAGCCTGATGCCAAACTCTGTCAAATGCCCTAGAAATATCAAATGCAATTATCTTACTTACGCCAGATCGATGTACGCTTTGGTTTCACTTTTCGATGAAACATGCCATCAGGTTACCAATGGACCTGTTGCTATAAAAACCGTGCTGCCGGTCATTAAGAAATTTTCGTGTTTCGAGATAATTCATGAGTTGATGGTTTATCAGCGTTTCCATGACCTTGGAAAGAAGGGACGTAAGTGCAATTGCTCTATAGGGACGGGCTGGACAAATACTGTTTTCTATTTGCTCGGAAGGAGTCCTAAAGAGTAGGATTGATGAAAAAGCTTACACAGTGGTTTTGCCAGCGTGGAAGAACACCTCTTCAGAAGGAGATATACCATCTGGACTAGCGGATTTGTGAATATTAAGATCTTTAAACACTCTTGCTACTACACGAGTACGAAAGTGAATTTGCCCCATTGAAGATTCGACGCACTCAAGTGTAGGCGGAGACAAAGCACAATCTAGGAGTGTTGAGCTGGCCGCAAAGTGTGCAGCAAGCAGATTGGCTTTGTCCAAAAAGATGACAGATGGAATGTTAGTATAAATGAGCGTTGGGATGGAGAATGAAGCAGAATATCTGATGTTTTTGGCAAATGACCAAAAGCTTTTACTACCTGTGGGACATTGTAGTATTTTTCGCCTCAATTTTTGGTCGTATTGAAATTTCACACGCTTAAGGAAAGCGTTGCAGTCATTCCTGACCCGTATACATTTTTTCGGTTTTCCTCTGTAGGGTTGGTCTTTTAGGCTCGAAAAAATATTTCTCTAACCTTGACAGCCTCTTAACAGCCCGATAAGGAATAAAGGATTTCATTCCAAGGAGAATAGTGACAGTGATCATATCAGCAGCGGTATCTACGTCGCTATCGAGGAAACATGACGGCCAGTTAAATTTCCTAAAGAATATGTTAAGCCCGCTCAAATTGGCTTTCTCGTATTGCCATACAGTTCTTTTAGAAATTTTTTCTCTAACTGTGTGGTCGGTGTACGAGAAATTGGCTGATATGACACAATGGTCCGACGAGCCAAAAAGATAGGGCACATCTACGGTATACTTATCAGGGTGAGAAGCTAAAAACAAGTCCAGGGTGTGGACGGTATAACTATCAACGACTGGTATTCGCGTGGGCTCATTTACAAGCTGCGTTAAGTTGTTTTCCGCAGTGAAGATGTCAACACACCGTCCTTCGGGTGTTATCTATCCAGAATGTTGAAATGAACAAAAGAACATAAGAGAATGGTCCAAATTAAGTTAAATTCGGTTGAGTTTCCTTTAAATTCGATTTTTGTTGATGGCGTAGCAATCAGCGTAGGGTACAGCTAGTAATTCAATAAACTTTGCTCTTTTATGTGTGTGTATAATTGCTCCTAATCTGGCAGACGGTAAAGCCAAGCTAATTGATTATATTAAAATATGAAGCACATATCTAATCTAAGCCTAATCCATAAGCCGTTTTGCAAGTCTCACAAAACATAACATCCTTTACTTCCTCTTCCAGTGTAATTACCCAGGCAACTAAGTTTTTAACTACGAGTACTGTTTTCTCTGAATATTAATTGAAAGCCCTTGCAAACTGTAAAACTATTCTCAAGACAACCATGTGCTAAATTGACCACAATTAATGCAACCGATATTCCCCAGCAGAAACTTCTCCGTAAATGCCTTCTTGGGTTCCTTTTCTCTCAATTGATAGCTTTTATGCTAGAACTGCACCAACTCAACCTTCCCATTCATCGATGTCTTACTTCAGTTTGTTTTCAATCCTTTTGTATTCGCGAGAGAAGTACCATCTGAGTAATAGATACTGGTGTCTCGTTGCGTATGAGCCCTTGATAATAATATCCTTTAAGAGGATACCAGATAATCAATATTTTCCCTTATGCTTCCATCAATCTTTGATCAGCTCTACAGTTACAGAATTACATTACATTTCATTTCACCCAGTGGCTGCAATTTAAAATCCCTCTGGAGGTCTAACAAGTGGTTTCATCGGATTACCCTAAGGTTTCAGGGATCTTGGGATTGTCATATACGAGTAGTAGTATTCATACATTGTCTCCAGCAGCGTATCATTTACGTTTTAGGTTTCGTTTGCCTATGTAATTCATTTTGAGGGGTTGTAATCATAAATTTACACTGATTGCATCTACAAGAAATGATCCTAGAAAGCACACACATCTGAATCTCATTAACAGTGTCCTTTTACTTGTGTCGTCCACACACAAAACTCATGCGATGCACATTTTCCACACTCCAATAGACGTTCTCTGATGCTTCCTGCACCAGTATGTCTACGCTCGAATAATTTTTGATTCAAATTTCGAGGCTATGTTGAGCTTGTAAGCAGGAGTCGACTCCTGCTAGATTCTACATTTTAAGGGTGTTATCATGTTTCTTTGGTATTGCTTACATGCTTTTTTAAGCGATGGTGTGAGTTGAGTGTGTTTTTAAGAGTAAATGTATGTAATGTAAGTTTTACGAATGAAAAGTTCCTGTGCAGACAAAGTTTTAAATTCGAATGACTTACTCTCAGGCAAATGGTTTTCGAATAAGGCATCCCTCTAGAGTCTAGAGTAAGTTATGTACTTATCTAGCAACAGTGGTTTTTCGGTAGAAAAGATACGAATATAGTGTGTCAAGGTGCAAGTGTAAGAGAGTTGTCTATCACTGTCAGCAGGGCGGGAAAAATAGGATGCAATCAAATGTATTCGTATCTTATTTGTATCCCCAATTGTGTTTTGAGGTTTTGGGGGAGTTATTTACATAGAGATGTGTTTGTTCGACTTATTTCTACTAATGGAGAGATAAGGGAAATGAAAGATTTAATTAAAACCTGGTTTTCAGAACACACAGTGGCGGGAGGCAATGTAACTTCCGACTTGATAAGCATTTGGGTTTCTATCTGTTACTGTAATTGAAATGTAAATGTATTTTTATCTTTCAGTAGGTTTCGAAAATTTCTCCCAGAAAAACCGGAAGCTAAGTGGCAATCGAATTTTTTTTAAATTAATTTCAGGATAGAAAAGCGGCAGAATGCATGGCTGAACGGGAACTCGATTACCAATGCGGGAACGCGGAATACAAGATTTCCTTTCGCTAAAGCTATAAGCTTATGTAGGTAAATATTGCCTCTCACACGGTTGACAGTTTTTCCTGTTCAGTCGCGGGATTACAATTTTGAAAGGGAAAAAAAGAAGTATTTTCACAGCAAAGATCTTGGAAACCCTTTTTGTACCTACATTGTTATTCTCTTGCAAAATATACCTGTGCAAGATAAATCTACAAAAGATAACCTCTAATGAAGTCAAATAAATGTCAAAAATGTTTCTATTACCAAGCCAGCCAACGTTAAAATTGCGTCCTAGAATGCCTTGTCTCCGAAAGCTCAAATAACTTTCAAGAATATTAAAGGAAATTGAGAAGAGGGAGGCCAAAAGGCAATTGATTTTGCGTTATTTCGACAACGAAAGTACTTCAAGAGAACAAGAAGATTATTTTATAAATGTTCTTTAGAACCGGCGTCAAAAACTGCTTCAAAGAACGTTGACTAATCGCTGTATTTTCGAGCTGATGATAGGACCAATTTAGTCGGGCTCAGATAAAAATGAGATCAAAAAGTAGATAGGTAAGTCGCTACTTAAGTTTTGTGAAAAGCAAGTACTCGTAAAGACAAATATTTATCATTGAAAATGACTTAATTGTTTTTTAAACTTTGCATGCGTTTGAACCAATTTTCGAAGCCCTTTTTCCACCCTGAACGATGTAATGCCAAAATATGCGTTTTAAACGCATCAACTTATTCTTCAGGCGTTGAAAAACGTTGACCTCGCAATTTTTTTTAATGTGCGGGCATAAAAAGAAGTCACTGGGTATCAAGTCAGGGCTGTATCCATCAATTCAGTGTTTTGAGTGCTCAAAAAGTCACTTGTTTGAGCTGATCTATGAGAGCTCGCATTGTCGTGGTGGAGAATGATTCGTGTTCGGCGGTTGATTTTTCTTATCTCTCCAAAGACTTCTGGCATCTAACGAATTTGATGCCCTGTCTGACTCAATACAAAGAATTGTATCCCTGTATCCTCATACTGAAATCGTCATTACGGGCGATTTTCATAATTCATAATTCTGGGTGGCTTCGATATTCTGGACAGACAACACTCGAAGGACGGTGTGTTGAGATCTTCGCTACGGAAAATAACTTAGACCAGCTTGTAAATGAGCCGACACAAATACCAGATGTTGATACGAGCGCGGCTCAATAATTCCGTGCATTTTTGAATTTCTGACCTCTTTACTGAAACAGCAACACTGCTCCTGTCAACAGGCATTTGTCAGTTAACTCCTGTCAAAATTTAAACTTGCTGCGTCTGTTAGTTTGTGTTTGACAGCTATTTTTATCAGACTACTCACTAATTTGAGGAGAAAATGGAAAAAAGTAAATTTCGTGTGCTTATTAAGCATTATTTCTTGCGAAAAAAAACCATTACCGAGACCAAGGCTAAGCTTGATAAATACTATGGGGACTCTGCACCATCGATTTCAATGGTAAAAAAGTGGTTTACTGAATTTCGTTGTGGCCGTACAAGCACTGAAGATGCCGAACGTCCTGGACGCCCAGTTGAGGTCTCTACACCCGAAACAATCGAAAAAATTCACGATATGGTGTTGGCCGACCGAAGATTGAAAGTGCGAGAGATTGTGGAAGCCGTAGGGATCTCGCATGGCTCAGTGGTTTCAATTTTGAATGATCACTTGGGCATGAGAAAGCTTTCCGCAAGATGGGTGCCGCGTTTGCTCACAGTCGACCACAAACGCAATCGTGTAACAACTTCACAGGAAGGTTTGGCGTTGTTTAATCGCAATATGGAGGAGTTTTTGCGCCGTTTTGTAACCGTGGACGAAACATGGATCCATCACAACACACCAGAGAACAAACAACAGTCAAAACAGTGGGTTTCTAAGGGTGAATCGGCGCCAAA
Organism: Volucella zonaria; assembly: GCA_963966105.1. Classification (NCBI taxonomy): domain Eukaryota; kingdom Metazoa; phylum Arthropoda; class Insecta; order Diptera; family Syrphidae; genus Volucella; species Volucella zonaria. The sequence goes on along the minus strand of OZ014534.1, from coordinate 82,146,020 downwards.
GAAGGCCAAGGTGGGTTTGTCAGCCAATAAAGTTATGGCGACTGTTTTTTGGGATGCACGCGGGATAACCCACATTGACTACCTTCAAAAGGGAAGAACAATCAATGGGGAATATTATGCCAACTTATTGGACCGATTCAATGACGATTTGAAAAAAAAACGACCTCATTTGGCCAAGAAAAATGTTCTTTTCCACCAAGACAATGCAAGGGTGCACACATGTGCAGTTGCCATGGCAAAAATCCATGAATTGGGCTATGAATTGCTCCCTCATTCACCCTATTCTCCAGATTTGGCTCCGAGCGACTACTTCTTGTTCCCAAACCTGAAGAAATGGCTTGGTGGAAAAAGATTTGACTCCAATGATGAAGTCATCTCGTCATTTTGAGGACCTCGACAAATCATTTTTTTTGGAAGGGATAAAAAAATTGGAGAAGCGTTGGACAAAGTGTATAGAGCTCAAGGGAGAATACGTTGAAAAATAAAATTATTTTTTATCAAAAAATCGGTGTTTTAATCCAAAAGTCACGGACTTATTGACCCGCCCTCGTAGTCATACTCCCAACACGCTGGACTTGTTTTTAACTTCTCACACTGGTAAATTCAAGATCGATGTGCTATCCCATCTAGAATCGTCAGACCATTGTGTCATATCAACTAATTTCTCGTATACTGACCACACAGTTAGAGAAAAGATTCATAAAAGAACCGTATGGCAATACGATAAAGCCAATTGGAGCGGACCTAATAACATCTTTAGGAATTTTAACTGGTCGATATGTTTCCTCGATAACGACGTGGATGCCGCTGCTGATATGATCACAGACACCATTCTCCTTGCAATGATATCCTTTATCCCTCATCGGATGAAGAGTATCAAACCAAAGGAAAAGGCATGGTACGACTCGAACTGTAAAAAGGCTGCCAGGATTGGAGAAATGTTTTTTCAGTCCTACAAGACCAACCCGACAGAGGAAAACCGAAAAAAGTTTCAACAAGCCAGGAATGACTGCAACGTCTTTCTTAAGCGTGTGAAATTCCAATGTGACCAAAAACTGAGGCGAAAAATACTACAATGTCTCACAGGTAGTAAAAATTGTTGGTCATTTGCCAAAAACATTAGAAATTCTGAATCATCCTCTATCCCAACTCTCATTTATAATGATATTCCACCTGCCATCATTTTGGACAAAGTCAATCTGCTTGCTGCACACTTTGCGACTAGCTCAACACTCCCAGATTGTGCTTTGTCCCCGTCTACACATGAGTGCGTCGAATCTTCAATGGGGCAAATCCACTTTCGTACTCGTGTAGTAGCAAGAGTGTTTAAAGATCTTAATATTCACAAATCTGCTAGTCCAGATGGTATATCTCCTTCTGAAGAGGTGTTCTTCCACGCTGGTAAAACCACTGTGTAAGCTTTTTCATCAATTCTACTCTTTAGGGCTCATTCCGAGCAGATAGAAAACAGCATTTCTCCAGCACGTCTCAAAAAAGGCGAATCTTCTTCTCTCTTCTCCAGCAGACCCATTGCACTTCCCTTCTTTCCAAGGTCATGGAAACGCTGATAAACCGTCAGCTCATGAAATATCTCGAAACACGAAAACTTTTCAAAGACCGTCAATATGGTTTTCGTCGCAACAGGTCAACTGGTGATATGATGGCGAAAAGTGGAACCAAAGCGTACAGTAATCTGGCGAAAGCAAGAAAGTTTCACTTGATATTTCTAGGGCATTTGACAGAGTTTGGCATCAGACTCTTTTGCCGAAAATGCGTGAATTTGGGATCGATGACTCTCTTCTTCAATGGATTAAAAATTACCTTTCGGAACGTTCAATTCAAGTTGTCTTGGATGGTTTCAAGTCTGGTATTCACAAAATAAATCCTGGTTTGCCCCAGGGCTCCGTTCTGTCTCTGACACCCTTTTTAATTTTCATCAATGATCACTTGTCTGCAACTTCTATTCCATATATTCCTTTGCTGATGACAGTACTCTCTGCTTTTAGCATTCGTTCCCGGACTCACGCCCCTACTCTTCGTCTGTAGAACGACAACAGCAGCCTATGTTAAGCTCATTAAATTCTGATATTACCAGCATAACTAACTGGGGAACCACTAACAGAATAGAATTTTATGCTTCTAAAACACAATGCTGTCTGCTGTCGTTAAAACGAAATTTAAACAACCAGCCATTATCCATGAATGGCACTTGCATCGTTGAAACCGACAAACAGATGCGCCTAAGACCTCTTTGTACTTGCTAGAAGATCCAAAATCTTGCAATAAAACTCATAGGTGATGACAATATTACACAGTCATTTGACACCCTCCAACACAGAGGTAACGTCTCCTGTCTCACCTTATTGTATCACAATTTTCACCACCAGTGCTCCACCGAAATTGCCAGTAGCATTCCGTCCCTTTTAACTTTTAACCGTAACACCCGTCTCGCTTTGAATGCTCATCAGTATACATTCAAGCCCACTTTCGGACGTACTCTGAAATATCGTGATTCGTTCCTAAGCCGCATAACTTGCTTATGGAATGCCCTGCCGAGCTCTTTATTTCCTAGCCACTATAACTTGTAAACATTTAAAACCAATGCACACCGCTTTCTCTCTTTTTTTCCTCACTAACTTCCCCTCGTCCGCGCTATGTGTAAACATGGTTAAGGGTACACAAAATCCCTTCTGCGGGCGTCAATTATAAAAAAAAAAGAAATCAATTCCGACTGACAATATTGGATACACAATATTTTTTGTGCTTCCTTGTGGTGCGTTCGTGTATCAAATCAGAAGGCTTTCTGACGCGTGAGTAAGCCACACAAGGCTGTCCATATGAGAAGCATGAATTTCCCAAATTTACTCGACACACTTGAAGCGATTGTCCCTGTGCTTTGTTAATGGTCATTGCAAAGGTGAGTCGCACTGGAAACAGCAGACGTTTGGATTCGAATGGCATATCTGTCAGATTCATTGGGATGCGTAGCGACAGTGTATCTTTTCTTTCGAATTTTCCATTTAAAATTGTAAATTCAATGATATTGCTCATCATCTTTTTCACTGAAAGTCTGGCGTCGTTTCAAAGTCATGGGGGATTGATATTTTGGAGAAGGATGATAGGCCAATTTTCAATTTTAAAACGTGCGGTGGCATGTCTGACAAATCAAGTGAATTCAGGAATTTAGTTGGATAATTGACAACTTCGTCTTGATTCATTTCAGTGCCGATTGACTTATACGTCGTGTCTTGATGGCATTGACATCGTTATTCTTGGCTGCTAATATAGCACGTGCACTGAGTCACTGATGATTTTTACAGAAGTTTTTTTTAGCAATGTGACATATTTTGTGGATTTGTCAATTGGCATTCCCAATATTCATCATGTTTCAGATGAAAGGGCTTGATTAGTGCGTACTCGATCGATTTGCAGTCCTTCATCCCATCGCTCGTCTGTTTCTAATGGTTCGGAAGGCTTTTTTTCCGTGTTTGACGTGTGAATTGACCAATCGCTTGACGTTTGAGAGGCATAATTGCGGAGAAAATGCGTTGAAAATCCGTGTAAATTTATCAAACATCGTTGTCCGGCTCCTGACACACGGAATGGAAAAAAGGAACTTCCGAAAGATTTCGAAAACTAAATTTGATGGTACTTACGATGAAATGCATAGAAACTGCGCGGACAATGCTTTAAAAGTCTGTGGAAAATACATTTGATATCTTTTAATGTCGAACGCGAATTATTGGGTCTATAACTTAATTCGTGCGGTTTGCTAAGAGATGGCGTAACTTGTGTTATTCCATTGGAACATGCGTTGGAAAGCTACTGTCATTGTACGTCATTTCATTTGAAGCGTGAACAACAACATTTTTTTTCACTCAAATATGTCGAACTTTGTGCCTGAAAAAGTGTTTTTGCGGGGAGTTCTTCTTCATTACTTTAATATGAAGAAAACTGCTGCCGAAAGTCATCGTATTTTGGTGGAAGCTTATGGTGAACATGTGCTAGATCAGCGAACGTGCCAAAAGTGGTTTGCATGATTTAAAAGTGGTGATTTTGGCTTGGAAGACGATGAACGCCCTGGGCAGCCAAAAAAGTTTGAAGATGAAGAACTGGAAGCATTACTCTATGAAGATTGTTGCCAAACACAAGAAGAGCTTGCAGAATCTTTGGGTGTCACTCAAGCAGCCATTTCAAAACGTTTAAAAGCAGCTGGATATATTCAAAAGCAAGGAAATTGGGTTCCACATGAACTCAAGCCGAGAGACGTCCGAAATGAAGCTGTAACGCCACAAAAGGAAGTCATTTTTGCATCGGATTGTTACTGGTGATGAAAAATGGATCCATTGCGACAACCCAAGGCGCAAAAAATCATATATGAAACCCGGCCAACCAGCCAAATCAACGGCAAAGCCGAATATCCATGGCGCGAAGGTAATGCTCTGTATTTGGTGGGATCAGATGGGTGTGCTGTATTATGAGCTGCTAAAACCGGGTGAAACCATCAATGGACAACGCTACCGAACACAATGAATCCGTTTGAAGAGACCAGTGGCCGAAAAACGCCCGGAATATGCGACCAGACACGAGGCAATAATTTTCCATCATGATAACGCTCGGCCCCACGTTGCTATTCCAGTGAATGGGAAGTCTTACCCCACCCGCCTTATAGCCCAGACCTTGCCCCTTCTGACTACCATTTGTTCCGGTCGATACAGAACGCCCTCACTGAAATACGGTTCACATCAGAGCAGAATATCAAAAATTGGCTTGATTCATTCTTGGCTGCCAAGCCGGCGCAGTTCTTTTGGGATGGAATCCACAAATTGCCAGAAAGATGGGAAAAAGTCATAGCTTCAGATGGGCAGCACTTTGAATAATACTATTGTACATGTTTTGCTTAAATAAACGTTCAAATTTTGAAAAAAAGAACCGTAGAAAGTTATATACCCAATATAATTTCACAATCAACACTACGTGTTATATTACGCAAGAAAAAAAATGTCCCTATTTGTATTTGATTCAATTAAATAATATATATGAAATAATTTCATTTGTTTAACCCTAGTGTTGCCCCTCCGGGTACCCATCGGCATATGATTTGTTGAATAATCCAAAAAAGATTGGCCAAAACCTTCGCGAATGCCCATGATTTGACCGATTCTCTATTGAAACTTGCATTCCACATATTTTTAAAAAATTTTGAACTTAAAAAAAAAAACACGTACGAGCATGAGTTTTGTATAGTATGTCATAAAACAAATAAATATGGATTAATTTATAAATAATAACAATATATAATTAATTCAAATTGTTCATTTATTGAATGTACTGTTTGACAAAAATCATGGAGTTTTCGTTTTTTTCACAATAATATACAAATAGTATATGAAAAATTACAAAGAAAGAGTTACGAGTAAATTTCAATCTTTCACACAGATCTCGGTGATTAGAATTCTAACATTTTGTGATGTTGTATCGCAAACGGGCTTATTACAGTCAACGCAAGACTTCTTTGCCTTTCTTCTCTTTCGAATATGGGGCATATTTGCTGACCTTAACTCTACTAATACTTATTCATTCAATAGGACATCAGTTCAGAAGATATGACTCCTCGTATCTTTTAAAACTGGACACTTTTCAACGAAATATATAACGTCTTTCTTTTTCACAAGTTGCACAGTATTGGCAGATCATTACCTCAATTCTGTTTTCATTACAGAAGTAATTACTTTCCTCTAAGTTATGACTTAATCGGATATAAAGACTCAAGCAATGTAAATGCTCAACTGAGTTTTACCACAAAATTATGAAAATTAAAGAATTTATTTTTAAGTTTAATTATTTCCGTAAATTACAAAACAATAATAACAAATATTCCCTATCACAAAGGCTAGTTTCTTCGAATTCCCGTTAATGAACTCTAAAAACAATAAATTTTCCTGCGAAATATGTATAAAGACAGTCAATATTATAAGTATTTGAACACTGAATTTTTGGCTTTTACCTATCAAACTGTAACTTAGTAACTTGAAAAATTCGATTCGGCATTGAATTGATCAAATTTTGCAGAATTTCCTCGTTGATCTCCTCCCATGCCTGGTTTATTTGCCTTTTAAGGTCGTCCACATTCCTGTTCTGCTTCCCATTTGAGTAAACCCTTCTGTTCAAGATCTCCCACAAATTCTCGATTGGGTTCCGGTCAGGACCACATGAAGGTTATGGTAAACACCGTGTTCCACTGACCTCAAACCGTTCACGGAAAGTTCTCACATTGCAAATGGGAGCATTATCTTGCTGAAAAATAAAGTGTTCACCAGCCGGAATGTCTCCAAATTCATCCAGGGCGTAATCAAGCATCTCCCTGTATTTTTCGCATTTCATTCTGGGTTGTACCAACATCCAAGGGATTTTTCCAAATCAAAGGCGTCCCAAACCATCACACTTCCGCCCCCAGAGTCTTGACTCATTTTCTTTCAATTTTATCCTCGCTTCCTTGTAATGCCGCAAATGCGTTTTTTTTATTTATTTTTGTGTAAAGAAGGGGTTAGGATTTGCCTTCAATACTTGCTGCACTCTTCTTACTGTAACTGGGAGATCCAACTTCCTCTTTATCTGACCAGCATTCAACTTATTTCGCCATAATTTTCGCCTAGATTTAAAAAAATTGTAAACGACGGAAGCAGACCGCCTAATCTTCGTGGATATTGAGTGGTTTGATAAGCCGCGCTCCTTGTGTGTTTCAATAATTGCCCTTCCTTCTGATGTCAAAAGAGTTCCGCGAGGCATGGATAAACAAATAATTTGTTTAGCATCATTTTGAGTGCCAGTACCTATGTAAGTGCAATTTACCTTTCAAAACGTTGGTGAAATCTTTTTACACCGTTTTAATAAAAGAAAAACGCAACAAAATTGGAATATTTTTAAATAAACGCACTGTTTACTTTGTTTCGCAACTTTGTCACTGCTTTTTTTATTGGGAATGACAAATCACCCCGTCCCTAAGCTTATCTTGTGGATAAAGGCACCTTTTTTTTATATGAGAGAAAATTCACTTACCTAGATTTTTGCTGAACATTAAGTTAGCATGAGTTTAAGTCTTCAAGCTTCATCTCAAATTGAATAGTTTGAGAATGACTGTCTTTATATTTATTTCGCCCACTGTATGTAGGTCATTCTTTTTAGCGATGCACATGCCGCACACTCGCCGATTTAGTACAGCTCTAGCTGACCATAAGTGAAAAAACCAAAAATGTTGTTTCTAAGAAGGTAGGTAGGTCTAAAGTCAACCACCCAAATAACGAGAAAAAACAAAAAACAAATTCTTTAATTCCGTTACTTTATCAATGGGAAGCATCTCAATGCAATGCAGAAAGTAAAGCCTTGCTCACTCTTGATTTTGCCTTTCGCGCGTTAACAGGTTTTTATAAAGTGTTATAGTGAAATATAGTGTTATAGTGAGATAATTATTTTTAGCAAATATGTCAGAGTATGCTGTTGGTAAATATTTTTAAATTCAGATTTTTTATTAGAAAATTAGTAAGGCTCTTCCACTATGAACTAAATGTGGTGGTAAATTTTTTTGTAGTGACGAGCTAACTTTTTTTTCATTTGTTGTTTCATAACAAAAAAGTGCGGTAAAGTGAAATCGTGAAACTTTTTTCATTTGAAGATTGGACTATTACCTTTCAAATAGTGCTTAATTAAAGTGCCGAACCATTCCTTTTACGTCAAGAAGTTTTTTTGTTCATTCAGAGTAAAAATCTTTTTAAGTCATCAATACCGGTTTGTGCAAGTGCTATTTGCAGTACGTAATGTCAAAAATCTTAATAATCGTTCTTGATGAAGCTACTCATAAAAAATGCCTCGAATAGAGTAAAACGTTTGTATCACGGATTTTTAAAAAGTTTAAAGAAAAAAAAATGTCACCAGAACAATTTTTAAAAGCTGAAGAGTTTTGGCTTCAAAAAGAGTTCCTAATTCATATGCCAACGACTTCTAGACAAGGAAGACCGGAAAAGGAATTCCAGGAATGTGTACACAGAGCTAAAAAACGAAAAACTCGAAACCTTATGGAAAGATCATCCGAAGAATTATCTTTTACTGTTGAGTCTAAGCTGAAGCTAAGCTCTAAGAATAGAAGGAAAGCGTTCTAAAGCCGAAGTCGTAAAGCCATAAAAACGGTTGTCGAGTGTTCTCCTAAAACACTTAAAAAGCTTAAGAAATCCGAAACTCCGAATACGACCAATCCATACACACCTGAAGAAGCCCTAGCCCTTATAACCGATTTGAAACTGACAAAACATCAATATAGGCAACATCAAAAAAGCGCAAAGTAAAGAAATGCTAATATTTACCAAGCCTACGATACTATTTTAGAAGTAAAACAAGAGTGTTATCCAACAATTAATTTTTTGACTATAACCGAAACCTTATGTGAAGTTCAACTACAGCCATTGTTGGACTTGACACTACAACGTTTGTCTGCTGCTACGATACTATGCTGTTAACATGCATAGTACCTTTAGGGAAAAGTAAAGTTGGTTCTGGGACTGAAAATATCTGGATAAATTCCAGAACATCTTCTCCAAATACTGCCGTCCAGTACGTTTTGAATTCGCAAAGGAGACAACAACAAGAGAGTTCACCCATATGGAAGCCGAAATAAATTGTCTAGAAGCTACAAGGGTAACCTTTAACGACAAAACTGTTTTAGTTAATCATACTTTGGTCAACTATGGTAGATGGCAAAACATGTAATGCTGTTATGGAGTACAGAGCTAGCTCAGTTTGCTATATATGCAAGGCATCTCCTAAGGACATGAACAATATTGATCTTTGCTTACAAAAACCTTCTGACACCACTGTCTATTCATAAGGCTTAGAAAGTCTTCATGCACACATTAGATTTATAGAAGCACTGCTACATGTATCTTACAAAATTGAAAATGAAAGCTAGCAGGCAAGAGGAGCTGAAGAGAAACTAGCAGTTAAAAATAGAAAAGAGTCATCACAAAATGAACTTAGATCTAAAGTGGGAATCTTAGCAGATTTTCCAAAACAAGGTGGAGGAAATACCAATGGCGGCAACACGGCCCGAAACTTTTTTAAGCATCCAGCAAGAACTGCTGAAATAATACATAGGCATAGACCCGACACTGGTCAAACGTTTTACAATTGTTTTAAAGACATTAACTTCAGGTTTGAAAATAAATTGATGCCAATAAATTCCGTAATTTCTGTTTGGACACAGCAAAATTTTTTGTTTCCAAATATAATTTGTACAAAATGCCTCTAAGTCTCCACAAAATTCTGTTGCACGGTGCTGATATCTTTGAAAGTTTTCCAATCCCTATCGGACAGCATTCGGAAGATGTCTTAGAAGGCCGCCACAAAGATTACAAATTTTTTCGAAGCGTGTTTTCTAGAAGGATGTCCCGAATCGCAACAAATACTGATGTTCTCCATACCATATTGATATTTTCTGATCCAAAGATAAACGAATTGCGACACCTAAAAACCCGACAACACAAGATACCACCCCCTAGAATCATGGAAATGATTTTAAATTGATTTATAAAGCACATTTCCAATCAAACAAAATAAAAAAATTAAATCCAAATTAAGTCCAGCTAATGACCCTAAATCGACCACTGTGCTCCGGCTCTAAGTATACTGATTTAAGCTATTCGTCCACACTTGCGGTGCATGGCTTTTTCAGCAATCGGGTATCAGGCATCTTCAAGACCTTTAAAACGTAGTCTATGTGCAATTTAAGGGTTATTGTGAAAAGCGGGGATAAGCCTGGGGCCGAATTACGAACTGCCGTAATCGATAACGAGTGTGTGCTCTCCTGATCGAGCATTCCCTATCGAAGTTTGAAATGACAGCACTTGTTATAGTGCGTGATTTCATACAAACACTGTAGTGCAATCCAGCTATCGAGCGAAACAACAAACATGGGAGTATTTTTGTTTTATTTTTTTTTTAAGGCATTTACTAATGCCATGTCCGTTTTTTAATTAAGGTCAAATCTCAGCAAAATTAATTTTTCAAAAGAAAATATTCTGGCCGATTTTATGGCCAAACACACCGATTAGGGAAAAAAATTTTGCAGTTGACATATGGTATGTCCTTTGAATTCAAGGCTTTGCAAAATGTGGTTGAATGCATCTTTATTAACCCTAAATCTTTTGATAAATCTGCCAAATGAAAAAATATTGTTAACGTCTTAATTAGCGTATACTTGTTTTACGCAGCATATAGCCAATGAGAACATTTTGACCCTATCCTTTAAGTGATGGGGGACAAATAAAAAATGAGATCCATTATTTACTTTAAATTCATTGCAAATAATATTTTCAATCTTTTATATCAACCGGAGAAACATCACTTTGTGAGTTATAGCAGAATTTTACTAGTAAAATTTTATATCTACGTGAGCCTTCGAGTGCCATCATCCCAATGAAGTTAATCGATAATTCGATTACGAGTCCTACTCACTCACTTTGTGCCGATTGGGTTAATTCGACATCTGTTTCGAACATTTGCTTATAATTTGGGGTGAGTGCTATGTGGTATCGCAATAACTTTTCTACACTCTCATATTTCCTAACTCCCCAAACCTGCGCAGCATTAAACGGTATGAATTCAGAGATCACCATAAATATCCTATATTTGCTGTTGCGGGCAATGTGTTAGTTGCTGAGACACTTCTGCCAAATAGTGTTGATGGCCGTTTTAGACTTGCTTAGTTTTTCCACTAGGTGTTTCTCACAATATCAACGTTAGATACTCGTATTTATACTCGTTCACAAATTCTATACTTTCGCCGTTGTGTTGCCATTTTTCATCTCTGCAGGATTTTCCTCCTCCTCTTATAAATATCATGATCTTCGTTTTATATAGGTTAACGATCAAGCTCCAGAGCTTGCAATACTGATATAATCTATTGATCATTGGTTGCAGCGGTTCTGGTGCGCGCCAGAACCACTTTACCATCAGCAAACAGTAATATCCTGATCAGTAGTCCTGTGTACTCAGCACCTCCTGGCAGAATTTCAACTATGTCCTCAATGTACAGTGCAAATAAACTCGGACTTAGAGAACATCCCTATCCACCCGACCACGGCCGGAATTCTGTTCACAACTCTACATCACTCCGCACCGCTGCCTTAATATCTGCAAACAGGTTTTAGATCATCCGTCCAGATTTCATCGACATGCCCATCATGTAAAGCTTATAAAATAGAGCTTTCCTGTCCACCGTGTTAAAAGCAGATTTACGAGTAAAATACACAAAGAATGCATAAAGTTGTTTACCTCTTGCAATAAAGGATTCCACAATGTTCCTCAAATAGTATAATGGAATATCCTGGCCTGAACCCTGATTGGTATTCTTTAAGTAGCTTATTCTCTTTTATCTATGTATTTTGCTAGACGGCACTTTACGAAAAGCATTTAAAAAGGAAAACGGCTTATGGCATTTCCAAAGATTCTGAAATCGCAAACAACTCTGCATAGACGAAGTACAAATCTATTTTTTTTTTAAATGACATACAGTGTTGTAATATTGACGCATTTATTCAATGTAACGAAAGGGGTGACTTTCTTGTTGGTTACTGCTTGCTGATTTATAGTCTTGAAATGAGTTTTATGTCTTCAAAATTGAGTATTCTCAATTAATACTGCCTAAAGTTCGAAAAGCGGGATTAGTTTTATTAGCATCCCAGTAGATTGAAATTCAAAAAGAAGTACTGGAAAATTTTAAAAATGGTTACCACTTGATCCTGCCGGATCCAAGACTACAAGGGTATGGAAATAATTTCGCAGTAGGTAATTAGCATATGTGTCCACCAAAAACATGATGAGATTGACATCCAGTGAATCTGAAGGTCCATCTGCCACATTGAAGAGACGGACTGTCTTTATAGCAAAGTAAAATTGCTCGTTATCTATGGCATTCAAATTGTGTTATTTCTCACCAGGGTTTCGCCAGTAATGTGCATAATCATGTAGCTTAGCAAATTCGACTACAATGTAACTTCTGTTCTATTGCGGTGCCTATACAACTTCATGTAAAGACCCCAGCACTAAAAAGCAATTGGACTTTCGAGCTGTATCTCTGTATCCTCATAGTGAAATTATAGCTGCAACAGCTGAAGGACGATGTTTTGAGATCTTTGTTGCGGAAAACAACTTATCCCAGCTTGCAAATAAGACCACGCGATTGCCAGGCATTGACAGCTTTGTTAGAAATTTTAATTGGTCACGATCGTGAATGCTCCTCCTGATATAATTGCAAAAACTATTTTCTTTGGAATATGATCCTTTATCAATTATAGTAGATCAAATGTTTCTAATTTAGTGGAATTTACTAACTTCTATATAAATTCCTTAGAAAACCATAAACAAATCCGCGTGATCTACATAGACTTTAGCAGAGTGAATCTGGCAATTCTTTTAGAAAAGCTGAAGGTATATGGTTTTTATGGTCCGTTGCTGCAATGGTTTAGAACTATATCGGAGACTATTTTTGAAAAAAAAAGCACATTGTTCCCTGTGATGTTCCAGAAGGCAGTCTATTCATACTTTTTATTAATGGCCTACCCACTCTGTTAAAACATTGCTATTGCCTCATGCCATAATGTCAAAAATAAATGATTGTTTAAAGCTGCAAAAAGATTTAAATCGCTTCACAAAGTGGTGCAACTTAACGACATATTGTTAAACATCGACAAATGCGCTTGTACAATATGAGCTATAATAGGACTCTTCATTGTATTTTTCCTCATTTTAAATTAAATAACGCTCAAGTACGAGTTGTTGACGATTAAAAGAAAATTAACATTCCATCTATGTACATATAAATTACATTGTTGCCAAAGCCAACTCTCTATTAGGGTTCATTAAAAGGAACTCCTCAGATTTCAGAGATCCCTATTTGCATTGTTTTGTTAAATCGTTCGTCATGTTGTTTAGGATGTTTGTATTGTCTGCGGTCCTTCCACTATTTCAAATATACGTCAAAAAAAATATGTTAAGACCTGCTTTACGTCATTTATTTTGCAATACTGGCGTTCAGTTTCATCGTTCCAAATGTCTTTTACTTGTATTGCAGCCACTTGAAACGAGAAGAAAAATGTACAAAGTCATGTTAGCAAGAAATATTTTATGGGCAACCATCGATAGTGAAAACTTGTTTGTTTGTTCGAATTTGTATGCTCGTACTTCAAAAGTCCTAAGGCCCATACCACTACTTTTTGAAGGTTCTCATAGTACATTACATGGTCAACGTGAGTATACTTCTTGGTGTTGTAGAATTTTTAAGTTATACAGCTCAGAATTAGATTTGTCTTTGCCAAGAAATATTTTCACAAATTTTTTAATGTTACTAATCAAGCATTGAATTGTATTACTTTATTTTATGTACTTGAATTAATTTATTTAAAGCAATTAATTTATGTATTTTTCGAAATTTATTGAAGTTAAATTCGTAGACTGAATAATGTCTTTCTTAAGCGTGAAAAACTCAACGACAAAAACTGAGACAAAGAATACCAAAGTATTAGGAAAAACGCATTCCTATTTCTGGACCATTCATTCAAAAGAATGCCAAAGATTTTGCGGCGGAGAACAATTTCAAAAATTTTAAGCCATCACCCGGCTGGTGACGACATTTCGTAAAGAGCGATATCTGGGGAAGCTACCGATGCAAATCCAGAAACCGTTGCTGAATGGACTGCCACAATTGGGTCATTAATTGAAAAATATGATTCAAAGGATATTTTCAATGCGGATGAGACGACTTTGTTCTGTAAGGCTTTCCCTATAAAGACATTTCATGTAAGAGGTGAGTGAAATTTTGTAAGGAAAGATTAACAATGTTACATTGTGCGAATCTGCTTGGAAAAGTTGAAGCGCTGGTTGTGATTGGGAAATCCGCACACCCACGCTGCTTCAAAAACATACCGAAAGCAAATCTGCCGGTAAAATGGTTTTCTAATAAACGAGCTTGGATGACAACACAGCTTCAACGTTAAAATGAGGAATCCACACAGGGAGATTTTACTTTTAGTGAACAACGCCACTTCACATCCTCAATTTACTTTAAGTAATAAATGCAGGAAACATGTTTTGGTAATTCTTCAGCAATATAAAAATATTTAACCCCATCCTCTATTCGACCGACCCTTTAAAATGACATTGCAGCTGCCAGCTCTTTGGATAGGACCAGTCGGCTTACTGCGCCGTAGCTGTTCCCAAGCTGTAACTGCTGGTGTTACGAGTATGTAACTAGGATTTCTGCACCAGATCGCTCTTGATGATGATCGCCGGTGTCTACTGTTTGCACCCATTTTCCCTTTCCACTGACTACTTCTACCAGAAGCTTTCCATTGCATCGTTTTGCCAGCGAAACTTGGATAATGATCCTGGGGCCGTCGACTCCTGCTACCAACTTCTGCCCCGCGAAGTTGGTGCTTAAGCATTTCCCGACTAATTGACTTCTTGGTAGCCATTTCTGCCTGTTTCTTCCTCTATTTGCTTGTTGCCGCAGTACGAGCAGCCCTTTCGCCGCACCGGTTCTTTATACTGCCTTTGAAGATGACATATTTTATCGCAGTTCCAATAGCGCATTCCTTTAGAAGCGTATGTGAATTCACAGAAGATTTGCATTCTCCAACCTCTACCGTTTGCATCGAACTTGTCGAGTTATAGAGGCTGAGTAAGGTGAATGAATCTCTAGGAATTCTCCAGACGAGTCCTGAAACTAAAGGATGCTCCCCCCCCTCTCCCACCTACCCAACCTCTCAAGGATCAACCTAGCTGAGGGGCCAGCATCTCCAAAAATAGCTCAGTCTCGAACGGAGTATCCAGATACCTGGAGACCTCCAGATTAGCTAGCTTTATCTATATACATCTCTGTATAAATGGACCATCCTTTCTCCGCTACTGGCGGGATCTATTAATGGAATAAAGCTAAAAAAAAAAACAAAACCCGAGGCCGAAACTCCTTTAATACCGGGTGGTAGAACAGTGACTGTACTGACTACCGGCAAGGCTCCTGCATTACAGAGCGGAAATAAAACTGTGGTGCACCATCCTCTAAAGGCAAATGCAACGACCTTAAAACTAAATCTTCAATGAGTGATAAGACTGTGACAAGCCATGGTCCTATCACTTCCTCCACCCCTAGCAGCAGCAAGTTTGCGGCAGGCTACGGACTTCTCGCTGCTACCAAAACTCCTCCTCCTAAGGAGGAAATCTGGGGCTTAGCCGCGTCGGCAAGCTCCATCTAAGGCACTCTAAATAAGACGCCTAAAACGCATTATCAAAAATGCGGACATAAAGAGCAAGATTGAGTGGACTAATAACATCCTAAAAGACGGACTACCCACTGGTTCCATAGCTCCCAAAACGCTAAAAGACTCCTCCAAGCGCAAGAGATCGTTGGAGGAAACCGTGCCTGTTCCCAAGAGGGTCAAAACCTTTATTATCAAAACCCCTGGGCCATGCAGCAGCAATTCTCTGAGGTCTTTTAGCGAAGTCCTAAAGGACGCAATAACGATCGCGGTAATCGAGAGAAACGACACTGATCAATAACTCCTGAACGGTGGCAGCTGGTCAAGTTAAAGCTTTCGAATAACTTCTCGGCCATCGCGCGGGAAAACGCCGAACCACCTTGCACCACAAGCTGGTACCAAGGCCACGTCAAGCTTATCGTATGTGCCAATCAAAGATCTCCTGATCTTTTCATCAAAGCGATAGGTGCATTCGGCGAGGTCGCGCCTAAGGACAATATCCCTAGCAGACCTGGAACTTGCACCTGGATACCAGCCGAAAGCATTCTGGAGATCATCAATAGGCCCAAGTGGGTTGGTCTTTCCAACAATCACTTTTATCTATCTACCTATCTACCTGCATTATTCAACTATTTCGGGGAAATAGCCCAAATCTTTCAGATGGTTTTGCTGTTCGCCCGCATCTAACCATATTGTTTCGCCAATGTATTATCTAGCATTTTTGAGCTCCTCACTTCAAGAACCAAGGACCTCACTTCAAATTCCAAAAGCCCTTCTTAGTACATGTACCGAGCTAATCATCGGTATTCCAGAAGTTGTCTCTCTTTCTGTAGCAAGAATTTTTCAGTAGCGGATTCAATAGCGGAAAGTGCTAAACCGTAAAAGATATTCCAGGCGACTATACTCGTACTACATATACTTGTTAGCTGGTACTCCAAGCTGCAATTTCTCGATCAATCGTAACCAACTGGATTCCCAGGTCTTGAAGCCAGGTAAGGTTTGGTACGTCAACATGTTTGTAAAATGTATGGCAACACAATTGTCTTGCTCAATTTTAGTTTCTCATTCTTATTAGCTCCAGTTTACTCGTATTTTGTCCTTGCAAAATCGATATATCCTACGCAGCGAGGGAATGTGATAAAAAATGGATGCCAACATTTAAGAGCGACCAACTTGTAAAACATTCGCACATCATTGTCTATATTACAGTTCGTCATCCCTAAAATCAACGGCACTTCAGTGTACGAGTATACATCCAATTATCTGTCACTCGCATCTCTTACCACATACTTCAGCTTCAATTAATTCTGCCTAGGGCATTTCCAACAGACAAACAAGACATCTTCGCTAGCCCCAGACATAATCGCTTCATGATGGCAATGATGACTTTTGTGATATCGCTTTACACTCGTACTCACAGTGTCGCAGCAATAAAAATATCAATCCACCAGCAAGTGCTGCTGATAATCACTTCTAGATTGTCCTTCTCCGAAATGGGACAAAAATTAATTTCCCGCACTCGTAGTAGGCCTAACGAATCAGGAAAAACAAAAACAGACGAACAGAGAGAGAGAGAGAAAAAAAAGACAACAAAACACCACTACATCCTGATTAACGAGCCTTAGTAGCAATTGAACCAGAAAAGCACTTTCAAATCCAAAAGAGCTCTAGAAGATCCCTGAAAAGAACAATAGCCGCACTATAAGGGAAATTTGTTTATTCCCCTCATTTCATCCTTGTATTGTACGAGTATATAGATATTAGATACTCGTACTCGTACTTCCACTTCCACTTCAAGGACACTCTGTAAATGTATCTATCGTATCGACTGCTGTATTTAAATTGCCTTTGCAGTCCTAGAAATTCGTCCTGAACATTGTCATTCGTTTTATTATATTGTATTTTCTTTCCTCCGTGATAGTGATAGTGTATAGCACAAGTGGATGTGCGTTGGGTGGCTGGTAGTAGAATTCTAAATAGAACTGGAAGCAGGACTGAGTGTGGACAACATGATGCACCATTTAATTTTATTTACTTTGCAAATAAATTCAAGGACAACCCAACAGTCGTAAAAACAGGACAAAAAAAAAAAAAGGAATAACAAAAAGCGAAATCTGTGTTTAAGCATGAAAGTGAAATCAATAAAGATAGGATGGGACCTAGTGGGCCGTGGATAGATCAATCCAATTTGCTTTCGCAAGGACCTGGTTATTTACGGTTTTGAGAAGAGTAAATTGTGTTTCAGTGATTTGAATTTCAACTTCCGCATGTGAATTGCGGGAAACTAGCAACATTTGCTACCCCTCAGTTGGATGTCCCTAAGAGTGTTCCTAAGTGGCATCACTTTTTCTTATTTTGAAATGAGGCCGCATGGCCATTACTGGGTTTATTTAATGGCCTTCTCGTTGTGGTGATTCAAATCAAATTACCGAAATGAATAATAAAATCAAAATGGTCACTAGGTGATTCGTTTACCATAAATTTCTTCTCCGTTTTGTGGGAGGATTTATGAGAAAAAGAAGTCATTTATCAGGAGTCCTTAAAAAAAAAGAAGCAAAAAACAACGTAACTTCAGTTCCGTCAGGGCTTTGAAATGATAGATGGCTATTAAGCGGGTAGTGAATACAAGTAGTACTCGGGGACTTGTAGAACAAGTTCTA
The DNA here is from genome assembly GCA_963966105.1 of Volucella zonaria. Classification (NCBI taxonomy): domain Eukaryota; kingdom Metazoa; phylum Arthropoda; class Insecta; order Diptera; family Syrphidae; genus Volucella; species Volucella zonaria. Next base: position 82,128,058 of record OZ014534.1, on the reverse strand, counting down.
TTTCTTCGATATATCGACCTTTTCCTGGTTCTTCGATTCCACTCTGCGTATATGCATCGCATCCTTTCAATGAGAGATATATCGAATGAAATATTGCTCTACGAAAAGCTAAATTTGGTGGGAAAGGAGGTGCCATTACCCAATTTTAGGGATCAGACCCTTGAAGTTTGGCTTTGCTTTATTTTTCTCGCATGATAAATTTCTCGATGTTGTAGCATGTTGATCCAAAAGAAGCCGACACATATCAGAAAAAATCAGGAAAGTTTTCGAGAAAAGTTTTGAATTTTATTTGCGAAAAAGTGGAGAAAAGCACGTCAAGTCAACCCTTTTATAAGTTTAGTAAAAGTATTCCGATGTAGTTGAGAACATTTTTTTATGAGAATTTATTTTAGCTTTGCTGGGATACACAATACACAGGGATACGTCCAAGAAGTATTGACACTGATGCTATAAATTTGTTATTTGTAGTTTGTCAACAATGGAATCACAAATCAATACAATTTCGACTGTTGAACTTATCCTTTGGGAAGCGAGATTCATCGGAGGGATGTTCTTTTCTTTTGTACTTGCTCAATGTACGAGTACATCCTTCAAAAGGCTAAAGTTCAAGATGAACATTGAAAATTGGGTTTAAGTAGGGGAAAGTAATCAATTCGGAAAAACCAAATGGGAAAGACTCAGTCGAAGGCCGATTGGTCAAAGATAGAAGCACCAGTAGGTACATATTTAAACCAACATTGCTTCAAAATGAAAAATATTACATCTGAGGTTCAAAATTCAGGGGAAAAGCGATTGCCCTTTTTCCCTTACTTACGTTATCCACAATTTAAATCTCAACAAGTTGATTGAAGTGGTTAATAGAAGGTTCTTCGGTCGGAGACTTCTTGTTCAATCCCTTTTAATAGTTTCGTCTGAAATTGCTAAGCTTTTTTTTTGTTTTTTTTCTAATTTGCGCCCGCCTAAGGGCTTTTAGTACGTTTAAAATGCTTGCACACAGCGCTCGCGAAGGAAAATCAGGGAGGATAGAAAGAGAGGCACCGGTGAAGGTTGGTTTTAAATGTTTGAAGGTTATAATGACTAGGAAATAAGGAGCTAGGCAGGGCGTTCCATAAGCGAGTTGTACGGCTTAGGAATGAATCACGACATTTTGGAATACGTCCGAAAGTGGGCTTGAATGTATACTGATGAGCATTCAAAGCGAGACGTGTGTTACGGTTAAAAGTTAGAAGGGACGGAATACTACTGGCAATTTCGGTGGAGCACTTTTGGTGATACTATAAGTGATACAATAAGGTGAGACAGGAGACATTACCTCTGTGTCCGAGGGTGTCGAATGACTGTGTAATATTGTCATCACCTATGAGTTTTATTGCAAGATTTTGGATCTATCTAGCAAGTACAGAGAGGTCTTGGGCGCACCTGACCAGATGTGTGCATTGCACTCCAATTTTGGGCAGATGAATACCTTGTATGTTGAGGCCAGATCAGAGGGGGTGAAATATTTCTTACATCGCTTGAGCAAACCTAGACATTTCGCAGCATTTTTGACGACACCGAATATGTAGTCGATTCAACGTAAGTTTTCATGGACACACATACCGAGAATGGAAAGTTTATTGCTTTCGACGATGCAAGTGCCATTCATGGATAATGGCTGGGTGTTTAATTTCGCTTTGACGACAGCAGACAGCATTGAGTTTTGGAAGCATAAAATTCTACTCTGTTAGTGGCCCCCAAGTTAGTTAAGCTGGTAATATCAGAATTTAATGAACTTAACATAGGCTGCTGTTGTCGTTCTACAAAAGAAGAGTAGGGGCGTGAGTCCGGGAACGAATATGAAAAGCAGAGAGTACTGTTGTCAGCAAAGGAGTATATTGGATTAGAAGTAGCTGAAAAGAGATCGTTGATGAAAATTAAAAAGAGTGACGGAGACAGAACGGAGCCCTGGGGCACACCAGGATTTATTTTGTGAATACCAGACTTGAAACCATCCAAGACAACTTGAATTGAACGTTCCGAAAGGTAATTTTTAATCCATTGAAGAAGAGAGTCATCGATCCCAAATTCACGCATTTTTGGCAAAAGAGTCTGATGCCAAACTCTGTCAAATGCCCTAGAAATATCAAGTGAAACTTTCTTGCTTTCGACAGATTACTGTACGCTTTGGTTCCACTTTTCGGTGAAACATGCCATCAGGTTACCAATGGACCTGTTGCTATAAAAACCGTGCTGCCGGTCATTAAGAAATTTTCGTCTTTCGAGATAATTCATGAGTTGACGGTTTATCAGCGTTTCCATGACCTTGGAAAAAAGGGACGTAAGTGCAATTGGTCTATAGGGACGGGCTGGACAAATGCTGTTTTCCATTTGCTCGGAAGGAGTCCTAAAGAGTAGGATTGATGAAAAAGCTTACGCGGTGGTTTTGCCATCGAGGAAGAACACCTCTTCAGAAGGAGGGAGATATACCATCTGGACCAGCGGATTTGTGAATGTTAAGATCTTTAAGAACTCTTGCTACTACACGAGTGCGGAAGTGGATTTGTCCCATTGAAGATTCGACGCACTCAAGTGTAGGCGGAGACAAAGCACAATCCGGGAGTGTTGAGCTGGCCGCAAAGTGTTCAGCAAGCAGATTGGCCTTTTCCAAAGAGATGGCAGCTGGAATTTCATTGTAAATTAGCGTTGGGATGGAGGATGGGGCAGAATTTCTGATGTTTTTGACAAATGACCAAAAGCTTTTACTACCTTTGGGACATTGTACATAGTATTTTTTGCCTCAATTTTTGATCGTATTGGAATTTTACATGTTTATGAAATACGTTGTAGGCATTTCTGACTCGTTTAAACTTTTTTCGGTTTTCCTCTGTTGGGTTGGTCTTGAAGGGCTGAAAAAACATTTCTCTAACCCTGACAGCCTCTTTACAACTCGAGGCGTACCATGCCTTTTCTTTTGGTTTTGATACTCTTCATCCGATGAGGGATAAAGTTTCTCATTCCAAAGAGAATGCTGTCTGTGAACATATCAGCAGCGGCATCCACGTCGTTATCGAGGAAACATAACGACCAGTTAGAATTCCTAAAGAAACTGTTAAATCCGCTCCAGTTGACTTTCTCCTATTGCCATACGGTTTTTTTTTTGAATCTTTTCTCTAACTGTGTGGTCGGTGTACGAGAAATTAGCTGATATAACACAATGGTCCGACGATGTTCTTATCAGGGTGAGAAGCTAAAAACAATTCCAGGGTTCAGGCGGTATTACTGTCAACGTCTGGTATTCGCGTGGGCTCATTTACAAGCTACGTTAAGTTGTTTTCCTCAGCAAAGATCTCAACACACCGTCCTTCGGGTGTTGTCTGTCCAGAATATCGAAGCCACCTCGAATTGTGTATATTGAAATCGCCCGTAATAACAATTTCAGTCTGAGGATACAGGGATACAATTCTTTGAATGGAGTCAGACAGTTCATCGAATCCGTTAAAGGTTGAATTGCTGTCCAGTTTGGGGCTTCTGTAAATAAAGCAGCAGCGGATAATTTGCTTACGGATATGGAATTTTAACCACATGAAATTGAATTCCGGGTTGGAACAGGGACTTCATTGTGGTGGAGTTTGGTTAACTACATCACTACGTACGTAAATGGCGAGACCGCGGTGAGAGAAGAATAATGGCACTAGTTCGTAACCTGGTAGCTTCAGATCAGAGTGATCTGAGAGGTGTGGGCGGGGATCTACCTGTGTTTCACTAAGTGCCAAAACAGCTGTTCTGTATTTACAGACGTGATTACTTTTTAGCCCGCGTATATTGGCAATATCCACTCTGAATTCCCGAGTCATTATAAAGAAAGACAAATACAAAAAACACAAACACCGGCGTTACTGAGCACAGCTGTGAAGTAAAAATTCAAATTACAGGATCAAATTGTTGTAGGTATTATGCCCTTACAACAATAGGAATTAGCACACCAACAAAATTCAAACCCACAGCCCGCTATCCATCGGTTTTTACATACCCTCAGTCACTGCACGCGCTGTATGGCAATGTAATACAGCAACGGCAGTGATCGAGTGCAATCAGCAATTTGACCAGGGCAGGAAGGTTGGAATGCCCGCACTGTGGATGACGATTTCATTACACTCACGCGTTGTTGTTGTTGTTTTTTTTGCCCGCACAGCGAATTTTTTTTTGTGTGTGCGTGTGCACTGGTCGATGGTCAGCTCGGCACCCTGTCCCTGGCACTCGGCAAGTCCCTGTTACTATGGGAAATAAGAGCTAAGACCAAGCGGTTGGCGAAGGTCTTTTTTCATTCGTTTTTGCATTATCATCGTCACTCGTACTCACTACAGATTCAAGGAAGACAAGGTATTTTATTTCCTCGAAATTGTAGATTTCAAATGGATAGTTCGTTGAAGAATTTTAACGACTCCTGCTCATTCCTGGACTCTTTTCACGTTGAAAGTTTAGGTAAACGGTGTGCATATCATGGTGAAGCAGCGAAAATGCCCTGTCGCGCAGAGACTGATTGCCTTCGTAGAGATTCCATCACCCCGAATAGCCTAATTATTATCTATGTATGTAGACGGGGTCATAGGCGGTTTTACAATCAATTTGGAAAATCTTTGGTTTTCTTTAAAATCTGCTTGTTTCTAGCTGAAAACTGCTTCAATAGAAACCAATGAAGTTTAAAAAGAGGGCGCACGGAAACAATGCTAGTAGAGGATTGATGAGACCGTAAGTGGCTCAAGCTTCAGGATTGGGCAAAACATGAAGCCGACCAAATTTTGAGAATGAGTTGGTTTACATTTCTGATTAAGTCGTTTCTGGCTATTTCGAATGGTTTAGCACCCGTATTCTGGATATCCCTAGACAGCTCTTGATATCAAGAAAACGAGAATATTTTCATGGGTTGAGAGTAATGTGATTAATTTGATTGTAATGCAGAATAACGTATAAATCTCCAGATACCCTTGTGTATGTTGAAGTCGGGGGAAGGCCGACGAGTCTGAATCCGCTGCTGGAGGCACAGGGCTTACAGAAGTCAAGAAAGAAAGACAATTCAACTCAGCGTCGTTAGAAAATGATGAAGGTGTGCGATAAAGCAGCGACTAAAGTCTTTGCTGAACAATAAAATAAAACTCAGTAAAGTCTATATTGATTCTGTTAAGACTGTAATATACCATATTCTCGAAGCGGATGCTCTCAGAGACGGTTAGATCCCTCAACATTGGTAGTATAGCACCCATAATTCTGCAGTATATTGAACCCTGTAGAGTTGATTAATGCTGTTTATCTTTCTGATCGTATACTGAAGCAGCCTGTATGGGACATAGGTAGAGGTGGCGGTTCACCATGAACCCAAGTAGCATTAGGATGTGTCTTTTTATTACCAAGACTCATGTAACTTGGTTGATGATATGTGTTGTTGAGGATGTGAGACAGTCACTGTCCAGACCCACCTGCGGAGTTGAAAAAAATAGGTCAGATGTCGTATTCCTTAACCCGAGATGTTGTAAAGGCTGTCGTAGAATGGTTGGTTTAGTACACGCCGTCTGGCTCTTGCTAGGGCCAGGCATTTGCAGAGCAAATGAGAGTTTCCCCCTCATTTTCATTCACACAACTGGGGCATTATGGATTGTAAGGAAATCCTAGTTCGACTTCATGGTCTCCAATGGAAAAATTCCCGTGATTATCGCCGTGTTTATCGGCGGGATTTTGGCGATATTCAAGCGCGTTCTGTTAAGTAGGTCTTTTATTCCATTCTTATTGTAGGTCAACTACAATAGATCATCTTTGATAAGGAACAGTTAGTAAACCTCCTCCAATGGAGGTTGGCGTGCTACAGGAAGTGTAATTGGATTTGTCCATAAACCGCTACTAGCGGGATGTGGACTCTTGCCGCTACTGAGCCGAGCAGAGATGAGCCCTGCCTGGTCAGTTCACCTGCATGCTCGTTTCTTTTTATGTCACTATGTCCTTGAGCCCAGAGTAGTGTGACCCTAAAGCCTTCGCCCAGGAGGGCAAGCCCGTTCCGGCACTCCTGCTCCACTCCTGCTCGAGCCGATAGCTTTGATAGCGGTTTGGCTATCTATGAGGATAGCAATGTTTTGTTAGAGCGTCGCAAGCAGCTCACGTCCGAGTTGCGTTCAAGCCTCCCTGGAAAAATCCGGTTGGCGTTATGATATTGATATTTTCAGTGATTCAAAGTAGGCACCGGCCTCCACAACACAGCTTATCTTTGATCCGGTCCTTTACCTTTTAATTTCGTGAGGCTGTAATCTTTGCTCAACGTGGACCATCATACCAGTGACTCGTAGGTGAGAATTTGATCGATTATGGCTGAGTACATCCACAAGGTCATCTATGTTGATCCATTATGGCTGAGTACATCCACAAGGTCATCTATGATTGCAGTCCCTACTTCTCTTTTAAAGATTTTGCTGAACGCATAGAAGGCGACGTATGCCTTCCTTACCGTTAAGTTTTGAGTTAAGCATGATACCCAGATATTTAGCGCTGGTGAGTAGTCTGAGTGGTTAACTGTTAAGACAGGGAAGGGTAAAATCTGGTATTTTGGTTTTGATAGTGAATAGCATCAATTCAGTTTTGCGCAGCTTGACACCAAGGCCACAACCTCCATGATTTCACTTATCACAGAAAACAAACTCCCCTGATACTAGTCTCACCACGTTATCCGCATACATGACTACTTTGACTCCTTCTCTGACTTGTCTTGCAGGAATTTCAATCATAACCATTAGCCACAGTAGAAGGGAAATAACGCCATCCTGTGGCGTTCCGCTATGGGTGAATTTGGTTAACTGACGGTGTCCCAGTCTTGCATGAATAATTCTTGTCCTAAGTATAGAGACTATCAGAGATTTGTGAATAACTTCAGTGTTTAGGTTATTAAAGGTTCCCTATATGTCTAGGAAGGAGGCTAAGGTATATTCTTTGTAGGTAATATGTGCATTTATCGAATATTCGCAATACAGTTTCCGTGAATGTTCCCTCTAGATAGACGTGTTGTGATTTGGATAACTATGATTCTTCTAGAATTCTTCACATGTGGATATCAACAAAGGAGGTTAAATTAATTGGCCTAAAGTCCTTCGATGACTTGTGCCCCCGTTTACCTACCTTCGGTATAAGTATCACTCGAACGCGTCTTCAAGAGTAGAGTACGTAGTCTAGTATTAAATAGCAGTATGGGACGTGCTAATGCCAATGATTTCAAAAGTTTGTAGCACTGGAGGTTGGCGTATGCGCTGGGTTAGTAATTTGAAGTAAGGCGAAAAAACTTCTGAAAACTGTTTTTCCAGTTGTCTAGACCAAGCGCTCTGACATCCGCGATCGCTTTCTTCACATCTCAAATCATCATTCTCTGCTTTCTGCTAGAACGGCAAGGATCAGTATCTTTTAGAGAACGCATTTCGTCCCAAATTTATTTATTGTGCACAACCAAAGTGTTCGTCGAATATCCATTATTCATGTTATTCGTGGAGATTACCGCGGTTGATAGTACATGTACATGGTACAAGTTGGGACTGAAGAATTTATCCATCATCATCATAATCATTATATGTAGAACATATTGTACAAAACATCATAAATGAATTATACCAAAAATGCATGAACTAATGCTGATCAGATTCAAATGTGGCGCTGCTTTTATACCAGTCACCATATTTTGATAATTGTTGAATCTTCTTTAAATTTTAAACGTTAACAATTAATAACCTATTACTTAAAAAGGATACTCAGTTTCTGTATAAATACCATCGCAATATAAAATAGAAAGCTCTTTTTTATTCAGAACCGTTAGGGTTCTTTTCGCGCGCAACAGTGAGCTAATTTCTTCGGTGTTGGTTTCAAAGAGCACATTTCGTGGTGTAACTCAAGTTCATTTGGCATCTTTTCGCAACCGTTGGCAATCGGTCAACGGATCAACCAGGATCTTTTTATCCTGATAACCAGAAGTTAATAGAGATCCCCTCGTTTTTGGTTTTTACTCAGTTACTCGTGTCACTGGTTCTCAATGGTCGTAAGGAGCTCTGCGATTGGAATGGCCTTTGACGTAGATGTCGTTTTTGTATTGTACATATTCCATCAGGTTGGTAGATTCGATGAAGATAGTGCCTTCTAGATTGACACTTGCCCTGCCCACTATCTGTTTCAGCACCAGATTAAAGAAGTCATACGAATACATGAATAATGGCAAAATCCGGTTCCTATTTAGAATAGTTCAGACAAGCTACCTATATCTCTAAACTGCATATTGTAACGCGTTTTCCAGGGAGATCAATGCAAATAAATAAATTGGTTCTGGCGGAATTCCAAATTCGGCCATGACTTTGTGGAGCTTAGGACTATCGATGCGATCATATGTATAGTTATTTCAAAGACAGTGGTGAGTTTCGACTGCTCCAACTGGCGGGCGGATGAGTATACCGCATGCATGATTGAAGCGTTAGCATACATATAACGACAACGTAAATCAGGAAGTCGGCTGTCCTCATTGTTTTTCAGCATTTTTGATAGCGGTATCATTTATTTATTAAGTGTTCTTAATACATTATTACCTGAAACATTTACAATATAACTATGTTTCCTTCACTCTCTTGAAGAACATGCTTTCCGGTTTCGAAGGTATCTATTACTATATGTTGCCGTCAGTGGAGGGTGAGTGCACAGTCTAGCGTTCAAGTTGCATTCTGAACTTGGCTGGGACGAAAAAAATCGTAAGTGTAGATGTTATCTGCTCTAAAACTATGTAAATCCAAGGCTTTAAATACGTCATTGCAAATGCTATGTCAAAAGTCCCCATAGATCTCGCTTGTGCGTTGCTTTTTATCTGAGGTCCAAGGTCATAAATTCTCGTTTTTTGCGTATATCTCTGAAACGGTGGAAGCAACTGGAAAAATGGATAAGAAAAAATTTGAAGATCGTGAAGTTCTCTACAAAAAGGGTTTCAATACTTTTTTCCCTACTAAGCACCTTTTTAGAGTTATCGCAATTTTTGGATGTAGATATGCACGCATTCCTGTACCACCTCTGAGGTAGTGTACTCGCCGCTCGGCGCTTTTTTTTAACGTGGTTTCCCCAGTAGGAATACTCCACGATATATTTCAATCGAGGAAATTTAATGGGACAATATTTTATTTATATAATGAAAATTGTAGCAGCAAGAAAATTACATTATTCATCATCAAATTCTACATGATCACTCGTTTCTTCCTGTTCGCTAACTTCTTCCTCTTCTTGCTCAATTTGTGTTGATTGCTCTAAGAAGATAGATATATCAGTTAGATCCTCATCGATTTCGAAAGAATCTTCATCTGTTGAATTTGATTCAGCATTAGAGAAAGAGTGGCTTTGGCAATTGGCACAGACTGGTGAACAATTGCACCCACAATTGTTCGTGCCGCCTTTTTTTTCAAGTACAAACAATTGTATTCAGCAGTTTCCCTGGAGCAGGTGGATTGGCTCCAAACTGTTGCATCTTGATTCGTTTGTGAAGCCAAATTTTATTTTCTTAACGGAAATATGGATTTATGAGGAAGAAAAATCCTTGTATGGTATTGAAGGGTATGAATTTATTTCTTGTTGTAATAATGAATATGCTTCTGGGGGTGCGGTCGTACTGGTTAAAAAGGAGTTATATGATTTAAATGTTGTCATTACCTAAATTTGCAGAGCTGTGATGTGTTAAAAGTGAAAATTAGTGATATGATGCAGTCAATATTCTGTGTTTACAGATTTATAGTATCAAGCCATCTGACTCAAATAATGAGTTTCTTGAGGAATTATAAAATTTGTTATCGAAGGATTCATCATATGACATAATTTTATTGGGTGATATGAATATAGACATCTTAAGTGATTCTGTACCGGTAGACAACTATTTATTTTTATTAGCTTCGAACAGCCTAGATTGACATTACGAAAGCTTTTGATACTGTCGATCATAATATTCTTTTAGTAAAATTATACAATTGTGGTTTTAGGGGTAATACGAGTATATTGCACATAATTGGTTCAAGTCGTATTTATCAAATAGCAAACAGAGGGTACAAATTAATGGGTAAATGAGTTCTTTTAGAAACATCTCCACAGGAGTTCCTCAAGGCTCTGTGCTTAATCACTCTTTTCTCAGAACTTTGGTAGTAAGATTAATGCGTTTGCTGATGACATGGCATGTGCTTTTCAATGTAACTCTCATTTAAACTTAATTGCTGACATGAATCATGAACTGGAGGTTCTGGATCATTGGTTCCAACAGCATAATCTGGCGATTAGTGATAAGACGAAGATGATGTTCTTTAGTCTATGTGGAAGGGAGTTGGACTTTGGTACGTTTTATTTCCACTGTGCAAAATGCAGAAAATTTTTACATAGTAAAAATATTTGTAAATCAGGAACATCCGCATAAAGATATTTTGAGTCCCTTACATGTTCTGAGGATTGCTTCGTTATAGAAAATATTAAATCGTATAAGTATGTTGGGGTTACACTTGACTGGAAGATGAGTTGGTCGGACCATACGAGTGCGCTTAAAAAGTACTTTATAGCTACCACAAGACAGTTATACTTTTTAAAATCATTCCATTCCCGAGATCTTTTTAGGTGCATCTATTATGGGTTAGTCCGTTCTAGGCTCGAATATGGTTTAGTTTCCTGGGGTGGAACTCATTTCTAATTTCTCAAAAACACATTGTTCATTTTGTCTGTAACAAAAATCGCCGTTTTACTAGTCTGTTACTTTTCAGAGGCCTTAAAATTCTTCCCTTAAAATATTTATACTATTATAAGGTCTTAAAGATATTTTTTTCTAGATCAGGCTATGAACTGAATAGAAGCTCAGATTACTATATCCTAAGAACCAACAATTTGAATCTAATTAATGTACCACATCATAATCTGCAAATTTTCTTCAACTTTTTTACGGTTTTGGCTCCCAGACTCTATAATAACTTACCACATAACATTAGAATTGTTAGAATTAAATCCGTATTTCTAAAGATGATAAAACTATGGCTCTTGGTTAAAAGCTATGATGATATTTCTAACCTGCTTTGTGTTATCATCTAAATAATTCTCTCCTTATATTGTATTAATATTTTTTCCTTGCTGTCTTTTCCTTCCTATTACGCACATACTTATCTTTTTCTATATTTTTTGTTGTCAACTTACTAGTTAATATCTCAATTTATTTTGCGACCCCACTATCTTTATTTCTATCTTTTTATTTATTTTTGTTATTAATTTTTACATAGCTCCCTGCTTCCGCCTCTATAGATTGCAGGTTCTTTTTTAATTCATTATTATATTCCATAATGTAACTTCAAAAACTACTTGTATTTTCATAATTTGAATTTTTTAAAGAATAAACTAGTAGTACTACTACTACTATTATTCATCAATTTCCAGCCCCAGTTTTCAGGATTCAGTTTATTGTCCAGACACACTTGCACTTGGCAGAACATACGAAACAAGTGTTTCGTATTTTTCGCGAATTTCAAAAATCTATACTTTTCCATTTTTCGAAGCTCCATATACTCGTAAAGAAAGGAGAAAACGAATTACGTAGGTGAGAATGATGGTTCTTCGCAAATATCTTTCGCAAATTCTTATATTGAAAATTGACAATCATCATCATTTTCAATAAATGCAAATATTTTTTTCATCGCTAAAGCAATGGCCGTCCTGAAGACCGATTTTACCTTCAGTAGTGGGTTTCACAAAGGGATTGTCAAAATCACTGTGGTACTTAGCCTCAGTAGCAACTAAATCGTATTCATATTGAATGCGCGATTTATTTGGGCGGCAATGCTAAAAAAATCAATTTCTTGAAATTGAAACGCATTTAAATTTTTACTACTATTTTTTATTTTTTACACTACAATACGAGTACTAAACTATTTTATTTCACCAATTTGATAATTTGATCGTTCTACTGAGACTGACTCTGTCGTCTTCTATTTGTTTCATGGAAACCTAACTTATCATTAAACGCTTACAAGATAAAAAGCGGGACTTGTTGAACGTGGACAAACAAATAAGCTAGGAAAAGAGAATAAAAAAAGACGCTTCGGTCCATATGGACAAAACGAGTAAACAAATAGGAGAATAGACAATTAGGAAAAGACGCGTTAGGTAATTGCAATAGACAATAGGTAGTTACATTTATATAAGTGGGAAAGGGTGATACAATTGATGCTTAGCATTGACGCATAAACAAATAGGTGGATGGAAATTTAGGAAAAAGACGCCTTACGCATAAACAAATGGGAGAACAATGAATTAGGAAAAGCGTAGGAAGACGTGAATACACTGGGTTGACGATGACAAGTGATGTTATTTTGCTAAATGATTTACTAGTGCGTTTATGTAGCTAGATGACCAGGGTTACCAAGACGTAACTCGTGCAATAATACTTCTTGCTAGCTCATCAGAATGAGCCCGAGCTATTTTTCAGATGGCGTCTTTAAATGCAAGTGTTGAAACATGGGACACTAAGCCGAAGATGCTGCGCTTTTTTCATTGCAACCGCTTTATCTGCTTCATTGCCGCAAAACAAATTTTTTAAAACAAAAAGAAAAATCATTTCCTCACGCTCTAGTCCGAGGAGGAGGAATCCCAGATTTGCTAGCTGCAGCAATACTGCGCTTCAGGGTGTACACTTTACGATGCTGCTTATGGGTAGTTACAGATTGTTTGTCTTTTTACTTTTTACTCATCAAACCCAACACTCCTTTCATTACTTGAATCGATTAAAGTTTTCATCCCACAATCAGCAACCACAATTTCACCTTCAGTGAAAGATTCACTGCAAATGAAGTAAACTTCTGACATTTTTATAAAATTTTGTAACGTCATAGTTTAAAATGCAAATATCATTTACAAACACGTCTATTCACTACAAAAAACCATTCAAAACTGACTGGACTTACTAGAGTTATGTCCCTTGAAAAAAGCGGTTTTTACCGCAGGCAGATGTTACTCAAGGCCAACAGACTAATGGACAGACGTTGACTCATGTGCATTTGGGTGCAGAGTCAATATTCCAATATTTTTTTCTTCAAATGGATGACCCGATGATACATACTAGCCACATATGAGTGTGTATTCGTATTTGCTAGGTTTGAAATCGCGATAACTGGAGAACGGTGCTTCGTAGAGAAAAAAAATATTTTTTGTAGAGAATTTCACGATCTACAAACTTTGCGTTTCACAGATATACGCAAAAAACGAAAATTTTTGACCTTTGACCTCGGATAAAAAGCGGGATTGATGGGGACTTTCGACATAGCAGTTGTAATGACGTATTCAAGACCTGTGCAAAAATCCAACTTGTTGGGAATTAATGCAAACTAAGCACTTTTTTTCGCCTATTTTGCCTGGGTTGCTATCTGGCGATGAGTTTTTCCATATGGACGTTTTAGAGTTTGATCCCTAGGCAAGATGCAGTAAGTCACTGTCCTTTGAAAAGAACCATGTTCAGCTTAGTCTGAGGATATAGACGATAGTCAGGCGATCGCTTTTTGGCTTGAATTTAATAACTTTTCGTTAGTTGCAGCATACAACTTATTAGAATCTTCGCTTCTTGCGATTCTAACCGCCTCATCTTCTATGCAGCTCACCATCGTTATGACACCATTTGCAGTCTCTCATACCATACGATAGACTTTGCTCGTCGTAGGCATAAGTATGATAGGCATTCGCCTGGCTAGCACAATGATTACATCCCTCGAGAATTTTTTCTCTCTCTGAGTGATGCTCTGTGCACAGAGTACAAACTGACTTCCTAACTGTCGCAAACACCTTTCTTATGTGATGCGTCCTATGCATTTTAAGTGGTCTCTTTGATCTAATAGCACCCCTTAGAACATAATGTAGGGCTTTGGCTGAATGCTGTGCTATACAACTTCTATATTCAGGTGCTCTACTTCTTATAAGAACGAGAGAACTTTTGTGGTCTGCCAATCCTAGAACAAGCACGAAGCAATGTCTTTGCAATGTTGACGGGGTCGCTCCATAGTCTTGTCACTTCTTAAATGGTTTTGTCAACGAATATTATTGCGATGCCATTAATAGGTCATTCCTCCTGATCTGCATATTCGTAGTACTCCCATCGTACAATATATTCTATGAAAGTCCTCCTGATATTTTGTATTTCGTTGAGCCTTCGACTATGCATCGAAGAAGATTCGTTGTTTACTTTCATAGTTCGTAATGTTCTTATGATTATGTACAAGATTGTTGAGCACTTTTGTCATCGGCACTGTTATCGTTTTCTCATGGTGATTTGCTTTTTCCTGAAACCATACTGTTGGCTGGAAAACCTCTTGTCTTCTTCGGCATTCTGGTCCCGTCTTTCACGGATAATTTTTTCAATCACTTTAACAACAATTTGCCTCTGTCTTTTAAATTATTTTGGAAATCTTCCTTCTGCAAGCCACCTAGTTTAAAGGATCTCGTAAGTTTTTATTTTCGTTAGGATTGATTCGTTTAGCGCAAAGCTAGAGCCAGATATTTCCGCACATTCTGTCGTCAATCAGGAAGAATTGAAAAAATACGATTTTGTACACACTGTCCCACGGGTTATAGGATTTTTGCAATAACCCTTGTATCCTCTTGGGTTGAAATGGTCATGAAATGTTCCATATGACCGAGGAATTTCCTGTCAAGTTTTTTTGTTAACCATAATTTTATTCGCAAGGGATTTTGAGCAATATAAACCGAAGATAATAAAAACTTAGCTATGGTCGCGTACTCGTAGATCCAATGTTGGTTTTGAGTTTGTTTCAGACAACTGAAACGTCAGTACAACAATTTTTATGGCACGACAGACCAAGGATTCATCTCTTCCTATCACTTTGTTGATTGTCTTGTCATTTTGTGCACAGGTTTTTTATTACTATGTAGCTGAAACTGCTGACTCTCTCTGCTTGTTTGATGTTGAGTGAGCTCTGAACACATCTTTGTGTTGAAGTCAGCAAATTCAACCTAAGAAAGATCTCATTCGTTTCATGCAGCTTTTTTTAGATTTTCTTTACAAAATCATCGATATTATTTCACTTTTAACCCGACCGAAACCATTCCTTAACTTTTCGAAAATGTACTTCGTAAGTTACTTGTTCGTAACACAATAAAATATATTGGATGATCCGTTAAAGTTATCTGAACTAGAAAAATCCTTTCAAAATCCATCAATCAGCTAAATTCTGACAGTTACCAAAATAGTATGCAGCACGTACACTTTCGTACTGCACTCCATACTCCAAAGAAATAAATAAATAACAGACCTGATATGTTCCTGGAAAAGGTTCCTTACGATGGTGATACAAAATAGTTTCATTGTGACAGCAACATATCGGATAATCTACTCGTATATGTTTCTTTCGATCAAGAATTGGCGTTTATCCGTTAAGCGCTGGAGCACGAATCCAGGTGTTTGTATAATACATAGAGCATGCTGTCTTCCAAATTGTTGGACACCTGAGCACCAGGACAGAATGACGCAACGAATTATTCATTTAAGAGGAGGAGATGAAGCACTGGGAAGGAAAATCCATTTCAAAGGACACAATAGATTGTCAATTATTTAGTTGCTTCTCAATTGAAGTACCATACAATCTAAATCTGCCATTTAATGATGGGCGTCTGGTGATGATATCCACATGCCACATCTAAATTGGTATCTGACATCCTATGGAGCAAAAGCAAGTAACAATGCACGGATGCCTCTTTGATTGAATTGGAGTAGGCCTTTGACAACGTATGGTTCGAGGGACTCTTCTTTAAATTTAACAGGCTGGATATAAGCAAACCGCTGCTGTACATTGTTCTTAATATGATCACCAGTAGACAATTCATCTTAAAGAATGGCGATGTGTAATATTAAACCGTATTGGGCTGACTGGAAGTTGAAGATCAACTTTCAGATGCCGGAAACCATTTGAAGGACTCCTTTGCCTGCATGGCCTTTGCGGATATCAGAAAGAATTGGCGAAATTTTTCGAGCGTGAGACAGAAAACTTAAAGATGTTGCTCCGTCCAGAATAAAAGCTGATTTTGCTTTAACAAAGAGACGGTTTTAAAGCAGCCAACTCAATGAGAAGTGAAAGCTCTTATCCAACCAATGCTTGTATTTGTATGTGCCGTGTGATTCAACGTGAGACCAAATTTAATAGAAAAGATTCGAGTGTTAGAGAGGGCCTACTTATGCAGAACACCAGAACCACAGTGCATGAAATTCTATCTTAATGAGGTCTTGTACAATAAGGCGAACCTAATACGAGTGGACAATTTCGTCATTAAGCTTACTCGAATGCACATTGCTTGAGCAATGAACTCGACGAACATCCTGATCAGCGAGGTTTATGACCCTAATCACATGTACAGTGAAAGTGTGCATCTCTTAACCGCTTTGTTCCCCCAGAAGCGTTCCTCTACCTGTGCTGATCCAGGATAGACCAGAGATGCCGCTACGTTCAACTGTTCAACGTTGCTCGAACAGCTGCGGGCAGGCGATTCAACTACGACAGAAACATCGCACAGGGCAGTGCGGAGTGTGTCCGATATAGTAGGGCGGTGAGGAATCGTGCTTTGAGGAATGGTGCTCAGCAGTACCATGAATTTTTGTGGCTCACGTAGTTTAGCCACAAAAAAAAGTATTATACATATTTATTTACATTAGATGTGTTAAAACTAACAATATGTAGGAAGAACAATATAATAATGGAGAAGAAAGAAATCTTAAAAGATTTGCCAAACAAAACATATTTCAACGGTGATTTCCCAAAGGATATTACCGCCGAAAGAAAACAAACGCGAAATGTCTTAAAGGAACTTAAATCCAGCAGAAGAAAAACGGACAGAATTTGATGAATAGATTAAAAATATCAACTGGGATGTTATCGGTCTGGCAGAAACGAGGATATACGGAGAAAACCCTTTGGTAAACGATAACAGAAATATTTTCTTTTATATTGGGATAACTAAAGGTCTTTACGGTGTTGGTATGCTAGTTAACAAAAAGCTGAAGAAGACCATTAAAGAGGTTACTCTGCATAATGAAAGGGTGGTCTCAAGGGAGATGAAGATTAATAAGAAAAGGACCATAATCATTCAGATATATGCTCCCACTGAAGCTTCAGGTGAAGATAAAATTGAATCTTTCTATGAAGAGCTGAATAAATTTATAGCCAAAGCAAAATCAAAAATTATTTACATAAAATGAGATTTCAATTCTGAATTGGGATTGCAAAAAGACGGTGAGGAAAATATAATGGGGTAATACGTTTATATAACCAGAAATCAGCGTGGTGAAAAAATGACAACGTGATTGTGGCAGAAGAATCTTTGCAATAGTCTGTTTAAGAAAAAAAAAAAAAGAAAAATAGATGAACATGGATTTCTCCAAACCGCATTGTCAAAAATGAGATTGACTTCACCGTAATGAACAAGAGAAAAACAGTTCAGGATGTATCCGTAGCAAATAGATTCGGTTTTGAAAGCCACCACTGAATCGTTAGGGCTAAAGTAAAAATAAGCCACAAGACAAAAGAGTCTCACAAATCCAGAGAAAAAAAAACATACCAAAACTACTTTCAAATGAAGACAAAAATAGTTGCCTGGAAAAAATCAGAACTCTCTGTAATTTGAATTTCATGAAATCCTTAGACATAGACAATATAATCTCAAGTTCAACTACCACATTAATAGACGAAAGAGAAAAACTTCGTCATAAGCCGAACCTTATTGAAAATGAAAAGAGAAATCTGAAACAAATACGGAAAGTTATAAGGAAACGCAGAGCGGATAATATTAAGGATTTCGATGAAAAATATCATCTAGAAGAAAATACGTCAATAAAAAATCAAAAGAACACTTATCTCAAGGCAAAGAATGGACGATTGCTATAGAAGAAAAGAAAAGGGAAATAAGAGATAGACGGGAGATGAACTTGCACGCCACCAATTTTTATTAAAGATATTGATCGGCCCAAAATTACTTTTGGTATTACTCGTAGATCATAATAAAAATCTCGAATGTTTCTGGAATCTAAAACTGAAGAATTCATTGACAAGCTTAAGTCGGGAAAATGCTTTGGTAGCGACGGCATTAAAGCGGAAATGCTTAAAATCGGGAAAATCGCGATCATAGATATTGTAGAGCACACTGTAAATACAGTTCGTCTTTGGTTATTTTTTTCCTATTCATTCGTGCATACTCGTAGGCATCTCCACATTGGTGACCCCGACGTACCAGACGCTAAAGGAGAGACTTGTTGCGCAATACGCTGAGTCCGAACAAAAACGACTCCGTAAGCTACTCCAAGAAATCGAACTCGGGGACGAAAAACCATAAACTTTATTGAGGGAATTGAAAGACATTGCCGGAAAAAACATCAATGATGAATAAATGAAATATCTCTGGTTGCAGCGTTTACCACAGCACATGCAAAGTATTATATAGTAATGGTGAGCCATGAAGATCTTGTAGGTCTAGCTGTGCTAGCAGACAAAATCTCCGAGGTAACCGAAAATTCATACACAGCTATGGTAAGTACAAAGCTAGCCACATCGCTTGAAAACAAAATTTTCGAAACAATTAAATCTAAAACAATTTAATCTATCGGACGTTTCGTCAGGCCGACAATCCGGTTCGAGATTCAGATGAAGCAAAAGTCGTAGTAATAAGAGAAATAGCGATAATACAAATCACTGTTGATGTCCCAACACTTACGGCAGTAGAGCTAGAAATTGTAGACCCCCATGCACTTTTGGCACCGCATAAAAAAAAACGGGAAAACTTACGGGCTTGCCACTTGATGCGGCGAGTGACATCAGCCAACCCAACCGTCACTTATTTATCACCAACCCATACAACACATACATTTTCTCATTGATACAGGCCCTACATTGATACAACGCTGATGAGGAGCTGCAAGATTTAATCAAAAATAATTCTACATCGCTGCTGCTAAAGAAGTATTAAGTTCCCGGCACTGACAAATTAACCATCATCTGCGACATTTTAACTGATCGTATTCGACCGTATATAACAGCGTGCATTCGATGGCACATCCCACCGTGCGTCAGACAATCAAAATTATCAGCGAGCATTTCATATGGCCGAGAATGAGAAAATATTGCCGAATGTGGGCAAAAGTATGTCAGCGATAAAAAACTTCACGTCCCAACATTACTCCTATTGGCGAAAACAATAAGATTGATCACCGATTTCAGCATATCAACATCGATATCGATTTTCCAGATGACCGGAAGCAGTACCCATAGAAGACATCACAGCCGAGACTATTTGCCGTACACTCTACACGACTTGGATATATCGCTGCGGTGTTCAAGAAAAAATAACAACAAACCAAGGGAGACAGTTGGAGAGTGAACTGTTTAGAGAAATGTCGAAAACACTTGGTATAAAATACCTGCGCACGACGCCCTACCACCCAGAATCGAAAGGCCTCTTCGAACGGTGGCATCCCACGATAACAGCAGCGATAAAATTTCATACCTCCATAAACTTGGTGGCAGATTTTTAGTAAGGATACTCTACAACTGACCATTTACAATCTATAAATCAGCTAATTGAAAAAATCGTAGAATACACCAATGAATTGTATTTATATATTCGTAGCCTTTATATGTAGATTTCTACAAAGCATTCTATTCTGTAGAACATGTCAAAATATGGCCAGCGTTAGTAAATCTAAGCATCCCACACAAAATTATGAGAATCCTTAAAATTCCATATCAGAACAGCACATCAAAAATTGAAACTGAGATCAAAGGTCCGGAATTTAAGATAAACAGAGGAGTCAGACCTCTTTTACCAGCACTTTTCTGTGATTTACTAAAGGAAATATTGAGAAGCATCGATATTGAAAACCTAAGCATTAACATATTGTTGATGGAGAGAAACTATCTAACCTTCGCTTTGCAGATAACATAGCTCTTTTTGCAGAAACACGGGATGAACTAGAAGAAATAATAATAAAACTATCGGAAGGATGTAGGTCAGTTGGCCTGGAAATGAACTACATGAAAACCAAGCTCATGACTAATGTCTGACCAATTGAAATTACAAGTAAATTAGGAAAAGGCAACCGCGAGTTCGTTCAGGAGTACATCTACAATATTTGGGGCAAGTTATGTCTTTCAAAAACAGAATGAACAAAGTAACACAAATAGCCTGAAATGGCGGGAAGTAGGTATAGAATCTGATACCCGTACTTGAGTCAAAAATAAGTGTGGCATCGAGAAAGTATGTGTTCGACGCCGCAGTCCTTCCAGTACTCACTTATAAGTTCCAAGCATGCATACAAAATCTAAAACGGCTTGAAACTACCCAGAAAGCAATAGAAAGATCGCTTTCACATATACGAGTACATATCTAAATACTATAGAATCAGAAACACCAGAATTACAGAAATCACTAAATTTGAAAATGTAATAAAAAGAGCACACGCTCAAAAATGGCAGTGGGCCGGTTACGTTGCCAGAATAATATGACGATGGTCGTTGGATAAAAAGATTGATAGACAGGTATCCCAGGGATGGTACAAGGAGAGCGGGAGGACAGCTATTAAGATGGAGAGATGACCTTCAGAGATTGAATTCAAGATGGCGACAAACTGCAAGGAATAGAGATTAGTGGAAAAGTATGGGAGAGGCTTATGCTCTTTATACATAAAGAGAATTTGCACTCGGATATAAAAAAAAAAGTTAAAAAAATTAAACATAAACTTAATCTGTGTTAAATTGTAAATACAGATTTTGTTTTATGTAATCTTACAATATTTATTAATATGGAATTATTTCTAGGTAATGTAACAGGTGACCAGATAGCAGTTATAGTTTTTTTCAATTGTTATGTTTCAGCAGCTGTCAAAGTTACCAATGACATCCAGCAGCCATTTGCCATTTCATCGTACATTGCTGAACGTGCGGAAATTATTAAAAATATTTCGTCGTGAGGGCGGTTGTCATCATGGTTTCAGTGTGCAGGCAATTTGTCGCATCGTGGGAAAGTTTGAGCGTGAGTACACTCTTTTGAATCTTAAGCCACCAACCAGACAGAGATTGCACAACTTTAGTTTCTCTGTGTTTTTGGAAGAATTTTCTAATCTGTTAGATAATGAAAAATCAAAAAATCTAATTATTCTCGGCGATTTTAATGTAGACATCTTAAAAAGTAGTATTGTTGTCTCAAATTACATGGCCTTGTTATCCTCACATGGGTTATCATCATTTGTAAATGAACCCACCGGGATGGTTTCAGGGAAGTGCTTAGACCACATCTATGTGCGCCTTACATTTAGTTCACTTAATTCGATGACGAGCTTATTAGTTGGCATAACTAAAAATAGTAGGAGTGAAAATCGTAGACCCTCTAACATGATAACAAAAATTAATCTTGATAAATTCATTACATCTCTCCGTCTTGAATCTTGGGATGATGTTTACGCTGAGAATGATGCTTCCAGTTTCTACGATATTTTCATAAGAACACTAACACATCATATTTCTCATTTAGTGACAAAAAGTCATGGAAAAGGCGCTCAAACCATGGATTACAACGTGGTTATTACGTAAAATAAAAACTAAAAATAAATTTAGAATTCAATGATCAAAATACCCACGGAACAGAATACTTAAAAAGAGTTACAAAAGGTTGTGTTCCTTTGTATATAGATAAATATTACAATACAAAAACCAATTCAACTTATCAAAAGGTAATACCAAACGTGAATGACAAGTTGTAAATTGAACAAATTGAATGGTGCGGTAATATGAGTTAAACGTGAAATCGCAGATAATTTTAGCTGTTACTTTGCTACAAGAGCTGAAACCCTTCAACCACAATCTATTCTTCCGGTATGTACACTCTGCAACTGCAATAAAACTGGACTTCTCCAAAGTAACAGCTTTTTCTATGAACCTATAATAGCTCTAGAACTAGTTAAAATGATCAGCTCATTAAAAAATTCGAGTTCTGGTGGAATATGGTAGATGGAGTATCAAACAATATTTTAAAAAATATTGCATGGTTCGTGGTTGATGTAGTAGCTTTTGTATTCAATAAAAGCACTCTCACTGGAAACTTTCTCTTGCACTTCAATGCGCGGTTGTAATACCACTTTTTAAAAACGGCGGAACAGATTGCGTTCGAAAATACAGACCTATCACACTCCTTCCATCAGCGAGCAAAATTGTTGAAAAAGCTGTACCAAATAGAGTTGTTAAATTTTGGAACAAAACAAGCTTTTTTAATTCGGCCCAATTTTGATTTCAAGGAAGTAAGTCTACGGAAGATACTCTATTAAAATTTTGTTCCCAAATATACACTAATCTGGACACTAAAATGAATACAGCAGGCTTACTTGTGGATATAACAAAAGCCTTTGACATGGTAAATCATGAAATTTTGTTAAGGAAGCTAAAAAGAGCAGGTTTTCGGGGCTTTATTTTCGAGTGGTTTAAATCTTACATGGAGAATAGATCTCAAAGGGTGAAAATAGATGAAACCAGGAGTGGAATTAAATATGTAGTATTATTGTAGGTGTGCCACAGGGATCGGTTTAAGGACCTTTACTTTTCTTAATATACATACTTCGCTAATTGGATTGAATTTTAAAGGAATGTTAAGCGCTTTTGCCGACGATATAGCTTGTGTGTATGGTTCTAAGAGCCGTTTAGATCTGATAGCATCTGAACTTATTCAGAATATGGTTTGCTGAGCACAAATTAATTATTAGTTCTAAAACGAAAGTTATGTTTTTCAGTCTGTCTGTCCAAAATCCTTTCGTAACTAATATATTTTACCATTTGAATTTTAAAGGGCACCTGTGTGTCCTAAATTCAAATTGACTTCATGTTCTTGCAACTCATCGACTTTTTTTTTTAAGCAGTCTTGTCTACGGTGCTAATTGTTTTCTTATTGAGAAAGTCGATGAATTCAAGTACCTGGGGTTAATTATTGACTCAAAAATGTCTTTTTTCAACCACACCGAGGCCTTGAGAATATATTTTCGGTCTACGCTTTGTAATATTTTTTTTATTTAAGAGGTGTTTGCTCTACAAAACTACTTACGGCTATATACTATGCTACTACTAACCATTCAGAAATATATTTTGAGAAAACTCTGCTTTAAAGATCGCCTGCATTCAAGTTTACCATTATTCCGTGGTTTGAAAATTCTTCCTATTCGTCATTTATATTGCTTTAAAGTGTTTAAGATATTTTTCAAAAGGTCCGGCAATCTAAATTTCAGAATCCTTGACAAGCATAATCTTCGTGGAAACTCTTTACCGTTGGTTTATGTGCCTTCATTTCGCACCACTGCTTTTCGTAATTTTTATACCGTATTTTCTTGTCGTCTATATAATAAACTTCCGCAGTCATTAAGACAACAAAGGGCACCGAACATGTTTTTGGCACAGTTAAGAGATTGGGTATTTAATATTAATTATAATGATTTAGAAACTCTTTTAAATGTCCAGGTGTAGATAAACGCAAATTGTTTTCGTTTAATTGAATAACTTGCCTGGCTTATTGTTGTCTTTGCTTCAAATATGTTTAATTTAATAATCTACTCTTGTTTCTTTTTTGAATTGTTATTTAAATTATTTTGGACTTACTCATCAACTTATTTTTACTGATATTTTCTGTTTGATTATAACGTATATAAATAGAATTTGTAAGGGTTGTTGCGGTAAAATTCACCCCAACAAGTCCTACTCCTTCCCTCTCCTCTCGACCTCACTCATCCACATTCTTTTCCTTGGTTCTTCAAAATCCTAGAAGGGTGGTGAGCAACTATAGGCTCATCAGCCATTGGTGCACCCTCCTAGTATCTTGAAGGATCAACCACAGCAGGTAGGATGGACGGTCCGTTGAAGCGCGAGACCAGCGTCCAACGTCGTAGTGAACAAGAGCCATTCAGAAAGTCGTCGGCTCTTGCCTTTGTGTTGTATTGTTTTTCCTATCGCGTAGTTTCCTTAGCCTCAGAAGGCATCTCCGCTCCATCACGGTCTCTCCTGTCCGAACCACTTTTTGCCCCACCCGTTCACTTTATATTAGTGAGAGGAATTGGTGGGTTCTTGAACTCTGTCTTTCTGCTTTTATGCTTGTCGGAGGGGACAACCAATAGATCCACGAGAAGAAGAGACAGGAGTCTGCGTAGAGTGACGGACGGTCACGTTAAGCCCAACGGTGTACGTTTAGAGCCAGATGGACGGTCTGGAACCCTCTGCGTATAATAAATACATAAAGCCACAGATGCTCTATTCGGTGACGGACGGTCACCACCTTAAAAAAAAAGGTTGTTGTAAAGAGTGGACCCCTAGTTGCGCGCCCCTCATTTAATTAATTCTTGACAAGAGAATTCGCCGGGATGACTTCGTTTAGTTTTTCAGTGGGAAGCACTCCTGTGCCCGTCTCAGGATTAGTTCCTTGTTTCGCCCGCACTGTATGCCACCTGATCATTATCAGAAACGGATAATGATTAGGATGTATAATGCGAGTAAGCCATATATGGTATTGTTGGAAAATTATCGTTTTCCTTTTTTTTACCTTTAGGGAAGGACTGGTGTTGCATTCAGACTGAATTCAGACTGAATGCAACCCCAATGAACGATCGTAAAGGGAAATATTAGCTCGGTCCAAAGGGAAATCCCAATCTTGGCAGAAATTTCCTCAGATTTGGGAAATAAGATGAGAGACACGAATGTGTGGGTGTGTGAGAGAATGGAAACAACGGAGGTCCAATGCACGGTGGCACACTTCAGCAAATTTGCGGAGCGCTGCACACAAAGACCAAAATTGGCCCGTTGCACTCATCTGAACGGATGTATGAGTGTGCATATAGGTGAGACCTACGGTTCCAGCTAATATCGGTGGGATAGGGTTAATCACTTCTTGGTGGACCATCAAAAAGTAAAGAACAAACTACAAAAAAAATTTAAGAACAAAAAAGCAAAATAACAGGAAGAGAAAAAAAGGAAAAAGCAAATCTCGGGGAGAAAAAAATTAAATTATTTAAATTAGTAGGGAATGCCGGACTGTCGGCAAAACAACAAACTTTGAAAGAGGAGATAACGAACCGCAACCACACAGGTGGTGGTTGATGAGCGAATGAAGAAGACTGAACATAAGCGAATGTGAATGCAAGATTGAATCGCAACAAGCAGCTGTTGGTTAGCTGCACACACTCACTCACTCACCACAAAACTTATAATAAACACAGCAGGTAGGCGCCACCCAATTTTTAATGCAAAATTGGGTAAATAACTGAGAAAAAAAAACGCACAAATTATCTTTTCCCTGATGAGGAATTTGTGCTCGTATATTTTGTTTTTTCTTTCTTTTTTTGGGGGATCACAGCCTGTGATGCCAAAAGTTTTATGAACCAAGTGCCCGGATTTCGAGCGACCTTTTGTGGTACAAACGGACGCGTCAGACTACGGGATAGGAGCTGTGCTTTCGCAAAAAACACAGGAATTCTAGGAGAAAGCAAAGATAATTAGCATTATTTATTCGAGACAATTTCACCTCGCGTTACTCCGGGAGAATTCTTTTATAAAAAAAAGTGAAAAAAAAAAGGAATTTTTCTACTTGTTTGTGGTCGCCGCCTACCGGCTTTCACGATCTATTGTTTTGCCAACCCTCCGCAAATAAAGCGTGCTGTTATAAAGTGACAAAAACTTTATAATCTATTTTTTTTTTTTTTTCAATAGAATATTGTGCGGTAACCGCTTTGCGATTTATTTGCCGCATATCGTTTTGCTCTTCCACTTAAGGCAAAAAGTGCATGACGCCTAACCTTTATTAGTCTGTTTCTTGGAAATATGTTCTTCCCTGAACCCATCCCAGCTGAGCAGCCATTTGGTTCAGCAAACGATTTGCTGCCATTGCAAATTTCCCCCCAGGGCATTTTTATTTTCTTCGATACCCAAGTGACAGATCGTCACACAGATTAGCCACCAACCGTGTGGTTCGGTTTTTTTGCTGTAGCATGTATTCGGTTTTCGGTTTTTTTCTTGTTTTTTTTTCGGTTTTGCCCGGCAGCCCGGCAATTGAAATTATTTCATTTACTTAGATCGGGGAAACTGCGCAACAGGGTCACCCCACCCATATTCGAATTTTTTAATTTAATTCTTGATGAAGTGGCACTTAACACTATTTTTAACTATAAAAATATAAAATGCCTCTAATTTTTCCTCATTAATACTATAAAAAATGTGTATATGTAGGACAAACAAAAAGGCAATGGAAATAAACTTAGACTTAAGTTAAACTAAACTAAATTTAGTTGTTCGAGGTTTAACATCGATTGGTAAGATCTAATTAATTTCTAAATTAATTTCAGCAATATTATTGTCAGAAATAATAACGGAGCTTAGATAAAAAAAATTTAACTACAATACATCTTCCGAGACGCCTGTGTTGATTATCCTTTGAAAGCATATACTTCTTTTCGTCCTTGTTGACCGTTAAACCCATCCTTATTGCTTCCGAAATGATTGTTATTGATTATTGATAAAACACAGCATTGTTTCAATAAAATATAGTTGGCGTCTATATAAAGGCTATTACGAGTATACGTGGAACTAGGATGTTAAAAAGGATGTGCGTATTGATCTGAAATTCATACATATTTATTATCAAGTCATCTTCCGCTGTTTTAAGCAGGCCATTTCCAGAGGTTTTTTGAACCTAAGCTTAGATATGGTTAACATTTTCATCAAGATTGATTATGCCTGACAGTGGATGTTGACAATTGTCGCCGTAATATTGCCTTGTTCGGTTTTTCAGGCTTCAGCAAGCTTTCTCATTTATCAAAACGATATAACGAGTTAAAGTCTGCAAAAGTCCTTAAAGGATGTTATTAGCTCTTGATCATGAATATCTATGGTAGGTAATATATCTGTTAGTGTAAAGGGAGATATCTTTTATTCTTTAGAAGTATGATATGTTGGATCCTGTCCCTACTTCTTCTATGCCAATCATAGCTAGCACTAAATTAGGTTTTAATAGTGATTACTTTTTACGAGACTACCGGGAACCGCCGAAATTTCTACTCCTATTTCCTTGGAAAAGTATTAGTTCAATTTTGATTGGGCTAACACTGAGACTAAGTTAACTGATTTGTTTTAAGCAAATTGCACGAAAGTGTTTGCTATGTTTGTACAATACAAAAATAGTAAAATCATCTTCGCAACCTGGCGTCCGGCGTCCTCGATATTCATGAAGGCTTCGTTAAGAGCACCATTTCAGAGCAACAGAGCAAGAAAAACTCCCTGAATAGTTCCTCGCTGTGCTTATGCTTCGTCTTTGATTATGTGTCTTAAAATTCTATGACAATATTGGCACATGTTAACTCCGCGTAGGGCATTAAAAATCAATGGTTCGAAAATTATTGTCGAAAACGACTAACATGGTGAATTCTTTAAAGCAATGGTTCTGTCTCAACAATATTTGATACTAAACCGAAAAACTGGCATCTGGCATCTGGCCTCGAAACCTTTGACCTGGGCCCAAGGCCCAGTTTCTCACTGATATGATATGGCCTGGTTTATCTCTAGGCCTAGAGAGCGTTTCCTGTGACTAAAAATACGCATACAGAGAGAGAAATAAATGTCCTCCTTCTGCATATTAAGCATTTGCTTTTCTAAACCACTCATAATTCACTCGAAATTATTAGGACATTCTGTATGGAAGGTGTTTTTAAAAGAACCTTTCAAGGTTGCAAAACAAATTTCCTGGACGAGTTATTTCGCGTTTTGGTGATGTGAACTGGCCACCAAGATCTTGTGATCTCTCACCGTTAGAATTACTTTTGTGGGGCTATGCGAAAGGTCGTGTTTACGCACATAATCCGCAAACTTTTGACGCTTTGAAAACGAAAATTCCTCAAATTACGGATGAGTTATTGCCCAATATGTGTCCAAAAACCATCGAAAATTATCTTGCGAAAATCGAGTCCTGCAAGAACTCCCGTGAAGGACATTTGAATGATGTTATATTACATTAATAATGGCAAGATCCAAGCAATATATTAAAATAAATCCTTGATCAAAATCTAAGTCATAAATGTGTTTTATTTTAATTTACTTTCGGAACCACACCTAGGCCCAGCTAGTAACAGGTTGTCAAAACCAAATGAGGTGATTGCAAATTGTATTCAAAATCTAATCCTAGATACCGATATTCTGAAGTGTTTGCTTGATACCCCTTGTTTTAGATTGCTGGTGAAGATGGTACTTACCCATAGTTCGTGACACATATTGGTATAACACGTTTGTATTACCTTCTTTATACGACTGCTTAGCTCGCTAGAGTTTCGGTTTCCAGATTGAAGTCCCAGATCCAGTCCCATGACGGTGACTTTTACTGGATGAGGGTTTCCTGGATGAGGGCAATCGCAGAGCCTCAGCAATGAAAGAGGAGATGACAGGTTGCAGTACCATCACGGCGATCTTTCGATAAAATGGGTTGTCGTTCGTAGTGGGCACACTAGATAGTGTTGTAATGCTATTCTGGTTGTGCTTAAGCAGCCCCACATTATTTTTTTTTTATATATCTTAGCTGTGAAAGCTCTGGGAGTATGTCCCGATGTGAAATAGTAGGTGATGAGTAGGTTCTATTACATAGCACACAGATTACGATTCCGATATGCATTGATGATAGGTTACTTAGTTAAAGTGCTTGGCGGAGCCTAGATGATTCACTTCAGCCTTTGGGGAATCTGAGTGAAGTCCACTGCCTTGAAAAACGCCTTTGGCCAAGTTCCTTCAATATTATCAATCGCAATGGTGCTGAAATCACGGAATTTAGGTCATTGCATGTACGAGTAATTGACTTTATCTAGCCTTATAATCGTCCTATATACTCAAGATTAAATTGATGGATATTAAAAAGTGTTTGTTTATAAGGACACATCATCATTGCTCCTCTTATGAGATTCTCTAGTCAAACAAGTCAACAATTCTAACTACAAAACGTTCCATCGCTGACTTTGTAGTCAAATTTGGATACTGTGGCAAATAATACTCACACCTAGCCTGATCCGTTGAAGTAGTACCAAACCCGGTAGCATGGGTGTGACTCGTTCGAGAGGAGCTTGCTCTTTTCTATGAAGGCTGTCGTGGTTGAAGTTTTTTCAGCTACCGGGTTTTGCCTGTTTCCATTTTGAATATCGCTGTCGAGAAATGCCAATCCCATTTTGGCTTACTCTACTACTTCCTGAACTTTGTAAATTGTACCTAGTTCTAGCGAAATTTCAATTTTTTAAGTTTTCCCTTAAAGTGCGAACTTTCTTCTTTCTTTAATTTTTTTTCTTGTACTCCTTGCATCTTCCTCTATTTGCTATTTCTAAAGCTTCCGTAGAAAGGTGAGTAACTGCTTCTATCGCTAAAGCCTACACTACCAGTATCTGTACCCTAATGGTAGCAAAAGCAGAATAATCACAGACAAAGTGATCCGCGTTGTAGTCATCACCACAATCGTCGAAGGAGTGTAAACAATTTAGAAGTAAAGCAGAAGCATTATACCACATTCGAATGCCAGTAACCTGCCTACAGACTTTTTTTCTGGTGAGCCAGGAATGCCGCTGAGTCTTTCTAAATATCGGGAAGAATTTGCTTGATCAACCTGGAGAGTCACGTGCACGATCACAAAAAATGCTGAACTGTTAATGGAAGATTAGATATAGGATGCGAGAACCAATGTAGGTTCAAATCCTGACAAGTCCCCTTCTTAGCCGTGCCTAGCTAGCTCATCAGTAATTCCATTCTCAACAGCCCCATCGTAACTTGAATCTCAAAATAGCTCCTCGTTACGGAGGTCATCAAAAGTTGTGTTTTTCTAAACACTTCTTTTAAATAGAAAACCTTGCAGCTGCCTGATGGCCTACATAATTTTTGCCAACACTCTTACAAACTATGTAAAAGACGTTTGCCTTCAATATGAAAAATGTATAAGTGTTTGACTGTAAAAATTCCTCAATATTAATGTCAGAATCTTTAAGGCCTCCTTGGCAAAAGTTTACTTATTACCTTTTCTCCTCTTAAGCACACCCCTAATCAGATGGTCTTAGTTTATTTGTCTTCTACACCACTGGCATTGCTAAGAACTACGACGGCAAAAATCCTCTTTTCTCTAAGCTCTTTCCTGATTTTGCCTTTTCCAACTTAATTTTACCCTAACATACCCGTACTTAAGCAAATAGCAGCAATCTACCCATAAAAACGAAAATATAAAATATTCCAGAAAATCTACTTGAAGTGACAGTGCACGTGCCCGTATCTACACCCTTCAATAGAACCATCAATAGCTTCCCATGTCAAAGATGGATAGAAAGACACATCTTGCATGATAATTTCCTGATATTTACTTAAAGGGTGTCCCCACACCCAACACCTATCGTTAGAATCGTACTAGTACAACAATTTGCTAAAGTTCAATTCTGTACATGCTTAAATAAACCTTGCGGTAATCCTGACACCCCTGTGGTAGTCATCGTACCAACTTCTAAACGCTCACATTCTTCCTTAATTTTATTTTGGTTTCTTTTTTTTTGTGTGATAAACCCATCACTTTGTCAGTCGCTGAACATTATTCAATATCTGTCTTCGAGATAGCGATGCTGTCAGTGCAATTCTTCTTTTTCAAGTTGCCAAAAGTACAAAGCCAAATGCTTTGGAAAGAGAAATTGTTTCGTCAACTCGCGAACTTGTTGATTGAATTGTGCAAATTCTATTTACCTTCGGGCCAAAGCTAATGCCAAAATAAGAGCCTACAAAGGAATACATCATATTACTCATCCTTAGTTCCAGTCAAATGTCGAAAATACTCGTACAATACATTCAAGGCGCAATCACTGTGCTCATTTCCCTAAACAACTTAAATCATGTCGTTCTCGTCAATCGAGAATCCAAAAAAATTAGCTTTTCCAGCACGTGACCTTTTTTGTTCATTGTCAAAGCTCTTCCTACCATCCTACCAATATCCTACTTTCAAGGAAACCATTTAGCTGTGGTCTAACTTGATGGGACAAAGTAACTTAGAACTTACAACACACCCTTTCGACCTTAATTTCGAATTTCCAATCGACTGGCTGCACTCCCATTCCATCAACTTTACTGTGCTTTGTTATTCTTTCTCAATATTCCTTCCTTCATCGACCATTCCTAACATGATGTAGATCCTCATTTGCAAAATGGTTTCACCCGCTCCAACAGCCCCAAGGCAAATGATACTTGTACGAATATCGTACTCATTTAACCGGCCAGGAGTAAAAAAGCCGAATCATGAAGTTGCATCAAAAACAAACCAGCTAAGTCGAAAACTCGTCATTTACCGGGTAAATTTGATGGCAGATGAAATCATCGAATTTATTATCCTTCAATCCTTGGTCAAGGCGCGGCGGCGGTGCGGGTCAGTAAAAGAGTACCCACGTGTTAGCCTGCCTTTCCCGCTCAAAATTCAACAACAAACCGCGCATGTACATAAGAAATTTCCCTTTTCTACTCAAAGTGTTATACGATGTTTCGCAGCATGTTGCTACGAACTGTGCGACAAGTTTCAATCGATTACATTCCACTAAGTAAATCATTGTCCTATGAATTTAGTTTGGTGTAGCTTATTTAAAATTACTCGTACGAATGGCAAAAGGCTACAGTCATGGAATGCAAAACGGTTTGAAAGATGTTTCCTGTTTCCTCAGAAAGGATTCCTAAGAAACATTTTTCGAATTCTCTAATTAATTATGACCACAAAGGGGAATAATTCTAAAAAAATGATGCTGTACAGAAGAACGAAGAAATACTGAGCTAATTGTATTACGAAAGACACCCAAGGGACCGAAAAGATCGTTGCGACCCATAGCACCCATGATATCCAAGATACGGATTCCAGCGTAATAGAAAGTCCAACAGAAAAAGTTTCCTTATTGCCAATTGGGGTTTAGGTTGTATATTTTTCCAGACAAGATAAAGTTCTATAAAGGATTCCCTGGGATTAAAGAATTTGTGCTATAATACAAGTTCCATGAATTTTTGAAGGTCGGAATGAAATTATGTGTTTATTTTGAAAGGTGCAAGCAAAGGAGGCGCTCATAGGTCTAACAAATAGGAAGAAAGACCAACAGAAACACAAGGACTATTCAAATATTTGGCATTTGCCTATGTACGAGTATACTGTTGAAAGGACGATTAGGTAATTAAGAAGTGTATTTAAGTTTCGGTGGATAATTTCCAGTGAATTTAAATGCAATTAAGAGCGTAAGGGTAAGATGGAAATGCTTACCTCGTAACCTCGTGTAAAGGATGTGATACCGAATTTATTTAATTGGTTTTCTTAAGTCTGGCCTACTTACGCTAAAGATTGGGATAAGCATGAGTACAATATAAACTAGTCCTCTTGTAACCATATATGGAGTACAGAAAGATCGTATTTCGACAGAGATACGAGAACTTGGTGAGGCGAAATATTCCAAAATGCTAGGAGAGGAGATATGGATAATAAACTCGTTCTGGCGAGCAACATTCCATAATGTTAATCTATTCTTTGTCCCTTGAATAAAACTCATTACAATATTCATTTCGTGTGTTTTTTTTTAGAAGAAATTAAGG
This sequence comes from Volucella zonaria, assembly GCA_963966105.1. Lineage (NCBI taxonomy): Eukaryota > Metazoa > Arthropoda > Insecta > Diptera > Syrphidae > Volucella > Volucella zonaria. Next base: position 82,095,401 of record OZ014534.1, on the reverse strand, counting down.
GTATTGGGATTACTTAGTCAGTTCCAATTAATAAATCATTTGAACTACACGCCATTCACTTTTAGAATTATTTATAACCTCCTGCCAAAATACCATAGGACTAATCGATGATTGTTGCACTAGGAGTGACAGTTTATTATATTTTGTGCTTATCGATTGTTCTTTATAGGCACTAGAATGAGAGAATTACGGAGATTTATTCGGTGCCTTTGTTTATCAGCGCTTCTCTACCTGAACACCGGGGCTGTGAAGGAAACCACCTGGGTCTGCTCTAGATGTTTGGATGACCTGCCTCCCCTTATACATATACAGGGTGTCCCATAATTCGTCAATGATAATTTGGGAAATGATTTTTTGGTATATTCTAAAAGAAAAATCGTGCTACAGTAAGGATCAATCTCCATTATTGACATCATTTATCGAGAATTTAAGAAAAGGCTTACTTTTTGTACCCTGACCCATGTAAACGGAAATTGTTCTCTTAATACTAATGGCAGAAACTTCGTCTAGGGCTTTACTTTTAGAAGAAATAAAGACAGGACGTCATAGCCGTACTCATACAAGAGCCCTGGATCAATAAGGACAACAAGATCCAGGGTCTTAGGCTGAAATCTTACCAGTTGTTCTACAAGGCAGAAGGTAAGATCAGGACCTGCACCCTTATCAAAAACCAAATAGAGGCATTTCTTTTGGGGTACATCTCAGGAGCTCTGACAGCGACAACCTGCGAAAAGGAGTGTGGCAAAGCACTCTGTCTGACCTCGGTCTACTTCCCCTATAACTCCGAGGTAGTGATCTCGGAGAAGCTAAAGGACTTGGCAAGGTAGAAAAAGTGGATGCTGCTGCTGGCCTGTGACGCCAACACCTATCATACACAATGGCGAAGCGGTGATATCAACCCAAAAGGTAAGTCTTTGTACGATTTTATTTTATCTTCCAATCTCAATAATTGTAGCACAGGGAATTCACCCACTTTTGTTGTGAAAAATAGGCAGGAGGCGATAGATATCACCTTTGCTACAAATACGGAACGGTTAGAAATAAAGGAATGGAGAGTAGTCAACGAAGCGTCAATATCGGATCACCAATGAATACGCTTCAGGTGAACTTTCAGAACAGGGTATGTAGTTTTCAAAGAAATCCTAGGAAGACTGATTGACACCTAAAAGGGCTCAACCAAGACGGTGGAATAGGAAGATGGGTTTAAAAAGGAAACAGGTCGAGAAGCTCTGTAATAAGGTGAAGCTTTTCAGAAGCGACAGTATATACAATGAGTACTACGAATGTAAGAAACAATTCAATTACCTAGTTAGAAAGTCAAAAAGGGCTTCATGGCAGAAGTACTGAGAATCTATCGCAGCAGCAGACGAGATTTCGAGGTTACGCAAAGTGCTTTCAGAGGAAACGAGCTTTCCAAGCTACCTCAGGAAAAGTGACGGAACTTGGGCTAAAAGTAGTCCAGGCAACACTGCTGGAAACCCACTTTCCGGGATCCAGACGACCCTGGCATTCAACAGCACACTGGGAACATTGATCTCCCTCCCTCCGAACAGGAAATAGGTGTTCTTATTAATAGGAACAAATTACGGCGGGAAATTCAGTCCTTTCAAGCCGTAAAAATCTCCCGGTCTGGATGGTATTCTATCGCTCATAGTAGAAAGCACCGGAGGTAGCAATCGGAAAAATTATGGAAATTCTTAGACACAGTCTAAAAATAGGGTACATACCAATAGCTTGGAGGGAAGTTAAAGTGGTCTTTATACCTAAAGCTGGACAACAGGGGCATATAACAACAAAAGATTTTAGACCAATAAGTATGTCATCATTTATACTTAAAACCCTGGACCGATTATTGGAGATTAAAATTAGGAATAGATGCAGTAATGGCTTTTTGACTCACAGCGTGCATACATGAAAGGAAAATCTTGAGAAACCGCCCTGCACGAGACGGTGGAGAAAATAGACTAGATTCTACACTTCGGAGAGTTTGCGATGGCGGCCTTCCTCGATATTGAAGGACCCTTCAATTACGTAGAGTGCACCGCCATTAAAAATGCTCTAGTAGACGCTAACATTTAACAGGGCATTACCAACTGGGTTTGAAACATGCCTCCATTGGCTAAAGCTCGGTCAGAATTTCCATAACCAGGGGAACCCCTCAAGGTGGAGTAATATCTCCACTCCTATCTGTACTGGTTATCAATGACATCCTAAAAAAGCTTAGTACAATGGGTATAAGTGCCACGGCATACGCAGCACGTCATCTGCGTTCATAATAGTGCAGGCAAAATACTTAAATATTTTCAGCGTCATTATGGCGGTTGGCCTGAAGACCATCAGCACTTGGGCAAAGAGCTGTGGTCTACATTCCAACCCTTCCAATACGGAACAGGTTCTTTTTACCAGAAAGTAAAAGATACAGCAATTCAAACTCCCAAAATTTAACAGAGTGGAACTGTCCCTTTCGGATTGCGCGAAGTATCTGGGTATGAGTCTGGACAAAAAGCTGGATTGGAATATAATGCTCTTTTTATTTGCAAAAGAACAGTAGGAAAAATTTGGAGCTTAGAACCTGCTATGGTGTACTGGCTGTATACGGTGGTGGTAAGACCTATACTTACATACGACGCACTAGTATGGTGGAAAGTAACTAACAAGAAAACGATTTACGGAAAATTAGCGGCGGTTCAAAGAACGGCTTCCATAGCCATTACAGGTGCCCTCCGTACCATCGTTATGGCCGCATTGGACACCTTTTTGCACCTAACACCGCTTGGTTTACAGATGAAAAAACTTGCTAGCAACAGTGCTATAAGACTCACTAATCTAAGTCAAGAGCAGTAGTTTCAGACATGGCACGGCCCTAACGGAGTTACTGCCAGGAAATCCAATTCTAACGGATGAAATTAATTCCCTGGTTGATTTCGACATCCCGTAAGATACAATTTGTCCAAAGAGAGAGGACTGGGAAAAAAGGAAAATGAAATTGCAATTTTCACACATGTCTCAAAAACAGAGGAAGGAACAGGTTCTGGTATCTTCTCAGGAGACCCAGAACTAAGAGTGTCTATAAGACTACCGGACGCTAGCGGTGTCTTCCAATCAGAGATTCTGGCTGTCCTTAGGGCGACTGAGATAATGCAGATGAGATCAGTATCCGAAAAAGATATCGCTTCTACATCGATAGCCAGGCACCATTCACGTCAGTGCTTAAGGCACTATACAGTCAGAACCAGGTAAGACTGTGCTGGGTGCCAGGACACGCAGTATTAAAGGAAATGTATAAGCGGACGAGTTTGCAAGAAAAGGAGGGCTACTCGACAATAGTGAGGTTGTCAGCATCAAACCACCCCTTTGCATAGTGAGGGACACGAACAAGGAAAAAATTACAAATACTGCCAAACTAAGGTGGTCAAGTCTTGAATGACACAGGGTATCCAATTCCTTTTGGCCGCTCTTTGACGACAAAAGTTCTAGGAAGTTAATAAAATTTACCAGGAATAAGCTTAGGACAGCAATGGAAATCCTGACAGGACACTATCTCCTGCGGCAACACGCAAAGAGACTCAAATTGTCAGATACGGATATTTGCAGATTTTTCGGTGATCTCCAAGCTATTGAGGACATAAACAACATACTGTTTGCGAGGCAATATCGAGTAGTCGAAAAAAATGTTTAGGGAAATACTTTTTCGAAAACCTAGAGGAAATAGACGGTACGAACTTTAAAGGTCTTCATAGCTTTTGGCAAAAAATTGGGTATTTCACCAGGGCGATTGTTTAGGTTTTGACCATTTGAAGACAAATTGAACTGGTTCCACTGGGATCGAGATGGGACCGTTATGGTGCTTGCTGTCTGTGTGATGACATATCCATAACACCCCTAACCTACCCTAACCTAACCTAGCATTAATAAACATTTGCAGTACACTTCAAAAATAGGTTCTAGCATACATACAAAGCAAGGAGGACACTTTGAGCACCTGTTATAACGGTTTTAGAACACACATGAAATAAAAATTATCTAAAACCACACAAAATCATTTTTTATTCATAGCCTTTGGATTTAAATTTACCTGTTGCAAGTTTCCCAACTATCGTAAAAACTATGGGGTTTTCTGCAAATTTTTTGATGATTTGTTTTCTTTTTTTAATTAGAAATAAATAGTAAAATGTTATATTTATTACGCATTTTCTGGAGAAACGTGACGGGCAAGAAAAATGCAACAGGGTTAGAAATTGGATATCTGAAGACTCAAACAAGATATTAACTTTATTTAAACGCAGTTACAAAGGTTAGTACTTCTTTCAAAAATAAAATCCTACTATTAGTATTAACAGAGCAATTTCCGTTAACATGGGTCGGGTTACCAAACTAAGCCCTTTCTTAAATCCTCGATAAATGATGTCAATACTCGTATTGGAGATTGACCCTTACTGTAGAACGATTTTTCTCTTAGAATTAAGGGACACTCTGTATATGTGTGCATTATATTTGTAAGATTTGTGGGTGCAGCCCAGTCATAAGTATATGCCTTCTGTAGAATTACAACAGCGACTTTTTGCTAATTCCAAAATAAGTCTTGCCTGACCCTGATCTAAGGAGAAATATTTCAGAGCTTGAACAGGTAGTTTACGAGTCAGTCAAGCAACTGAAGCCGGTGTCTTCGAAGAGAAATAATGTATTTCCTAAATGTAAATAAGAATTTGTCTTTCACTCGAAAAGTGTTTTTGTTTTAACTCAATTCTGTTGGTCCTAGACTGTATTGAATTATGCTAAAGAACTGGTCAGATTATACTATAAGGAAGACATTTAGAACGTAAACTAGGGACGACATATAATGGTACTATGATTATTGATAAACTCAACCTACTTGATGATATAACACACATATACTCCTCTCGTCGGAATGTCTTAGAAGCAATCATTAAATAAAAGTGCTAGTACTACTTGCCGCTTCTTTTTCTCAACTTTCTCTACTATGCTTCAGTGTTCTACTCCGAAACCTTGGAAAAATTCCGTTTTACAAGAAATATCGTAAAAATTATGTAACAAACTAAAAACCTGTTGCATCATACATCTTTCATGCATCCCTAAGCTCTTCAAATGTATTGTTTACGATGTAATGTGTATAAATGCTCTCCAATCTAATGTTGATTACTTATAGGCAAACTAACGACAAGTAACTTAATTAAATTCGTGTCCGCAAGATATCTAACTCGAATGTCAGCAAACTTCAATCGATTACTTATTCACATTAATGAGGTCACGTGGCCCCAATGATCTTTATATTGGCTATCTACTATGTCAACCGGATTATTCAACATTCTTTTCTGTCGATTAACGGAGATGGTGTAAACATTTTCAGATACTCATCATTTCCGGCTGACTCTTGTCCAACGCAAGATATCTAACACGACGTCAATCTTCTGTACATCGGTGTTATCAACGGTAAACCACTTAACTTTCATTTTCACATATCACAACTAGGGCCAACACAAATCTCAATTTCGTCAAACGTTGGTCAAGAGAATTTTCGAACCATTATGTAACCAAATCTCTTTGCATCACCTTCGTTAGGGCTATTATTGAAAATGCTAGGAAAGTATGACCTCTACATTATAATATATGTATTATGTGCGCAACTAAGTCAACAGATGGCTCCAGCAGTAAGTGCTGGTCAATTTTGACATATCCAAAACGTTATGAACCAAGCTTAGATATATGGTAAACAAACACAAGTGATTTTGTTTTGGCGTCATACATATACTTCTGGTTATTTGAAAATGTTTGACTTTGTGCCAAATAATCGTTATTTGAGGGAAGTGTCGATTTTCTTCGTTCATTTGAAGAAATAGAACTCCAGAAAGTTTACGGAGATGCTGCTCTAAGTGAAACAACGTGCTGTGATTGGTTCCGTCGCTTCGAAAACGGTGATTTCGATGTTGACGACAGTCCGCATGAAGGAAGGCCAAAATCCTTCGAAGACGCTGAATTATTGCTTGATGAGCATCCGTGCCAAACCCAAAAAGAGCTCACTTCAGCCTTAGGAGTTACCCGCCAAGCCATTTCCAAGCGATTACATTCGTTATGATTCAAAAACAAGGAACTTGGGATCCTTATGATTTGAAGCCAAGGGACGTTGTGAGTCGTTTTTCCGCCAGCGAACAACTGCTCCAGCGGTAAAAGAGGAAGGGTTTTCTTCATCACATCGTGATGATGATGGTGATGAAAAATGGATTCATTACAACAACCCGAAGAGAATAAAGTCATGGGGACTGTCGGTCATGCTGCCACGTCGTCGGCCGGCCGAATATTACGCTGCGAAGGTTATGTTGTGTATTTGGTGGGAAAAGGTCGGTGTTATTTATTATGAACTGATCCAACGAAACCATCACTGGTGATTGAGGTGAGCACTGCGCCAGAAACGGCCACAATACGAACAGAGCCACATTCTACAGTACTCGGCCTGACATTGCCAAACCCGTTAAAACCTACCTGGAAATGCTCAAATGGGATGTCAAACTTCACCTGCCATATTCCCCAGATATTGTGCCTTCCGATTATTGGATTACGCCCCGTATACGGTGCTTTCCGCGTATGAATGCGGAGAAGAGTATACGAGCGGAGGGAGGGAAAAAGACTTTTGTTTAAATCGTTATAATAGATTTTATTTAATTTTTTTATAGTTAAAGGCCCGCTGTGTAACCAAGGGCTGCGACCTCTACTGTTTGGAGTATTTCTCTATCTCTGAATTTGTCCTTCTCAACCACTGCCTTTTATTCTAGTTTATCCATAATTCCGCTTGCATACTTACGCAATAGCTTCAGCACAAAATAATTCGCGCAATGCATTTTTCATTTATTGATTTAGATTTTCGATTTAATTGTCCTAAGTGTCCAAGTTAGTTACCTTTTCGTGTCGGCGCCCATGATCGTTCGTACTTTGATCCATTTTGTGTACAACTGCTTGCTGGCGAAGTGCGACGAGACTTAATGCCTGCCCTGTGTTGTTATTGTAGAGTCGGCATTTTGGCTTTAACCTACGTATATAGCACGCTTCGGGGTGAATGCATTGGAGTGTTTACAAGTGTTTCGCTTGTGGCAGCGTAAAGTGGATTCTCCACTGAGTTATGATGTTGGTAGGGGAATCACTTATTCTGGACTTTGTGTCTCGATTATGGGTATGGATTATGATTCACTTGTGTGTCTCAATCAAAGCTGTAAACTTTCCAGTAAAAGTACCAGTACCAGTGCCAGTACCGGGACTTGTATTTATACTTCAGTACTTGGATACTTGTACTTGAAAAAGCCAAGTACCAGTATTTTTCAAGTACTTCGTCGCAAGTACCAAGTATCGCGTATTTAAGTACCAAAGTACTTGACCAGTACTTCCAAGTACTTGACCAGTACTTTCAAGTACTTGTTCAGTTCTTCAATTCAAAGTACTTTATTTTGGTCTTGCAAAATTTTTATAAATAGAAATGTTAACATTTTTTGACGAATTCAGGATAAAACATTGTGTCCAACTTTTAATCATACTGTTTCAACTTTTTCTTTATTAATTATTTTTGGTTAATACTTTTTAAAAAAAGTCGAGTTAGCTTTTAACGAAACTAATTTCTGAAAGTGTTAATCAGTAAGGTCATGACGTCATAGAGAACTAAGCAGACCAGCGAATGAGAAAAGTCTTTCTATGGGCTCTGAAGAAGTCAGCAGCGTATTTAACTTCGTAGACAATTTTTCAGAACTGGATATTTGTCCAGCATAGTCATTCCATTTCCAACGCTCGAATCATTTATATGGGTCGAATATTCATACTCAATTTTTCCGGACAAAGATAAATAACTACTTGATGTGGCAGTTGGCAATAATTTACCCGCGTTCAAAGAGTCAAGGATACCCTTAAACTGTTTTAACAAATTTTAATGAAAGTAGACCCCCCGTTCTATTTGTTTTTTTTTTCTTATATGATATACCACATTCCAAAGTTTGTTCATCGGACAAGGATTGAGACTAGAGACTAGGTGATTGCTTATGATTGAGATAACAATAACTGGACTTACAGTTTCTAGTCTGCTGATCAAAGAAACACTTTCTCCTGATGGAATACATAATAATTTTCCTTTATAAATTGACGTTGTAACAAATCTTATTCAATACGCTAGGAAGTACTTGAAAGCAATGGTCAAATACTTCAAGTACTGCTGAAGTACTTGGAAGTACTGCTCAAGTACTTTTGTACTTAAGTACGTGATACTTGGTACTTGCCTTTTTTCAAGTACCAGTACCAAGGAACTGAAGTACAAGTACCAGTACCTAGTACTTGTACTGAAGTCCTGAAATACTTAAGTGCTATACAGGTCTGGTCTCAATTATGGGTATGAATTGTGTTGTACTTGTTGCTATTGGAAGATGCAAGGTTTGTTTGTGGCTATTTGGAAGATGCAAGTGTTGCTTATGGGTGGGAATATAGTAGTGCAGTGGAGTACTACATCCCAATCCCTTAATAAGACGAAAATTACTTTCTTGAAGATGTTAATTTTCTGAAAAAGTGGCAGTGGGTGTAAAGGTTTACATTACAAAAGTTTCTCTTAGAAACTTTTAGCATTTACATTATTGGATATTTTATATACTTTAATTACACGACAAGTTTGTTTTTTGATTTGATCTCATATAGTACATTGATTTGATCCTAGTTTCTAATACATTAGTTATTACTTGTTCCGTTCGATGGCAAATAGTCTGGCTGATTAGCAGTTGTGCTCATATGAAAACATCAAAAAATGGCTTGATTCGTAGATAGCCTCAAAAGATGAACACTTTTACCATAACGGTATTCGAGCTTTGCCAGAAAGATAGAAAAATGTTGTAGCTAGCGATGGCAATATTTTGAATGATTCATTTGTAACCATTGCTGCATTTCAACAAAAAACTTAGTTGCGCATCAAATACGTATATTCATACTAAATAAATTAGGACAGTTTGACGGAGATTCATCCGTTTTGATTCAACTTTGCGGTTTACCATGGGTCAACCCCCACATCCTACTGCCCTATTAAGTTCGCGTTAAGTTGATTGATTTATGATTGCTATGAAGTTGACGAAATTCTTTTTATTCAACAATGATGATGAACTCATTCTAAAGTGTAGTGTTCTTAAAATTCTACATTAATGGCAAGTTCTGATTATACTGGTTTGGACGTTATAGTTTTATTAAAATTGGACACTTAACAAGATGAATCATTAAAAGGAATATGACTTCACGTGTCCCTACCCATTTTCGCTGACATAACTTCTACCGATCCTCAAGTAATAGCAAACCTTTTTGTCGACTGCTTTAGTCAGGCGTTCGAAAACATTAGCCAAGATTGTAACCATCTCTACTCTCCTTTCTTACATAACTGTTTATAAAAACGTTGGCTCTTATCATTCACTTAATTAATAAATTCAGCTTTCGTTCCAGTAGCGATTATACATATAATAAAAAGAACCAACTCCGCTCAAACCGCAGTTTTTCAACCCTTATCTCGCTAAAACGCTTTACACAACATTACCGGCCTATTCTGGAATACGTCACTTTATTACATCACACATATTCTGCGGGTAGAAGATGTATAATGAAGATTTCTCCAATTTGCTTTACTAGGATTTCTCTGGACTGATAACATGAACATACCACCTACTAGATTAATCGACTAAAACTTATAGACTTAGTACGCCGAAATGTTGCCTCATAAGATTTCTCCTTGTTCAACAGATTTTAGCTGGTAACATTGATAGCCCCTCTTTACTTTAATTTATGTCTGTCAACATCAACCCACTTACTCTTAGGTGTGTGCCCCTCACCTGACAAAGTATGGATAGCTTAAATCAACATCTAGAATACTACGGGAAATCAGCAATGTCCAACCTTTCTTCGACTCAACAAGCTGTCCAAAAAAAAGGCCTTTACTCTACTAAGGCCTCTCGTCCTCTTGCTTAGCTTTATGAGTAGTTATAGTTAAGCTTTAACCCTCATCGGGACCTTATTTCTAATAACGGTTCCTTGTGAAAAATTTACACACTCATCTCGAGAGTTATAATGGACAAGGTGGGGGTGATTTTATTGATGTTTTCCATTATTATTTCCTTGTTTCATTCACATAAAAACCGAAGTTTTATGTTATTATTGATTATTTCATAACTGAAAAAAAAGAACAAAATATTACCAACAAAATGAAAAAATCTTTTATTCAGTTCAAATTCGGTCAAAGGGAGCATTTTCCGCAAACTTTGAAATAGTGTTTCGAACACACATACTCGTATTTAACACATTTATCACATCGTGTGGCGTGATTATTGGATTTTTGTTTTTAGTGACGCACACATGTGACAACGTGCCCTTTTTTGTTTGGTAATTGGCTGTTGAATCAGCGGGAGTGGCTCGGTGTGAGAAGATTCCGGTGCGTATTAAGTGTGTTCAGAATGCCCAGTACTTGATGTCGACAACGGATTTGCATTTCGGACAGTTTTTATACCACCAAGAGCGTTTGGACCACGTGGCATACGCTTACGTTGGTCGTATATGAAATTGTTGCAATTGTCCAAGTTCACTCACAAACATCAATCAACAGCGTTACATGCTGTTATATCTATCCTATTGCAAAAACCTGCAACAGGCCACCTATTTTCTTTGGCACCAATATGTTACAATTTTCCGGGTAAAGCTGCATCAGATGAGATAAGAACTAGTTTTAAAAATGACTTGAGAAGACTTTTCATCTTAAATGGTGATTTCCTGATTGGAGGAGATCTAAATTCCAGGCATAGGAATTGGTGTTGTGTTAGAGCGAATGCATGGGGGAATTTACTTGCTGATTTTCTTGTTATGTTGCCTATCTCTGTTCGGTTTCCTCCGAGTCCAACCTATGTCCCAGCTAGTTCTCGTGGTAGTCCTTCCGGCCTTGATTTATTCGTTACAAATGTGCCTTGTTACACAACAAACCCAGTGTCTTTAAATGAACTTAGTTCAGATCACAATGCGGTTTTCTGTCGTTTTCTATGGTCAGGGGGGAAAAAAGTGCAATATGTTCAAGATTTAAAAAAAATGCCAATTGGACGCGGTCTCGTTCAGTAGTTAAATGTGAACTTAATAATATATTATTCCCATGAATATTGACAGCATATCAACTAAGGAAGACGTAGATTGTCTTGTAAACGACTTCTCAGAACATGTTCTCAGTATTCCAAAAGCTAACAAAAAGAACTACTCCTTAAAGTTACCTTCCCAAATACTGAACTTAATTAAACTAAGCAATATTTGTAAACGTAATTGATAGCGGTATCACCTACCCATATTCAGGCACCAAGTGACATACCTGAATAAACAATTAAGCATACAAATTTCAGAGTTCCGTAATATGTTGTGGAACAAAAAACTCAATATAAAGGGCCTTTTATTAAGCGCTTCCTATCTTTAAATTTAAATAAAACAAAGTGTGTGTGAGATATCATCGACATATTTCAATCGTTTGAAAGGCCTATCGACGCCATTATATATGGCATATAACATCGTTCAAATGTCCGTAGCGGCTTCTCTGGGTGGCACGCATCCGAAATGTCAAATTTCCCATTACTCTGGTACATAAATCAGGCTAAATTTGACCGATGGCATGGGTTGTGTTGGCTTTGAGGGCCGCTATGGTTCGTGGCTTATTCGCATAGACCTACAACTTCAGAAAACCCAACAAGGAAAAGTCTATCGGGATAAAATCGCACGATCTCGGTGGCCAGTTCATACCACTTCCACGTGAGGTGACCATAACCACGAATCGCTCGTGCAGAATTTCCAATATTACGTGAGCTGTGTGGTACATAGCGCCCTTCTATTGAAACCACATGTCGTTGGTGTCCATATCATTCAATTCAGGCGAAAAGAAGTTGGTAATCATCGACCTATAGCACTCGTTGTTGACGGGTGATGGGCTGGCCAACGTCGTTCTCGGGACTTTTACGGGATGCACTGGACGCTCTTGGGTCTCATGTGGATTGGTATCGTCTCAAATTCGAAAATTTTGTTTGTTGACGTATCCATTCATCCAGAAAAGGGCCTCATCGCTGAAGATGATTTTTCGATGAAAATTAGGGTCAGTTCCCAACTGCTGCAGAGCCCATTCAGCGAACACACGTCCTTGTCTATGGTCATTTACCTTCAGCTCCTGGATCAGCTGAATTTTGTACGGGTGCAGGCCTAAGTCACGACACAAAATTCGACAAGTTGTGGTCTACGAAAAACCGAGTTCTTGTGAGCGTCGCAAAATCGACTGCCTCGGATTCTCCTCCATACTCTCACAGACAGCGGCTATGTTTTCGGCAGATCTTACCTTTCGTTGATGTGTAGGTTTTGGTTTATCGTTTACTGAACCAATAGACTCAAATTTATCCACCACACTATGAATAGTCCCCTAGACCGTAAAATGGTCGTGGAACGTTGCCCGAATAGGACACCCATTTTGATAAAACAATTTTATCATTTGCACATCTTGTTCAACGCTATGTCCGTCCACGGTGATTTGGCAAAACAGACTGAATAAATGACAGCCAATTTGATAGATGTAGCTTCAAAAATATGGCCGCTATCAATTGTCAAAATTCGGAAGTCCCAATTGGAAAATCCTATACTTGATAAAAACGGAAAACCTTTCTGGAACATCGTCAAATTATGTAAGTGAAAAACAAAAGCAGGTAATTACCTTTTCTAAACAACGCTTCGGGCACATACCTTACCGATGTCGAAAGAGCCAATGTACTCCCAACGATCATATTGTCTCACAAGCCTTAGGTGATGCACACACCAACACTCTTATAGGCAACCCCATTCCGGCTGTTTTAGAAGAAAGGTTAAATCATTCCTTCCACTATTTGTATTACGAAAGAACATATAAAATTCATTTTAAATAACCTTCGGTCTAGGAAACAGGAGGCCTTGATATGTTAAGAAACACTTATTTAAAGCAACTGCTCAAAGCAGGTATAAGATACATAAACGCATGTCTAAAAATGCAATACTTTGCTGATATATGGAACCTGCCAAAGTGGTCCCATATTAGAAGCTGGTAAACCTCCAGAAAGTCCGGAGAGTGATAGACCTATTAGCCTACTAAGTATCCTTAGTAAGGTATACGAAAAAGCACTAAAGGAGATAATCTTAAAATTCGCAGATGTTCATAAAATTTTTTCCAGTGAACAGCTTGGTTTTAGGCGTCATCACAGTACATCCCATCAGGCACTGAGAATATGCAACTGTCTTAAAATAAATCGGCCAGAAAGGAAAATCTACTGGCATGGTTTTATTTGACATTAAAAAGGCATTTGACTCTGTTTGGCACGAGGGATTGATATACAAAATGATGCATCTTAACTTTAATTCATATTTCTGTAAATTAGTCCAAAGTTTACTGTCCAGTCGTTGTTTCAACGTCCATGTTAATAGTAGTGTCTCTGACTGAACATACTTTCAATCGGGTGTACCACAAGGCGCAGTTCTTGGACCAATCCTCTATAACATACATCTGATATACCAAAGTTACTGCACTGTGATACGGGAATCTTAAAAATGGAATGGAAGTATTAATAAAATGTTCACACAAATGGAAAATCAAACTTAATGAAGGGAAAACGCAGGCAATTTTTTTCACTCGGAAAAGAAAGTCTTGCTTCCTTCCCGCCGGCTCCCAACTTCAACTGAATGGATGCTATATAAATTGGGAACCCTCTGTCAGATACCTATTTTGATACCAAGCTTACATTTAAGAACCATATCGCTAAAACTATGAAGAAAATAGGAATAGGAATAGCAATAAAGGTGCTGTCCCATTTATTAATAGAAAATTACTACTTTCCACTGATAACAAAATTATATTGCACAAAGTAATCTTCCAGGCGATTCATCTAAATGTCAAGTATGGGGCGACGCTGCAACTTCCCACATAAACAAATTACAAGTCTTGCAAAATAAGCTAATTTACCTTGGCATAACTCAAGTCGTGATACTCCTGTAAGAGCGAATCTTGAATTGATTGCTAATAGAATCCTTAAACTTAATAATACGTTTAAAAAAGATGTACAGCGAAATTTGTCTATAGTGACCTCGGCTATAACGACCATGTGTATATAACGACGCAAATTCTGACTCCCTTGATTTCACAGCATATTTTCCACACAAATTATCAGGATGAATTCAAATACAACGACAATTCCGAATATAGCGTCCGTTTTTTGCAAGAATTTGAATTTTCTCGGATATAGTGATGAAATAAAAAAAAATCATCTACGTAAGGACTGAAACGAATAAAATTTGGAAATTTCAAAGTAAAAAAAAAAACTATTGTCATAATTCATGTTTTTATTAAATTTATTCACAATTACAAAACATAAAAAAAATTATTTGGGTTCCCATTCTTTCCTCAACTTCTTTCGAATGTCCTTCATAAGGTTGGTGACAGTTACATCCGTGATCTTTTTGGACGATCTTTTCCATTTAGCACTAAAATCTTTGACGTCCTTTGCACACTGCTCACTTTTCCTCAATTTAGCTTTGACCAAAGCTCAATACCTTTCAATGGGACGGCACCGTGGAACATTGGGTGGATTCATGTGTTTTGGGACTAAGTCGACATTTTTAGCAACAAGAAAGCTCAACGTCGCATGAGCATAGTGAGCTGAAGCTAAATCTGGCCAAAATAATGTTGAACCCTCGTGTTTGTTTAAGAAAGGAATCAACCGTTTTTTTAGGCACTCGTTAATGTACACTTCTCCGTTAATGGTTCCCGTTGTAATAAACGATGAGCTTCTGTGTCCACATTGGCAGATGGCCTGCCAAACGAGATATTTTGACCCGAATTTTTCCATCCCAATCGATGTTGTTGATTGTGGAAGAATCTCAGCTTCAAACGAGTTGTAAAACGGCGCACCTGGAAGAGTAGTAAAGTCGGCTTTGACATAAGTTTCGTCATCCAAAACCAAGCACGCTTTCTTGTTGCCAATCAACTCGTGTAGCTTTCGGGCTCGTGTTTTTATGACTTTTTTTTTGCTTTTCAGTAACTTTTGGTATTTTTTGTTTGTTTCGTGTTTTTAGACCGTTATGTTTTTTAGATCTTTGTACCATTGTTTGGTTGGTATTTCATTTCCGAGCAACATCTCTGGATGGCATAGTCCGGTTTTTTACGATGGTACCCACTATTTTCCTGTCCAAATCTGTATCATGTGCTCCACTTTTAGCTCCACTTTTCTGTTCTCGCTTAACTCCAAATATCGTTTAATAACAGAATCCACTGTACTGCGTGCTATGTTCAAATTTTTTGCGATGAAATGGTTTGGACGCGAAATGTTTTCGAGCCATTTGTCGATGATCTTTTTACGGCGTTTCTCTTGACTCATATTTTATAAACTGAAATTAGAGAATATACAGGCTAATTTGGGTACACAATGGGATTGCAATTTTTACGCATTGGAAGTATAGCCCGTATTAAAATTTACAGATTTTATTCTTTTCAGTCCTTAGTTGCCTGTGCAAAATTTAAGCCTAGCAATAAAAACAAATTACCTTTTGTTTCGTTTGCTTGTTTCGTTTGCTTCCTTCTTTGCTTTTTTTTCTTCAGTTATTTCAAACAGAAAAAGAAAAAAACAGCTTAAAATTGTAAGCTGTGTAATAGTTGATTCGAATGCCACCTTAAATCTTGCAGAACTATTAGTAATTCTCAGCTCTGATATTTCTGAGAAAACTATGAACCACTGCTTTAGGGCTGTCCCATGCTCGCATATTACGCCAGTTGAGTAGCTGTAAAAATTCGTTGTTAGCCATTATTTTCTTAATTTGTTGCCCGACGAAGCTTTTACTTTGGCTTCGATAGCTTAAGACAACATTTTTTTGGACATTGAAATGCTTCAGAATCTTGAAAAAAAGCTTTTACCAACTACCTCATAAGGCCTAATTTTTTATGCAATGGAGGCAGCAACATGTCTTTAGGCTCGACAATATGACCACATATAACATTGTGTTTTCCGTGTTCGAACTCTGTTCGCTTAAGCCACGAGTGCCGCTGGTAATGCGATATGTCTGTTCTATTGTCCATTAAGCAAAGGTAGCCAGTATGTTTGGTATACCCGCCTTGCAATCCCACTAGTAAGCCTACCATCTTAAAATTCCAATCACTGGCGTATACCTCAGACTTTCAAGCACCATTTTTACACTTCCATAATTTGAGCGTTACGGAATGAGCCAAAGGTGTAGATGGAAAACTATTTCCATTATTAAGAAGGACAGCTTTTAAGCATTATGTGGAACTGTCGGAATACCATCATTACATCCTTACAATAGCAAAGTCTGCCTTGTTTAGTGAAAAAAGCAAGAAAATGCTTCATGACACTTCATTTGATCAATTATTTTAATATTGGTTTCAAGCAAGAAGCTCGGATTTCTACTTTACTCTTGGGCAGATTGAGATCTTTAATCAAGTCGTTTAACTCGTTTGAGTTAATGAGGTGTGTTTCGCAACTTACTGGTTTGTTCAGGAAGTTATCGCTCTTATAGCTGGTACCAGTAGTTCTGGGTGAAAAGGTACAGGATAATTTTCATAATGTGCTACTGGAGCAGATGTTGAAGGTAGATCTAGACAAACGACTTTTTTGACATTTTTGTCAATTGTTTTTGCAACTATTACATGAGAAGTGAGGCGAAGAGAAGCTTAAAATATGCCTTTAAATTTGTAGCCAAAGAAAATTTTTTAAAACGTAATATGATAAATTTGCCGAAAAAGTAGCAAAATAAGTTACAATACAAAACAAAGGACAATCAATATTATGATGACGTTGCTGCAAATTATCTTAACCAACAATTTGTTACAGTCGCAAAATCATCAACATCCCGATCTCCAAAGGTCCCTTTTGATCATTGTACCATCTAACAGCGTTGGTTTCAATGCAGTAAACAGTTCTGATTTAGCCGAAAGCCTACTTTCAGACCAAATCCAACCAACTTTCCTAAAGATAATTTTGCCTGCCGTACTTCCTTATTTAACATATGTATCTTTTTAATCCATTATTATCATGGGAGAGTACCCTGACTTGAAAGAGTCTTACAAAAGTAAATTAGCAATTTCACCACAAACAGATTTAGCTGTTTAGCTTTCGTAAAATGATGCGAGCTGTATCGCATCATTAATAAATGTCACCGAAGATTTAAGGCAAGCAGTGGATAACGGTAATATAAGTTTGTTAGTGCTGCTGGACTTTTCAAAGGCATTGGACTCTGTGGACTACCGTGTTTTGTGCGATAAACATCTTCGATTGTACAATTTTTCTTTCGATGCAATAAAGCTTTTATTCTCTTTCCCTACTAGTAGAAAACAGGCAGTCGAAATAAATGGAAAATTATCTGACTTCCTTCCAACTAGAAAGTGTGTTCCCCAGGGTTCAATTCTTGGACCTCTCTGGTTTTCAATTTATATAAATGAACTTCCTGTGTCCATAAATTACTGTTCACTGCAAATGTTGCAAATGTGTGCTGATGATGTCCGAATGCATTTTAAATGTCGTCAAAGCTTGATTGAGAACGACGTAGAGTGGGGTAGAGTGACTGATGACCTTGAAAATGTATCACATTGGACACAAAGAAATTGTCTACTTTTAAACCCCAAAAATCAAAATATTTAGTTGTTTCGACGAAACCTGTAGATCTCTCATACTTTCCCGATGTGGTACTTCACATGAGACCACCACGTAAATCATGTCGTGGGTAGCTGCTATGGCGTACTTCGTACACTTTGGGCAGTGCAATACTTTACACTAATGAAAACGCGTTTCATGCTTCAAAAGCTTTAGTGATTCCTACCCTTATTTATGGCTGTGTAATTTACTATTGCTATGATTATATTAGTAAAAGAAAGCTTACAGTTGCTTTTAACAACACAATTTGTTATAATTTTAGATTACGAAATAGGGATCACGTATCCAGATATTCGTCGTGTCTATATAATTTTAATTTTGACAAGTTTCTACAAGTTCGCATTCTCACTTTGGTAAATACAATAGCATCGTACTTACTCATGAACCCATCAACGTGTTTGAGAACATCCAAGTGACAGCCTCAAATATACTATTGGGTATATAACTTAATTCGTGCGGTTTTTTTTCAAAATTTGAACGTTTATTTAAGATGACCATGTACAATAGTATTATTCAAAGTATTGCCCATCTGAAGCTATGACTTTTTCGCATCTTTCTGGTAATTTGTGGACCCCATCCCAAAAGAACTGCGCCGGATTGGCAACCAAGAATGAATCAAGCCAATTTTTGATATTCTGCTCTGATGTGAACCGTATTTCAGTGAGGGCGTTCAGCATCGACCGGAACAAATGGTAGTCAGAAGGGGCAAGGTCTGGGGTATAAGGCGGGTGGGGTAAGACTTCCCTTCCACTGTTTTCCAAATAGTTCTTAACCGGAATAGCAACGTGGGGTCGAACGTTGTCATAATGGAAAATTATTGCCTCGTGTCTGGTTGCATATTCCGGGCGTTTTTCGGCCACTGCTCTCTTCAAACGGATTGATTGTGTTCGGTAGCGTTGTCCATTGATGGTTTCACCCGGTTTTAGCAACTCATAATACAGCACACCCATCTGATCCCACCAAATACAGAGCATTACCTTCGCCCCATGGATATTCGGCTTTGCGGTTAATTTGGCTGGTTGGCCGGGTTTTGCATATGATTTTTTGCACTTGAGGTTGTCGTAATGGACCCATTTTTCATCACCAGTAACAATCCGATGCAAAAAAGACTTTCTTTTGTGGAGTTCCAGCAGCATTTCGGACATGCAAAACCGCCTTTCGACGTCTCTCGGCTTGAGTTCATGTGGAACCCAATTTCCTTGCTTTTGAATATATCCAGCTGCTTTTAAACGTTTTGAAATGGCTGCTTGAGTGACACGGAAAGATTCTGCGAGCTCTTCTTGTGTTTGGCAACAATCTTATAGATTAATGCTTCCAGTTCTTCATCTTCAAACTTTTTTGGCTGCCCAGGACGTTCATCGTCTTCCAAGCCAAAATCACCACTTTTAAATAGTGCAAACGACTTTTGGCACGTTCGCTCAGCTAGCGCATGTTCACCATAAACTTCCAATAAAATACGATGACTTTCGGCAGCAGTTTTCTTCATGAAGAAGAACTCCCCGCAAAAACACTTTTTCAGGCATAAAGTTCGACATATTTAAATGAAAAAAAATTATTGTTGTTTAGCTTTCCAACGCATGTTCCAATGGAATAATAACAATGGAATAATACAAGTTACGCCATCTCTTAGCAAACCGCACGAATTAAGTTATATACCCAATAGGATGTTGAATTTAGGACATGTGGAAGTATGAATAGCCCGATTAAAGTACTACCCAATATGCCGGCCCAGACATTCACGCTAAACCTTCTGTAAAATGGTACATATACAGTTAAGAAAAACATCTGCATTTCAACTGAATCT